>NW_027019384.1:11197833-11239757 GCF_013076305.1 Rhopilema esculentum
CTAATTAAATCCTAGGTCTTTTAATTTATTTTTTTAAACAGCTTTTATATCACTGTATAATATTATCATTTCTATTCCTATAAAGAGTAGCCTTTAATTAGCTTATCTTTTAGCTACTACTGTAAAGAACGTCTACTGTAAAAAAAATGAATTATATTATATTATATTATATTATATTATATCATATTATATCATATCATATCATATCATATCATATCATATCATATCATATCATATCATATCATATCATATCATATCATATCATATCATATCATATCATATCATATCATATCATATCATATCATATCATATTCATATCATATCATATCATATCATATCATATCATATCATATCATATCATATCATATCATATCATATCATATCATATCAAATCAAATCAAATCATATCATATCACATCAGATCATATCATGTCATGTCATTTCATGTCATGTCATGTCATGTCATGTCATGTCATGTCATGTCATGTCATGTCATGTCATGTCATGTCATGTCATGTCATGTCATGTCATGTCATGTCATGTCAGATCATATCATATCATATCATATCAAATCATATCATATCATATCATATCAAAACAAAATCAAATCAAATCAAATCAGTCAATCATGATATCGATGACATTAAATGTTGGTTTCTTTCAACAAGAATACAATGGACACAGAGAGCCAACAGTCAGGAAAGCTTTGTAGTTATGGAAAACAACACTTAATGTTACAACTAAATGTCCTGAGCATGAAATATTTACTTTCTAGAGATATAAAACAACATTAGTTGTAAAACGCACTAGAAATCATTCCAAATGATGCTTTGTGATTTTGCGGATCCAACTTTACAGAAATATATCTGTTTCAAGAAACTCTGAATTTCGCTTGTTAGCCAAATAGTTTATTAATTCCAGTTACATTTTGAGAGAGCCTTCATTCTTTTAACGAACATATACAAAACGAACATGTAAATATGTATAAAAATAAAGAACATAGCAACTAGTATACACTTTCCCTTGAATATGTTAACTAATTTAATACATAAAGGCGCATATCAGCCAGGCCTGTTTAACAAAACATTAAGTTTGAGCAAATATGATTTAGACTCAGATCTATTTCCATATGTATCAGAAACGGATTCAAAACAGTAGAGATTAGAGGTGGAACCAAACCGGACAGGATGCCAATATGAAAGCCGGATCCACATCGGCACTGATAGTAACCTAATCCAATCTTTGATTTAACAAAACTAAACAAAGATCAATATCGATCTAAACAGAATTGGAAAGAATAAGAAATGGATCCAAAATATTATGGCCCGTTATGGATCCAGAAAAGAACGAGCGGCCGAGAGCTTTCTAGGGTCTGGGGCAAAAGAGAGATGGGGTCCACGATGACGTCATTAAACTGTGATTATAATTGTTCCTGTTACTGTTAGGAACAATACTTTAACTTTCCGGGGTCCCTCTCAGCTCAAGGCATTGGGCAATCTTTCCCTCCACCCGCAACCCCATGGCAGGCATGTGTACAAGTGGCAACGGGATTTAAACTCCCGAATAACCATTACAAGCATGGATCATCCCCGTTCGTGCTACAAGGAAACCAATTTAGAACGGACTGCGTATTTATGTGATCCATGAAAACTAAATATTCAAATCCGGTTCAGATCCAAAACGCCGGGTGTAAAAGCAAAGCTAGCCAGGGCCAGTCCGGGTCCGGATTTTGCTTGATGCAATAAAATGCATCGACAATCCAGGCTTCTTTATTGGGTTATGATAACAAAAAGGCCATTACAAAACGACTTGGTACTTCGATTCCAGATGTTAACATTCTGCTTAATACTCAACGTAAAGATATTATAAAATTATAAAACAGTTTCCCTTTCAAGTTCTCTCCTCATTTCCTTAAACGAAGGCCTTCTAAGAGGGTCAATGTTCCAGCAACGCTGCATTAACGTATACATTGCCTTTGGACAACCGTCCGGTATTTCCATGCGATATCCCTTCTCGACTTTTTCACTCACATCTTTCAGTGGCTGCAAGAGAAACGAAAGCATTATAAAAAACAGCTTCTTCGTTTGCAGTCTGACAAAATGACGGTTTTAAAATAGAGGAAAGTGTCCGATGAATTTCGAGCATGGAACGTGATTTCAATAATCTTGTTAATCGTCGGAAGACCAGTCCTGTTGTTCTTTTCAGCTTCAGGTAATGAGGAAGTTTATAATATGCTAATTTATTCAATACTACATCAAGGGCGCAATTCGACAGCTTTTTACAACATTTACAACAGAAAATGACAATAAAAACACTATGCATTTTTATAAAATTTTTCTTGTCACTTTTCTGTCTTTTTTCAGAATGTTACTTTTTTAAAGATGAGCTTGAAATAACTGTAAAAGCTTCAAAAACGAGTTAATTGCACAACACCTTTAGATAAATCACAATACCATTTCATATAAGCTTGACTTAGAATTTCGTGTAAAAAATTAATAGCGTCAACTAATTTTGCTACTTAGAGGTAAGGCCTTAAGAATTACTGGCATTGTTGGCGGTCACTCTCCAACCCTCACCCTTTTTGGTTTTCCTTTCCTTACTTTCTAGTGTCCGCATTTTCCGGACTAAGCAGGGCCGTCGGAAGCGGGGGAGGGGGGGGAGCAATAATTATCAAACTGTATCATATTTCCTTTTTTACAGTGTACTGAATGGGAGAAAAACAATGGGCAGCCCCCTCCCCCCAATAGGAATTTCGTTCCGACGGCACTGCTAAGAATCATTCGAAATAAAAAGAGAGAGACTTGTAGCAAGTTCGTGTGACATGGTTATCATTCGGATCTTTTAGTTGAAATTTAACAGTTCTAAAAAATCGATGCTCTAGTTTTCAAAAATTGTAGACACCGAGTCGCTTGAAACAGGCGCTCCTGTAGGAGGTCATCTGCTCCGTCGCTATCCCTATAGATTTACACGATCTAGGCAGTCATTCGACTACTGTTTAGGAGATGCCTCAGTGGGTCGCAGACTGGGGTTCGAGTTTCTGTCATGACGAAACTTTCACCCGCAGAATAAGGATAGTTGCCAGCTCTCTGTAAATCCATGCGAATCACAAGGTGTGGTCACAGCGAGAGGAAGGCCCAACACAATGCTCGATAAGCACAGCACTTCAGTATCCTAAAACCTATCTTCAAATGCAAATACAAATACAATACCGATACTCGCCGTGGACAAAAAGTTCCAAAAATTAGCACGAGGTACCTTTATGTGACCAGTCTCTGGCCAACTAATAGTATATCAGGGAGCAAAAGGTCTTTCTGAGACAGCATAGAAATAAACTTTTTTTTAAGTTTTTTTAAGGAATAAAAAAACTCACTACTCTTGGATAAGGGTTTCTTCCAAAAGAATAAATCTCCCACAGTAAGACACCAAAACTCCAAACATCGCTATGGGTTGAATATTGCTAGAAAGAAAGGAAGAGAAGAGTCTGGTTTGAGTACAATAATATTCATATTACTTAGTGTAAGTTTTTAAATCAGATTCTCGTTTTTGAAGGGCCATTTTTATAAACAAACTAAAACAGGTCTTCGCGAGCGTTAATGATAACAAAAGGAATTAAGGCTCAATCACACAAAGCCAGATACAGCTAGTCCAGATATAGTCCAGGTATAACCATGAAACAAAGTGTACAGCTAAAATTAAGAAACCACACATGGATTTAAGAAACCGACCGTACTAGAATGTGGTCAAAAAAGGTCCACAAGTAAGGAAACTAAGAAGCAAGGCCATGACCTAGGTTAGATTGAAATAAAATAAACTTGCACTCACTTTATGTTTTATGGCTTCAGGAGCCGTCCACTTTACAGGAAATTTCTCTGCTGCAGTGTCTTGGTTGAGGTCCTTAGCCAGGCCAAAATCAGCAACCTTTAATATATTCAAATTATGCATAAATAAAAATTAGCCGAAGATGGCGTTCTAGTAATAAAAGTGTAAGCAAAAAAGGACAGACAAATATCAATCCTAATTGTGATGCAATGAAACGACTTTGTGTGATTAAGAAGATCTTTTATGTACATGTACAGGAAGATAAAGTAGAAGGTTGAGTAGGGGTCAAATTCTATACTATGTGCAAAGGGCGGAGGTTTAACACTCGCCACTTGCACGTCTCTCCCCCGTCCCAGGAGCTAGAGCCCAAGACTAGTACTCATGGAGAAAATTATAAACAATTGTCACAAAATACCCCCGGTCACACTGGCAAAGACGGGGGACCAAATGAAATAGCCAACCGCCTAATGAACCAACCTCACAAGCTAGAATTCATAAAAGAGTTGCCGAACACTTTGGGAATCGCCTACAAAAGTTGAATTCCCATGTTAACAAAAGTTGAATTCCCGGTGCCATGTTAATGATTGGCGGTGGCCTAGGCCAGTCAATACACGTGATACAACTCACACGGTTATCGATTGGTCAACAATTGATTGACACATGGCTTAAGCAACTTTAGCTTCGCTCCATTGCTTTTAGACCCCGTTTACACTGTGTCGGATATAATTTATCCGTATAAAACTTATTCGGATTGATTTGCGTTTACACTATGCCGCAAAAATTTTGTCCACTTTGCCCTCCCGTTTACACTGTGCCCGATAACTGCAGTCACATGACCTAAATCATGCACAGAATGCCTAAAATGAAGTCTTCTCTGGGCAACAAAATAAAAACAGAATTCCCTAAAACGTGAAAAGACATTGTAAATACAAATTAGACCTAGATTGTTTTAATAGTTTTTTCTTGAAACAAAATGACACTGAACTAGCAACGAAAGTAGGGAAAGCTGACAAGGATGCCAATTTTACGTGGACTGGCAAGATACTGCACTTTTGACACTGCGAAAAGTCTTGATTGGGAGACAAATTTAATCCACTTACCTAGGTGAACTAATTTTGTTCGGATAGCCGCTCTCAAATTCGTGCGGATAGCGTGGGTCTAGTGTAAATGCGACAATTATCTAAACTAATATTGATGCGGATAAGATTTATCCGGCACAGAGTAAACGGGGTCTTAAGGGCCTTAAGGGTTGTAAAATGTGACAAGACATTCTTATGATGAAAGAAAAGGGAAACGAAGAAAGTATAATCGACGTACCTTGGCTGTCATGTCATCTGCAAGCAGAACGTTCCTCGCGGCGAGATCCCTGAAAAAGAAAACCATACATTAATACATTTTAACTCTATCTGACAAAATTGAATATTCCTTAGATTTCACTTAATTTTGTTAGATAAAAGTCGTTTTCTGGTTTTATACATATATCCGTAGCATTAGCTATTTTGAGGCAGCAAATATAATTTTCTACTGTAAATAAATTAGTTATAATAAAAAGCCATAAATCCTTCTATCACTGCATTCAACCAAAAATAGAGAGCGGAGAACAAAGGTTTCTTTAATCCAAGTTGGCAGATCGAGGTCGCTGGTTGGTTTCGGGATATTGGTGATAAACTGATAACAGTTCAGGACTGGGTACAGCGCTATGAAAAGGAAAACAATGGGATTTTTTGCAAAGCAAGAAGAGAACTTCCTTTATTTCTGTCATAAAGAATGGGAAGGGACTTCTTTTTATCACAATCAAGTTACAGGGACATGACCAAACAGAACCAGGTCCTGCTTGCCAAAAAAGTCTTCTCAGTTTCATAGAATCATTTTTTGGATGGAAATGGACAAATCTAAAAATTAGTGACTTACCTATGAACAATTTTTCTCTGCTCCAAATACCACATACCTTCACAAACATCCCTAAAACAGAGAAATGTGGAATTATCTTCTCATACTACTGGTAACATCACATTTTCATTACAATTCTTCTTAAACAGATAACCACAGTTTTATAAAGAGGCTGGTATTGAATTCTTGTCAAAGAGAGTTTGAGTAATTTTTGCTCAGTACTTTACGTTGGTTGTCCACATCTTGGCGATTCAGCCAACCAGAAGCGGCTATTCGTACGGGGTTTCGTTTTGTTGATTGTGCGAGCGACCCAAGCTCTTGAAATTACAGTACCGTAAGTCCTGGAACAAGCCCCCGGGGCCTTTTTCGCAAAATGAATTATGGGGTGGGGGCTACTCCGGAGGTGGAGGTTGAGTATGGCCTCCGGTCAGTATGCTTAAAAATGCAGATAAACTGGGATAGCCCTATTGCTGTCGGGGCAATATCTCAGCCCACGGGGGCTTATTCGAGGGTGGGGGCTTATTTGACAAAAATTAACATAAATGAGGGGCATATTGGGGGAGGCTTATTCAAAGGTGGGGGGTTATTCGAGTACTCGCGGTAAACAAACATAACATATCGTTTATAGGGTCGAAAACTACCGTCAGGAAAATAACACGTTTTTGGACATCCGATCAAAATAAAACTTTAATACATTACCAGCTACAGAAGCAAAGAAAAATCCCATGTAAGAAAAATGATTGAGAAAGTAACTTGTTTTGTCTTTCAACTTTTTGTATTTTTCCTTATTTCTGAAGAAGAGCCGCAAATGGAGAATTTAATATCGCTGAGGATAACTACTCGTGAAAAACGATATTACTTTGTGATAATGAATCGGTTGTTAGCTAGGAACAAGAGATGGTACCCCAGAGCAAACTTCATGCGGCCGTTACCCCCATTAAATTTGGCACAATCTGAGCCTGTTCAAATGTCTGCACCACTTTTTTTGCCCCACAAGTTTGAAAAATCGCCTCTTGTGACGTCACTGTAAGGTAGGTGCCTCCCTTGCCTGTTTAATCCGGATATGTAAAAGTATATATAGTCATAAAGGAATGGAAACCATTACATGCCCTCTAGCCTCGTTAGGGACTCTCGTGACAGAGAGGTTTCAAAACAGGGCAGCAAAATGGTAGCCACTTACCTTGCGAAGCCACGCAGTTGGTCATGTGTTATCTGAGCTCTTCCCCTCGAACGCAGATAATCCAAAAGTGCACCCTTTAAATAAGGTTGTTAAATATAAATAGATGTTGAGGATTGGATATAGCAAGTAAATTGGAACATAACATGACAAAGATTTTTTTATCACTGGTTAAAACGAAAACAAAATACAATATTCTGTGCCGTCCACAGCAGAAAAAGACATGACGTCATCTGGTTCTGGCTATGAACAGCACTTGATATATACTTTACAAATAACGATAATATAGTTAGCAAATAAATTTAGTACCAGAATGAAAATATAATAGTTTGATTGTTAAAAACACGAAGTTTCGAGCATGTACTCGTTGTTCACTTCTTAATTCTGGATGAAGTATCACACGCAACGTACATACTCTAAAAATAAGCTTATAAAACAAACACTTTGTGAACCATGGCACCATTTCACTTGACAGGCGCTAGTTTAGGGCAGGCGAATCATGGATTTAGGGTAGATAACAGGTACATTATAATGGCGACATTAGAGAACATGATAAAACACTTTCGACCAGACACTCCTTAGAATTGGAACGTCAGATAATGACCGAAGGTAAGCAGAAATTTTATCCTGATGTGAATCGAAAAAAGTGGGATTTTGCTAGCAATACCAAACGTGAGAAACATGCAGAAAACATTGTGCGTTTGGAGATCTGAAGCAAATAGAATAGGTTTCTTCATTCGGAGACAATTGTTCTCCGCACTCTGAATAATATTGGAGAAAACTGCGCTTTCATAATACCATATTTCCATATTTTGAGAGTACATCTATACTTCTTGCAGAGAACTAGGATATTACAACAAAGCTTTTAGGGAATTTCTGCAAAAAGTCCTTTGAAAAAAGATCACAATTTTTAAGCGACCCCACAATTTTTAACAGCTAATAATTTTGTAGTTGAGTAGCTTTTGCTGAAAATTTAGCTTTGTATTCGCCATAGTTGTTTTGTTATTGATGCGTAGCTTAAAAATTGTAATTGTAAAATTGTAATTCGCTGTAGTACTGTAAGCAGTTCAGGACCATATCGGCCTAGATACTTCAATTTCACAACAACAACAAATTCAAGTTTCACTGAGGCTGAAACACAAGATTTTTGTTCATAAACAAAATATAGTAGGAGATTCTTTCCCTAAGCAACGGAGTGATTCATTTATAACGTAACACGAAAACTGCCAATATTTACTTTTAAGACAGTGGACAGATTCTCAAGGGGCTCATGCCATCAATCAATCAATCATTGGCCAATCAATAAGCGTCTGAGTGGAATTACGCATGATGATTGGCCAATTGTAGAATGACGGATGCCTTCAGTCACTCTAGTATCTGTCCATTGTCTTCAACTCTGAAGCAGCCCGGTATGTGTGGCGAATTAAAACCATCTAAGATGTAAAGAAAGCGCCATTAATTGTCACAAAAACGTCTAAACATACCAATCTTATTAGCGATATGTAATGGCCACAAATCGTTTAGAAACCACATTAACGGAAGTAAAAAGACACAAGTTGTACCAAATACCTTGGAGCAAAATTCAGTGAGGATATAAAGGCTGCCTTCATTGAAACAAATTCCTTGGAATAAAACCAGGTTCTTGTGTCTTAGCGTACTGAAATGAAAAATAATACTATGGAATCACACAAGATGAGATCATAATCACAAAATTTAATGCACACAGTTTTGGTTGGATGGTATTTCGTCAGGGTACCCGGTAACATCCGAAGAGATTTATGGAATAATAGATAAATAAGCCTTGTATAGTATTGTATATTTCTTGTTTTGTATTGTATTGTATTTTACTGTATTGTATTGTATTGTATTGTATTGTATTGTACTGTACTGTACTGTATTGTACTGTACTGTACTGTACTGTACTGTACTGTACTGTACTGTACTGTACTGTACTGTACTGTACTGTACTGTACTGTACTGTACTGTACTGTACTGTACTGTACTGTACTGAACTGTACTGTACTGTACTTTACTGTACTGTACTGTACTGTACTGTACTGTACTGTACTGTACTGTACTGTACTGTACTGTACTGTACTGTACTGTACTGTACTGTACTGTACTGTACTGTACTGTACTGTACTGTACTGACTGTACTGTACTTACTGTACTGTACTGTACTGTACTGTACTGTACTGTACTGTACTGCATGCACTGGCACTGCACTGTACCGTCCGCTACCATACCGTACCGTACCTACTGTACTACAGTGTTTGCTACCTAGCTTCCGAAGGTAGCTTTTAGGAACTGAAAAAGCTATGCTTCATCGAAGCTAGTTTGGTTTCCCTTGTTTTCCTCTTGCATGTTGTCCACATTCCTCATGGATTACCTTACGCAACCGCTACACAAGAAACTGATCCAATCGCATAGCTCTTACAAATTAAACATATACTGTACGACTTATGACATTTGATATGCAATTTATAAAGATACAGTTGAATTTGAATTTTACATCGGTCTTTGATATAGTGCTATGATGGCGTCATAGTATTCACTCTAGGATCAGTTCTTGTTTGACTGCGTGTCCCTATCAGAAGGGTGAAAAAATTGTTTGGCTCCTTGGAATTGGCGTATGTAACAAATTGACAACACAAACGTTAGTTTAACTTTAGTTCCATATAACAAAAACAAAATAATGAATTTCATCAAAAAATGGCTTTGAAAAAAGCAAACATTTTACAACATACTTAAAGCTTTTTCGTCTGACACTCCTCAGAGCATAAAACGTCAGAATAGGTTCCGAAAAAAACACGTTTGAAAAATATATACCCAGTTGTGGATAGAAATAGGCCAATCAGAAAAACGCAAGCACAAGACCGGTATAGTTGACCAATCAGTGCCGCGAGCCTAAAGAAAAATTACCAATGGAGTCCAAGAGAGAAAACGAACTCCTTTTGTCTACACAATGGCGGCTTTTTCGTTTTTATGTAGATTGACTCCAAAACTGCTAGATGGAAGGACGACCGGGCTCTGCCAATTATCCGAAACAAGTCGTCATTATAGAGTCTTGCACAATCTGGGTTGTCTAAAAGATGTTGACCAATGGCAGAATCACTTGTTTTAACAGTGTTTCTAGACCTACAAGATCGAGGAGGCTGTTCTCTTTGAGGGGCAGTTTTGTTTCGTATGTTGGAAGGAACATGCTGTTTTATTCTATCCCCCAATCTTTGGGTTGTGCGCCCTACGTAGCCAGAATCACACTGGCACGTAAATTCATAAATGACGGAACTTTTTTGTTTGGTAGGGACGCAATCCTTTTGAATGGATGGAAGGGCTCTCCTAGTGCTGTAAACAATCCGAGGATTGACAGCAAAGAAACAATTGGTTATGGCTTGCCTAATTTGACTCTCGAATCGCAAGGAAGTGTTACCAATCCATGGTAGTTTGAAACTACCATGGATTGGTAACACTTCCTTGCGATTCGAGAGTCAAATTAGGCAAGCCATAACCAATTGTTTCTTTGCTGTCAATCCTCGGATTGTTTACAGCACTAGGAGAGCCCTTCCATCCATTCAAAAGGATTGCGTCCCTACCAAACAAAAAAGTTCCGTTGTATATGAATTTACGTGCCAGTGTGATTCTGGCTACGTAGGGCGCACAACCCAAAGATTGGGGGATAGGATAAAACAGCATGTTCCTTCCAACATACGAAACAAAACTGCCCCTCAAAGAGAACAGCCTCCTCGATCTTGTAGGTCTAGAAACACTGTTAAAACAAGTGATTCTGCCATCGGTCAACATCTTTTAGACAACCCAGATTGTGCAAAACTCTATAATGACGACATGTTTCGGATAATTGGCAGAGCCCGGTCGTCCTTCCATCTAGCAGTTTTGGAGTCAATCTAAATACAAACGAAAAAGCCGCCATTATGTAGACAGAAGGAGTTCGTTTTGTCTCTTGGACTTCAGTGATAATTTTTCTTTAGGCTCGCGGCACTGATTGGTCAACTATACCGGTCTTGTGCTTGCGTTTTTCTGATTGGCCTATTTCGATCCACAACTGGGTATATATTTTTCATCGTGTTCTTTCGGACCATTATTCTGACGTTTTATGCTCTGAGGAGTGTCAGACGAAAAAGCTTTAAGTATGTTGTAAAATGTTTGCTTTTTTCAAAGCCATTTTCAAATTCTGTACCGCAAAAAAATTGTTCGAATTTCATCAACATAACCCTCTCTTTTCAACGCGATTTTACTTCCACTCTTGTGGGAGAGGGCAGGTAAAGGATCGAAGACAAGTCAGATTGCACATTAAAGAAACAAATAGTTGGAAAGACTTACGTCATCACAGAAGCTTCAGACAGGAAAGACTGTGCAGCCTCGCTATCATCTTTAAGTTTCTTGATTGCAACGTTCTGATCGTTGTAAGTGCCCTTATATACCTCTGTGAAGGAGAAAATTTCATTTAGCCCAAAATAAAGACGATTTATCCAAATAAAAACTTCAAACTTTACTGCTTGGTTTGTGTCGTGTAAGGAAAAATATACCTATTAAAAACAATGAAATATATTAAATAAGTAGATAGATGAAATCAGGGGCGGACACTTTGTCAAATATTGGGGGGAGGGGGCAAGCCTATTGTTTTCATAAGATGACATCACATTTCCCATTGTTTTAGAACACAAGACCATTATCCTCTAAAGTATTAGGGGGGCAGTGGCCCCCCTCGCCCCCCAAGTGTCCGCCACTGGATGAAATAAATTCTAATGATAGCAAAAAAAGCATTAGAAAAAAGCGAATCAAAATTACACAAGCAATCATCCAACCAACGGGCTGTTATTAATATATTTCATACAGTTATTGATATATTTATATTTTATACATCACTATATTTCCAAAAACCTAAAAAACAAGGAAAACAGTACAGTACCGTACCGTACCGTACCGTACCGTACCGTACCGTACCGTATCGTACCGTACCGTACCGTACCGTACCGTACCGTACCGTATCGTACCGTACCGTATCGTACCGTACCGTACCGTACCGTACCCTACCGTAAGCCGACGAACTTACCTGCAAATTCCCCACTCCCAATAACATCAAGCTGCTTTGATAAATCGCTCCAATTAACAACCCAGCCCTCTGCAAAAGATAAAAAAATACAAATTTGTTATGATGAAAAAACTCTAATTTCCTATTTAAAAACTGAGGTTTAACTGTGATATAAGTTCATAAAACTTCTTCCGTATAGGGGAATATCCCTAAATTTTGACAAATTTAAAGTGAAAGAAGAGATACATTTTTCGATTTCGAGAAAACTAGAAATACACAGGGACAAAAACTGCCAAGATAGGTTATGGGTCACCGAATAATGAAATTTCCAGGCCATATTCAGACGACAATGACGTTAATACGACACTGCGTATTAGAAAGCCCGAATAGCTTCAAAGGTCCCCAATTACCATTTTTTGCAAAAGGGTAAGTGGAGATTGCTCTGTTCCAACCTCTTCAGTAATGCAGATAGTGATGGAACCAATCTTGACAAAATCCCCTCTAACAACCCCTGTAACCAATTATTAACTGAAAAGAGTTCGTGATACCTTTTTTAAATGTTTCTATGAAAACAGTTGTCGATATTTCTTTATGTTTATCTTTCCTCAGCGGCTGCGTTAAAATTGTACAAAGACCATCGTTGTCCTTCATGTAGTGCTGAAAAAAACGAAAGATGAAAAAATGTCTCGACGGATTTCTACAAGATTACGATTTCACAAATATCCTCATGGAAAAAAATTAATATTATAATATTTGATATTCTTATCCGCAATAAAGTTACTGCGAAAGGCGCCTTCATATGATAAACGAACAAACAGAACTTTATCAATCCTATTCAGATTTTTAAATTTTTCGTTAAATTGCGAGATTTTCACCTCTACAAGGTCACAAATATCCTCAAGGAAGAAAATCAATGTTATTTATTTGATATTTTCATAAAGATTTAGCCACTGGGAATATTGGTCGTCTAATCCTACTTTATCTGCATATTAATCCCGATTTAGTTACTGGGAAAGTTACTTTCGAGTGATAAATGAACACACTGTTCGCTATATTCAAAGATTTTTACCTCTACAAGGTTAGGAAGTGTGTTAAAGTATCCATCTTCGTCGATTGTAAGCATGCCTTTTCTCGATAGCACTCTGTAATGCTCTGTCTTGCCACCAGCAGGACTATATGGATACAAATGACATCATCAAATACAATTCGGGTGTTCAGGGCCAGCAAAATTTAAATATGGCTTTAAAAAAAGTTCCGTTATTAATGAATAAACGTTCCGTTATTTGTGAATATACCTGCCAGTGTGATTCTGGCTACGTAGGACGCACAACCCAAAGATTGGGGGATAGGAATAAAAACCTGCTCCTTCCAACATAAGAAACAAAACTGCCCCTCAAAGAGAACAGCCTCCTCGATCTTGTAGGTCTGGAAACACTGTTAAAACAAGTGATTCTGCCATCGGTTAACATCTTTTAGACAAACAAGGTTGTGCTAAACTCAAAAATGACGACATGTTTCGGATAATTGGCAGAGCCCGGTCGTCTTTTCATCTAGCAGTTTTGGAATCGATCTACATACAAACGAAAAAGCAGCTATTGTGTAGACAGAAGGAGTTCGTTTTCTCTCTTGGACTCCATTGGTAATTTTTCTTTAGGCTCGCGGCACTGATTGGTCAACTATACCGGTCTTGTGCTTGCGTTTTTCTGATTGGCCTATTTCGATCCACAACTGGGTATATATTTTCCATCGTGTTCTTTCGGACCCTTATTCTGACGTTTTATGCTCTGGTGAGTGTCAGACGAAAAAGCTTTTAGCCAATATGTTGTAAAATGTTTGCTTTTTTCAAGGCCATTTTCAAGTTCTGCACCGCCAAAAATATAAATAGTAGAGCTCATCGCAACAGACAACATTCGACATGTGGTTTTGAAAAAGCTTCCTTCAAAATATATCAAATATTTTTTTCTTACACTCGAAAAAGTATAAAACTTCAGTTTAATGATAGAAAATTTTAAGAAAGTAAAAATATTAAACACGAGCACATGACTTTTTTAGCTGCCTAATCAGTTCCAATTGCCTATAGAAGAAAGTCGACATATGCATGAGTCCAACAAATTAAACTTGTGCAAAATGAAAATTCACGAGAAAAAGAGGTAGTTAGCAATTTCCGGTTGCGTTGAATCTGACAATATTAAAGGGGGTTATTCGAGAGGTGGGCCTATTTGAGAGGGGGCTCATTTAAAAGCAGAGGCTGGCCATTCACCCTTGTGTCATCAGATCCTGTTAAAACAGGAAGCTCAATAAAAACTGAAATGAAAAATGAAGCGATGACTGTATTCAAAAGCAAATATCATACAGAGATTTTTGTAGACATTTTGAAAACGTAGCTAGTGATAAAATATTGATAAACCAACCTGCAAACTGATAAAGTATAATCTCCTGGAAAATTTGTGCTCTCTCTAACCAAGAAAGATCCTGGAGGTTCACCATGGAGCAATTGTTCCGCCTGCTCTCTCGTTATTTTACCAAAAAACCATCTAAGGAAAACCACAGTATATAAACACATCACAAATTTCCTGATGATCGCATCAAGCGTGAAACTCGGGGAAGAAACATTGAACTGTAATGTTCTATAGGCCAAAACCAGGGGCGGGCGGACACTTGGTCAAATATATAAACATTGGGGGGGGGGGCAAGCCTATTGCTTTGATAAAATGACGTGACAATTTATTCTTGTTTAGAACAAAAGACCATTGTCCTTCAAAATATTTGGGGGTGACCGCCCCCTTGGCCCCCTCAAGTGTCCGCCACTAGCCAAAACGTGAATAGCTTTTCCTGTACGGCATCGAATTCTAAAAGCCTGTTCTATACATCAAATGAAAGTAAAAATACGACACAACAAATACAACAAAATTAAAATATACCGTACAAAGAATATTAAAGAATGCGTGAAACGCTGATGAAAAAAACATGAACAAAGTGTCGAAAAATACAAAACAGCTAGGTCATAAACGACAACTTTTAAATTTCTCAGATTAAAAATTTAAAAAATTAAAAGCAAAATTGAAAAATTAAATATCCTAACAAAAATACGACTTGCTAAAGTTTCTTACTGATTTCGACAAAATAAATTTCTTTCTATTTCAACTGTAGAAAAAAAGAAATTTCAAACAGGTTCCTTTGTAAGAAAAGGAACAGCTTCAAGTAAAAACTTTCAATGTGATGTTTCTTACACAAAGAGAATGCACTGCATTTAATGAAAACATCATATCTAGGTCTATTACTTACGGCATGGCATGAAGATTCATTGCTTTTCGCTTTTTAACATAATTAGCTGGAATTATGCCCTCTTTTTTGTCGGATTGCCTTCTGGCATAAAACCAGTTTGGGTCCTGTGAAAAAAAAATTCTCATCTTTAAGCATAATCACTTCAGCATAAATAACTTTAATACTCATAACATTCTTACAAATTAAATACTTCAGCATGAACAACTTTAAACATTATCAATAGCTTTCTTCTTCTCCTTAGTTGTCTGCCGCGAGGCAGGTTCAGTGCCACATGCGCCAACATCAGGATCTTCAGCTCTATGCTTGATTTCTCCATATGTTTCAATTCTGCCATTTTCTTTCTTACACCAATGATCGAACAATGTAATTCTCTTCCTTCCTCTACTCCTTTTGCTGTTTATCTTCCCTTCGATGACATCCCTTAGTAGTCCCTGGTATCTCATAATGTGACCAATCCACTTCTTCTGCCGGTTATATATGATTGAGATTGATGTTCTGTTCTCTCCAATCCTTTACAATACTTCCTAATTTGTCACTCTTTCTGTCCAACTGATCTTTACCATGCTCCTCCAAAACCTCTGCACTTTCCAATCTCCTGATATCCTCCTTTTTCAGTGTCCATGGCTCTGACCCGTACAATAACACACTCCACACCAAAGACTTAAGCATTTTTCATTATATTCTATCAATAGCTATCTATAACTTAGTTTTGCTTGTTTATATTCATTCTCGGCATGTTTTTTCTCTACATTTTATCAAATTATCATTACAAGTATCCTACTGGAGTTTGTCAAGCAGTTTGCAATCGTGGTATTTTGCATTATTTACATAATATTCAAAATTATTAAACTACATAGAGGCACATATATTATGAAAAAATAAATCTTTACTAGATAGAAACAAAATTCATATTCAAAAGAAATATTGAAAAAGAAAAAAATCTGGCAATAAAGGATGGTTTTCACATGAGAAAATAATGATAGCATAAATTGATTGGTTCAACAAAGAAACTTCAAAATCACCTTGGTTGCACTTAAAATGCATAGTATTTCTCCTTTTGCAAAAGGAAGATCCTGAAAAATGTAAGAAAATCTAGATTAAGTATGATTCAAGAGAAAAAACAAAAATTATAGTTGTTATTTGGCTTTTGTACATAAATTTTGATGCATTAAAAGATTCTAACTTGTTTGGTATTAGCAATTTAGATTCACAGTTAGGGACACCAAAGGAAAATTATCAAAAATTAAATGTTTGCTCAATGAATATCACCTTTGATTTGGCTCCCTTAAATTCATATACAGCCATGCATTGGGTTCCTGGTTCCAACTCAGCCTGAATGTGCAAAGAAAGGAAATAAAAAGCCATTGTTTTTCTACACTATATTTTATAAACAAAAATAAGACATAAAGCTACAAAGTATTATAAATAAGATTACAATTTAAGATTAGCATAACAAAAATGTTTCTTCTTCTCAAAGTAATTGGGTCAAAGTGTGTCTTTTTTATTTTGTAGAGAAAGGCAAAGAAATAAATATCCTAAAAGTAATATATATAATTGTGTTGAAAATCTCATTATGTCACAAATGTAATTATTAAACAGATATAGGTCTGTTTAGAACTAGCTTACCATTTTCCCAATAACAGTTTGCTTTACTCTAAAAATAGAGAAGAGTGAATATTCAGAAACACACAAAGCAAACAAGTTTCACCAAATTAGATTCCTTTTATAGATTGCCATTTCAGATTATTCATATTTCATTCATGCCAGGTTGGTTCTACCAGGTTGCCAATCGTTTTCCTCTACCAATTTTCTGCAGTTTGCTATTCCTTTTAAATCACCATAGTAATCAACATAAGCGCATAGAGTTCTAAGGTGTGACATCAACCAGTGGATTTAAGGGGGGGGGGGGGTAATTAGGGGCAGTTGCCCCTCCCTCAACGAGTTGAAGCAAGTTTGGCACCCCTTTTTTTGAAATTGTGCGCCCCTTTTTAAGAATGATAATCAGGTCAAAAAGTTTCTGAGACCGATAGCTTAATTTGATTCAAGAATGACACCTGAAAGTTATGTTGTTTAGTCCAAAAATGTATCTGAAATTGTTGTTTAAAGCGTACTCTTGTCGCCAATTTCAAAAATTGTTCAGCGCCCCCACTACCAACTGCCCCTCCTTCAAATTTGCTCTGGATCTGCCCCTGACATCATCTCTTTAAAACTCAATGCCCTTATGTTATCTGGCAATATTCTTCTTGTCCTACCTGGTGATCAGGGTTGTGGGATGTAGCCATAAACAATGCTACAAAATACTTTTTCACAGGATTCTCTAACTTCATGTCCAAAAAGTGTCATCTTCCTTTTTGCAACAATGTTTTAGTTGTCTTGATGTATTCATTTATCTTAGCGCCTCCTCATTCCCTACTTTGTCTGTCAAGATAATCTCAAGCATTCTGCGGTAGCACAACAACTCGAAAAAATCAAAATTGCTTTTCTGGTCTTTGCTTATTATTCATATCAAAGAGTCAAAATAATTTAGATTGAAGATTCAAGGATGACAATAAAATGAGATAAATTTGTGATAGGACTAATGATACCTTTTCTGCCAACTAAATATCTGAGGCCAGCAACATCAGTTCCATTTGAAGCAAATCTAGTAAAAATAAAGTTAGTTTTCTTTAAAAGTTAAACTTGTCTGTAATTTAAACCTATATCTGCCAAGTCTAGAAGAGAATTTTATATCAGAATATTCAATATAATTCCATGGCCATAAGAAACTAATCTGAATAGCTTAGTGCAAAATTTGCTTCTGCCCAGTGCAAAAATCTTGTAATAAGTCTACCAGAAAACACAACTGACACCAAAATTGAGTGGAAAGTTTTTCTCCCAACAGCCAAAAGATCACAATTACAGACTACCATCAAATATTTGGTCGGTTTGGTTTGAGTTGTTTGCCCTCGAGGATTGCAAACCACATTGAACAACCACTTCTTGGCAAGCCAGGATGACTTCACCACATATGGGCATGTTTTGAAAATCTCTGGTGGGGTTTTTTGGGAGTTGCTGGTAAGTGGGGAAACCTCCTGATCATAAGGAATATACCAAGTACTGAAAATGCTGCCAGTTTAAACTCTTAATCAACCAGGACATGTTTCTAATATTACCCATAGGAATTCTTGGACTTGAACATAATATAAAAACAAACTTTTTTTGCGATTATCTTAACATTGCTATATGACGATCTAGCTTCAGTGTTTACTTAGGTTTTATTGCTTGCTTTCGTCTTAGAATTGCCAAGTACCAATATTCAATTAAATAAGGAGTGATAAACGGACAGAGCCCCTTGGTAAGAGACTATGAAGGTAAAAAATATTATTCAATCTAGAACTTTTATCTTAAAATTTCTCTGAAAGTTTCTTTTCAGGTCACATTCGGAAATCCTGTGGGAGAGCCATGGGGGGTGGGGGAATGGAGGGGACTAGTCCCCCCCCACATTTTCAGAAAGTTGGTCCTTGAGATTTATGCAAACCTGATCAGAAAACTTTTGGGGGGGGGTATGTAAGTTATCTAGATCGTCACATTTAAATGACATTTCTTGGGGGGCAAGAGGTGTTTCCTCTAGAAGAAAATGTTTCAAACAAGGACAAAGGGCATGGTCCAAAAAGGGGGGTCCCTGTCACACCTTTTGTCCCTCCCATTTATCCCAGGCTGGAGCCGCCACTGCTAAAATCTTAATCAATATATTCACAGATGAAAATTCATGTTTAGAAGACCAACCTAAAAATTTTTGGAATATAAACTCGGCATGGGAAACAAAATAGATTTTGCAAAGAAACATGATACAACTTCATTTTGGAAACAGCATCATTTTTTAAATCGAAAACTACCACTTTGGCTTTCTAACAATAGTTGATATGGCTTTATCACTTTCAAAATGAAAAGTCACATCAATTTTATCAACAATATTTAATCCGTAAGTGAAAATTTCAAGTTAATTTCCTTTCCTAACCCAGCATAAAAATATATAAATACCATAATATTGATATTTCATAATATTTTCACATATTTTGATAACTTCAATAAACAAAAACATGATCTTTCAGCAGTACACAGGTAAACATAGGGCCTATTCCTATGGGAAAATTCTTTGGCATTTTCCCAACCTATAGGAGATTATGTGTGAGAAGAAAGAACTGCAGGATAGGCTGTCTGCCGGATTCTGTGAATCTTGCAATGAGTGTTGTTATGAAAGATATACAGGAACAAAGCAATACGATGATGAGAATCCAATGTCACGACAAAATTTTTTAAAATAAATTGAATTTAAAGAATATACTAAGTATATAAGGTATATAGTATATAGCTCATGCTTTAGAATGCTCAGATATTTATGTGCAGGAAAAGGTATCATTACTCCTATCACAAATTTATTTTATTTTATTGTCATCTTTGAATCTTCAATCTAAATTATTTTGACTCTTTTATATGAATAATAAGCAAAGACAAGAAAAGCAATATTGATTTTTTGAGTTGTTGTGATAACGCAGAATGCTTAAGATTATATTGACAGACAAAGTAGGGAATGAGGAGGAGCTAAGTTAAATGAGGTACATAGTATATTCTTTAAATTTAACTTATTTTGAAAATTTTATGTCGTGACATTGGATTCTGGTCGTCGTATTGCTTTGTTCCTGTATATCTTTCTATAGGAGATTGCTGTTTCACTTTGAAACGAAAGACAATATAAAGTTGAGCACTACAAAATATTTGCAGTTTACTTTGCAGTTCGCAGTTGATGTCATCGATTTTGCATCTCACTATATACAGAACTTTGTCAACAATGGAAATCACACTTAGATTAGAAATTGTCTTGTTTAAGTTTGTCTGCAATTTATGTTGTTTGTATTGTTCAGAAACAAGAAAATACATTTTGAATATTGAGGTAAAGCTAAAGATTTGATCAGAATTTGTTGCTGCAGTTAAAATTTTTCATTACAGCCAAAAAATTCCAGTGAAATATAATTGAAAAGCTAAACAGCTTGACTGTCTTAACAATAGAATTTTTTTGAACAGACAACTTCTAATATTCTAATATTTTAAAAGCAATTCTATCTATTTTTGGGCAATTTGAATATAAATATTGACAAGGCTAAATTGGAACCACAAATTTGATAAGAAAGTCCATTTATATCTCCCTAATTTAAATAATTGTCTTACCTCCCCTAATTTAAATAATTGTCTGCCTAAACATCAGAAGACGAAGAAGTAAAAAGCTAAAAAACTAGAAAAAAAATAATAGACAACTTATGTTTAGCTATGTTAATATTTTTACATGCTAAATTTTTAATCACTTTTAGATTCATGTACAATTCAAGTAAAATTTAAGAAGTTGGTGGTAGGAATATCCACAAATAGGGTGAGGTGCATTCAATTAGTACTGCAAATTTTCTTAAATCATAAGTTAATCAAATATTGGTGTAAACACAACAATAAACCACTGAAGGATATATATTCAATAAATTTTGAAAGGTATATATATTAAGACTTTAATTTATATCATTGGAGAAAGTCATTACTCATCAAGGCCTATTTTCTTTTATCAGGTTTGATAATCATTATTTTCATTGAAGCATAACACTGTTGTTTAAAAAATTACTGTCAATAAACTGCACTCTTTCTGTTGAAGCACCAAGCCACTAAATTTTAGTTTTTTCTTAATAGGCAATGAAATAAAAGTTATCTTAAGAAGCTCTCTTTTATAGAAAAGGTGTAACAAGACCGTAAGTCCAAAATATGAAGTTTTAAAATTCTCTACATAACTGCAATACATAAATTGCCAATTCACCTTGGTGACAAATTTGCTGCTTCAAAAGCTATGGTTTCTTTTCTTTTAATCAATTATGCCAACATTTACATGTTATTCCAACGATCCACAACCGGCACTTTGTGGCAAGACCTTACTATTTTCGTACCAAATAGAACCGGCCAGTGTTTTTGTTACAGCAGTCACACAGGGGTGTTAACTTAAACTATTGTTTTTTATTTCGTTATGCTGATAAAAAGACTAAAATACTTGTAGAAAACAACGACTTACAGCCATAAATATTTCAGCAATGTGACTTTTTGAAGATGGCGCGTCTAAGAGTTTTGTTCGCTTTTGTCTTTGAATGAGAAAATAAATTAGTCCGTTCCAGACCACAAAATGGGCCTAAATACTCTCTATGTGTGGGAGTGATCACATTGTTCACAACATTGTAAACTTACCTTTCTTAAACAATGTCTTGTGTGTTCAGACTAGCCATGTTTTCAGATAACCTTCTGTTGACAATTGTATTTAGAAATTTCAAATCTGCTGAAGTAAAGTACGAATAATCACGCTCCAATTCCACTTCTTCCAATTTGGGGCTAAAGGGCGAAGGCGGAAGCACTGATAAACCAATGCTCCTCCACAATCCAGTCATGCCTCGCTAAACACGCTGAGGTCAGGCAACTCATGTCGCTTTTAATTACATAAACATGTTTAGAAATAAAAAATTCTGATAAGAAAGAAAATTGAAATATAGTGTGTCACAAATTGGCATAAATTGACCTCAGTTTGAGAAATTATTTTTCTTTAAGTATTCGGTCTCGATTGTGTAGCCAACACATACTGAATTAAATACTTTGAATGACCAATTTGGTAGGGAGATTAAAAGAACAACTTTGAAACATCCAGTTTTAGATAAATTTTTCACAAAATAGGACTGAAAAAGATAACTTCGGTTCTTAAAAGGCTCGAGTCCATCTTTAATAATGCTTTAACCTCTTTTCATTTTTTTAATGCATTTAGTCTGTGAATATTCTTTACAAAGAATTTAATGCCTTTCAAAATCTTTCCATCGAAATTCATTTCTAATGATAACCTCGTCAAAAACTTTAGTTATCGTACCCATGAGGCATTTCGGTTTTTCAAGAAACCTAATTTCTTTACCGCCCGCCTTAAAACTGGTCTACTATGACGAACCTTGCATAAGTTGGATTACCTACCTACTGTTTTCCTTCAGATATTTTAACTCTTGACAACTCGTAGATATCGTGCTTCATTTGAACAGCTTTTCAAACTCTAAGAGCTTTTTGTTCAAGATTTTGCTGAATTTTGAAATATCTGTGAGGGTCCTTTTAGGACTTTTAGAGACATGGAAATACCATCAACAAATTAATGATGTTTTCTTTTCTCATTAAGAAGAAGTCGTCAACATATAGGAAGCAATGGGTCCTAACAAGAATCCTTGAGAAACAACAATAAAACGTGATTTTCTTTCAAAGACAAAACTGGAAAATGCTTAAACATTTCAAAACCAGCACAAAATCTTTATATCGTTTTCAAAATCATTGTAGCCAAGTGTCGGAACGCTCTTTCATTCCCTCATCCCACCTCCGCAGCTTTGCCTTTTGTTGCACAATCGATGACTCATTCATAGGTCATTCCATAGTCATTCCTTATTCAGACGCGAGTCATGCTTATTCGAATTCTCTTGTTATCCTTGTTCATCATAACAAGCAAATATAATGGGGCTGTCTCACAAGGGACATCCCGCGTGGCAACACCAGTGGCGGCGCAAGTTGCTGCAGAGTGGGAGGATAATGGGTGTCGCCCGTGAGACCACGCCCTATTGGCCTCGTTTCAGTGCTTTGTATCAGGTCAAATTTACTTAGGAAATATGATCTGCCCCTACCTAGTGCTTTTTAATCCGTTTTAGACGAAATATGTAGACCATACCACACCTTGGCGCCGCCACTGGGCAACACGCCAGTTTGCGAAAGTTTTTGGGTGATTAAGATACTGGATTCTTACAGTGACTCGATAATATATTCAGGCCTCCACACGTTGTTATAAATTTGTAATAGAAATATATAAATTCACATTCTTCTCTCTCTTATAATATCAACTTGCCTTTTCTTGCTTCAAATTTGAAGATAATTTGAAACAAAGTGTAAATGAGAATTTATCGGAACCAAATCCTGTGCTAGCCAGACAACAAAGGTTAAGTCGGCCACAGTATTTGACTGTAGCTTTTTGTGAAAAACACGTTTGAATTATTGTTTACGCCTCAGTGCCGTCGGAACGAAATTCATATTGGAGGGGGGGGGGTGTCCATTGTATTGCTTTCCATTCAGTAACCGTAACCGTTATAAAGGAAGTATAGTACAGCCTGACAATTATTGGGCTCTGTGCTTTTTATGTAACGGCCTTGGGTTGTAATCATCCTTTGCTTTCCTTGGCAACGTCCTTGCAATGTAAACTTTTTACCATATATCATTATCTGAAATCAGTTTTAGCATTAAGATCCAAAGCACTCAGGGGCGGATCCAGTGCGAATTTGAAGGAGGGGGAGTTGGTAGTGGGGGCGCTGAAAAATTTTCAGAAATTGGCGATGATTGTATACAACAATTTCAGACCCTAATTACTGACAGAAGGCTCTTTATTGACTTTGTAAAGGAATTTTACAATAATTTTTATTTACGTTGATGTAATCCTTGAAGTAAATTAACCTATTAGTCTCAGAAACTTTTTCACCTGATTCTCATTCTTCAAAAAGGGCGCAAAATTTCCAACATAGGGGTGCCAGACTTGCTTCAGCTCGGCGAAGGAGGCGTGACTGACCCTAGTTGCCCCTGCCCCCCACTTAAATCCGCCACTGGAAGCAATATCATTCTAGCTCGATTAGCTATATTTTTATTACCAATATTTTTAGGATAAAATGTGTTGTACAAAAATGTACAGTCAACTAGCCCTGGCCAGTGCTTGGAGGGAGGTTCGGAACTCAGAGCTACAACTCACGGAGGATGAGGTCGGTCTGATTATTTGGTCAAAATCTTGTCAAATGCGATATTCCTGGCTAAAAATTTTGCCGGTTTCTCAAACAACTTTCCGCATTGACCTGCCGTTTTCATTTCATCAATAAAAACAACGATAGCCTAGAGAAACGAAAAAAGATACTGACGTTCTTAAAAAACAAATACAAAAAATTACGAAAATATCAATTTAAATGCTGTATTAAGTTTCATTTAAGGAAAGTTGAAAAAAGTCAGTTTCCTTCAAAATATCTTCTAATATTTTATTTTCATTCTCCATTTGTAATGCGCCATTCTACAAAAAAGGAAAAAACAAATTTAAATCGCATTTCACTTAGTTCGGCAGATTTACAGCAGTTTTAAAGGAAAGCATGGGATTTGTGGGAAAAGATTTCTCTGATTGTACAATATTTCGTGCCTAAAATAAAGGCTAGAGGCCAATCGTGAATTTTGCTTTCTTTCATAATGGCGGCATTTCAAAATGGCAGCATTTTAAAATGGCGGATATACAAAAATTCAGCAACATGATGACAAGGTAATTATAAAAGGTATAAATGATTTGACATGGCTATTAGCATAAACATTAAGTAGCAAGACAATTTTGAAGGAAGGTTCATCAAATTTGCCTAAGACACTGGGATAAACCGAAAAAAATTATCAGGCATAGTGCCCTGTGCAAATAATAACGGATAAAGAAATAATTCATTTGGTTAATAGTACACTTGTGTTTTACAGAAAAAGTAATAATATTACACAATTTAAGATTCAACCTTTTCTTAGCAGGAAAGCATTTTTAATAAGTAAGGAAAACATTTTTAGTGGAAAAAGGAGAAAAAAGGAAGACAAACTTAATTAGGATTATAAAATATAAAAATAAAAATGTAATAGGATTGATTTTAACTTTCCAAATAAAAAAGTGTGATTGAGAATAGAGCTTTTGTTTTGTAACATTTGGTTTCTTTTGGATTATTGGCAAGGGAATGGTGTCGTCCAATCCTATTGGGAAAGAAAGCCATTTTTCTATTGTTTTGTCAAACATTTCTATGGAGAGGAATGGACTGGTACTCAAGTGAAACGCAAGAAAAGAGAGGTGTCTGGCAAGTTTAGGAAATGTTATACCTTCCAAAGAAGGACTTGGATGGACGATATTAAAGAGTGGGTTAACATCCAGAACAATGGTATCCTGAAAAGTAGGTGTAGTGACAGGGTTTGTTGGAGGACCATGGTTAGCAACCTACGGATCACGTAGAAGCTACCTGGAATGAATGAATGAATACCTTCCAAAGAATCACCAGGTCATTCAATCCACAAGTGATGAAGCCTTCTTTTCCGCACGATACTATTAGCTATAATAAAATGCAACATATGAATAGTAAAGAATATAAATGGGACTGAAAAGAAAGTGGGGTTTCGAACTGGGTAAATATGTCAAGTCATAAAAACTATAAAGGGACACCAGGAAGGCGAATAAATTTAGGGGGGCGGAGGCTTAGTAGAAGAGCAAGGTGCCTGTAAATTCACATTAAAGATTCTATTGTAGAAGTTACAAGACTTTGGGTATTTTGAGGGAAGGGGTGCTCCAGCCCCCAATTTCCCCGAGACTTTAGCTATAGCAAGGTCGTATTGAAATATCATTGAATTTAACAGACTTCAACACGTACGCATTATCAATTAAAGTTATGAACAAAACAAAAGTTTTACTTCAAGTCTATGTGCTTGCTTCGGTGGAAATTCATTTTCAAACTTGAGTAAATCATTAGATAAAAACTATATAATTGAATAATGTGTTGAGTGCAGTGATGATTCAGTCGTTTAATATATTGTTTGAGAATCACTGTTCAAGATGCGCATTAGGAAGGATGGGACGTTGCGAAGGAGCTAAAAGACACGGTGTTTAGATGTTTTGACAAAGCTTAAAAAAACAAAGGTTTAATACATGGGAAAATTTGCATTTATTATGTAATGAACCCGGAAAGAGAAATATTGACCAAACATTTCTGAGAATTCGGTTGATGTGGTCTGTGCTCGTTTGTTTGAGCGTGTAAACATGATTAAAGTTATTGGATTGAAATAAACATCACGAAGTCGTTTGTACTTTGCCAATTGTTCTTTTAAACGAGTGAAATAAGAAAATTTAGTTGAAATTAAGTGACTCCACTGAAACAAATCCTCATAGCTGTGCCATAATGGTTTACCAATGTTTATATAATATACAATATAATATGTATATTAAATAATATTTTGTATAAATGTCTTCAGAAATAATTCGTTCATAAAACTGGAACTTTGGTTGTTGGCTTGTGGACAATAATGGAGGGCCCTCGCCACAGGGGTCCAGGTGGCATGGCATACCCACTTTTTGCTGAACAAAAGATTAAAATCGGCTCAAATTATTTTTTTAGATAAACTTTTTGATAACAACAAATTACAACATTGAACCCAAGTCTACAAGTAAAAAAGCTCCAGCAAAATGTTTGCAACAATTGGGGCTAGATGGGGGGTAAGAGGAAACTTTCTATACATTGTTGGCTTCTCCAGTTTGGAACCACTACCCTGTTATGAACGGAAATCATTTGACCTTCGGCGCAGGCCATCTTCGAAAAATACCTACGAATTGCATTATGGTATGCTCGTACTTAGGCAGCATAATTATGGGGACGTGACAGATGAATACGAAACCGTATGCCTGAAACAGTTCACTTAAAGCAAGGACATAATTCTATAAATATTTCATTATAAGATAAAAATAACAGGGTGACTAATCAACTCCCAATAATCTCGCTACGATCATTTGTTCTAAGAGATGTGAAATGTTTGTTACAAAATGAATGTGAAAACCCAGAAGAAAGCAAACTGCAAACAAACTCATTGCATTAAAGGAACTCAAATCCGTAATTATTAGTGATAATCTTGTAAACAGCCTGGAAACAATTCAGTTACCAAAATTACTTACGGGTACAATATACAAGAGAGACATATCACAAATTTCAACGAATCGACACTTCATTTTTGAAACAACCGAAAACCTGCCATCCAACTGGTGCCTATTCAAAGCATAACTTTTGATTACGTGTTTCATTGGAAATTCAGCGCTAATTTGAATACCATATAAACAAAAGGGTTGGAAAACGGGCCGGGAAATGTGGACATTGATAAATATGTCTGCAAAAGCACGGCTTTTCTATAGAAAAAAAATGTCAATTAATATCTTCAAAAACCGATTACATTCGATTTGGAAGCAAGTTCAAACATAATTAAAAAGTTAACAGTCATGAATGCTGAGTAGTTCTATATATTTCCATGCTAATGCTAGAAAACACGTTTTTTTATAAGAAACTAATGCTGGTAGGCAGTTTCTTACATTTTCTGGCCATTTTGCTATCAAAAGTTTTTTACATGTTTCTTAAATTTCTTAGGTAGTGAATTTTTTAAACATTCTTCCAAGGTAAAGTAAATAGTTCACTCACATTCAGAGATGAACTAACAAAGTGATCAAGGAATTTTGCTTGAATTTTCCTAGAATGACTAGCCCTGTCGAGATCTGTGAACAGTTGAGCTCATTGAACTTTATCAATGTCGAGTTGAAGTCAAAACAAATTTTTAAATGGAAACTTTTTGAGTGTGCAATTGGCTGAGAATGAATGCAAACTGAATCAATTCTGTGACTGAATATCAAGTGTAGTGTTGCAATATACAGTGATTGTTTCGAGTGTCAACTAAGAAAATTGAAACTGAAAATTATACAAGTTTCTTAGCTTTTTTCAATGTGGGTAGGGTTGTTGCTTAACTTTCGAAAAATTGAGCCTACCGCTTCTTATAACCTGTTTCTTATAAAGAAATGAGTGTATTCCGTGAACTTTAATCTAATGCAAGTGAGCATGAAGTTCAATTATGTTTGGTTTATATTTTCTGAAAAACTAATTCTAACCTCAGACTCGAAATGATAAACACTGCAAATGATTTTAACATTTTTTACAAACTATTAATAAAGAGAAAAAAGTTGCATTTTTATTTAGCATACGTTTTCTATTTATAAAATCAACGAAATTCATTTTTAGAAAATCTATTGAGCTTTGTAGGAAATATATTGGCTTCCAAACAAGAACATGTACTTGAAAATACTTCGAACAAGTGCTCTTGGACCCAAGAAACTTCGATCGAAACCAAATAATCTAATCTGCATAAACCTGGTGTTATCCTCTACATAATTTCTAATAATTTACATAATTTGTGATAATTTATCTATTAAGACATTGCCTCCATATGGCGGCTAGCATGTGGGAATTCGAGGTTGATCAATTCACGAGAAAAGTGATATGTTATGAGTACACTCCTTCCGCCAAAATGAATAGCTAAATAACATTTGTCTATCTTATTTCCAGTACCGGACGTATATAACCGATTCATTGTCTCCCTCGTTGCGCCCCCAACCCCCCCCCCCCCCTTAATCAGAGTATAAGAACGTTAGGATCATTTCATTTCATTTAACATTACTTATACAAAGATTATCTCATAATCAGATATAAAATACATAACACCTATACTTATAATGATAAAACATCATTCATAAAAACTACAGCCCTGTAAAACTTCTTCGTTGCTTATCTTCTGTGGAGTTGTATCTCAAAGTCTAAATCTTTAGCGGTGTTTTAAGTTTTTTTTAAGAAGATCTGGTGTCAGTTACAGTGGTGGCGCCAAGGGAGGGCTAGAGGGAGGGGGCTACAACCCCTCCGTTGGAAGCAGCTAGTCCCCCCCCATCGGAGGAAATTTTAGGTTATTGTCGGAGCAAATTTGACAAAATAACGTACGACAACCGTTATTTTAGTCATTTTGCCCCCCTGTCGGAAGCTCCAACCCCTCTGTCGGAAGATTTCTGGCGCCACCTCTGTGTCAGTACCATTTCATAGCTTTGAAGCTGCATAACAAGTCTTTTTTGCAAACTAAGTCCGATATCTGGAGATCTAAAGATCTTCACAGTGCCTCGTACTGTAGGTCGAGTGGCTTTGATCCATAGGCTTTCGGAACATACTCTATTCAAAGTCGTATAGGTCACGATCGTTTGTGATTGTGTGTTATTCATGATAATTTATTCTTAGATCAAGGTAATTTGTTTCCAATTCATTTTAATTTATCATTAACCTATCGTAATTTATTCCAAATTCATCCCTCGTACATTATGATTTATTCCTAATTGATTGCAAATCATTGCTAATTGTGCATCTAATCTGAAGAAAACGCCGCAAATAAATCAAGAACGAGATACGTCAAGAACGAGATTAAACGAGGTCGGATCTAAATGTCCCCAAATCGCTTTGAAATGTGAAAACAGATCTATAGAGAAAATATACCTGGACACTGTCTGTATGGCCCGCGCATTCTCCAATAAGTTCCAAAGAGGTTGGCTTGTCACGCAGCGATTTGACCCTGTAGCGAAAAGAAAGGATATGGTAATAGGGATTCAAGTTAATGGATGACATCAGAAAAGACACCTTTATAACAATAACCCCGAAAATCTCAAACGAGGCTGTTGGATCGAAAAGAGGCAAATTCCAAAGTTGGGTCTCAAGGGGTCGGTCTGTTCATTGAGGTGTTTTGGGAGTCGCGTGTCAAAAGGACAAAACGACATTAGGATTTTCTGGGGTTTGAAAAGGACAAATAAACCTAGTGTGATAACCATGCCAGCTTTCGTTAAATATGCTTTCCTTCATCAAAAATGTGAACTTTGGGTTCAATTCATCGGGCGGACATGCATGTGGGAGCCTGCCTTACTTCAATAACAACTTTTCTAAATGCTTTTTAATCAGAACACACGTGATAAGAGCATTAAGATTCGATTTGCCACAAAATAGGAACATTGCAAGAAAATGATCAGAACCTTGGAAGAATAAAAGAAATGCCTGTTTAAAAACTTAACTTATGTTAGCAAAACAGAGCTCATTTTATCAGCTTATAAACCGTGAAAACAATTATTTAGTGGTCCTAGCAACATTTGATGGTAGGTAGGTATAAAATAAATAACTTTTGACACAAAAACAGTGTTGAAAACATTAGAGCCTAAAATTATCCAGAAAATGATAACATCGATCCTCATTAGAAAGTACTTAGTTCTTATAAATAAACATTTGAGAATGTGACTGGGATTTTCATACTGAATTTGGGGTATAATGGATAATCAACATTTACCAACCAGATTAGATGAGAAAGGTATTATTACACTAATACTTGACATCATTAGTTGCTTTAGAAACAAAATAACGATTTTTATGAAGATTTAGAGTTATTCTTTGTTTTTTAGAAGAGGTTCCCGTTGTCTTAAATTATATTTGAAACAAACGTTTATGCTTGTATGCGAGAGAAAGTCATAAATGATACCTTTTTCCTATAATTCTTTCCAAGGGGGTTACTGCACTCTTCAGCGCAGAAATGTCACCTGAAAGGTTAATAATGGAGAATTTCCTTGAAGATAAGCCATTCTTGAATATAACAAAGCAAATTTTGAGACAAGATCCCATTTTTCTAAAATTATAACAATCTCTCTAGGTTTAACAAACTTCCAGGTTTAAATGGTTACTCAAAGATAGCAATTGAAAAATAAAGATAAAACATTCAGTTACAAGAAAAATAAACGGAAGTCTAAAATTAAAATTAATTATAAGTAAAAAGTTGATACGTTTAAAAGTTCATTTTTCCCAAATAAATGAAGAAAAGAGCTGAAAAGAATTTAAGTTAAAGAAAGAAGAACTAAAGAAACAGAAGCCAAGACCAAAAAATATTAAGTATATTGTAGAAGAGTACTGCACTTAATTATTTGCTTCTATCTGAAAAGAGAAAATACTTCTTCAATTTCTTAAAGAAACCAGCTATGAAAAAAATAGTGGAAAAGCCTTTACGTACAGAATACGCTTCCCTCTTAATCCGCTTCAAAGTTTATAGCATCATAATAGAGAGAAAATCCCCTGTGAGATACATATTCTCAAATTGGGGTGACCTTCAGAAGAATAAGGACCTTCAGTGAGATAAACCTATGTTGCCTTCAAAAGATATCTTCCACCGGCAAGAGTTTTTAAACAAGTTACAGGGCGCGTTCTGTAAAGACGTGTTTTTATCCTGACAATTGTTTTCTACCTTTTATCGATGTTTTGGACGAATTGATATCACTTCTAAAAAATCAGGGATAATCGGAATTGTCTAGTTTCCATACTGTTCGACCTGATAGTCATAAGTAAGCATGATTAATAGTCATAAATTAGTATGTTAGGGTTAGGGTTAGGGTTAGGGTTCGGGTTAGGTTTAGGGTTAGGGTTAGGGTTAGGTTTACGTTTAGGGTTAGGGTTAGGTTTAGGGTTAGGTTTAGGGTTAGGGTTAGGGTTAGGGTTAGGGTCAGGATTAGGTTTAGGTTTAGGGTTAGGGTTAGGGTTAGGTTTACGTTTAGGGTTAGGTTAAGGGTTAGGGTTAGGTTTAGGGTTAGGGTTAGGATTAGGATTAGGTTTAGGTTTAGGTTTAGGGTTAGGGTTAGGGTTAGGGTTAGGGTTAGGTTTAGGGTTAGGTTTACGTTTAGGTTTAGGGTTAGGGTTAGGTTTAGGGTAAACTAATTACGTCATCAGGTCGAGCAGTATGGAAACTAGACAGCTCTGGAATAATATTATTGTTGACACTGCCTTGATTGCAGAGCAGCATGACTACAAGTACCAGGATGCATTGCAAAGACGCGCGAGTGTAACATAAATAGGGGAAAGGCCTCTTAGTATGAACACTAGCAGCACAGTGTGATCTCTTTATAGCAGAAACCTTGAGAACAGGAGACATTGTCCGATGCAAGGGGCGGGGGAAGGGGTCCGTTATTCATACATTACTTCCAGAAGGCAATAGAAACGATAGAAGTAAGGACATACAAAGATTTGTACCCCCTGTAAATGGATCAGAGTACCAATTTATGCAAAATAATGCGTTTGGTTTGATGTTGCTGTATCTGTAGATCGCATTGAACTTGAGGATAATTCTCTTTGAAAGTGCAAAACCAATAAATTCTACACCGAGCTTGCCTTATTTTTCTTAGAATTCACAATCGAGTGCTTACTTGAAGAGACAGGAGTTCGGTGACCCCACAGTCTTGTTGTTCCATCAAGCGAACATGTTGCTAAAACTGACCTGAAGGAAACGAAAAAGATCGAAAAAAGATATGAATAAAATATAAAAGATGCTTTGATTTATTAGCCGAATCTCCGAATCTAAAAGAAATATTGTATCAAGCGAATTACTGAAAAAACAGAATGGAAAAGACGAAACAATCATGAAATGAATGAACAAAACAAAAGATACAAGGAAAGAGAAGGACAAAATGAAACAGAATAAGACAATGAAACAGAATGAAACAATTAAACAGAATAAGACAATGAAACAGAATGAAACAATGAAACAGAATGAAATAATGAAACAAAACGATAGAATGAAACATAACAAAACAATGAAACATAATGAAACAAGAAAACAGAATGAAACAATGAATCAAAACGAAACAATGCAGAACAATGAAAAAATGAAACAGAATGAAATTATGAAAAAGACTGATTATATCTAACTAACCCGTCTCCGATCAGTGCTAGATGATTTACTTCCTCGGAATGGGCGTTGGGTTGCTTAACGAGACATTTGTCTAGAATTAAGAAGAAAATAATATAATTGAAAATCGCACGGAAGATTGGAGATGAATGTCCAAAGCTATGTTTCTCCATTAGGTGCTATCTTCAAATTTTGTGATACTACAAGGATTATTAACAAAATCTGTTTCGAACATCCACAGGAGCTTAACGTTTCAAGAAAAAAAATCTAAGTTATAAAAAGAATATAATTTGGACAGACTTAGGTGGACCCTACCTCAACAAACATATATTTTAACAAAATGTATTTCAAACTTTCACAGAAGGTTAATGTTTTGAAAAAAATAAAATCAACCATAAAATACAATAGGCCCTGAGAGATTTTGGTGAAACTTAACTCATCAAGAATATATTTTATGAAAATAAATATCAAACATTCATAGGAGGAGCTTCGAAAATAATAAAATCAATCTTATAGAAGAATAGACCTTTGAGAGACTTAAGAGGGTGGATCTTAGAGGGACTTGGAAAGAAGTTGACTTCATTGAAAGCATTTTGACATTATGTCACTTGCTTACCTGAAATTGTGTCATAAACAAAGAATCCATTTGCAATTGCAGCAAAGATGTAACGCTACAAGGCAGAAAAGGTGCAGTGTTTAGCAATGAATTCCATAATTCTGACTTTTGTAGAACGGAATAAACGAGAATCAAATGATCGATTCCCATATAGCCAGATTCCCATATAGCCAGATTGGCTGAATACATGCTACCAAACTGATGCTAAGAATAAATGAAAACATTATAACAATTTACATTAATCCAGATATAATTAAAATTCAGTAAATATTTGTAATTACCTGTTCAAGAGCAAACAGATGTTTAACACTGTATAAGAACTTCTTTTTCTCGGAATCTCTGTAATTTTCGTGCGAATTGAACTGTCGTGTCGGAAGGAGATGGTAAGTCGTCCAGACCATGATCGTACCATCAAGAGAAGCCGACGCAAACATGGCATCTGACAGGGTTTTGAAACATATACGTCATACAAGGTACATATTTGTCAAGCACCATATTTGAATTTTAGTTTACGCATGTTTCTTATTTTATACTCATCGTAGATAAACACTTTGTTTACAAAAACACACTTTTATAAGAAAACAGAGACTCAATTTGCCAAAAAAGAACAACGTAGAAAAAATGCCTCAAACAAAAAAGTAGAAGCAATGTGTTTGTGAAATTTTTTTTCTAAATTTATAATAAAACAGAGCATATCTTATCAAATAATCAATAGTGTTACACCCTATAGGACCATTGGAATAAAGCGTAGGGGCCTGAGGGTAGAAAGTGTGTCTTTTTATCGTTTTAACGAGTATTGGTCGCTCTTCCTCTCCTATATCCCTCCCCCCTCCCCATTTCACCATAAAAATACATAAATTTCTGTACTAACAGCAAAACTGTACGTAAGGCGAGCATCAAAATCACACGAGGAGCATTTTTGTTTTCTTAAAACATGGATTCGAAGTCAAAACCTTTTGACCTGCGGAGGAGCACTCCAGCTATTTTGTTACTTCACCTAATTATATCAAACAATTCTTAATGTGAAAATGAAATGAACGAAAAAAGGTTAAGAATGAGAAAATAAGAACAAAATTGTTGTCGTCTAGGCCAGCCAAATGTTATTACGTTATCAGAAAAAATCATTTTAAAAAAATGGCACATCTTTCTTTTACTTCGCGTTGTACTTACCAGATATATTAATTAGGCAAGTTATTGATTCCCTGTGTGTTGGAAGCTTTCTAGAATATTGAATTTCCACACTTTCGCTGCTTTTTTCAATGCAATAAACATCTAGGAAGTGAAGTGAAGATGAACCCTAACCATTTCACAGACACAAAGGTATGGATAATGTCAAAGAGCTTTCAAACTGCGGCCTTTGGGAATAAGAAGAATATGCTGAAATACATGTACTCAAGCATCATAGGATCTAGAGAAATGGTAAATGTACTGTTTTATGCGAAACAAAATTAGCAATGTTCTCACTGGAACAGGTGGCAGTGAGAGGTAGGGACTACGTTATATGAACTGCTGCCTTTCTGAACTATACCAAATGATCTATACGTCAATTTTTGGCCTAAATAGATAGCAGAAAAAAGCGAGTTCTGACAGCATTTTCTGCTTGGAATGAAAGTAAAAGAGCAGAATCGAACCGTTGGATAAAAATACCACATAAGTGTAACGTGTAGAATAGAAATTAGGTAGACAGTGCAATGAAGAAGAAAGTTATGAATATAAAATTTGATATAGAATGCGGTGGACAATAAGAGAAAGATGTTTTAAAGTGTATTTGGGATAAAAGTTTTAAGCAATAATTACTGTTAAATTTTTTTGGAATATACTTCTTGAACACAAGTATTTGTCTGTAACTCAATAAAACGTTTAAACAACATTCAAATACCTAAGTAATACTGGTCTGTTGCAGTGACTATCTTCTTATCCTTGATGGAAATCAGCGATTGTATAACTAAAAAATAAACGATGAACAGATTTTTGAAACAGTTTATGCAAATTGACATGCTGGTAAACGTTCTTGATAGGATGTTTGGTTTTCTCTCCCTAAAAGCAAACTATTACCGGAATCAGATTAAACTATACATAATTGGCAAAGATTGTGAAATGATACTTTCCAGGCAAATTTTTGGCTTAAATGAGTGTACCACCTTCAAAAGCTATTTTGTACCCTTGCGTTTGAGGTATCAAAATCTGACTTATATCAGCAGAAAGCGCAGATCTTAAGCTACCAAAAAGGGTCTCATATTTTTCAAATTCCTCCTCTCCTTGAAACCATACCCTGTCAAAAATTGGCGAGCAATTTTTCTTCTCTCTCATAGCTGTATTTGGCTATAAAAGACGGACCAGAGCAAATACAAAAATTTTGAGACACTCTTTGCTTACCCGACATCTGTTTTGGCCGTGTGCAAAGTTTTGAGCCATTCGATTGGTTCCTTGGGTACAAAATAGCTTTTCGTATCTGTATGAAGAGAAATTGTAAGTCCGGACAGAAAAGGATTTTACTGATCGCACTTGCAAGGTACACTCGTAAACCAGAGTGTAATCCGGAATTTTTTCAATCTTCAAAATTTCTGTTTGCTTCAAATTTGGTATCAATGTGTGCCTTGAAAGTTCGGCTACTTGGATGTGAAAAAAATCTAAAAAATTGATGTTTTCATCCAGAAAACGTTTACCGCAACCTTGATAGTGGGGGGCCACATGTAGGCAAAAAGGGGTAACTGCCCCCTGCGCCCCTGGTTCCTTCGTCTTTCACCTAGGAATATGTTGCTGGGACAAGGTTCGACAGACAAATATTTTTGAGATTTTGTATTGCCAAACTTTCAATTAGATTGAGGAGGGTCGCCAGCTCTATGTAATTCAAAGCATAGAAAACATGCGGCGTGGTTACATTATAGAAGTAAGGATTCAGTATGCAGAGCATGGCGATGGTGTAGCCAAGTTACACAGACATGGCATCCTTGAGGGCACACCTAAAAACTAGGTATATTTAATTTAAAGCTGGAAAAATTAATCTTTCTGACCAAGGGGAATTTTACCTATTTGCACCATGGTACGGGGCTGTTGGCGCACCCAGAATGTTGTCAAAATGGGCAATACTGTGCAACCTGGGGACACTGCTCGACAAGCGTCTTAATGACTACTTTCGGAGGGTCGGTAGTAAAGAAAAAAAGGTGGATTGTTGAAAAAATTTGAATAACTGGGATATTGGCATATAAAATGACTCACAATTTGGATTATTCCTTTTATAAGTATGAAGAAGTTTCATGTTTTCATCCCATATGCTCAAATGATCTCCAGCGCAGCAGTAGTGGGCTTCTGTTTCTTCACCCCTCAGCTTTATGAAGCACTAAAAATGGATAAAAGTTGACAGAAAGTAAAATCCGTAATAAAAATTTCAAGCTAAAAAAATCTTATATCGTAAAAATGAATTTATGGCTGTATCTAGAAAACAATTTTTGATCTATTTCGCCTATTTCGCCTATTTGGCCTATTTCGATCCACAACTGGGTATATATTTTCCATCGTGTTCTTTCGGAACCTTATTCTGACGTTTTATGCTCTGAGGAGTGTCAGACGAAAAAGCTTTTAGTATGTCGTAAAATGTTTGCTTTTTTCAAAGCCATTTTCAATTCTTGATCTGTTTAGATTTTGTTTTGAAAGGATTGGAAGAATAATTTCCAATTTATAAAGGTTGTCATTGTTATCCAAAATCTTTTCAAAACCTTGCAAAAGAATTAACTTTGCAACTTTAAATGAATTAGCAAGGAGGTATTATAGAAACAAATAAATGAATAAAGAAATGAAATGAATAAATTTTGAAATGAAGGAATACACGAATCCTTGTATGTGCAGAGTCGTATTTCAATATAAACCTAATTCATTTCAAATCTAAATTTACAAAAGAAAAACCGTAGAAGAAACAAAATAAATATGAATTAAAAATAGCGGCAAACCAATCCAAAAATACCTTCACAGCATAATTGTGTTCCGTGATAACTTTTAGGCAATTTCCATAACACAAACTCCACAACTAGAAAAAAATACAATTAAAAAAGATATTAAAGAAGGTTAGTTATCTTTAAACTCACAAAACAATAACAAAATATAGAACTAAGAAAAAAGGTTTAAAGGTAATTTAATTTAAATGTGTACATTAAATATCCTAGATATTATGGATATAAATAAAATTTGTTGTTTTAAAACAAAAAATAAATATGCAAACTGTTTGGCATAGGTTGTTCTAGGATGATGTTGAGCCTTTGACTTTGCACATATCTTGGAACAGCAGATTATGGGATCAGTCCCATTATATTTTTGGGAACCACCCCCTAAGCAGCATGTTCACATATTTCAATACTTACCTCTGTGTATAATTATAATACTAGATGATTCAACCCAGTCAATTGCTAGGCGGAATAGCCTACCTATAGCAGCAGTATTACGTAATTGAATAAATATAAAAAAGGTTATGAATAATAGAAGCCAAGATTAGCATCTTGCCACGCAAATTTTAAAAATCCACAAAAACGAGAACATTGCACATAAAATCAAAGCTATGTACCATAATTCCTTTTCTCATGCTATATAAAGAAAAAGGATCTCACCCGAATGGATTTGTCAAATGAAGCAGTGAGAAGGATTCTTGATGTCTCATTTCCAAGGTCCTCTGCTTTTATTTCTTCATCCAAAGAAACATCATAGTGAATGACACATACGCAGTTGATTGGTTTTGTATGACCATAGAGTTTGAATAGCAGGTTGCCATTCTGTAACAACAAGATGATATTTTCAAGCTAGACCAGTGGTGTACCCAGGGCTGCAGAAGTAGGGGGGTCTGGGGCACAGCCCCCAGAATTTTTTGAACCACGCCCTTAAAACACTCGCAAATACGGGGAAACGCCCTTTTTGCAAAATTTCCCCCCATTATTTGATTCATGTTAGCTATGGCAAATAGCAAAGCATTTTACAATTGTTATTGACACAAGCATACAGTATACTACCCCCCCCTCCCAATGAGTTCTACATCGTTTTTGGACAAATCTCGAGGACCATATTTTAGAAAAGTGGAGGGCCGTTTTTGGGCCTAAATTTTATATGACAGTTATTGTTAGTGTGACCTTAACCAGACTTGTTTTGAAAAAGCTGCTTTACCAAACCTAATGTGCTTCATAAAAAAATTGTCTAATAGTAATTGAATGATGATGTTGGAAGGGAGAAAACCTTAATGTTGAAACTGGAGTGTCATTAATGCTAAAACTGCTCAGGCTTGAAATTTTATGTCTGTCCTTTCCATTCATACTATCTTCCCAAATGAAATTCATATCACCAGGATAAGTTGAAACACAATCTTTCTAGTAGAATGAATGAAAGGATAGAAAAACTTTAATCTCAACACAAAAATTCTTCATGAAAACATAAAACCTTATTCTGAGATACCTTTTGCAGCTTTTATCAGCTAAATGATAATCTAAAAGATTTTAACACTATAATGCAAATTTTATTTCAATATTTAAAATTCATGTAAAATGTGTAAACATACTACAGAATCCCAGACTGCAACTGTATTGTCTTGTGCAGCAGTGAGTATCCTTAGTAATAAAAAAAGAATGAAGTAAAAGTTTGAACAAAAAGTAAATAATTTGAACGAGCAAGAAAACATCACAAAAACTTCCTGCATGATATAAAAAGATAATCAAATTTAAAGAATAGAGCATAGCTATTGCCATCTTTGAGCAGTGGCCTTTCTTAAACTGAGCTAAGAAAGTCAATGAGAAAATTAGGAATAAATTTCAATATTAAGAATATAATACCAAAACTCTGAAATGGCTTTAATAAAAAATGTCTCCTTAGAAAAGAAGCAGTTTTACCTTATAATATTTACTATTAAGGAAAGAAGAAACTAAGATTGATCTGTACTTTGCAGATATCAAGACTTTATATGATTATTTTGTATTGTATAGGGGTTTTATGTTAATTGAAATTGAGATTTACTTTAATTTGCAGTTTCACATCAGCCTAAGATGCAGTCTTAGAGACTTAGAGTGAGAAAAGTCACTTGCTTTGGAATAAGAATCCATTCCAGACCATTCAAGGAATTACAAAGTGATTTCACATCAAGAAGAAGGACCTGAACATAGCTTGATATGCACAGCTTCTCATTGTCCTAAAAACTACCGTAGCATGCTAAAAGATACAAAATAAAACAAAATTCAACAGGGACAAATTCTATTTCTCCAAATACCTGCTTTCATCAATGATCGTAGCTAGGTGAATTCTATCTGAGTGTCCTGACAGTATCTTAATCTCTGTATATGGATTTCTTGGTTGGTCATCTGTTATCTCTGGGACCTTGGAACTAGCCGCTTCGGTCTGTAAGAATAAAATCAGACAACATTTGGATGTTTGAAAAACCTTAACAATGATATTCCAAAGCCAATCTATGAAAGGAATGTCATATTCACGAGCCCTGTATTTTTCAAGGAAATTCACTCTATTTATCCAAGAAATTAAATTATGTTTAATTTTTCAATATTGTTTGCAAGGAAATTGCTTACTGAATTAAATAGAAAATACACCCGAAGTCGAAATACGATTTTTGGTTAATTGTTACTCAGTATTACACATGTTACATTCTGAACAGTCGTAGTAACAACTTTTTTAGCCACATTATTAAATTTTGAGATGCAAAATCGATAACGTCAACCCGAAACCTGGAATTGTAACCAAGTAAGGCCATTTCACACAATGCAAAGTGTAATTGCTCTTTCACTTCCCCGGTGACATTATTTTTGTTTAGGCCAAGGAAATTATATTTACGGAGTCTACGACCGTTGTGGAATCATCCCATCAGACATCAAAACTCTATATTCTAATCTGATTTCGTTTAACTTAACTGAAACTTTTTTGTAGAATTAAAGGCCTAAGAAAAAGTCATTCATTTTGGAACAATCAAACTGGTTCGCTTCGACAAACCTGGTCTCTATCATTTTTCGCTTCTTTACTATCAGATCTAAAAAAACCCAAGAAATCTCTAAGCATCACTGAACTGGTTTCAATTTCTGATCATAGTATAATTTCTTGCCCGTTTCGAGTACTTCCTTGTTTTCAAGCTGCAATGTTTAATCTGCCTCTTTTTGAAATATCTTTACTTGCTTTTGCTGTTGTGGTTGTGAAACAAATCTATTCGCAATGACAAATATCAATGGCGGTAAGGCATCACATTTTTTTAAAATTGTGATTTTGCTGATTTTAAAGTCGATTTTATATGTTTTATCATGATAGATTGAATAAAAATGTGTGTACGTAGGGAGAGGGGGAATTAAGTGCTTTGTATGGTAGATGGACAAGTCGCGATGAAGCTATTTGGCCATTATTCAAATCATCATGCTGCATTGAGTCCTGATCATGGTTACTCGCCACAGGACCCAACACCCGTCACATTGATTCATCCAATTGATGACAGGATGGATCAAAACCAGGATATATGGTTTTCTCTGGATATCCTTTTTTCAGTGGGGGCGACTGGACAAGCATTGCGATTCATGCACAGAGGTGTGCCCAGCTACTACCCAAGATGACAGAGCAAAAATTTATGACAATATCCTTATTTACTGTCTCAGAAAATTTCTTTTCGCAATCATCAAATTGCCTAATATTGGTAGAGGAAAAAGGGAAAGCCCATATCTAGCTCTTTTTATGAAATAGAGTGGGTTCTGTGCCCATAGGCACGCACTGAGGGTTAGGGGACAGGTGCCCCCCCAATAGTTTTGCAAAAGTTGTGTTTGAAGATCTTATAAGTGTCAGTTTGATCTGACAGTATTTTCTAAGGCAGAATAGAAAAAGCCATATTTCTATCCATACCCTCCAGTTCAGTTCAGTTCAGTTCAGTTTAATTTTATCATTCTCATTCCAGTTTAGCTGTCTATGGACCCTGGTGGCCTTTATTTTTGTGAATTCATTATAATACTTAATGCAACATATATGGAGGGTGGAGTGGAATTTTGAAATGATGAAGTACAAAATTTGAACTTGCTTGTTTTTTGAAGTTTGAAGTAAAATGTTTTTCTTTTGAAATCCTTTCCAAACCTGTCTATATAGTTGGTATTAATTGGTATATCAGATGCAATCATGTGGCTGACCACAACAAGTTACCTGTTTAGAAAAAAGTCCTTAAAGACAAAGAGCAAGTTGGGTCGCTTCTACAATATATTTTATAAGAAACTAAGGTCCAGTGCTGGTAGGCAGTTTCTTTAAATTTTCTGGCCATTTTAGAATGACTAAAATCTGTTGAGATCTGAAATTAAAACTTCAATTATAAAAGTTTCTTAGCTTTTTTTCAATTTGGGTATGTTGTTTCTTGACGTTTCTTGAAATTGAGCCTACTTTTTCTTATAACCTGTTTCTTATAAAAACTGAGTGTATGGCATTGAAGGATGTGAATGCAAATTAATCTATGAATATTCTTTAAGTATTCAATATTTCAACATATATTAACATGTAATTGCTTAGTAGCATGAAATCATTGTTGTTATCTTTAAATTTACTGGATGAAAGGTCTCTTATGAGAAAAGCGCCAAAAGAAAGAAGGACAAAACAAAATAAAATGAAGAAGCTGAGAACAAAAAAAACAAGTATAATTAACAAGAAACAATTAGGCTGATCGCCAGGTTGGAGTTCCCCCCCCCTCCGCCCCACCCCCCCTTCCGCCCCCC
>NW_027019384.1:11239857-11291330 GCF_013076305.1 Rhopilema esculentum
AAGTAAATTTACTTCTTATTTTCACATACCCCTACCCACAAGTATTCCCACATTGGAATGCCTATTCCCTTGGGCCCTTTGTCCTTCAAGTAGCTCAAGGAATGTGAATCTCTTTTTTACTTCTTTTCTACATCCCTTCCCACAACTGATTACTCCAGACATTCGGAATAGCCTTTCCTTGGGCCCTGTTGCTTTGCACTAGCTCAATGTGATCTCTTTTTTGCTTCTTTTTGTCACATCCCTTGCCCACAGATAATTGCTCCTACATTTCGAAATCCTTTCCCTTGGCGCGCGATTTTGTCTTTCAAATAGCCAATGTCGGAATCTCTTTTTTAACTTTCTTTTCACCCCATTTTCCCTTCACTAACTATTCCTTACCTATTCGGATACGCCTTTTCCCTGCCCGTTTGCCTGTTCAATAGCCTGCAATTCCATCTCTTTTTACTCTTTTGCGACATCGCCTTCACCACAATATTCCCACATTCGAGATGCCTTGTTCCTCTGCCGCTTCTGTCTTTCGAGATAGCTCAATGTCATTCTTTTGTACTTCTTTTCCTCAGCTAGCACATCTGCCCACATGATTCCCAACATTCGAATGCCTTACCTTTCAATATCTCAATGTCGATCTCTTTTTACTTCTTTTTCACATCCTTTCCCACAATATTCCCACATTCCAATGCTTTTCTCTTGGGTCCTTTTTGCCTTTCAATCGCTCAATGTCGATCTCTTTTTACTTCTTTTTCACATCCCTTCCCACAATATTCCCACATTCGAACACCTTTTCCTTGGGCCCTTTGCCTTTCAATAGCTCAATGTCGATCTCTTTTTACTTCTTTTTCACATCCCTTCCCACAATATTCCCACATTCGAACACTTTTCCCTTGGGCCCTTTGCCTTTCAATAGCTCAATGTCGATCTCTTTTTACTTCTTTTTCACATCCCTTCCCACAATATTTCCATATTCGAACGCCTTTCCCTTGGGCCCTTTGTCTTTCAATAGCTCAATGTCGATCTCTTTTTACTTCTTTTTCACACCCCTTCCCACAATATTCCCACATTCGAACGCCTTCCCCTTGGGCTCTTTGCCATACAAATCCTTTATGCCGCCCTCTTTTTATAACTTTTTACCATCCCTTTCCACAGTTTTCCCACTTTCGAATGTTTTCCTCTTGGGCTGATAACATTTTAATTGGTTAATCTCGATTTCTTTTTAATTTTTTTCCAGATCTCTTCTTCGTTTTTTAACTTTTGAACGTCTTTTCTTAATGTCGTTTGACTTAGAGTATCTCACTGTTAATCTCCCTCTATTATCTTTTCTCTCATTTCCCTAGAAAAGTTCCATTTCCAAGACTTTTCCATTTTCAATTGCTTCTCCATATCGACCAATCCCTGGCCCTTGTTACCACATTAAGTTTCCCATTTTACCTCGTGTTATATCTCGCAATTTGAAAAATCATTCTTTTTTGAAGGTCTCTTTGATATTGGATGCATTGGCGAATGTCTTGGTTTGACAGTACTTGACGTGTCAGCAAACAGCATTTCAAGTGTTCGACCTTTGGGTAGGTCTTCATTAATTGTTCCATGAACTGTTTTAGCTGTGGCACACATATTTGATTTTTTTATGTTACGTACCACATCCCTTGAATACATATGTTTTTCCCGATGAGTCATTCCGATAGATACCCTCTTATAACTGATAGATTTCATTTTCTCCCTTATTCCAGCTATATACCCAACAACAGGGGTATCGCCAAAAGGGGTATGGGGGCACTGTACTTCTCTCCCAAATCTTTGTTTGTCCGCATATATAGAATTTTTGCTGGAAAAAAGAAGAATTTTTTCTCACCCTGTAATATAATCGAAATTTTTTGCAACAATTGTAACATATTAGAATATCTGTAACAGCTGAACTGTCAAAGTTTGGCACTAAAATTTATTTGAAATTGAATTTTTCGGATGTTGAATATTGAATTTAAAACGCAGAAACCCAGCTCATAGAATTTTTATATCATCACCACCTTCTTGAAGAGTGAGACGCGTCCTTTTTGTCATTTCTGTGCCAAAGGTTTTTTAAATATACGGGCACAAAATTTAGCCATAATGGGACTTTCGAAAAACTATCACGAAGTTTCATTGTTGCTAAATGTTTTCATAGAAAAGCAGTGAAGATTGAATTGCGCTCATTGTCTTCGCCCTCAATCTATTTTGAATATGTTCTTGTACAACCTTTACAAAAACAAGTGTGCTCGAATGCCCCTTTGTAGCAATCAAGTTTTGTTAACTTTTAAAACTTTTTTTGCTGTCCAAACTGGATAAGCCTCGCTGTTTTTAGATTGCACAGAATACGTAATTTTCTTCGTCGTTTTTATAACCTCTGCACTTTAATATTTTTACTGAATTGAATTGAATTTTATTGAATTGAATTTTCAGCACCGCTAAAACAGCTACAGATCTTGAAGATGTCCCGGAACAGAATTTCAGATCTTAGTAAGTGAAAACAGATTTTGATGGGAACTTTAAGGAATAAAATTAGTTTACTCTTAAACTGTGACCAATTTTTTGGCTGTTCAAAACAGTGGCGGACACTTGGGGGAACAAGGGGGGGGGGGGCGACCGGCAGGAATCGAAATGGGCCAGTCAGAGAAACGCAAGCACATGACCTGTTTTGTTGTCCAATCACTGAGAAAGCGAAGAAAGAATTACCACTTCTGGCAGCATACTTTAAACAAATTGATAATCGTCAAAATGATAATAATTTTGTCTACACAATAGCGGTTTTTTCGTTTATATGTAGATCGATTCCAAAACTGCTAGATGGATAGACGACCGGGCTCTGCCAATTATCCGAAACATGTCGTCATTATAGAGTTTTGCAAAATTTGTATTGTCTAAAAGATGTTTCCCGATGTTTTGTTTTAACGAGGATATTTTTAAACACCAAAGCGAGTACAGTTCAGTATCAACTGCATCGAAAATTTGAGCAATTCCCTATCTACGAGTGATTCGTCGGCAAGTTTTCAGATTCATCGGCCGATAAAGCATGGGTCACCAACTCTGTTTGCAAATGGGATTGGAGCACCCCCCCCCCTCCCCCCTTTAGCACAATAGCTAGCGACGGTTCTGTTTATGATTAATCTTCTCGAGCTTTTTATGTTATCCAAAATTTACATTTTCTTCTTTTACATCTAAAGGTGGCCTAGAAGAGCTGGAGTCTTTGTTTACACTCGATTTGTGCTCGAACTTCATCAGCAGGTATAATGACAAAAAATATCCTCAAGCACAAATTTTTTTTGAATACCTGAGAAGATAGGACGCAATCTCGTAAAGAAACAGCGGCTAAAGTTTGATCTTATAACTTTTTTTATTTTAACTACATGAAAGACAGTCAAAAAATGCATTCATCAAATATGTAATTTGTAGACAGAACCAATACGAAAAAATTGATATAATCCGTTAACACGTTCGATAGTTTTTTCTATAGAACCCATGTTTAGGCACGTTTTACAAAGTCATGTCCAAAGTCCCGAAATTTGCTTCAGTAGTTGAAATCGTATTTTTTATCTAACAAGGGGACCCACAACACTGTTTTTACCCAACAATAGAGCTTTTTGCATAATCTTTGTTATCTGTCTTCAATTTTTTTGGATATTAACATATCTTTATTATATTTTCAGTGTAGATTCTTTGTGGCCTCTAACAAAACTGGAAAAATTTGCACACTTGAGGTTGAGTGACGCCATTGAAGGACTTTCGAACCCAGGTTGATTCCACTCTGCTCTAAAAATCCTCAAGTTTTGTCCATTTGGCCAGAAAGAAAATTTTCTTGCTTCTATGTAATTTTGCGAAGATCCCCAAGTTGTCCTTTTTCGTTTTATCTATATTCTATAATTAACGAGGCTCTCATTAACTACAACCTTGGACAAAAATGTTGAGACAAAATGCAATTTTTGTAATTTTCTACTTTACCTTACCCCTGTAAATTCGAACCCCCCCCCCCATTTCCCCCTGAAGCAATGTTGGATTTGTACTTCTATCATTTCTGCTTCAAAATCATGCATTCAACATTGAATTGGGGAAGGGGGGAAGCTATTTTTCAAAAGAAAGAGAAAACATTTTTCTTGAAAAGTCTCAAGTATTTTTGTCCGGGATTGTAGCCTTGTTCTACACAATAACATGTGATTATTATTAAAACACAAAGCTGTCTCTGTGTGTAATGAAGGACTCTTTTTATTTATGATTGGTAAGGTCCCCGTCCTTTTAAACTTATCAATACAACTGCTACAGAAATGTTAATACGTTACAATTATAGTACAGGATGAGAAAACATTTCTTCTTCTGCCCAGCAAAAATCCTTGATGTGCCGATGTATATTTGGGGGATACAGCGCCACCAAAACCCCCCTCCCCTTGGCGTATGACAGGGACTGCAATCATTCCTGGATTGTGTTGTTTACAATTATAAGGAAACCTGCAAAGGACATCAATCAATGACAACCAATGTGTTATCTTATCTCCAACTAAAACGTGCTTGTGATGTTTTGAAAATTCCTGACAGGTTCTATGCCAATTAGTCGTGACACTTATCTTCCTTATAGTTTGTCAAAACAATGAGAGTTACAAGCAACAGATCATGGACTTGCTTCCTGACCTGAAGACATTAAACGGTTTGGTTATTTGCAAATTCTCCTGTTTCTATGATTGGGAATGTCCTTCATTTTAATCAAGGGTATCTTTTACAAGCCAATTCTTTTTCAACTTATCATGTTCGCAGAAAATGTACATACCTGCATATATTCTAAAAAAGATTTTCATGTTTTCCAGAGTCGTGAGAGTTTGACATAAAAGTATTATTATAGACAAGACAAACTTTTAAATTATATTACTGACACAGTAGTATATTTTTAAGAAGACCTGATTGGTTCAGTTACTGTGCTAGAAACTTTGCAATCCAGCTTTGAAAGCCAGCTCCTCTTGAATTTTCCACATACTTTCATGCTTTCAGGGCAAATTCTTTCTGGGAAAGGAAGCGAATTCCAAGACCTTTGCGAACAGCTAGATGAAACATTTAAAGGTAAAGAATTTTAATTATCTTTACGAATAAGAAGTTTTTTGCGAATATTAGGAGGACTGAATCTTGGTAATGTTGACAAACCGAAATTGTCCCAGAAACTATAATGGCGACATGATTCGAATTATTGGCAGTTTTAGAATCTACCTACATAAGCATGAAAATACCGTTGTGTTTTTTTCCACCTTAGGAATCCATTGGTAACATTTTCAATAGGCAAGCCGCAAGCGTCACTGATTGGGCAACCTTTAGCCAGCTTTTTTCGAAGCATCACTGAAACGAAAACCTGACCTTTGAATTCCCGTTGAATTTCACTACTGATGGGCCTATGGGCCAATTCTAATACCTATGGGCCAATTCTAATACCTATGGGCCAATTCTAATACCTATGGGCCAATTCTAATACCTATGGGCCAATTCTAATACCTATGGGCCAATTCTAATACCTATGGGCCAATTCTAATACCTATGGGCCAATTCTAATACCTATGGGCCAATTCTAATACCTATGGGTCAATTCTAATACCTATGGGCCAATTCTAATACCTATGGGCCAATTCTAATACCTATGGGCCAATTCTAATACCTATGCGCCAATTCTCAAGTGCTTTGCATATATGTTGATGATTTATTACTCGGCATTTTTTATGCCCATAGGTATTGAAAGTAGCACGCGCCAACGGGCTGTTGTCTCCCTTGTGAATGAACCTTACCCATCAAGTAAGTAACAATGGTTCTAAAAACACGTTTTTTAACACCCGTTCACGACACTTGATATGCTGTGGTAAAGCCTTGAGATCAGTAAAATCCCGTTTTCTCCGGACTCGCAAATCCTCTACATACAGGTACGAAAAAGCTATTTTGTAACCAAGGAGCCAATCGAATGGCTCAAAAATTTGCACACGGCCAGGACAGATGTCCGGTAAGCAAAGTGTGTCTCAAAATTTTTCCATTTGCTCTGGACCGTCCTTTATAGCCAAATACAGCTATGAGAGGGAAGAAAAATTGTTTGCCAATTTTTGACAGGGTACAGTTTCAAGGGGAGAAGGAATTTGAAATATCTGAGACACTTTTTGGTAGCTTAGGATCTGCACTTTCAGCTGATATAAGTCAGATTTTGATACCTCAAACGCAAGGGTACAAAATAGCTTTTGAACACTCATTTGAGCAATAAATTTGCCTGGAAAGTATCATTTTACCATATTTGCCAATTATTTTTATATGGCTGGAATCGCCACATTCTTGTGCATTGAATGGTGTATAGTTTAATCTGATTCCGTTAATAGTTTGGTTTTTAGGGAGAGGAAACGAAATATCGTGTCAAAAACGTTTACCGTAACCTTAAAGCTGCAATGTAGATCCTCGTTTATAACCATTTTCAAGATTTTTTCAACAGTAGTGAAAAGGCATGGTTTGGTTTTGGCATCTAAGGTTCTTCGTTTTCAAAACCTTCCTGATGGCCATCGACCGCGCAACCATGTTTTTTTGTAAATTGTCCATGATATGTCAGTATGTGAAAATGATATTTCTATTCCATCAAGAAAGTTTTCAATTAAAAAAATTCAACAATCCATGCTTCAGGATCTAAATTAATTTTAAATTTGGCTCTTTATTATCGAATGGTTTCAAGGTCGTTGTAGCCCCAGAACTGTATTGCTTCATACAATAATTTATTAATACAATATTTCGTACTAGAATAATTAATTCAATTTTTTCACACCAGCCAAGTCTTTAAGCTCGCACGGAGAACCAGATGAGCGAATTAACAGCCATGAAAAGAAATTTGAAGGTAAGTCAACTGATGTGCATTTATCTTCAAAATTTCTTTTTTTGGGTCTATCAACATTTTATGTTTTCAGTAAGATATTTTGGCTCAAGACAATGTTTAATCGTACAGGCTGAAGTCCCATTATTTTTACATTCCTTAATGCGATTGCTGCCTTGAGATTTGGCTTTTGTTCAGCCTCTGTTCGGTTTTGAAGCCTCCGTTCGGTTTTGAAGCCTGAACCCTGCTTTTTGAAATGAAGCCTGCATTTCTTCTGTTCAATATTTGATACTTTTGTTCAACATTTGCTATTGAAATGGGACTAAATAATTCTCACAATTCTCTCTAAACTTGAAAAGGAGCCTCCGTTCGTTTTTGAAGCCTGCATTTCTTCTTTGCTACCTGTAAACACCCGGTCCCGCCTGTAGTCTCAGGATTGTTAAGGCTGCTGCAATTAAGTTCTCTTATTTGTTTCTATCTTCATTATGGTACAGGTTAGAAAGTTGACATTATTCCGTTTAAAAGTAGGTGGGGTTGTTTCACATCTGGGTTAGCGAAGGTTCACTTTGTAGAGTCGTTTTATATGGCGATGTGGTTCAATGTGTGGGCTCGTTTCATATCATAGTCTAGGAAGGATTTATGCGGCAAGGATTGGGGGAGGGGTGTTAGATGGTAATTGGACATTGGACTTTGACGGCACGTCCTTCAGGCAGTGGCGGCTCCAGCCTGGGATAATTGGGGGACCACGCCCTTTTCCCCTGTTTGAAATTTTTTCTTCCGGAGGAAACACCTTTTGTCTCCCAAGAAATGTCATTTGCATGTGAAGATCTAGATAACGTACAAACCCCCCCCCCCTGAAGTTTTCTCATCAGGTTTGCAAGAATCTCAAGGACCAACTTTCTGAAAAAGTGGGGGGGGGGGCTAGTCTCTCCCATTCCCCCCCTTCCCGTGGCTCCGCCACTGCCTTCAGGTGGCTGGACAATGATGGAACCGCCCATTTTTAAAATCAAAATTAAGTTGGAGAAGATAAGAAGATATAGGAAGTGAAATTTTGGCCCTCATTGATAACTACTTACTACAAAAAATTACCGAGGTCGTAACAGCAGAGTAAGAAGCCTACGCAAAAAGAAAGGGGCCACGAGCATATATTTTCCAAATGAAGACTCCCGAAGTTGCAAAACCTTGACTGGCCCACCGGGACACACGGAAATTTCCCGGTGCGCCCTTGCCCCCAAGTTATTTTTTCAAAAACTTGAAAACTTTCAAAAGGCAACTAACCTTCGGATAAAACTAAAACTGATTGCAATCATAAATTGACCTCCTGTCTAAAGTACGTTTCCATGAAATGTTTAGAAAATTCATTGAAGACGAAATTTTGATCAGCAATTTCTGCAGGATTTTTTTAAAACCTTGAGAAAAACATATTTTGTTTTGAAAATGGCTTTGAAAAAAGCAAATATTTTAAGCATATTAAATATTTTTCGTCTGAAACTCTTCAAAGCAAATAATGTTAGAATAAGGGTCGAAAAGAACAAGATGGGGAATTCGATCCACAAATGGGTATTTATTCTTCATCTTGTTCTTTCCGGCCCTCATTCTTACGTTTTATACTCTAAAGAGGTTCAGACGAAAAAGCTTTTATTATGTTAAAATTTTTTGCTTTTTTCAAAGCCATTTTAAAATTTAGTAGCGCCAAAAAATTGTTCATATTTTTTTTATTGATAGCAGTTAATGTGGTAGCAGCCAGAAAGCCTATTCTCAGACCTCGTTAGCTTTAAATTTTGTCAAGCAATTGCGAAATACTTGAATTAATTCGATATATGTTGAGAGAGTAGTAGGGGTTTTCACTAGCTAACTAGCACACTGTTTGTGAAAACCATGACTTTTGACTAGCCATAATGGTTTTTTTTACTTATGACTAATGCGAATTATTTTAAGTATCTGATATCGAATAACTGAGAGGGCTCGCACATTGGAAAAATTTATTGAGCACTACCCTGTGCTCTTTCCAATCAAAATGGTTATAACTGGATAAAATTATCGATGTGTTGGCCATTGGGTGGGGAAGGGGGGGGGGGCGGGATTTCACAAACGGTAACAGTCATTATGGCTATTTCTTAAATGTTGTTGAAATAATTATTTAGGGAGAAGGGGATTTTTCAAATAATACCATTTTTTGATGACATGATATGTGCATATTCCTTGTGTTATCTCTCTTGAATAATAGTCCTTTTTCTTTGGGCCATAAACTATCCCTTAATAGTGAAAACTGCTCTAGGTACGATAGAGGACAATACTTTCTCAACGTCCTGTTGTTGGCAAGCTATTTTAGTTTGCGATTCAATTAGAATCTCGAAGGCGTCATGCTTTTTGTACGTTACAACCAGTTTTGTACCCTAAAAAAACTATGACTAATTGAAGCCAAAAATCTTGACCACTTTTTAAAAAACTTCATACAGAATTTGTGAAGGATTGCTGCCCTCATGTAAGAACCTTCTGTAAACTTAATGGGAAGTTAAACCGGCTGTTATGATAAAACTGGTTTCAAATTTTATTATTTAAGTATTCCAATCTTTCTTCAAACTTTTGTCCTGGAATAGAGACTGTGTCTTTTTTTAAGAAATTCTTTATCCATTTTACCATTTCTACGCACATATTCTCATACCGAAGGAGCCATCAATCAGCAAATCATAGATTTGGCAGCAAGATCTCTTAAAATCCATTTTCCAAGTTATGTTATCAGATATCTTTCAGACAAGTCTACGGTTTCGAGCACATGTTCAATAACCTGATCATAAATCATATCTTTTGTAAATGATATGTAACTGTAGCGTGGAGGCAGGAGCAACACAGTCATTAGGTTAGAAGGTGTTGTGGCTTTGGGCGTCCAACTTTCAAAATCTATCATTTGATATCGTCATTCAGCAGCGGTTTTAGGGACTGCGGGGCACGGGGCTAAAGACATCTGCGGGGCCCTTGTTCTTTACAATTTGTTTCTTTTTTCTTAGGTGTAGGGCCCCTTTTGGCTACCATAATCGTGGGGCCTGGGGTCATGGCCCGCCTGGACCCACCTTAAAACCGCCACTGTCATCATTTGATACCTTAAGTTGAGGGCAATACATCATTTGATACCTACACATTTTATTAGCCTTGTAGACGTTTCAAATACAGTCAATTTGACTGAGAATCTTCTTAATGCCAATGCCAATTGTGAATAAAAAACTTTGATTTTCGATATGTGGCATGTTCTGACATTCTAAATAGGGTGATTTTAAAAAATTTTCCGAGGGCCAGCCCCTAACCCCCCCCCCCCCGTTTCGTTTCTATGAAAATGTTTGCAACAAACTGATGTCTCAGGTAAAGCAAAGTTTTTCCGAGCCCTGTTTAACAAGACTAGAGTTATGCCATATTTTGCATCCTATTGGCGCCTTTTCTGGCTTGCTTTTCCGGATTGGTCAACGGCTTTGTAGTCGTTAAAGAATCCCATCAAAAGGCACCGCGGCTTGCTCAGACCCTAAACTTGAAAATCTAGAACAGCTACTACTTGGAAGAGGAGGTGTTGGTGCCTCCGTGTCCCCGCCTTCACCCTGGTACCAGAGCTGCAACAATTTAACGGCAGCCAAAAACCATAAGGAGTCCCTCCTCAGCTCATCATTACCTTTTTGCTGGCGTTAAGTTTTTAGTATACTTGTAGAATTTTTACCATTGTGTAACCAGAGTTACTGTCCTATACAAGAATCTAGGTGTTAATTTTTACAATGAATTTGGTTCCAAGTCACCAGACGCACGCACCCACTCTGCAAATCGTTTTGCATGTCGAAACACCAGATTGGAAAATATTTAATTTTGACACCATGTAACCCCTTGTTGGTGTGAGTTTAAAGTTTTTTTGCTGAGGAGGTTGTCAGACTTCATCTTGTATGTGCTGGTAGAATTGCAGCATTTTAGATACATAAGTGTGAATCATCATAAATATTTGCTGATCGACGCATGGCACCAGCAAGTTCTCCAACGAAGGCTAAGAAATATTTATCTATTGCAGGGGGCGGCGCCAGAATTCAAAGTGTTCGGGGGGGGGGGGACTCGAGTTGATAGCTTTATTAGACTAAAAGACCATTTTTCGAAAACCGCGCTAAAATGCTTCACGATATTTTATGCCTATGATTTTATGGGGCAATCGTTATGCTAGCGGTACATTGGAAGGGCCGGTGAGAAGTTATCGGAATCCCTAGGTATATCTGAAAGAGGAGGCTTCCCTGAGAGCGAAGGCGGCAGAAAATTTTAAGCAAAGATAAGCTTAAAATTTATTTCAGAATATTTCTTGCAGTCATTTAAAATTTTGCTATTTTTAAGAAGTGCTTTTAGTACGTTTGAAACATTTCAGTCTTGGCATCCATCACTTTGCAAGGTCTAACAGATCTCTTACTTGTTCCTTGGAATTGGAGCAATAACTGGATTAATCGCACTTCTCTTCTATTTCTTTTATTTTCTTAAAAACACTCTTTGCAAAAAAGGAGGGTAGCTTCAGCCCCACCCCCCCCCCCATCCATCTGGCACCGCCCATGTATTGATGTTCCTATGGTTATATGAAAACCCATTGAAACAAAAATTCTGTAAGAGAGAAAACGATCGTCTATTTGATAATTGCAATTGTCTTTGTCCAAAACAAGTTGTTTTAGAATATTGATTAGAGTCAGGAAAATTTACCGTGATTTTGTGATAAATAGAGTTACCTGGTTTTTACAGAGTCACTGCGACAGTGTGAGTTGGCCAATGCCAAAGCTGAAATGGCTGCAAAAAGAGCAGAGGAATCATTGTCGATGTGAGAAGCAAACTTAACGATGTTTGGGAAGGAAACGTATTGTTGTTTTGGAAACAAACTTAAAGATGGTTTCAGAAACAGAAGTAAAGATCGTTTCACAAGTGAAACTAATGCTTGTTTGAGAAACAAAATTAGAGATGCAGAATTAAGAATTAAAGAAACAGAATTCAGAATTAAAGATTCTCAGAGAAACAGAATTAAAGCTAATTCCTGTATCAAGTTAATGTATTAGGTTGAGAAAAATTTTTCAGTATATTTAAAACATGAAAGGAATGCATTAAAATAAAAACTTAAGATTGTTTGAGAAACAAACTTTAAGATAGTTTGAGAAACAAGCTAATGTCTGTATAGTTTGAGAGTCAGCCTCGAGTAAAGTTTAATGATAATAGAAGTCATTTTAATAATAAAACTTAAGATTTTTAAGAAAAAAACTTAAAAGTAGTCTAGAGAAACGTATTTTCATATAAAGGTTTTCCCGCGCCACTAGGAGGCTGTAAATTTGGAAACAGTTGGCAGATGTTCCTTTGAAAACGAAAACTTCACACTATTCTTATGTTAAACATGATTAATTATCGATAAAAGTGTACAGCATGGACTTTTTAAACAGTAACCTTATAAAAATATCGAAACATTATCGGGAAAATCGTGTTGTGTTGTGTTGTGTTGTGTTGGAAAATTGTCAGCTTTGCCCCCCCCCTCTTTATTGTTAACTCCATTTATGTGGTTTGCAGTCAGGTGTGACGCCCTAAAATGTTGGGAAGGAGGGACCTTCTGTAGGAAACTTCTAGAAGCCACACCCAAAACCACAATCATGGTCACACCTTATATATGTTAATTTAAACAAGGGGGCTGACTCCCCTCCTCCCGGAGTCCCCATCCACGGCACCAATGTTGTAGTGTATTGAATTCTGCAAACCAGGGCATTGTAAAAGACTAGACCAAGACCGCTAAATTATCTGTTGAAGAAGCTAAATAAACCCGGAAATTTGAGGGGGAAGACAAACGAAAAAGGAACAGAGCAGCATTTACAAATATAAAATATTTTATTAGAAATGGATAAAAGCTTTATTTATATTGATAATAATGATTTCAGTTTACATGCAACTTTAATATTCAAATGGTGATATTCAAACGATCCTTGATATGTGATATCTTTCAATTATTAAGAATATTTCTTAGTGAGCAATGGTGAAGTATGTTGAAACGGGTACCAAACTTTGCCGCAACCGTGGTTGAAGAAAGGGTCAAATGCTTTACCAAGAAACGTGCATACGCTATCACATAAAAGGCAACCTTTGACATTTATAACAATGAAGCTCGGCTACACACATTTTGTAGTAATCATTGCCAAAGCAATAGAAACCCGCGCATAAGAACCAAAGTTTTTCGTCGCAACCTGCTTACTATAAGGCCGTTAGGAGCCAGCTCAGGCCCCGGAGTAACATTTGAGGGACAATGCCAAACGGCGTAGCCAAAGGGGGTGCAAGGGGTGCCGTTTTTTTTGACTCCCCAGCTAGCTGATTTCCTTTAAAAGCCTTGGGCGCGGGGGGGGGGGATGTTAAAGAATTGATGTTCAGACCTTGGAGTTGTAACTCCTCATCATTTACTCATCCAGTCATAAAAAAACATATTTAGAAAATTGTTCTGTAATTAATTAGTTCTTTTTTGAGTTTTGCACTCTCTCGCCTGCTTTATCAGCACTTTTGCTATCAACCTATCATAGTATGTTATGTTTTTCGAGTCCATACATGTTGTGTTTATTTCCAAATGAATGAATGAATCAATTGAATCCTTTATGAAGAGCATGTCAAGGGCTGCAATTTTTCTTATTTCATTGGGTTTAAAAACACTGAACATTACTTGTATAAACTCTAGGTTACGCTATCTGGTGTATAGAACAAGATAATTCTACTCCAAGCTTCACGCTTGATGTGGCAACCGTTGAAAACTATATACAATAGAAATTTTTCTTCTATACACCAAATAGCGTGTACAGCTCTGCCTATACGGCATTGAGCACTTTATGTAAACAGTAATTTCCATAAACTGTAAATTATTTACAAATAAAGATCCTTATTTGGAAGATTTATTTGCAAGGGCACCCTGCGTTCTTTATAGCTTGGCTCCCTGTGTACTTTGAAACCATGCTTCTATAAGTTTATGAGCGATTGCTTGTTTCGGTGGAACGCTTAAAAGTGTCCCTGGTCCGTCAAGCGCATTTTCAACATCAGATCTTGTAAACCACTTGGCATCCTCTAACTCTTCGCTACAAACGGTGATTTCCTCATCCTCTGCCTCGGAAATACAGCCAATCATTATTACTGAGGGGTATGGCCATGGCTGTGACGCAATATACTTTACAGGGCCAACTGTTATCCCACTCTCTTCTCTTACTTCCCTTCTCACGGCCTCCTCGACACTCTCCCCAGGCTCCATAAACCCAGCAAGGCAGGAGAACATGTTTGGAGGGAAAGTGCTTTTTCGTCCCAATAATATCCGTTGTTTGTCTGGAGATGTAACGACAGATATCACGACGGGGTCAGTGCGAGGATAGCTTGTATTATATATGCCTGCAACAAGAGGAAATTAAAATATAATTTAATCTAATAAAGATATGATATAGTTCGGTAATGAAAATATGATAAAGTTAAGTACAGTCATATAATTAGACAATAATGGAGGCATTATAACATACAAAAAAGCAAAATATAAAGATCATGATATGACAAACTATGAAACAAAATATAATATAATATATAATATAATATAATATAATATAATATAATATAATATAATATAATATAATATAATATAATATAATATAATGCAACTAATCTTCTCACAGAACTAAAATTGATTACAATGACCAAAGTACGTTTGCATAAAAAGTATAGCTTCTCCTTTAAGTTGGGCAATATTAACATTGATTGCAAAGTTTCCCAATCTGCAAATTCTGCAAGATTTTCTAAAAACCTTGTAAAGAACATATTTTGCTTTGAAAATGACTTTGAAGAAAGCAAATATTTTAAACATACTAGAAGCTTTTTTGTCTGAAACTCCTTAGAGTATAAAACGTCTTGTTATTTTGGTTAGCTTGTAATTTTTTCAAGCAAGGGCACAATACTTGAATTCATTCGATTTCTGTTGAGGGGGTAGAAGGGATTTTCACTAGCTAACTAGCAGACTGTTTGCCAATTGACTGATGACTAATAATTTTGTTAAACAAATGACTTCTGACTAACCATATTAGTTTTTGACTTATGGCTAATCTTATGGCCAATGAAAATTAATCCTAGTGCCTGATATCCAATAACTGAGGGCTCGCACTTTGGAAAAAAAATTAGTTGAGCACTACCTTACTACCCTGTGCTCTTTCTAATCAGAATTGTTGTAACTGGATAAAATTATCCATGTGTTGGCTATTGGATATGGGAACGTTCACATATTATGTAAACAAAGATGGGAATGGGGGGGGGGGTTTACACAAACGTTTCGGATAATTGGCAGAGCCAGGACCGTCGAGAGGGGGGGGGGGTAACCAGGGTAGTTACCAGGGGGCCCGGGGCCTTGAGGGGCCCGTAGAAAATAAGGTATGTATTTTTGGCTACGAGTTTTCAATTAGCAGCATTGGCAGGGCGGGCCCATGACCCGATTGATATTCGAACTTTAATCTTTCAACATGGGATCAACAAGCTGGTCTATGACGAGGGCCTTTTCTTGTTATGGTTTATAATTAAAACATTGCCGATACGATCATAATATACTTCTCCGGAAGCCGAAAAATTCGATTGCATTTACATATATCTACTTTTAGCAGGGCCCCCAACGAAGGAGGGGGGTCAGGGGGGCCTTGGCATGGGGGCCTAAACATGGGCCCCCCATTTTTTTGCAAAACAATAGAGTTTTTTTCAAAATCTTTTGTTTTGGGTGTTAAATTTTTCCTTGGCCCCCCACTTTTCAACCTTTGTCGGAGCCCATGTTTAGGTCAGATGTTTTAGTTATTCCTTGTGTGGACTTCCTATAAACGTAAAAGTAAATCTTCCATTCACGGTGTAGACCAGAGAGAAAGCACATGCGAAGAACCAAGACAAATCCAAACGCTATAAAAGTCTTTATCAAAATTACTAAACGGGATCACGATCCAAGCAACCCCTGCGATGTCATCTTACAGGCACACGTCTGGTGCTTAGAAAAGGCAGGTAAAAAAGATACGAGAAAAAGAAGCAAAGAAGGCCTCTCGCACATTGTTTGAGGTAGGTGCTTACAAAGAGACAAGGAAGGTGATTCAACTTTAAATAAACCTGGTGAAAGCTCTGTTCAAAGCATTGCTGAAGAAGAAGAAGACACAGACGGCTTGGCTGCTTCGGTAGACCATGACACCACAGAAAGTAGAGAAAGCACTACCGATTTGTCATTAAATCAAGATACTGTTCATAGTGGATCATCTAGTTTTGATGTCGGCACATTGACCAGATTTCCAACGAAAAAGGAGTTAGAAAAGGTTGTTAGAACTGGTCATTTGCCTCATTCTCCAGAGTTTCCCATAGATTGCGACGGCCACAAATTTCCAACAACGGTCCTAAATGTGAAGCAGCAATATGGGGAGGTAGTAAGAAGCTGGCTTGTTTTCAGTCCTACAAAGGCTGCACTCTATTGTTTGCCATGCAGGTTCTTTGAGCACACTATTAATAATGGTTCAAAATCAAAATTGGCTTCTCCTGATGATTAGGGAGCGAACGACAGCTGGAAAAGATTGTGGGAAAAGATTAAGGATTTCGCCATGAGGAAAGCAAGAAAAGCAGTTTTTTAAACATTAAATTAATTCTGATTTTTAAACTGATTTGTTTTAATGATTTTTTTTATATAGTCACTGATTACATGTTCTGTTAAAGGCCTTAAAATACAAATTCAAGTGTTCCAGGGGCGTTGATTTCAAAATTCATGCCTTTTACAGTCCATCTAACTGCATTGCTAAGGGCGTAATCCAAAAAAGGTTTTTGCAGCCTTCGACGGTGGGGCCCCATGACAGTCCCAGCCCTGGGGCCCGGCCCGCCTCTCGACGGCCCTGGGCAGAGCCCGGTCGTCCTTCCACCTAGCAGTTTTGGAGTCAATCTACATAAAAACGAAAAAGCCGCCAATGTGTAGACAAAAGGAGTTCGTTTTCTCTCTTGGACTCCATTTGTAATTTTTCTTTAGGCTCGCGGCACTGATTTGTCAACTATACCGGTCTTGTGCTTGCGTTTTTCTGATTGGCCTATTTCGATCCACAACTGGGTATATATTTTTCCATCGTGTTTTTTTCGGAACCTATTCTGACGTTTTATGCTCTGAGGAGTGTCAGACGAAAAAGCTTTAAGTATGTTGTAAATGTTTGCTTTTTTCAAAGCCATTTACAAACGTTATGGCTATTTAGCTGTTTAGGTAGAAGGGGATTTTTCAAATATTGCCGATTTTTGATTTCGTAATATGTGCATATTCCTTGTGTTGTCTCTCTTGAATAATAGCCTTTTTTTCTTGGGCCATCAACTATCGTTTAATACACTCTTTTTTTATAAGAACCAGTAAATTTCAGTTCAGGCTGACTGTTCTTAATTTTTTCGAAAATCTGAGGCTGGTTTGTTCTTAATTTGTTCTTAATCTAATAGGCTGTAAGCAGTGCGAGTGCTAGCTTTTTCGCTCTAGGGAGGTGTTCAGGCCTCATTTGCCAACAAAGTGAGTGAGACAACCTTCATTTGCCGAAAAGTTTGAATATTCGACGAAAAAGCACCCACACATCGCTAAAAATCCTCGATTTTGAGAAAAAATTTTGTTCAAAATTGCATTTTGCAGAAGCTCAGCCTCAGCTTGTTCTTAATTTGTTCTTAACTTCTGACCAATTTTGAGGCTTGTGTTCTTATAAAATTGTTCTTATAAAAAAAAGAGTGTAGTGAAAACTGTTCTAGGTATGATAGAGGACAATACTTCCTGTCCGTGGCAAGCTATTATGTTTTGCAATTCAACTAACAACTCATAGGCATCCTGCTTTTTGTATGTTAAAACCAGGAGTTTTGTACCAAAAGAAATTATCACTAACTGAAGTAAAAAATCCAGAAAGTTCATTCAGAATTTGTTGAGATTGATGCCCTAATGTAAGAACCTTCTAGAAGATTTAATGGAAAGTTAAATCGGCTGTTTAGTTAAAACTGGTCTCAAAGCTACAACTAGCTATTAAAGTATTCCAATCTTTCTTCAAACCTTTGTCCCGGAATAGAGACGGTGCCTTTCCTCAAGAAATTATTTATCCTTTTACCATGTTTACGCACAGTTTCTCATACCGAAGGAGCCATCAATCTGCAAAATCTCTTAGGATGGCAGCAAGATCTCTTAAAATCCATTTGTCCAGGATATGTTATCATATATCTTTCAGACAAGTCTCCAGTTCGAGCACATGTTCAACACCTGATCATAATTCCGCACGCTGATGAACTGGCATCATATTTTTGTAAATGATATGTAACTGTAGCGTGGAGGCAGGAGCAACACATTCATCAGGCTAGCAGGTGCTGAGGCACCCCTTTACATTTCTCAATGATATGCTGCAAAACTTTCAAAAAAATTTTTGTTACCATTTGATGAGAACGAAGTCATATATTTCGTCAAATTTCTTAAGATTTCGAGATCGAGTTTAATCAAAAATAATATCGTCTCCTAGGCCAGAGAAGCTGCTTCCTTTATAAAATCTTGGAAGGGAGTGTCTCGCTAACTGAAAAACGGGCTTTGGGTTTTAGTCCAACTTTCAAAATCTATCATTTGATATCATCATTTGATACATTAAATTGAGGACAATACGTCATTTGATACCTAAAAATTTTACCAGCCGCGTAGAGAGTCTTCTTCATGTCAATGCCGATTGTGGATAAAAAACTTTGATATTCAACATGTGACATGTTCCGACATTCTAAATAGGGTGTTTTCAAAAAATTTTCCGGGGGCAAGCCCCTGAGCCCCCGTTTCATTTCCCACCTAGTTCTCTCATTCTGTTGTCCATTGCAAAGGGTTTTAAAGATGAATTATGGCAATGTTTGCAACAAACTGATTCTCAGTTAAGGCAAAATTTTTTCGGGCCCGTTTTGCAAGCCCCAAAAATAAGCAACTTAAACACCTATTGGCGCCCTTCTGCTTGCCTTTCCCGGTGGGTCAAAGGGTAGCCTGCCCGCCACTGCTGAGAGCGTCCAGGCAATACTGTAAACGTCTAAATAGCACTAAAATAAAGCCAAATTATCCAACTTTATGATTTTGACTTCAAAGAGTTTCACAGCCAACGCATCTAATCTGGAACTCGGGCTAATAGCTTAACCAACTGACAAATAACCAGCAGAAAATTGATTGATCAAAAGAACGCTGAATATAGCACATGAAACGTCAAGGGAAGTACGCTTTGCAAGGCTGCAACTTCCCTAGCTGGGGGGTTTTGCCCGAGTGCCCTGAGACATAGTCAATGCCTGAGACAAATACAAAGCAAGCCGAGAAAGATCATCTATAACTGGCAACAGCTGTTTAGCTTGATGTGAGGCCTTCTCTCTATTGACTAGACCAGGAGTGTAGAGCTAGGGGGCTCGGGGGCTGAGCCCCCCATACTAATGCCGAAAATTAGCCAATTTTTTACTTTTCCTGCTGTTGTTAGCAACACTATACGCATCTCTGATTTTTTTGAGCAACAAATAAACGAATTTTTGTGTACGAAGAAAATCTTCTTATTTCGACGTATCATAACAATCTACAACAGCATCTAAACAGTACCTGTATTCTTCGTACACAGCGACAGGATGCCTACCTCCTTTGAAAGTTATTGGTGGTTGATTGAAGATAATATTTTATAAATTAAATTGGCCAAATTTAATTACTTCTTCTGCGGGTAAGTTCCAATGAATACGAGACGATTACGGACGACGAAATGCCAGGCACAGGTGGTCTGTATCCATCAATAAGCAAAGTCGCTCAGCAAAACAAAATTACAGCTTATTACAAATATCCGCTGTGGTAATATGGTTTCTGTCTTCCTGGAAAAAGAACCTAGTTTAGGCCATAAAAAAACTGAAAAGTGGGCATGGCCTTCTTACGTTTCAAATTTTTTTGTTATATTTGTTAAATTTTCGCTTGCCCCCCCCCCCCCTCTTTCCAACTTGCGTCGGAGACGATACGTCCATATTTTTCAGCAGTTGCCTGCCTTGCATGCGATGTTCATTAAAAGGAATCACAGAGCAGGAGCTGACTTTTAGTTAAACACTACACACTAATCCACAAGCAAAATAGAAAAGAATTCCTGGGCCATGTCTTCATGCTCACAAATGAACCTTGTACTAGTCGTGGAATTCGATGGTGGTTCTTTTCAAACATTGGACGAGTGCGGAAACATTTTGCAATATGCATAAAACACTTCGAAAGTTATGAACGTACAATAACCAAATTTGTGTTGAACACCTCGTCATGAAAGAAAAAAGGATCCTATCACGTTTTTGTTAGTATAAATTATGTCAATTATCTATGCATAAGTTATGCAAGACCGCATTCACTCTCCATCAAAAAATATCACCAATGTCTGAAAGGAATCAGTTGGACAACATTGGAACTTCGTTAAAAAATGATGGCTCGTCGAGGGAAGAGAGGAGGGCTTTTGACAATGTACAAAAAAATTAGTGTAGTATGCCCGTAAATTTGGCAAGTATTGTAGAAAGGTTAATTTACTAACTCGGGAATGAAATACCAATGCAATATAAAGGGCATTAAGCTCCCTCGGGAAAAATGCCATAGACATCAGAAAGGTCAGTCATGAGGCTACGTTCCCACATCATCGAGAGCGAGTTGGGCCGTTGGTGCATCGGCGCCAATCGCTCAAACTACCGTGAAGGGGTTACTAAGGGAAGTTACACAATAACCCCCAAATATGATTGATAATTGGGAGGGAGTGGACAGGAAAAGTTTTTTTTCCCATCAGAAAACGCTAAAAAGCATAAAAGATGCCTAAAGGTATGAGAGGTTTTAACGATGCCATAAAAGAAACTCAACACGCAAAGCTATACTAAAAGGGCATTTTGCATAAAGATAAAAAATGAGGGAGGGATGGCTGGGAAAATACAATAAAACAGCCTAGTTGTTTTGTGGCTTCAACAAGCAAGATGAGACCCACTCTATGCCAAAACCTTAAATACCCCTAGATTAACCAAGGGAATAAAAACGCCACGAAACACACATCTTACCCTAGTTATACAAATCAAATTCACAGGAGGCCGAAAGACTCCCTGCATTGCCCATAAACTAGTAGAGCAGGTACAAGGAAAACGAGAGGAAGCATGGCACAAGAAGACATAACGAATAAGTAAGAACAATAATCTCAAGCGATCTAGTTAACGCTCGAAAGCCTCTCGTGAAATCAACTCTCATTAAATTTCATTTAATCATCATAAAAACTGGTAGGAAAATTTCAAAGTCTAGGTTAAACTAATAACTCTTTCCAAAATTCATATTTTTGCAGTAAAACTCTTATAAGATTAATCGATTTTTTATTTGCTTCAAGGACACCTAGTAACATTTGAGCAAACACACAGAGCCGGTCGGGTACTTCTAGATTCAGGTACCTCGTGCCTCAATGTTACATATCCAAAAAAGTAGCCATTAGAATTTCAAAGTACCTGTCAATTGGTCATTCATTGATTGTAAACAACTCAGAGTTCCCTAAAAGCGTTTCCAGGCGTCGTGTCGCAAAAAGAGGAGCTTTCTCTCCAAAGAGCCTACAATCGTTGTGGTAGAGCTACTCAAGAGTTGTTTCAAAAGAAGCAAATTCATGACCATTTCTGGACACTTGTTTGATAAATTGTTCCTGATAAATTGTTCCTGATTCTATCTATCTGAGATGCCGAGACCAAGAAAAAGCAGCTACGCGGACAAAAGGCCGCCCTTTTCTTACATATATCTTTGTGCAATGGCGATAGAGAGCGCTCCAAAGAAAATGATGACCCTTCGGGAAATCTACAAATTTGTATCAGAAAATTTCGAGTTTTATCGAAAAAGTGACAGTCGGTGGAAGAATTCCTTAAGACACAATTTGTCTTTCAATGATTGCTTCATTAAAGTCAGCACAGATGAAAGAAGGCGATTTGAAAAGGGAAGAAAAGGCTACTATTGGACCCTGCATCCGAATTCGAGAGACATGTTCTTGAATGGGAGTTCACTGCGAAGACAGAGGAAATTCGTAGTTAGTAACCAGGGAAGAGCACTGTTTCCGTTTTGGACCCAGAGCGCGAATCAACCGAGAGTTGGCCAGCACCCGGGACCAATGGTGTCTCCATATAGAACCGGGAAAATACGGATTGAAGAAGACAGATGGGGATGTTGGGGAGCCGGATATCAAGGTTTACTGAGTCTAAGTCACAGTAAACCTGAGCATACATATCCGGACAGAACTACAAAGACATCCAGCAACAGCGGTTTGCCTTTTACAATAGATAACATCCTGGTTCCTGATCGTAATACACCGACTTCTGCGAGATCAAATTGGACCGGGCAAAAATGGCTTTCGCCAAGTTTTGGTTGGGAGGAACAGCACAAGGGGACGATTTCTCATCAGGCCAGTTTGGGCTGTCCCTATTGCCCATCAGGGACAGAATACAATCGCAAATTTTGGGCACCGACATGTCAATGCTGGGACTGTGCAAAATTGGAGGCAGGCCATGCGAAGCCGTGAACACGAACGCTGGCGATTGCCGGAAAATCCGCCAAGCTCTTTGACTGACTGTAAAAAAGTTAAAGATAGTGGACAGTACAAGATAATAAAACGTATAACAGTAATAAAGTTTTTTTAGAGAATTTGTTTAACATGCAATATTACTGTCTTTGTAATCACAGAATTTTATAAATCTTCAGCGAGCTATTCTTGTATTGAGTGTCACACCCCTCTAATCATAAATCAAGCCTTCGACATACCAATGACTTGCTATAGACAGGCAAATTAAACATTTTCTTGATCAGATACCACGAAGTTAAGAGTTTATACACTTTGCTTAAAAGATAGGGGATCTTTTAACATACAAACTAGAGGGGAATTTTCCCACCAGGCCTTTAAATCTCCCCACTAGTTGGCCCATGATTTCCCACTAGCAAGTGCCCTTTTGTTGAAAATTGTTTTGAAAACCAATTAGACGCGTCTCCAATAACTGCTTTTTATGTCGTTGTCGTTGTTGTATGTCGCTTTTTGCTGCATTGGAATAAGGACTGATCTGTAAGACCTTGAAAACTTACATATTATGCGCACCTTAAATACTATGTAGACCTTTGCTTTTGTTTTTGCAGTCAGTTGCGTCAAGTTAAAAAATGCCCTTTTGTGTCAGCTCCCCGCCAGTGAAAGTTACTTAAAAGTTTCCCTGTTAAAAGAACAAACTTTATAAGGTCCTCGAGGCTCGATTTGCTAACAAATAAGAGCAACGTAAGAACTCGCTATAGAACAAAGAAATAGGTTATTTAACTTTCTCTCGTGTCAACGGAAGAGAGCAGATTTTGGTCAGTGAACCAGCCGTGCACTAAATTTGATGCACCGCTGTAATTATCTAGTTGTCTTAGAAACAAATTATAATAACTAAAAGTAGAGGTTATCTGGTACTAGTTAAAGAAGATTGTATCCAACACGCTCTCTCGACAGGTTTAGATCTTTAATGATTGTTGCTCAAATTAAAAGTGACTGGAAATTGGATTCACATATGGTAGGATGACGCCAACAACTGTCCGACGAAAATACAGAAATTACAAAATGTCATGATACGCAGGAGAGAATTTCGCGAGGCTAACATAATCTTGTATATCGCATTATTGAAATCTGTAGTTTAGAATTTCTTCTTTCGCAGAAAAAACCCACCAGTGGTGGCGCCAGAGGGGGGGCAGGGGGGGCTACAGCCCCCCCGTCGGAGGAGGCTAGCCCCTCCGTCGGAAGATAAATTATGCTTGAATTTTTTTTGTCGGAGCGAATTTTTTAAGTTTTGGCGGAAATTAGAAAAAAGACAGATTTAAGGCTAAGTTCCCGAAGAGTAGAATTGCTCTGTGAAACAATTTTGATTCTTGGACTTGAATTTTCGATATGTAGAAGTGCGTATTCCACCGCTTAGGTCTGTTCCTATAAAGTTACGTTGTGTTCCAGTTTTCCTTAAGTTCAGTTGGTTGCTTTTTATTTAAATTCATACTTTCCAAAGATAGGCCCTACTTGAATTGGCAACGTTTGATGAGTTGTAAAGATTTAGAGTAGTTTTAAGCTTATCTAGAGGCAGCTTTCAAAAAAATTTCCAGGGACGCCGGAGAAGGGGGGCGCGGGGGGGCAAGCGCCCCTCCTGCCCTTTGCTAGGAGGGGCAAGGGAGGGGGCAAACGTGCCCTTAGTAATATGTCAAAAAACGTAGTAAAAAACACGATTACACCATTTTGATAGCATTTTTAGCCAATCTAATGGGTGTAGCCACCAAAATTTTCCCGGGGGAGTACCCCCGGACCCCCGAATTTTCGGCTCGCAACGCTCGCCTTCGGTCTCCAGTACCCTTACAATTCCTTGTCGCCCCCTAGCCCTATCGTTCTCTAAAAAAATTAGCCCCTCCGTCGGAAGTGCTAGCCCCTTTGTCGGAGGAAACCTAGCGCCACCACTGAAACCCACATGGAAAGGTCTAAACGCAAAAGCTGCTTTAAAAAAAACCCGAGCCACGGGTTTTATTTGGGAGGGGAGGGGGTGGGTTGGTTGATAGAGCCCTGCCAATCAGGCACGTAAATATCGGTGTGTGTGTGTGTTTTTTTAGGGGGGGGGGGGTTAGCACATCCCCAATCTTTAAAAATCTTTGAATTAGTTGGAAATTTTTCAACTCCGAAAGGAAATGATTGAACTGGATAAGGTTAGGGTTCTGTACGGAAAGCCTTATTATAATTTTAGTACGAAGTACACACTGTTTCCGACGGACAAAATTTCGGCCTACCTGCCTTCAAGGACAAGATATAAAAAAAACCTTAACCAATACAAGATTGAGTAATGTTCCATTTAAGCGACTCAAATCGGGGAGCATTTACGAATGTATTTACGACATAAGCGGCGCGCAATACTCTCGAAACATAACAAAATTACGCCTCGAGGTTGTAAAACGTAGAATTTGCTGGGACAAATTACAAGCCAGACGGAGAGACGTAATTTTTAACTTGCTTGAAAAATTTTCTAACTAGTCGCCTGATGATAGCATAAATTCACACTCTTTGTTACTGCGGGTACCACATTCATGCGATTATCCATGAAAGCCATAACAAGGAAATAATGTGACATGCTTGGCTAGAGGAACCACCAGAGGATAACAATTGTCAATACAAGTAGTATCACTAGAGTCAAATTTCTGATTCATTAACTGTCATGGGACCAAAAAAATGGACCTTCTGTTCGGCCATTGGAACATCAATACAAAAACACTACTCTCAAGGGATCGTGGATGTTGATAAGCCCTCTTTACCCAACACTTCGTAACTTGGGGGCAAACAGGCGCATGCGCAAGCACTTATTCGTATGCGTTGAGGAAAAACACGAGGAGATGGCGGATTTTCTGCAAAAATGGCTTCTTTTCCGAACGTAAAGGTTTACTACACAGGCGCCATGCAGCCAATGGGCTAGCAGGAGCTATAGCTCCCCCCCCCCTACTTTTTGTAATAATAGGCTAGAAAATTTTTGCAAGGTTTTCTCTAACGCATCTTTGCATAGTTTATTCCTATGTAGTAGCAGTTCTTCTTGAATGGGAGCCTTTGTTGTTCATTTTCTAGGTGTTTTATCTTGTTTCATGATATGATGTATTTTCTAGCTCGGTTAGCTTGGTGTTTTATTACCTTCTTTATAGTTATTAATATTTTCTCTGAACCAGATTGTTTATAAGAATTCAGTAGAAATATAAGTATTTTCTAAAAGAGGCGTTTTCTTGGCGTTCTACAGGGCGTGGCCACAATTTTTTTGGCACACCCATTTCAGCCCCTCCACTCTTAGAATGGTGCACGCCCCCTGGTACTAAAGGCATTATGAATTGGCTGAGATATGGCCACATGAGCACAGGCTCTTGCCCAATCAAACCTCTGTAATTTGGTCTTTATCAACCAGGCTAGAATAACAGTAACCTGTTAGCAAACTTGAAATCTTTCATTGGCCACCTCTCCCCCATTTTTTATTATATCTAACCGATTTTGCACATCGAGAGGCATTTTATGCAATTCTTTCAGATTATGTGGTCAACCTTATGAAATTATGAAAAAAGATTTTTGACACTCTGAAATTCTAAAAAAATACCTCGCTTTGATACTCTATACCAAAGTTTCCCATGGCTCTAGACAGGATGTTGGTAGGGTCGCATTATCTCCCCTTTTGACTTAAGTTCCCCCTCCTTGTAACTGGGTATACCTTGTAGATTGCCTTCAATATTGGACAGATCTTTGTCATAAAATACACTTTATCTCTGGACCTATTTATTGATAAGATGGGTCTTCCTGAAAATGGACTTAAGATATCTGGTAGAGTGGCCGATGTAGGAAGTCTGAAACTACACTTATCACCACAACAGGAAGGAAAGCATAAATTTGTTTTTTGGTACAGAAAATTTGGCCAGTGTCCTTTACGCCAGTGGTAGAAAGTTTATTTTTTGAGAGGTATCGCCAGAACAGTGAAACTTGAAATTTTCCTGTTGGTCAACCTACTCTTTTATTTTTATTTAATATATATAAAGATGCTGCTGCCATTTCTTGATATCAAATTACTTTGCCCAAAATGTCCCTGCTGACATCCTAAGGGATTTTCATTCAATACTATGTTCTCCAGTCTGGTTGGGCATTCAGCATGATAAACAATGTCATATCACTTACCAGGGCCACTGGGTGAATTTGGAGGCCCTGGGGCAAAACCAAAAGATGTGGCCCCATGCAAGCTGATGGAGCAGAAAATTTTTATAACCGCACCCTGCTTGAAATGCATTTCAGAATTACTCTTCAATACATTTTTGCAATCTTGCAATCATTTAAAACTTCTTATTATTTGTAGGTATGCTTCCCTATGTTTGATTAATTCCATTCTTAAAATTGAATTGATTACTTGATGAGGCCCTCAAGTCCTTGCCCCCCCCCCTTGACCCCTCTCGGCGGCACGGTCACTTACCCTTCCGGCTTAAACACTTATCATCTGTGCATGTTCTCTTGTACCCAGCATCTTGTGAAATCGTTCTAGACCCACATGTTGGGCAAAATAGATATCTTTGATTCCAGTCTATTAATGATCGGCTTTGAGACACTAAACTTGCATCCTCCTTTTTGAGTTTCATTATGTCGAGCCTCGACTTTAATATTTTAATTTCGATTCCACTGCCGCATGAGACGGAGTTCGCTATCTCCTTTAGGCCATAGTCAGTCAGGTTTATTGCAAAATAATAATGTTTCAAACCATCTTCCAGTCTTTCCCCGAGAAATATGGCATTTCCATCTTGATAAATTCTTTCTATGGACATCTTGTCATCAGACTTGTCAATTATCCCATCGTTGCTTGCTCGTCTCTGGAAACATTCTATGATGTTGTCAACATTCAAAGCCAAAAGTTGAACATTGCATATGCCATTTTCATTTTTAGCTACTGTTGCGAATGGATTTAGTCCATCAAACAGAAAAAATAATGATCTTTTATCTTTCAAAAGATCAGAGATAAATTTACCATCTGCTCGTTTTTCGGCTAGTCTGTTAAGCGAACTACCGGCAAAAAATGATGCCTCCTCCATTTTGGAACCTCTCATTGCAGTAACCTCTTAATCAAAGTAGCCCAAGTGAATCACATGCCTCATGTACGTGAATTTGCTTGACGTTTTCCAAAGTTGTCCAGCCAAAATTTTCCAAGCCAAAAAGTAATGACCAGAACGGCGAGGCGGGGCTCGATGGGGCAGGGTTTGGTAGGCGGGGCTTGGTGGGTGGGGCTTGGTAGGCGGGACTTGGTAGGCGGGACTTGGTGGGTAGGGCTTGGTGGGTGGGGCTTGGTGGGTGGGGCTTGGTAGGCGGGGCTTGGTGGATGGGGCTTGGTAGGCGGGGCTTGGTGGATGGGGCTTGGTAGGCGGGGCTTGGTAGGCGGGGCTTGGTGGGGTGGATGGGTTCAAATTTGCCCAAGGCCTCGAGGTGCAGTGTATGCAGAGGCTTCACAGAGTAATGAAATAGTAACGATAATAAATCACATGAAATAGTAACGACAACAGGTACATGCTCAAAACGTCGTGTTGTTAACATTCAAACTATTTTATTTCCATTCTGGTACTCAATTTATTTGCTAACAATATTATCGTTACTTTGAATGAAGTACCACACGCAACATACATATTTAATTGGATTTTAATGAAATAGTAAAACGTTTTGTTTGCATTGATGTTTCTGCACATGCAGGCTTCCTAAGGACCACGTAGCATATCACGGATTGTGGAGGCTATAAGTGCCAAAAGCCAAAAGAAAGGCGATTTTTTTGCATTGGAAGTTATTGGGGGAGGGGGGGCTCCCTAAGCCCCATCACGTCGTCCTCCGCTTCCATGGTCCTTGACAGCTATTAATAATAATTGAAGCTAAGTCTCCATTTCGGAGCAGTTTCCCAACTACTAGAATTTTTGAATTATTTGTAACTAAACAAGTCTTTTCCACCTTGGGTTTTTGAAAAAACCTGGGCAATCCAATAAGGGCTCAATATATTCCTCATGGGACCTACATCTTCTGCAAAGAGAATCAGAGTACTTTCCTTTGCAGTTAGCTCTTAGGTCAACCATGTTTAGTTTTAATTTCAGCATGGATGACGCGTCTTCACATCCCAGATTCTCTTTCATTTCAAACTTACTACCCTTGATGTATCTAAGTTTAGTCTCATTATTATTATTATTATTAATATTATTCTCTATGATTATGATCATTTTCTCTCTAACAATATTTTTCTACTGTTCTTTGGTTGAATTTTTGATCTGATTTTCTTTGTGGTTAATATCAATCATTTTCATGTCACTAATCACTTCTTTATACCAACAGTTTGAGAAAATTTAAACTTTTTTGCTCTCCATAAACTATCTTGGTCAATCTACTTTCGTTCATGTTCAATATCTTATGGAAGTATATTAATCATTTCTCTTTTATTCTAAATTTCACAAGCATCAGGCTACATTTAAGGACTATTCCATCCAGTGACGGATTTAGAGGGAGGGGGGGGTAATTAGGGACAGTTGCCCCTCCCTCGACGAGTTGAAGCTAGTCTGGTGCCTCTTTTTTGGAAATTATGCGACCCTTTTGAATTATGAGAATCAGATGAAAAAGTTTCTGAGACCGATAGGTTAATTTGCTTCAAGGATTACCTTCAAGTTATGTTCTTTATTCCAAAAATTGATCTGAAATGTTGTATACAGCGTACCCTCGTGATAAATTTTTGAACATTTTTCAGCGCCCCCACTACCAACTGCCCCTCCTTCAAATTTGTTCTGGATCCGTCCCCGACTCCATCAAATGGCACTGATTGGGGTAGAGAGTTAATTATTGTTACTACATAAGTCTTTAAATTGCTTATTAGTTACGATAGTCCGTGTTTCACATGCGTACAGAACTTCTGGCATCAAAATTGCTTCAATCAGTTTGATACTGATTGCAAAACTTTGTTTTTCGAGTGCCTCCTGCTTAATAAGGAATTTTATTTCATTAATAATCCCCAAAGCAGTGTTTAATCGTTTACTGATGCACCAATCTAAATTTGTTTGTTATTTTTCAAGCCCACTCCACTTCTTTAATAACTTGACCATTTGAAATTAAATTTTCTTTTTGGACTTTTTTGTTACAGTGCATGACTATTTCTTCACTTTTATCCAAGTTAAAATTCAGTAGGTTTTTCTTTTGAAATTCTTCAGCAATGGTAATCATTTCCTGCATTTTCTTATGAGATATGGAGGCAACTAATATAATCTCTTTTTAAGACTTTTTTTTATAAGAACAAGTAAATTTATGTTCAGACTGACTTTTCTTAATTTTTTCGAAAATCTGAGGCTGGATTGTTCTTAATTTGTTCTTAAATTAAGAGAGTGTAAGCAGTGTTATTGCTAGCTTTTTCGCTCTAAGGAAGTGTTCAGGCCTCATTTGCCAACCAAGTGAGTGAGACAGCTTAATTTGCTGACAAATTTGAATATTCACCAAAAAAGCACCCGCACATCGCTAAAAATCCTCGATTTTGAGAAAAAACGTTGTTCAAAATTGCATTTTGCAGAAGCTCAGCCTCAGCTTGTTCTTAATTTGTTCTTAACTTTTGACCAGTTTTGAGGCTCGTGTTCTTATAAAATTGTTCTTATGAAAAAGAGAGTGTATATCATCCTGATAAAGTAGTGGAGGTATCAAAATGTTCCCAAAGTTAATTCCTAGGTTTTCGCTTTTTACTATTTGCATACCTTTACCATTATGATTGGCACAGATGGGGGCTGCCAAGATAGTTCCTTGTTTAAAATTTTCTTTAATTCTAACCTGTCCTGAAATTCCACTAGGTGTGTGGATTTGAATGTATCCTTCATCGTTTAATTCGTAAACATTTTTAAGAATGTTTCCCTTTACGCCACTTCTATACATATCTATGATGAAATACAAGCATATCACAACAGCACTGTAGAAATTATAGAAAGTTTTGCATTATGTGGTAAAATATTTATGAAAAGGAGGTTATAATAAAATAGAATATAGACTAGAAATGAGACATGTTCTCTGTTACTCCGAGTTTCGTGCTTGCGCACTCATCAGACAGACTATAATGAAGAATATTCCTGTTACCGCGGTATAAATATACAAAAGGTGTGATAAAGTTAGACAAAAGAAATTTTATTTAATACAGGTTAATTAGTTAGGTGGAGTTCTATTGTTCATGAGATAAAACTTGTTTTCGTGTTGGCATTTGGAGATTAATTCGGATCGTTCGTTTAGAAGGGTGTTGTTATTTGCTTTGATGATGTATAGTTTTTCTGTTAAGCATAGGTCACACCTATGCTTGAAAAGGAGGTTATCTATTTTACCTACCGAGAGGGCCTTTCAGTGAGAAAATCTACTTTCCTCCACAGAGGCTATTGGGGAGGGAGAAATGGTGAAGCTACGGGAGGGAGAAATGGTGAAGCTGCGGAGAATTGGAGGGGGCGGAGGAGAAGAAGAAAGGAAAATTTCTTCTGCCGCTTTTTCCTTCCTCCTTCTCCCTCGCAGTTCCTCCACTTTTTCCTTTCTTCCGCAGTTCCTCCGAATCTCCCTCCCCAATAGCCTCTGTGGAGGAGAAAATCCAGGTATATAAAGTCACAGAAATGAAATTAAGATGTGAATTTTATAATTCCTATTCTGCCATAAAGTATGCCAAAAAGTTTGCTATTCCTCCTTGGTCTTAATCCCTCGACCCTCTGAGGCTCTTGTACCCAGGATGTACTAGGTTTCCATTAACCTCATTTTAGTTTTTAGTAAATTTTATTTTTCTTTCCTTTTTGAGGTTATGATGAACTAAACTAATGGATTCTGCAATCTTTGATTAAATTAGCTTGCTAGATTTTGCAGTGTTTTTGTTATAAACATTTTTGGAAGAAAACGAGTTTGTCAGTCGTGCGATTCTCTGTTATAAAATAACCATCACAAAAACAGGCAACTGCTGATAATTGAGACCCAAATATGCAAGCTGAGGCTGAGGACTATTATTACAATATTCCTAAAAACTGGATTATTCTGAACCTGAATATTTTTCTTACGAAAAAGAGTTTAATTGAATAATAAAATAATGTTAGGTGGATTAGGAAAATTTGTAATCATAGCCCCTGCGTGGCATCAGAGTTGATCACGTGGCTTCCCCTTGCCAGTTTGTGTGTATCACATGATAGAAGAAAATGGAGGGGCAGTTTCACAAGTGGTTCTTTATTCTGGCTTTGGGAATCAGCTTCCGTTTTACTGCTGCTGCAGAAACTAAACGAGATGTAAGGCGATATAATACTTATTTTACTGACCCATTTAATCTTAAAGTTTAATCGCAGGCGCAAGCTATTTAAGAATGTGCATCTCTTCTCCTCGAGAAGGTTTGGCAGCTGTGTTAAAACTTGCAGAATTGCCAACTCTTGATAAGGTCGAAACAAGGCCTGTCGATGTTTTCCGACCACCCAACCTTGTTAAAGTACCTGGCAAGGCCTAGAGTTGATAAATTACTTCATGGTGAGAGATATTGAGAACATGGTACTTAATAATATTTTTAGGTTGTTTGTCTTGTTTGTGTTTTAATGAAAAGCATTTAGTTTATGCCATTGAAAACTTCTGCTGAATGACGAAATCTTGAAACAGGCTTACATTCTTAATTTCCTTGATAAAAAATGCATTTTTGAAGCAGTGGCAGACACCTCAGTGGGTGAGGACACAAATATTTTGGAGAACAATGGTCTTCTGTTCTAAAACAATGGGGAAATTTGATGTCATCTTATCAAAACAATAAGATTGCCCCCCCAATATTTGACATAATGTTTGCCCCTGATTTGAAGATGTTTCCTCTTGAAAACACTATGTCTCCTCTGGTCATTATCAACAGTCATTCAACCGAATTGATTGCTTGTGCTTTCCTTAGTGACCACATTCCACCTTCTTCTTTCTTGTGCTTGGTGCAGACAATCCGTTAAAGAGGTGCTGGTCAGGTTGTTTATGTTGTCTGTCCAACACTACCTCATTCTACCTCTGCTTCGTGCACCTTTGACCTGTCCCAACATTACAGTCTTTTCTAATGAGGTATCGTCACAGCGTGCTATGTGCCAAAGTATCATAGCTGTGATCGTTGAATATCACATTGCCGACTTTTCGAACAGACCACTTGTTCCAAAATAGTGTCTTTCTTAAAATGCCAGATGAATAACATGAAGCTTCTTTTGCTGCAAACTTCTTCTCTAGAAGATGATTTTAAGGACTATGTTGAAGGGTCTTTCTCACGGTTTTGTGAACAAACCAAATACACGCTAGGACATTGTGCACGCTCAACCTAACATGAACATTGGGATAATGGGCAATGATGCTCCAGTGCTGCAATAGGCTTGATAAACTGTATTTTATGAGTGTATTTTCTAAACATTGAACAGACAATTTCTCTATTTCTACATTTGAACCGACTATCAGCGCAAATTGTGTAATGCAGTTGATCCAGGCCAAGGAAATGAAGCTGCGTCCAATTAACGGCAAAGATATTTTGTGTCTCTTTGTGAATTTAGGTGGCGCTAGACACTTAACAACAAAATAATTACTCCAAAGTTATTCTGGAAAATTGCAAAAATGTTTTCGCTTATAATTTACATTGGTAAGGTAGGTTTTTTTGGTGTCGATTTGGTCCATTTCTATTAACTGCTCCCTGTGAGTTGCTGTACCAAGGATGTAGAAGTGGCCTTTGTTTCTTTTGCATTGCCATCCTTTAGTCAAAGAAATATGGTGATAAGACTGAAGAAAAAGCTTTTTACAGCTAACCAACTTTCAGAATGCCAAAGCTTCACACAATCAATATGGATACAAAATACTGTTTAATTCTATATTGGCTTTCCTATTGAACGTTGGATGTTTTCCCCAAACAAGTTTCACTCAATTGGCCTGTTGACACGCGTGATGTCCTTGTGACATAGGCCTTTAAAGAACAGTGATTAGAACCTTTAAAGAACAGTAGAATGGGAAAAGTACCAAACTATTACAGAATTGATACTGACGGTACTATCTGAATGAATTAAAGTACCTAGGGCACAAAGAGGCAATTTTTTCATGTTTAAAATAGCTCATATTTGTTTTCTTGTAAGGTTGTTGTATCTGACTTGAATGTGGTCCTTTTATTGATGTGTCAGATTTTGTTCACTATGCAAAGTTTCAGCTTATCCGACTGCCCTAAAAGTAACCCCAAAAGCCCATTGCTTACTGAAGTCATATTTTGTGCCACGAAAAAACCTACAAGTTGATTCTCTTTTGTTTAATTTCCCTATTTTTATTTCATTTAGTTGCCTGGGGTTCTTGCCTTCAGGCCTTCTTGGGAAGAAATTAGCACAAGTGTGGCATTTTGCACCCCTAGACTGTTTTAGGCGTGTGATAGAGTGCTAGTGGTGTTTTGTTGTATTTTTACAGAGGTTTAATTACATAGTTTATGGAGCCTTAAAAACCCCCATTCTCAAGTCGTAACTCAGTTTCCACTTAACTTTAACAAGAAATATCTCTGGTGGAATAACGATAAAGGAAAGCTTACAAATATTGCCAGAGATCTTTACTTAATTTGATGCCGAAATTATTTTGGATCCAGATTTCGGCAATCTCCATGTGGCCGTCTTCATGAAACCCTTGAAAAATGTTTATATTTTGGCCCCAACTTTCAATCGTGTTTCATCAAAAGGGATATGAAAACAGTTTTGAGAATGGCACAATTTGAACGGTATGATTTGAAAATGGCATGATTCGAAAGTGGCACAAATTGAAAACAGCACGATTTGAAAATGGCACGTCTTGAAAATGGCACAAAATGTTTCAGTGCAAACGCTTGGAACAGAACAATTCTATTGCAGATTTTCCTCTCTTTTAATCCAGAGTGCCATCGCTCTGTTTCCAAGTGTAACCCTTGAAAATTTCATGCCTTTGTCACAACTGCAGTTTTCCAAATTTTCCCATTTTCATGTGAAAAGGATACAATATTTAATGATTTGTGGAAGAATGCAACATCCTCGCTGGACAAATATGCCATGTTGCATAAGCCCTTCTGGGGAGGGTTGTTAAGCGTTGTATTGCGATCTGCTTATTTTAACCCAGCTGGCGGTAGGAAATGGATACTGAAATCACTGGCGTGAAACCAGTAGCATACAGAAAGTGAGCTTTCCAGCATGGGCCTTCGGCAAAGGCTTTCACACATAAACTGTAGCTCCTTAAAATGATAGATGCCTGATGATCTGATATTTCACACACAACTTGCACCAAATTTTTGTCACATATTGCTTATTGTCATAGGCTTAAAAAGTATAACCTAAAATGTCATTGTTGCCCTATTTCAGGAATATGACAAGCTCCTTTTTAACCCGTGTACTTTTCTTGCTGAAGACACAAAATTTATGTGTGTAGATCAGAAGAAATACGGCACAAATCTTGTCTAAATTTACCATTCGAAAATAATATTTTAGAAACATGTCCATGCTAACACAGTTCTATGATAAAAAATGCGACTTAGTTTTTACAAGCACTGGGCTAGAAGATGATTGCAAATTGTCTTATAAGAATGGTTTTTGCAGCTATAGAGGTAAAAATGAGATTTACCACTACTAGCCCTGATGCTACGGTCATTTGGTCTTTGTTTGATTGCATTCAAGTGTCGTCACGACAGCCACAGAACAGCTCTTCAAAATGATTATGGTGACCCAGTACGGTAGACAAGACCGGTAAAACACATCAAAATAAAAAAAACAATTACGTATTTTCTTTGTCACCTTATTAGTTTCCAGCGCTTTGGTTAAAAAAAAAACGAATTATTACAAAAATATGTGTGCGATTAAACACACTCCTTGGTGTGGGGAGGCTTGTACCAGCATGTGCAAGTGCCATCGCATGTCTTTCCAAGGAAGGCCTGTCCTTCATCCCAATTTCCAAAACGTGATAAGTCTCCAGGCCAATTTTGGTTTCTACTTCTTTTTAAATAGCCATAGTCTTTAACTGCTGTTTGGACAGAATCATGGCCTGCCTTAATCTTAACCAGTTTGCCAGCTTGGAATATTCATTCATGATTTAAAGACTCATTGCTAACAATGAGCTATTGCGCCTCACAAGCATCCCATAATTCATTTTGAGACAGTCTGAAATCAATTTTGGTTGATCCGTAGAAGTTTACTGCCATTGTTTGGACCGTCACAACGTTTGCAAAGGCCCATTATTAGCAATGAGTCTTTAATGTTTCCTACAAAAGTTGAATCTTAGCCTTAAATTTACCAAACAATGCCAACTGAAAGTCTTAAACTGCATAGTTATCATTTCTAAATATAATATATTATATAATGTATAACCTTTGATCTAATGAAGCCCCGTATGCAGTGTTGCGACTTAAAATTTATTTGTGTTTTTTTTGTTTCTTTTTGGCACATTGTGGTGTTTCTATTTTCAACACAATATAATAGCTCTCCTCCAACTCAAACAATCTTAGATTGAATGTCAACGGAAATATTTACATAGATACATGAACATAGAATCTGCATAAATTTTGTTGCTCAATTAAGTACATTCCAGTTTTGAGAATAAGCAAATTAACATCCTATGCAGGTCCTCTTGGTAGAGAATCTTAAGTACTGGAATTACCTTTTAATATGGAGTTTGCTTAACTATTAATGTAATTTTGTCAGGTCTGCAGCCAGAAGGGGGCTAGCCCCCCTCCCAAGTTGGGGAACAGTACTATTGTTGGGTTAATATACTATGTTACAGTTTGTGGCTTTAGCTTCTCCCCCTCTCCTAGAATGTCCCAGAATGGCCAGGGCTTGAATCACCTTATTGTTAGAATTTTCAACAGGAATATGGTAAAATTTGAGAATTTGTCAGTGAAGTTAGTTCATGTTTTTTTGCAGGTAAAATTGGAAACATTTACATGTAAGGCAGGAGATGACACATATGAGATATTGCATGTGAGAGCAAAGTTGCAATCAAGCAATGATATCATACATTACCTGTGGACTACAATTGACCTTCCGACAGTGGTGACTGCCCACACCACAGATACCTCTGCGAAACCAGTTGTTGAATGGTCTAGTAATTGTACAAAGTACAATATTAAATTTAAACCAGAGATTTCTGGTCTGACAGCATTTGCATTGACAAGTGTGTTTGAATATGAAGATACAAATGATGATCAGGATGCTACCAAAAATTTTGTCAGAGATGTGATGCCTTCTTTAAAATGGCAGCTGAAAAGCAACAGCAGTAGTAGTGGGAGTGCTATTGCAAAATTTGAGGGCAGTTGGTTGTATGCACGCATTGGGTTTGAGGTATGTGTGTAATGGAAATGTTTATTGCTTTTCAGCTGCGCAACAGAGTTCAGCTTGACTTAATTTCTAAAGAAGCTAATATTTGACTGCATTTGTTGGGCTTTTGAAGTCCCCTTGATAAAAAGCTCCAGAAACATTTTTATTCACAAGGAAAACAAGTAAATATTGCAGGGGCACTAAAACATGTCTTGAACTGGCAGAGGGTGGAATGTGGCGCCAAATAGTAAAACTGACTGGGGACAAAAGAATTCCCCGGTTGTTGCACTTTTGTAAGGGGTTCCTAAGCCAGGAAATTTTTCACTGGGACAGTTTTCACCGGGCTTGCTACACGGAGACATTAAAGAAGCAATCCAGTTAAATTTAATGCAGTTGGTCCTTTCAGGGAGTTTCAGTGCCGCTTTGCCATGCAATCTTCACCGAAATTGCATTTTCAAGTGTCTAAGACATTGACTGGCAATTAATCAGTCATTTGCCAAACCTTGCCAAGCAGAAAATTCAGATTTTTGAGAGAAATTTCTTTAAATCCTTCTGGTAAAAAGTCTTCAACAGGCGGCTGTTTGCTGAAAGTATTTTCAGATAAGATTCCCATTTCTTAACTAACCTTTAAAAGCTATATTCAAAGGCAATTGACAGATATGAAAGTTGTTTTATGAGGTTGCTCACGTTCTTACGTTGTTCTCAGATTTTTGGCAAATTAAGTCTCAATGTTCTTATAACATGCTCTTATAAGGAAAAAGTGTTCATGTCTTTCCGACTAACATTGACAAGTTTATAGACAATAATTAAACAGGTTAAAGCAATATCTTATCTCACATATTCATTTTCTCTGAAAAGGCCACTTACAAGTGGACAACGTGCAGAATAGTTCTTTTAAGATTGAATTTGAGATCGTGAATATAACTGGAAAACCTAGCTTAATGCCGAACATACTTTTTTTTAAGAATGAATTTTATTGGAATATTGAGGCTCGAAATTGGTGAAATTCAATAATTGATTATAAAAAGAAGCCAGGCTCAAAATGCATCGATATTCGACGTTTTACCTACATACTGAACTTACTTTTTAAGAGTGATTTAAGAATGATTTCGGACTCAGAACCAAATATTTTAATAACTTAATGACTTGGCAAAGATTAAGGTATTCTTATTAAAAAGGTGTTTAGCGAGAGCTATACCATCCTGGGTCTGCAGAAGTGGACGTCTCTGTGTGGCAACACTAGAGTTTCCCGGTTAATGTGAACATCAGGCAACAGTTGTCACGAACCGTCCTGTTTACACTAATAATTCGCGGAAAATAATTTAGTGTTGGTCCCAATTAATTTCAGGGCTGCCGAGAGATTTAGGTGGCCTTGGGGCCAAACCGAAAGGCACGGCCCCTTGTGAGTGGAGCAAGAAGAGAATTGCTGCGACCATGCCCTTCAGATTAGCTTAAAATCTATTTCAGTTGTTCTTGCATCATCTTCTTGCAATGGTTTAAAATGTTTTTAATTTTTAAGTACACTTTCACTATATTTGATTAATTCCATGCCTAAAAAAGAATTCATTTCTTTATGAGGCCCCTTGACCTTGAGGCTTTGGGGCAATTTGTCCCCTTGCCCCCCTCTCGGCAGTCCTGATTCATTTTAACCGACTGTTTTTCATTTATTTATTTAGCTAAAGGCATTTGGTGCCAAGGATTATGATGATGATTTGCCGCATGAAATTGTCAGCGAGAATTCAACACGGTTTACTATAAGTTTACTTGATTTACCCGTCCAAACCAAAAAGTCCGATACGCTGTTGAGTTGGCCTTTTTGAAGCCCAAATCCAAAGAATCACCAACCTACAAAACGTCCAAATCAATCGACGACGAACACACGCCTGGTATTTTCAAGTTATGGAAGCTCAGTATCCCAGTTGATGGCAAAAAGATGTTCGCGTCTTGGAAACCAGTTGCATACAATAAACCATCAAGAAACCACGACACGCAGACGTTTTCTCACAACTTCCCTAAGAAAGGGGAAGGCAGTCTGGTATTGAATGCAACATGTCCAAAAACGATCATGAACTCGTTGCAAGACCCTTCTAGCTTGCAAGCATATACTGTGAAAGTATCTTTTGGCCAAAACAAAGATGAGTTTTACAAGAAAACGAATTTCAGCAGCTGGTGAGTTTCATGTTTTTTACATTTCTTTATATTTTGTTGTTTTCTATATATAGTTAAATGTTTAATATATTTAATGTTTAATGTAAGTCAAAGTTTAGACCTGTATATAGTTGGTTGCACTATTCAAGGTTATGAGAAACGCAGTTGAAGAATAAAGTTTTTTAGGCTTGAAAAAAAAGCACCGGAGTTTTTGAAAACATTTCAAAGTATCCTAATTTTAAGCAGCATATAATATTTGAACATTATATTTGAACAAAACTTTTCCTGGTCATTATAATTGAAACATTAAAACCTCAACACCATTGTGAATAATATTCTACATTTTTACAATGTTACTTTTGTTTGCTTTCACAATTATCATGTATCACAGGCAGTGGCGGACACTTGGTCAAATATTGGGGGGGGCAAGCCTATTGTTTTAATAAGATGGCGTCACATTTCCTATTGTTTTAGAACAAAAGACCATTGTTCTCTAAAGTATTGGGGGGCGGGCGGTCTCTAAAGTATTAGGCTTTCTCGCCTAATACCCAACACTTCATGTGATCAGCTTCATCATGGATGTGTAAGCCAATCACTCGGGGGAGGGGGGGGGGTACCTTAACATGTTTGAAGGTACGGGGACGTGCCATTATTTAGGGGTACCGGTCTGAAAAGTGCGGAATTATCGGTACTAATTTTTGAAATTTGTGCGGAACTATGGGTACAATTTGAAGAAACGTGCAGAATTATGGGTACCATTTTGTGGGAATATTGCAAAATTATTAGGAGGAAGATTTAGCATTACCAAAATGAATGTCCAGTTAGAAATAAATAGGACATTTGCTCGGCAGAATAATGGGTATAGTTTTCATCATGTTTGCGGAATTATGGGTCACATTTTCTCAGACATTTGCGGAATTATGGGTCCAAAATTTTAACCAAAATGGCACATCCCCATCCAAAATTAGGCATAGTTTACCCCCCCCCCCGAGGCCAATCATATGCGTTTATCGAAAATTTCGAAAAGCATTGGACAGCAAAATGCCAGCAGTTTTTGATCGGCGTGTTCGTTGCTAATTTTATATTAACTCAATCCCTATCCTCAGTATCGTAGCAAGGGTGATAACATTGGGGGAGGGAGGCAAGATGAGCAAAGAGAACATGGGGCTCAACACCCTTTTTCAACGCCAAAAAGCACCCTTTCTCAAAGAGATTTTCTTCCATATGTGGGGGGGGGGCATCCATCCCCTCTTGCCTCACCCTCGCTGCCTGCCCACCCTATTCTTGGCTTTTTTTTATTATATGACTAAACTATTGCCAGCTGAAGCGAGTGGAGAGGACTTAGGGACTTACCACCCCCCCCACAATAATTTCCAAAATGTACTTAAAGCCATGCAAAGAGTCACCTTGCTCTTCGTTCAAGCATGTTTAGCCCAACACACCCCCCCTCCCCTTCCACCCGAGTTAAAAAACTTTTTTAGCTCTCTAAATCTGTAATATGCACCGTGGTTCTTAAAAGCACTATGCCCCGTAAGTCAACCGTTCACAGTTAACAATAGACTTTACAGCGCGTTAACAATAGGTCTATTGTGTGGCCGAACCAATGGCCGAAGCCTTTGATAGCCAGTCATACACCAATTCGACTTACGGGCTCATTTTGAAAAATTCTTCAAATTCTTTTGTACAAAATTTTTGACCTCAGATTCAGTTTGACAGCAATGATTTTAGTCTACTTGTATGTTCTCATTATGAAATTGCTCACGATATTGATTTTATGACGACGTAAAGATAAAAACTTTATAAGGGATTTGACCGTGATTGGCAACTAGGGGGGTAAAGTTTCCCCCGGAACGATTTTTGCGGTCAAGTCCCTTACAAGTTTTCAAACTTCATTTCTCGGTAAAATCTAAAATACAAGCTCAAACAATATGAAAAATGGTATCCCGCACAAAATTATGACGATAAAACCAAATCTGAGCTTACAAAAGTCGTATAATCAAGTTTGGAGAAATTTCCAAAACGAGGTCGTAAGTCGAATTTGTGTATTCTATGGAATGTTTTTTCGCAGGACTGGACTGGTTGGTTATGGAGACGCACCAGAGCCGCAGATTTCAACGAAAGTCTATATAATTTTGAGCGTTGGACTTGGCCTACCCATTGCATTATCATTGTTTGGATCTTTGATATTGGTAATAAAGAGAGCAAAATTTGGAAAGCGAGCCTCGTATGAGCAAATAAATTAACAAGAGGCTAAACCATCATGGATGTCAAATATGGAAATATCTCGGCCAGGAAATACTGAGTTGCAATTAAAAAGTTTTAAGGTTTCTTGGGAGAAAAGAAATGTCGCTTCAGTGAATAATTTTTTAAATGCGTTGCAGTAAAGCTTTAAAAGTAGAATTTTAGTCGGGAGCAAAAGCATTTGTCTACGGGAAATTACTTGCCATAAAGCCGTTTCAGTTTTTACATTTGAACCCAAAGCTCACACACTACTTTCTTTAAGAACCAGATAATTTTCGCCAAAGCTCAATGTTCATATTTTTTTGGATAATTTGAGACTCGAGCGGTGTTAATATTGTTTTTCTTATTATAATATTGATTCTCAAATTCACCTACTATTAATAACAGTTTTGTATGACGGTGTTGTTCTAATTTGTTTTTTTTGTTTATTAAATCGAGCCTTGGTGTTTTTAAAAAGTTTCATCTTATAACAAAATTGAGCGTTCTGTTTGCCACAATGGCATTGGATTGCCTAAATTTAAATATTTTTCTATTTGGAAATCGGTTGATCTTCAAGAATTTTGTATTGTTTAACTGTGACTTTTGCCATCTTAGCTGACTTTTGCTGTTTGTAAAAATATTTCTACCTGTTTTGAAATTGTAAATTGATTGCTATGATAATTAGAATGCACCAAACACCTAGGTGATTAAAAAATTTATCGCTGCAAACTTTAAAGCTTATAAATGCAATGCCAAGTTTAGTTAGCTGAAAGCCTTTCATAAATGTAACAGTGGCTCTAATTGAAAATTATGATTATTTTAATTTAATCATATCTGTTTATGTGTACCTTAATCTTCGAATAAGCTCAAAGGGGTTATTTTTGAGCGTGACTTTCTGAAAGGGGGCTAATTCGAGGGAGCACCTATTGAAGGGGGCTTGTTAAATTGTGTAGTAGATTTAGGAAACTGTCAAGATTGTTGGGCAGAAAAATTCCAGTACCACTTTTCAAACTTTATTTGCAATTTTAAAATTTAGTGTTTTCTTTATCAATTTTATCATTGACATAATAATATGCATTCCAAGGGTGGGAGACTTATTCGAAGATGGGGGGCTTAATCGTCGACTTACCGTAGGTGATATTCAAAGTGACAAATCTTTGCTCATAAAATCACGACTTGCGAAACTTGAGTTGAACATAAATTATTTTAGGCCTAATCATTGTTTCATTAATTTGCTGATGTTTATTTTCACGAGTTGTACTATTGTAGATTTTTTGCATTCAAAGACCTTTTACATATAGTAGAATGAATTTTGTTGGTGTATATTTTATTTTATTGATGATTTCCATTTGAAGTCCTGGGGAATGGCAGGATGTTTGATGTTTAAAACAGACTTTTATTTGTTACGTGTTTCGTCTCTCTCTCTCTCTCTCTCTCTCTCTCTCTCTCTCTCTCTCTCTCTCTCTCTCTCTCTCTCTCTCTTTCTCTCTCTCTCTCTCTCTCTCTTTCTCTTTCTCTCTCTCTTTCTCCTCTCTCTCTCTCTCTCTCTCTCTCTCTCTCTCAAGCTTAAATATTTCCTGGAGGACAGATTTGTAATGGTATCAATACGACAAAGGGAACTCGTAGCCTTATGTTAAAAACAATAGCATCATGAAGAATAGAGTTCTCAACTATTTTTAGAATTTTTGAATTCTTGTAAAAATCTTTTAAAAATTTAACTATTGTACCTAAAAAGGGTGTTTCCCTTGTTCTCCGGGAAACTGAAGGGCGTAGCAACAGGATAATTTCTGAAGAGGGTCCAGTTTTGTGAATCACCCCTGGGCCCGAGCTGCCTCTCGACGGCCCTGATCTTTGGCATTGAGTGCCCCATTTCATGCATTTTAATCACGGTTGCCCTGTCACTAGAAGGAGCACCAATTTTGAAACAATGATTTTTATATAGATTCTCTTTACTGCCGTCGTATTTCTTCGGTCCAGGGTATATGGAAACAATGTGTGAAGGAGCAGGTTCTGTGTGGTGGGAATTCTTTTGGACACACTAGGATTTTGACTTGACCATTGTTTTCATGAAATAAGTATTAATCTATTTTATTATTCTCTGGGTACAAGACTCACTAGACTGGTACCCAGGGTAATAGCTTCGTGATTAAACACTTTTATTATAAGAAATTGAAGTTCAGGCTGTCTGTTCTTAATTTTTCCGAAAATCTGAGGCTTGATTGTCCTAATTTGTTCTTAAACTGTTAGAGTGTAAGCAGTGCAATTGCTAACTTTTGTACTCGAAGATTGTATTCAGGCCTCGTTTGCCAATAAAGTGAGTAAGACATCCTTTATTTGACGACAAGTTTGAAAATTCACCGAAGAAGTACCCCTAGATGGCAAAAGTTTTGAAATGAAACATTGTTGAAATTTAAACTTTATAGTAGCCACAGATTAGGAACAGTTTGCTCCTAATTTCTTCTTAACTTTAACCAATGTCGAGGCTCGTGTTTTTATAAAGCTATTCTTATAAAAAGGTGTAACAATTCTTTCTCAATCTAGTGATGTTATCTGTGTGGTCTTCGATTCCTTGTTTAACACTTATTTTATAATTTCCCATAAACATATCACCTTCTTTTATCACCTTATACTGCAATTTTTTTCATGTGAAGGTTGCTCCTAGCAAGGTACATCAAAGTAGATACTTCTACCAAGGAAGTAAATACCGTAAATCCTTGAATTGCCCTCTCCCCCTCGAAAAAGCCCCCCCCTCGAATAAGCCCCCACTGCTACTGTAAATTCTTGAACTGGACCACTCCATTCGATGATTTTTCCATCTGAGGTTGCCTATGGCGTTTTATTGAATTTTCACGACAAATTCGTACTTTTGGTAGTAATAAATTAAATGCTCATAAAAAAATTCCTACTAGAATAAACGAGGTCTTTTAATAATGTCTTCAATAATTTTATAAGCCCCCCTCCCCCTCGTATAAGCCACCCCCTCGAATAAGCCCCCATCCAAAAATATCATAAGCAAGCCCCCAGGGGGCTAATTCGAGGATTTACGGTATATATACCTATATATACCGTTCCCCTCGACCCACTACATAGTGTACTCATACTTCGTACACAAAAATGTTAGATTGTTGCCCACAAAGAGGATACGAATACGACCAGGTCTTTGTGTCTTGCTACATGCGTCATTTGATTTATAGTTATTTCAGGGGTTCTTACTGGGAGTGATTTCTATTGCCCCCCCCCCAACACACTTTTCAATCTGTGTGGGAGCCCATGTCTTTTGATTTCAAATTATTCCAGGGGTTCTTTCTAGGGCTGATTTCTATTGAATTTAACAAGGGGGCCTCTAGAGGTAATTTCAGAAGAAAGGGTGTGGTTTCTTATGACAACGCCCATATTTTCATCGATGCAGTTATAATAAACCATGCTAAAGCAAGCCAATGCTTTTATGACGGTTTCCCTTTCGGAGTCATGGCCATTGCAGCATTAGGAAAGACCAGAAGACACGATTTATTACAAGCAATATTCCCTCAAAGGAAAATGCATTATTCGACATGTTGCCAGAAAAAAGAATTTACTGATGTACACCCTACGTCAAGACTTTTGCAAGTAAAGCATATGAAGATCTTTTAAGGAAAACGGATACTTTTCGGATGCAGAATTGTTTTGAGGGCTGTGCCCACTAAAATCACCCCCTAAAATCACCCCTTAAAAATCACCACTGGTTCTGACATAAAGTGGAACGAGGGGGGGGGGGGGCAAAGGCAAATTAAAGACACAAAAACGTGTCTGAGCAAAAAGTATTTATTGTTTTCGGAAGGCCCTGTGTTAATGCTATAACCGGTCCCAATCATATTCCTTTTCTTTATCATAAGCAAACATTTATATGCACAGCTGTCGTTATATAGGACGCTTTGAGGCTTGTAACGTTTATCTTTAAAACTTGTTGTAACGCATCTTGCCTCTGTATCGAGTGTTTGGGTTTCAACTATTTGTATATCTATATGATCAATTCATCTCATCTGCCTTTGTGACAACTCAACTGCCTTTGTCACAGCGATGCTTATTTCCACAGCTTCAGAACAATTTTCCGCTCGATTTTCCGATCGCTCTTTACTGATTTGCTTCTTCCTAGAATGAAGACAAGCAATGGCAAAAAAGCATTTTCATTCCGTAGATCAAAAGTCTGGAATGAACTAGAACAGGGGGTCAAGCTAGCCCCCTCTCTGTCGACATTTAAATGTAGATTTACGAATAAATAACCTATTTCTTTTAAATTTTGTATATTTTATGCTAATTTCAGTATTGTTAATAATCTTCTTTATTTTTTATTTTAATACGGCATTATTGTAATTTATTTTTGTCACGGACCCCTATAGAACAGCCACTCTAGGTTGATGGGGCCACCGTGTTTAAAGAATTTAACATGAAATGAAAAAATTGTGGAAAATGTGTTGCTAAATCACGTGACAACAAAAATGCTGATATCTGCAAATACTGAATATGTTTATTCCAATCGAAAGGTACCAATCGAAAGGTACCAATCGAAGTACACTGCGGTTGGCATTACACAGATTTTCTTAGTTTTATGTGGAGAAATTTGAAGCTCCTCGAGCCTTCTAGAACAGCAAATACCGTAAAAGCTCTATTAAGCCCCCGGGAGGGCTTATTTATTTTTTTCAATCCTAGAGGGGGGCTTAAAAGAGAGGGGGGCTTAATAGAGAGAGGGGGCTTATTAAAAATTTGAAGCAAAAAAGTTTTATTGGCAAAATTTTGTTATGAAAATGTCATACAAATTTTCTCAAGAAACTTTGTTAAAAGCTTCGAAAGTTTAATCAATCAATTATAAGGTCCTAATCTTCATTAACATCAGGGTGAATTGATAACCCTTGTACATCTTCAAAACAAGTTTCAACTGGCTACTAAGTCGCACAAGTTAGTCTTTACATAGGCCGTATTTAATGCACACGATCCTATCATCATCGAACCCGTCAAAAGACCCACTAAAGGCACATGATTTCTATGTTTGACATCAAAGGGTAGAAAGGGGGCTTATTAGAAAGGGGGGCTTATTAGAGAGGGGGCTTATTTAAAATTTTTGCTTGATAAGGGGGGACTTAATAGAGAGGGGGCTTAATAGAGCTTTCACGGTACATTAAGTAACAATTGATCTAGTATTACCTTTGTGTTGATTTAAATGTAGATGTCATAATGCACAGTATCGATTATAACTGATCTTTTTGTGTAACCATGTGTTACGTCGAGGCCTGTTTACTACCATATCCTACCATATCAGTCGTTGCATAAACATTTTTAATATTGTATCATATATTTATTTAATATTAATTCTTTATAGATAGTTGGCCTTAATTAGTTTCTTTATAGCTATCAGACGTTCATTTAGTACGCAAATTTTAAACAATTTATTTATTATTATATATTATTATTATTATTATTATTATTATTATACTGGAATATTCCATCGTAGCCTTGTATTTGTTATGTAGATTTAGAACACTATCGAATATTACTCATTGCTGACATCATATACCTAATTTAGAAATTACTCATGCTGACTGTATTCATGTATCTAGACGTAGATGCTATGTAATCATGACATATATATCTAGAAAATTCCCCAAAAGTAGTATAAATAGAGTTAGAACGTAGTTTAGATAAGGTTCGAGCGCAGATTCGAGAGTTCAATTGAAGACATCGAGCGTAAAAGCAAGACGACACTTGGAAGCATCTTTTGTTGTTATCTACTGTCTGTGAGTAATTGTCTGCGGAGAACTGTGCTAATTCCCGACAAATTTGCACCCCAGACGGGAGAAAATGGGAGATTTTGAAAAACTGAAGAAACATTCGATGGCATGGTCCAAATGCTAAAGTTCACAAACGAGGAAACAGCGAAGATCGTCGACAAGAATGCTTTAAGACGATTAGAACGCCATTTGAAAGCCATGGAGACTCAAACCGATGAAGTCGATGCGATGAAGCTGGAAATTCAGAAGCAAATGATACAAAAGGGCGACAAAATGGAAGATATAAAAAAATGGAGGCAAGAGACAGATAATGACATAGCCATCTACGGTGAAACTATGGAAAAGATTGAACAGAAAATTAAAATCTTGAAGGAACTGGAAAGAGATCAAGAAAGACGGAAGGAAGAGGAGGTCGAAGAGCTCAAAAGACAACGTCATTATGATGAAGAATTGAAACTTGAAGAAGCAAAGCAGAAAATGAGGCAAGAAATGAAGAAAAAGTTGGAAAGGACACCAAAAAGGCCTCAGGCTCAAGCAAAACAATCGAAGTACGGTGAACCAAGCGAAATTGTTCATGCCCACGTGCAAAAACGGATATCCTTGCAGCCCGTCCATGGATCAGAGCCTGGTAGAGTATACGAATTCTACCTGAAAGCATTGAATTACGAAGAAGCCTTGTTGCCTTCGAAGAGGCCATTGATGTGATTGACCTACATGTGTTTTGAGACACAAGTGGAGCTGGTACAGCAGCGGTAATGTATGCTGTAGTTTATCAAAAGAAAAGGAACCAACCAGGGATTTGTGGCATCAAAGGATCGTTCAACAAAGAAAGGATTGGCAATTCCACACTTAGAGCTAGTATCTGCACATATGGCAGCCAATCTTGCACAAAATGCAAAGGATGTACTTGGAGGCCAACCACTTAAGCATGGTTATAGATGGCTAGACATTAGCGGGGCACTTCGTTTGATCAAACTCGGGAGGCAGCTTCAAGCATTTCGTTGCAAACAGAGTCCAACAAATAAATGAGAAGTCCTTCATACAATAGAGATATATGAAAATCCAGCAGACATAGCGAGCAGAGGGGGCAGTGACAAAATTGGAGAAACATGGAACATATGACTACTCAGCTGGCTATCAACACGAACAAATTGGCCTCGGGACAGTGTATCGCCACGGGGTGGACTGGGGTGGACTTGACCTGATCAGATCGATTTCGATTTTCGCACTGGCAAAAAAGCCACCGTTGCAAAAAATGCTGCTTGAGAAAGTTGCTTGTCCAAAAAATTCAAAATAGATAAAAAATACTAAAAAATATGATTTTCCAAGAGTCTGAAGGGCGTGGCCGAGAAAATTTGTTTTGTCCACCACAGTTTTTTCGAGCTGGCGACACCACAGTTTTATGAAAATGATGCGAATAACAACATGGATTGCTAGATTCATACATAATTGCAAATGAAAGAAGTCAGCAACACTTTGTGGACCATTGACTACAAAGGAAATTGTCAAACAAATCATATTTTGGGTGAGACGGTAACAACATCACTGCAGTGATACTGAAGAATTCAAAGCAGATTAGTTAAGATTGAACCTACAGCAGGATTGAGACCCACGAATGCAAAGGGAGAATTCAAGGCGTTTACCCAAAGAATCTTCCAGCGAAATCATTCTTAATACGTAATTGAGAATATTACCCATTGCTGACTGTACTCATAACATATGTATCTAGAAAATTCCCCAAAAGTAGTATAATTAAAGTAAACAAGTAATTTAGATCATACTCAACACTCAAGCGTGGATCGAGAGTTTAAGCAAAGACATCGAGAATCAAAGCAAGACGACACTTTGAAGCAACCCTTTATCGCTATCTCCTGTCTGTGAGTTTATTTTGAACATAGCTTCTGTAGAGCGTAGACGTAAATGAAACTCCATATCGTTGATTTTATCTTTAAATATATGACTATATAAACAAAACGTGACTATATACAACTTTAACGTAAACGTAACTTGTAAGACCATCATAAACTTTTATCGTGTCTTTATCGTAACTTCACTACTTTAAAAGCTTAACCTTACAATATAGGGCGCGAATATAACACGTAAGAAGACTGGGGCGAGTAGGAATCCCCCATAATGGCGTGGGCTGCGAAATATACTGACTTCACAACAGAGTTATCGTCTGCGCTGCAGAGAACTGTATTAGTTCCCAACATTTATAACCAGTGGTTCTGTTAGAACACAGGGTTCCCATCCAGGCACCGCGCTGCCATTGGGCTAGCAGGGGCTATAGCCCCTCCACTTTTTTGCAATAATAGGTTAGACAACTTTTTGGAAAGTTTACTCTTACTATGCTCTAACACAACATTGAATACTTAGTTGCAGTTTTTCTTGACTGGAAATCCTTTTCGTTCATTTTCTAATTGTTTTCATTATGTTTTATAATCCCCTAGCTAATTTTATCTATTTTCATAGCTATTGAAATCTTCTTTTAAGCAGAGTTGTTATAAAACTTCTGTAGAAGTAAGCAAGTATTTTCTAAAAGGGGTGTTTCCCGGCGTTTTAGAGGGTGTGGCCCAAAAAGTTTTTCAATGACACCCTTTTCCAGCCCTTCCACATTTAGACTGGTGCGCGGTCCCTGTTCCAGTCCATTGCAGGACATTACATGACGATTGCATCATGACTTGTCACGTGTGTTTATTTTTATTTATTACGTAATTATTAGTTTAGTTGCTGGTATGGTAAAATGTATAGAAGGGAGAGAATGTTTTTTTATTTTAAAGTAGTCTTGCCGTATGATTGTCGAATTTTGTTAGTCCTGTCGCTAGCTTGTAGGATTGTGTTTGCCGTTAGATTGCCATCGTTAGCTGCTTAAGATATTTTTAGTCATTTGCCGTGAACTGATGAAATTAGAAAAAAATGTGGAACATTAGAGAATTGAAGAACAGTTTTTGCCGTATTTATCGTGTACGTTTCTGCAAAGGATCTACGAACCCGCGTCTGTAATACCCACTTTTTAGTGGTTTTTACAGTCCCTTCTTTTGTACGGTTTCAAACAAATCTAGTTTACCTTTGTTTAGAATCTGTTACGCATTTTGAGAGAAAAAATTACATCGATAGAAAAAAAGGAGTAGTGTTTCAAGAATAATTTTTCGAGGTCACGTGATGACTGCTGATATTGCGATAACTGCTGGCAAAAAATGTATATATCAAAAAGTGAATATGTATATACCAATCTGCCCTGGGTACCAGACTCACGCTATACCAATCGAAAGAGATCTTTGAGACCTTGCATTATATGTAAGTTTTACTGTCATTTGACGAATTTCCATTCAGTTATGGGTATCTAAACAGTGAATTTTTACCAGGAATGACGTCACCGATCACGTGACAACAAAGGATTTTCTATAACGGTGCAAATCAAAATGTTCAAGTTTAGAGCCTTGTTTAACGGGATTCAATTCAATTTTAACCAAATTCAAATTCAATTCAAGCTTTTAATCAAAGACCGAGATAAAACTTTTTATGGGGGGAGGGGGAGCGGCCCTGATGAATAAGTGTAATAACAGCCAAATTTGACAGAATAAATGTATTTTACATATGCTTCTTAAGTTTTACTTCACCAAGGCCTCCCGGTCCTCCCCGGTATGGTATCTCGGCCCTTGCTTTTAATAAAAATATACATGAAAACAAAAGTTGGCACGTTTGTTAGAGTATATGCCATGTCAAATGACACCAATCTTTATTATCCTTGAAATAAAAATCTCGGGCCTTTCGTCGTGCCTTTCAAGATAAAACATATTTTTAACTTTAACAAAAACCAATATCTTTGTGAGCTTGGGTTTGGCGGAAAACTTGTGCGGAGGAGCAAATGGGTTGGGTTTGAATTTGAACTTGGCCTACTTGGAGTTCGGTGCCACCTGTCGAGGAGCTGTCTTAAGAGTTGCGTATGTTTCATGGCAAATCTGAAGATGGAGACGCGATACATTGTAACAATTATTGCATTATCTGCTGTTATACTGTCAGCTGAAGCTGGTAAGTCTATTTGTTTGTTTCATCGCTAAGATCTTCCTGTGGCGTCCATCAAGATATGTTTGCGTGCATCATATTAATATACAGGTAATGCTCTGAAAGTCAGCAACAAGTCTTAGTTGCAGAAAAAGTCAGTACTGATCACTCGAGGATAGGTTGTTATTTGTTGCTAAATATTTAAATGTGTACTGAGAACTTTTCAATATGGTTTATCCGTTCATGTTTTTGTGGAGCTCGTCAACCTCGTGTTTCTTTTTTGTCTGTGGTCGTTCTTCAGCCGGCATGTTTGTTTATTGTGTTGGATTATTTGTCAAGGGTTTCTTTCTAAACTAGAGAACAATTTCATCGACAATTTATCACCCGCATGTTCAATCTTAGGAAAAGTTTTAATTCCTTTAACCATAATAACCCGATCGCTTGATATTATATTACATTAACCTTCTGTAACATGTTTATTTTCAATTATAATTTAATAGGCCCAGGCATGCATATAACACGATCCAGTTATTCGACCCATCCAAGTACAGCGTATGGTTTTACGGGATCTTTATTGCAGTTTATTGTTTTTTCAAACTAATTCAATACTGTTTGGAAGATTTCTTTTAGAAGTACTTTAAATAGCCACCAAAAGCTCAATTGATGTTATCAATGTAACAAT
>NW_027019384.1:11291430-11338238 GCF_013076305.1 Rhopilema esculentum
TAAGCTTCATCACTATCATCAGTCTAGTCATAAAACCACGATTAGATTATGGACAGAATTTAATTCTTTAATTACTTGCAGAGCAGAACCTCTTTTCACCAAAAAAACAATTTTAGAGAAGAATTTTGAATTTATGAATGGTTTTACTTATGGATAATTTATGGATTTATGGAATATTTGTAGATGGTTTGATTTTGTTTGCACTGTTTCTCGGTTGGTCTAGCATTTGGTCTACATTAGTCTTTTTTCCAAGGAGGTACCACTTATTTAAAGTTTTTACACTGGTTCATTTTGAGCCAAGTTACCAACCCCCTGCCCTTTCAGGGTAGCATGAATGAACATTTAGGGGTTCACTTAGTTGCGCACCACTGGTGCAATCTTTTTATTGCCTTCAGGATATCTAAGAATTTGTTGTCAATTCTAGGGTCCAAAGCAGAATCCCACAGTTTTTTATAGATTGGCCACCATTTGAGAGGCCTTAGGGCAGGCAAGACCAAGACAGGTCCCCACCTGGCCAGTAGGACAGGTCCACCCACACCTCAGATCTCCATATGCACCAGTTCCCACCACGAAGTTGAGCACTTTCTAGTGAAACCAAAATAAGATGTCAGCCAATCATATTGCTGAAACTTAATTGTTACCTTTCAGTTTTCAACTGTTTGTTTGTTGCCTTTCCTATCTGTTTTCTTATTCCTAAAGCATTCCTACAAAAGTCTTTTTTAATATAAAAGTCTTTTGAGCTACCCATAAGGCCTTCTAGACATACCCATAAGGTCTTACAACACTAGCCCTCCTGCCCTGTTCAAAATACAATTTTATTTTATATATCAGTGTTGGCTTGTAGCCGCATCTTTGGTACTAGTCTAGTTCCATTTAATTTTGAAAGCTTTAAATATTTTTGTATTGTATGCAGGGGTGGCTTGGAGCAATATTAGATTGGTATTCAAGGGACTAACAATCTACTCGATAAAATGCCACACCCAAAAAAAATGAAATCCCCAAATGCCACACCTGTTTACATAGCCCTGCAAAAAGGATTTTCAAAATTGGCTTCCAAAATGATGTCTAAATAGTTTTGATAAATTATTTCACCTTGTCTACATTCCAACAAAAAACAGCAAAAAACCCAAAATGTTGTGGTATGCTTTAGATCATAATATATAAAAAGTTTTAGTTAAAAGGATTTATTTGCTAAATATCTCAGTTGTCCAGGATCAACTTGCAAGAAAACTAGGTCTTGTTTGTAATATGTACCCTCTGCTTGAAAACAAATGCTTTGTTGCACCCTTGATATACACATATAAAAAGTTATCATGCAGTTAAAACCAAAAGCCTTTCTATGAAGCCGCACCATATTCAAAAGTATTCAGTTTGGATTCTGAATAATGTAGTCACAAAGCTGTGACAGTTTGTGGACTGAGGCAATGGCCGAACAAGGCCATTAAAAATGAAAAAATAGCCAGATAAGGCCAGCATTTTATTCTGATTATCTATGTTGAACATACTTTGAAACTTGCAAATTTCCAAGCAGTATTAGGTTCCGAAAACACAAGCTACAAGGGGACATGTATGCTCAAGGTATTCAGAAAAGTTCTGAATACCTTCACTTTCAAATTCTCTTTTTAGCCCCTGGGGGGCTTAATGTTTTTCAGTTCAGCACTTTAAAAGGGGGGCTTATAAGAGAGGGGGGGGGGGTAAATTGAGAGAGGGGGCTTAATAAATATTTTTTAGTAAAAAATCATTTATAGCGGTAAACTAATTTTTTGTTATTTGCGAAATATAAAACATTAAATCAGCCTTCTATATCAATTATATTGTCATCATCATCAATTATTAATTCTAAAATATCTTCTTGGGCCATGTTGCCTTCTGAAATCGAGCATTTGAAAAGGTCGACTTCATCCCTTGGAGTACCAACGGCCTGTGGTTTTGGTAAAAGGCTCTCATATAGCCAGTGAGCATATTAAATATTTCTCTTTGGATCTGCTTGACTTGGACTGGAAGAGAAATGGTGTGATTTTTGACTTGATGTGAAAGTATTGAACGACCAATGAATAAAATGAAAATCTCTGTTTTTTGTCAAGTTTACTTATTTCAGCATCAATTAAAATTTGGGGGGGAGCTAAATTGAGAGGGTGGCTAAATTGAGGGGGGGGGCTAATTAAATCTTTCCTTCTGAAAAGGGGGCTAATAAATGAGAGAGGGCTTAATTGAGAGGGGGGACTAAAAAGAGAATTTACGGTATTTTTGTTTAGCCTCACAGTTATCTCCTGTGACTGATGTCAGGGTCAGTCACAAACAATGCAGGTGTATTTAGGATGGCCTTTAAATACCTTGTGAATGCTGGCTGCTGGCCTCATCAGAAAAAAAGGGATTAAGAAGTCTCTATACCCACCACCAAAACAATATCAAGGGTCATTGATTTTTTTAAAGAACCTTCACCCGTTTTGTAATGGTATTGTATGGGCAAAAATAAAATTTTATTTGGATTTTGATTTTGGGACATATTAAAAGGTTCTGCTGTATAACTCATGTGATATTTATCCAACTACTGTTCATTTTAGGAAATGCCCTTTTCCTCCGCCCTAAAAAAAGTCCTACAGAAAATTGGATAAGGTTAGGCCTACAGAAAAATATTCTTCGAGCCTAGCACTTACCTGTATTGCTGCTGTGGATGTATTTTTTACTGTAGTGCCTATAATCAGCACCCTGTTTGAACCAGTGCCCCTAGGATTTTCAGTAAATATATATGTGTTATTTGGCTCTTTTGCAAAAAAAACCTCAGACAAGTGTCCCAGTGTGGATCCAGTCGCCATAGTTTTAGTACCAGACAAAAACAGATATAGCAGATCGAAATTTGTTTTTGTGTATGGTTTGTGGTGGAAACCAAAGGCCAATCTCCTAAACAGGTTTTACATAGGACATTTTTACACATATGCATATCAAATTTTTATAATTTTCTCGTGTTGCCTTTCTTTCTAGATACTTTTTACAGTTTTGGCCAAGGTGTTTATGAGCTGAAAGAAGGACAAGTGATTGATCTTGTCTGCAAAGTGGTGAATCCAACTACAAAACCAAGTATTCCAATACTTGCTTGGCTTCCTGATCATGAATACGTGAAGAATTCCAGTTCATTGACTGTTCTTTTTAAAACTATAAATGGTAAGAAAACATTTGCACAGACAGGGAAGCAGTTATAAAATGGGAAGGTCACCCGATTTGAGGCTCAAATTTTTCAGTGTATCCTCATCCAGGGATATTTTCTAGCAAAATGTTCATTGACAATGTCACTTTACTCCTTTAGGATTTTTTTGACAAATTATTTATCAGGCTAAATACAAGTTAAATACAAATATTACATTAATAATCAGACAGCATTGTTCAATAGATGTATTCTTACAAATGAAAAAGTGTTCCTAAGGTGTTCCTTTGATACCCAATGTGTACTCCAGTCAAACTAATATACCGTAAATCCTCGAATTGGCCCTCCCCCTCGAAAAAGCCCCCTCGAAAAAACCCCCCTCGAAAAAACCCCCCTCGAATAAGCCCCCACCCTAGAGCTACAAATTGTCAATAAGCCCCCTCTCGAATAAGCCCCCACTACTACCGTAAATTCTCAAATTGGACCCCTCAATTTGATGATTTTTGCCATCTGAGGTCGCCTATGGCGTTTTATTGAATTACCACAACAAATTTATACTTTTGGTAGTTATTAATTAAATGCTCATCAAGAAGCCCCCATTCAAAAATATGAAAAGTAAATAAGCCCCCAGGGGGCTAATTCGAGGATTTACGGTAGGGTCTTCTTATTATCTCTATCTTTTTCTTGAAGAATATGTAAATTTTTTGAGAAGGTAAAGCGTAGAGTATAGATAAAGGAATCTTGCTCATTAATTTTCAATGGCCTTCTTATCATCCCAGGATAAGAAAAACCCACAAGCTTCCAAACAGTCTCTAATAAATATTGTTTGTTAGCCGAGATTTGAACGAAATAAATATTTGGACCAGTGCCAGAGATCTGATATGAAATTGTTAGTTGAAATTTGAAATTCATGTTTCCATGTCAATTCACAAGACTGCTATATACTAAAGCATGTACCACAGGTCTACTCGGCCTCAAACACTCTGAAACAGACTGTTTAATGTTATCTGAAATTGATTATAATTAATGTCAGATATGATAACATGTTAATCATAAAACAGAATACATGTGACCATGATAAACGTGAAACTGCGAGTTTTTACTTAAACTCTCCTGTTCTGCACTCTAAAACACGAAAAATCCGCCATTGTGTAGACAGAAGGAGTTCGTTTTCTCTCTTGGACTCCACTGGTTATTTGTTTATAGGTAAGCAGACTGATTGGACAACTATACCGGTCATGTGCTCGCATTTTTCTGATTGGCCTATTTCGATCCACAAATGTGTATATATTTTTCATCTTATTCTTTTGGACCCTTATTCTTACAATTCATACTCTGAAGAGTATCAGACAAGAATGGTTTAGTATGTTGTTTGTATAATGTTTGCTTTTTTAAAGCCAATTTTCAAATGTGGTACTGCCAAAAAATTGTTAATGTTGAGCTCTGTCCAATGCACTTCTACTAGCATTCGTTAACAGCCCGACTCTGTGACAGTGATCTTCACCAAGATTTGTAATATTTTTTGCTAGACACATTGATTCGAGGGAAACATTACCCCATGAACATCTCATACACCTTTAGTTGGGATCCTATTGTTTAATCCGAAAATTCTTGGAAATCCTTTTGTTTTCTTGGAAATCCTTTTGTTTTCTTGGAAATCTCGTATTCTTTTTGCAAGAGTTTCCCAAGAGCCCCTCGCATCGATTTTTTCAATAAATATTAAATATTGAACGAAATTAATGAATATTTTAACTAAATTCTCATTTAGTGACAACAATCCACGCAATTCTGAAGTTCAATCCAGTAAGCATGAGCGACATAAAGAAACACACCGCCATTTTTTGTGGAAAGGCCCTATTCACATCTGGTGCTAGCGTTAGCCTTTCTGTTTTACCAAGTAAGTTTGTTTTATTCAATTTTTATTCCTGAATGCAAAAATATTTATTCAGCTTTTCAAAAATGTAACATGAAGGTTTATTCGCGACAAAAATATTTTACATGGATATTTTACATTTTATATATAAAAATATGAAGGTTAGTAATTCATTAATTTGTGAAAGAAAGTAATGACAGCAAAAATTCTTACATCTTACTTCATACACAAAGAGGAATTTTTCCGGCACTGTAAGCAATTACTTTACTCCGAAATGTTGCTTTGATGAAATTTTTCTTATTTTATGTTTTACTTGTCGGTGATGTCAAAAAATATTTTTTTTAGAACTTTTATTGAAAATATATAATCCGAAAGAAAGTTTTGAAACAGTCCTAAATTTGAATGCGACAAAATTTGAGAAAGACAGTTTCTTCCTCCAAAATTGGTTTTGATACGACCACATAAGCACAGGCTGTTTTTTATCAACTTCTGAACTTTATGAACCAAACCAAAACAATAATAATCTGTTTGTTAACTCCGTGTCTGGTCAACACTGCCCATCTTCCAGCCAATATGTAACGGAAGTCTCTGGTTTGGCGCATTTTATTGTATTCTGTACTCAGTGGAGTAGAGCAAGGGACTGAACCTCTTTTTCTAATGCCGAAAATGAACTCGTGTTAATACAAGTTTTCCTGGCATCTGCTATTGTATTTGAAAATCGCTTTGCGTGAGTCGTTCTTACTCATTTCATAGCATAACCACGGCATAGCTTATCTCCTATCTGTACTGTCCCTTCAGATTAGTTGGACCTAACTAAAACAGTCTCAGAAAAACAGTTTTATGACGTCAACAACTCACCACACTATTTGACAAAGGCTAGTGCCTTTGAAGGCAATCTGTCTCGTTGTGGATTGGTTAACGAGAACAATAGCTGGAACAATAGCCTAAACACAATTCCAGCGCTCCGCCATATTTTTTACAATGCGATAAATTAAAGGGGGACTGGAAACAATCCCTTTGTTCTTATAATCAATCAACGTCGTGACAGATTGCCTTTAATCTCGTATCAAAACTGAATAGCTTATTTGTGAATCGTAGAAAAGAATTTTGCCAAGGTGAACTTGACAAGCAATGGCGTGTCGAAATATGGTGCTAAAAACAGCTTCAGCTGCTCTGGTACAGCAGCTAAAGATGTGAATAGCAAACTCCTTCTGAAATGGTGGCATTACAGGAAACATGCCGGCAATGGCAGTACCATCGAAATGACTGATAAAGCAACAAAGCCGGTTATAGAGACTGTTGGCAGTGATGACGTCATCAAAAGCAAACTCGATGTTGTTATAAGTGGTGGAACAGCCGGGACATATCAGTGTGACGTCATAGTCCAGTGGCTTAACTCTTACGAGTACCACTTTAGACAGAATGCCTCACTTCTAGGTATGCATTACAAATATTTCTATGGTTATTCACTCAGTCCTTCTTGGACTATTCGCTCGCTGACTTTTCCTTTCATTCGTTGTCGGTGGACCATCATACATTTATGAAATTCAAGTAGTTATAGTGAAACCTTATAGTAAAAGGCAATTTTATATAATGTATAGCTCCAAACACTGGATAAATAATGCTTTGAAAGGTTTTTCCTGAAATTGAAGGGTCTACCTGTAAGTCAACACAAATTCTTTTCGTTGAATCAGCGATTTCCTTTAGAATTTTTGTTTCCAAACGAACACATATGAATCCTGTTAAGTCGTACCCAAATAGGTCGGACTTTCACTTAGTCAGACAGACTTTCAATTCAAATTGGCTTTTTATACCTTATTCAAGCCACAAGTCGTACCCGGCACAAATCGGACATTTGCTTAGTCGAATCATTTCCATACCCCCCTTGAGAGCTCGACGTAACGGGATTTGACTTTACCTAACTTCCGAAGAAATTCCTTGCTTCCGAAGAGTTTCTTAGAGTGACATCAGTAAAAAGTATATTTTTAGAAATTTAAATTAATTTTCTTGGAATCAATTTTCATCACGCCACCACTTAGAAGCATTTGACATGCGTAAGTACAGAAAACAACTTAGGCCATATTAATCAGCGCACGCGCGCATGAAAGAAATTGGAAACTGCTCACGTGAAAGAATGTAACGAGAAAACCCAAACTATTGCCTAAGATGCTAAATGAGAAAATGGCTGCTCGAAGAGTCCAGATAACCGTTATCGATGATTTTGAAACGATCGATCGATTTGTAGCCTTTGATGGAGACGAAGCCATAACTCCATTTTGAGCAACTTCGCTTGGATTTCACCGATTTAAAAAAGGGCGGGAACTGTTCTCATGACATTCGCTGTGCGCAATTTGATTGGTCGACCATTGGTGGTCGAGTGGCTGTAAGCCATTTTACCTTTGCCAAATACCTTTAAGGACCTTATGAACACTGGGCAGTGGCTCTGGTGCAGCATGCTAGTCCTATATACCCCCGTTATTTGGAAGTAAATTTTTTTAAAGTGAATACGTCAATGACAAACGACTCTGTTTATCTTCATGTTTCTTTATTTTAGTGCCAGTTCATGTACTTAGGGGTGCTTCTACTGATCAGAAGGTGAAGGTGTATCTTAAAAAGGAGGCTAAACTTTCTTGTCAGGCGATTGGTGACCCTGCAGCCATTGTGACGTGGAAGAAGGACAAGAAAGCCATCAAAGGTGACATTTTTTTACTCTTATTGTTTGGTAAACAAGAAAGTGACACGCTTAAACGGTTGTCACCCCCTGCCTGAAATCAAGGATATGGTTGGGTAAGAGAAGAGTATAATAATACGAATCAATTTAACTTTATGGACGGGGGATGACTCCTTTGCTAAGCATGCACTCGTTTGATGATTTAATAAAGCTGTGCCGAAGATGCTTTGTCGAAGAAAGCTGCCGCTATGCCACCACGACAAATTTTTAACGTGACAATGCTAAAGTACTAGAGCATAGGGCCAGTGGCGGTGCCAGCAACTGCAGAGTGAGGGGGTAATGGGCATGACCTGTGTGACCGCGCCCTTTTGCCCCATAAGGTGCCAGTTGTATCTTCCTTGGGAAAATATCAGAAAAGTATGACCTACCCGTACCTAATTCATTTGAACCAATTTTAGAGAAAATATTTTGACCATGTTTCGAAAAGATGGAGGCATTAGCCCCTATACCTCCCCTTGGCGTTGCCCCTGCATAAGACAATGCTGGCCTGAAAATTCAAACTTTGCCAAAAGGGACAAAATAGACAGTTCTAGGAACATTAGGCCAGCAAGAATTAAAACAAGGATTATATCATACATGTCAAGAAGTTTTATGACTGCATCGACGAATCACAGGTCGCCTAGGGTGAGGGATCGCACTCCTGCTAATATGACATCTACCAAAACATATCGTCTATCCGGATTCGCTGAATCCACCAAACCTCCTAAATTCTAAAAATTATTTGTTTATTCTATTATGATAATTATTTTCAACCATATCCCTTCAGTAAAAAAGTAAGCAGATCTTCCATTTTAGATGGAAGCTCGTCAAATGCGTTTTTAGATATGTTTTAAATTGGCGTAGTGATGATAGTTTCTGGTAGTATCTGAAATCTCATTCCAGGCCTTAATGCCCGAGAATGAAATCCTCTTTGGCGGATTTAAGGTTTAGCTTGGGGATATGGAGTTCTCTATAAATCCCTCGCTCTTATCATATGTTGATATAGAATATCTTTGTTGGAACATATTCTATAAGCTTTCGGGGCATAGTTACAATATTATATACCATAACTTATAGAGGTGCCAAAATATGAAATGCCTCCCATCCGAACGTAAGCAAGCGATAGCAACTAATGGTTTTGAATTTTATATACCGTAAATCCTCGAATAGACCCCCACGCTCGAATAAGCCCCCACCTATAAAATCATTTTTGTACCCATGGGGGCTTATTCAAGGGAAGCATAATTGCAGAATAATGTCTTATTTCAAGAAAGCCCCCACAGGACAATAGCTATACAGTATTACTTCCTTTGACTGAAGATCAAAAAGCAAAAAAGCGACTTTTGTGACAATAAAAAATATTATTATTTGTTAGATCTTCACACAGCAACTCTTTTAACGATATCAGTTGTTTTAATTAGATACTCAAAATGCTCATGTTTATTATCGTTTTTCATTCAATAAAACTTTGATATAAGCCCCTCCACGAATAAGCCCCCTTCGAATAAGCCCCCTTCGAATAAGCCCCTTTCGAATAAGCTCCCCTCGAATAAGCCCCCCCTCTAATAAGCCCCCCTCGAATAAGCCCCCACCCAAAAATTCATTTTGCAAATAAGCCCCTGGGGATTACTTAAAGATTTACCGTATAGATGTTTTAGGCAATGTTTCCTTTTTTTAATCGAATTTTATAAGTTTTTATTTGGTATTATTTTATTTTTTGTACTAGTTCGTTTTCATTTTGTAACTTTGTTAGTGGAGGGCCCCTTGAAAATCAGCAACGCTGAAGGGCAAATCAAATCGTATTTTAAATCAAATCAGATCAGATCAAATCAACTCAAATCAACTCAAATCAACAAGCGATCAAACCGAATTAGATTCTTTATTCTGTGTTGCTGATTTTATACGTTTCTGTTGCCTCTAGCCTCATCTGATGGACGCATCAGCTTCTCCGACTACAACACTAGTGTCAACGGCATCTTGACTATTCGCCATGCTCAATTTAGTGACCGAGCTGTTTACACGTGCACTGCTGCTAATAATTTTTCAGCTGTATCAATGAAGTTCACCTTGAGAGTAAGAGGTAAGTGTTTTTCATTGAAAATTATTTTCTGCACAATATCTTCCCGGAATTCATCAATTTTCTTCATCCTTCAGTTTTTCCGCTTTAACTCATGCCGTTTCCCCATTTTCTCAAACCCCTGTTTTTCCTTTTTCGAATCACCTCCCATTCTTTCATTTTGGGCCTCTCTTTTCCGCATTATTCCGCCTCGTTCTCAGTTTTCCTTTCTCTTTCAATACTTTCTCCGCTTTCCGTCGTTTAATGCCGAAAATGCACAATTCACAAATGTTGAATTTTGCATTTCCTGGAAAAAAACAAAACTAATTTAAGCCATTTTTACAGAATGCTGAAATTTTCAAAAGCTAGATTGTTTAAGTTGGTAGCAGCAAGTTCAAATTGAATATTGTTTTCAAATTGAACATATAATGAGATGAATTATCGGGGTCGATTTTAGCGGAATTTTGCAACTATTCTTGCCCTGTAGTCTCAGTCCTATATCCTGGAGGTTTGGTCAGGGCAAGGTATGACTGATACTTTTCCACAACTTTATCTATATTGCCTTGCCAGGTTCTTTTTGTTCTTCCCTTTACATCCACTTTCAACATGGTATCGCTAAGGGCGCACCTAAAAACCAGATCTTTTAAACTATATACAGGATACGTTGATAGTTCTGGCGCACCTTTGCATTTGCAGGCAATTTTGCGCACCCGCGCATAAAGTGCGGGGCTGTTCGCGCACCAAAAATCTTGACAAAATCAGCCATTCTCCGTAAACGCATTCGTAGCCAATTCTTTTTCGATCTCCTATCAATTAACAGTGCTTTCTTTTAATCGGTTTTTCCTTTTATTTTTCACGAGGTTTTATAAGCATTCTTTAACTTTTTGTAATGTTGTATTTTTGCCTCACTTCGTGAATTATTGGGTTCGACGTCACAACTAAAGATTTGTGTCTCAGTAATGAGCTATGTCCTATTTTGTCAACAGATCCTCTCGGTGCCCTGTGGCCATTCCTTGGTATCATCATTGAAGCCATAATTCTTGCTGTTATTATTATTGTTTACGAGCGATACAAGCCTGTGAAAGGCAAGAAAGGTATTTGCATACGTCATTCCTTATTCGCTATGTTTGTTTTTTACTGTTGTGTGGGGGCTCTGGAACAGTCTAGAGAAAGAAACAATATTGGCACCCTCTCTTAAAATCTTCAAAGAACAACTATAGAAGGGGCTGTAACTTTAATTTCATTTTTACGTTCTTTTTCATAGATTTTGTATTATATTGTATTGTAAATTAGGTATATTAATTTATTTTGTTCTTAGTTACGGTAAAAGCTCTATTAAGCCCCCAGGGGCTTATTTGTTTTTTCCATACTAGAGGGGGGACTTAAAAGAGAGGGGGGCTAATTAGAGAGAAGCGGCTTATCAAAAATTGGAATCAAACAATGTTTTAAAAATACCTTTTTCTATTTTTTGTTATAAAAATGTCACAAAAGTTTCTCAAAGAACTTCACTAGCAGCTTCGAAAGTCTTATTAATCAATTATAACGCCTCATCTTCATCAGAATCACCAGGATCAATTGATAACCCTGGGACATCTTCTAAAAAAATTTCGATTGACTTCTTAGGGGCACAAGTAAGTCTTTACATGGGCTGTGTTTAATGCAAACGATCTTATTATCATCACGCCTGTCAAGAGACCCACTAAATGCGCATGTTTTCCTCGTTTTGCAACAAAGGCTAAAGAGGGGGGCTTAATAGAGAGTTGGGGCTTATTTTAGGTTTTTGCTTGATAAGGAGGGGCTTAATAGAGAGGGGGGCTCAATAGAGACGGGGGCTCAATAGAGAGAGGGGGCTTAATAGAGCTTTTACGTCAAGTGTTTTCGTTTAAACAGTTCTGTTTGAAAAACATATTTTGATACGAAACTTATAACCTGTATAAATATTCTATGTAAAAATGAAAAAAATGAAAAATAGCTTGTGTAGTAAAAATGGGATACATGGCGAATCAGAGGTCATTTACATGTGAAATGTCAGTTTTTTGTTTTCTGTTAGGGTAAGAACTCACAAATGGTATTTGTTTGTTTTGTTTTTGAAGAATATAAACGGATAGAAAATTCGCGATCGTCGTAGCCAACCAATCATAGTGATATCTGCAATTTGCAAATATTTCTGATACAAATTTGCAGCTGAAATTTGCAAACAATTTTTGATGGTACAGAATTTATAAATTGCTTTGAAAAAGGAAACTTTTTAAGACATGCTTAAAAAGCTTTTCAAGACACTCTTCAGATGTTTTATGACATGCCTCAAAATATAAAACATCTGAACATTTTTATTCATTTTCATTTAATTTAATAGTGATTTCTATCTAACCAACCAATTTTCTTCATTGATATTTTTAAAGGGAAATTTCTCAAGTCTCCTCTCCAGTAATTTTCTACACTTAAAACCATTTGCTATAAACAATCGACCTTATTTTCTTTAAATGAATAGCAGAATTCTAAAGAAAAATTTTTATAGGTTTTCCCCCAAATAAGTTACGATTTTATCGAAAGGAGTGTTATAAAATGTATAAGTGCTGCCTGAAATTTCCACCTGTCATTTCAGCTAAGAAAAAGAAAATCTCCAAACACACCAACGGCTCTAGTAAGCCTGACGACAACAATACTGACAGTCCCGTTGTTTCGACTACTGCAGTTGCGCCTGTAAAAGACGAAACTGACCGTAACATTGCGGCGGACTTGGAGGAGAATGGCGTAAATTTTGACGAAACGAAAAACGAAACGAATAACGTAACTACGAAAACAGTGACTGAATTTACGCCTGAGGTAACATCTGGAGCAACAGGTTCTGCACCGGACTCAAGAATTGACATTTTGAATTCGGTGGAGAACCAAGATGAAAATTATACTGATAAATCAAAGGACAATGAACTAGAAAACATGACAGACACTGCTAGTAAAGAAGTTGGACAACCTGATACAGACATGACAACAGAACTATAAGTTGCCTTTTGTCATGACTGAATAAGCATCTGTTAAAGGCAATCTGTCTCGTTGTGGATTGGTTAACGAGAACAATAGCTGGAACAATAGCCTAAACACAATTCCAGCGCTCCGCCATATTTTTTACAATGCGATAAATTAAAGGGGGACTGGAAACAATAAATAATCCCTTTGTTCTTATAATCAATCAGCGTCGTGACAGATTGCCTTTAAGATGACGTCAAACGTTTTTGACAAGACCTTGACCGTCGCATTTCTGGTAACAAAGATGCTTTTAAATTTGGATTTAATATCCCTAATGACTTGAAATTTATTGCAGCTGGGCTACATTCAATAGCTGATAGTACTAAAAGTTCAAGATCTGTGAATTAGAACATTTTCCGATTAAAAATCCTAAGCTCCCGAATTTTGACTAAATGTTGATCAAAAAATTAGAATAGTTAAATTTCATACTGAAACGTAAATTTTCTGAATATTCTTTGCAACTTAAAAGCACGTTGTCCTGTCAGTCAAGTGTTCGCACTAACAAAAGGGCTCTGTGGCCATATACAGTTGAGAAAACGCCGAGAATGAGCCTCGCACTGCCGATTGGTAGATGTAACAATAGCCTATTGTATGATGCAACCAATTGGAATTTAAGTGACCATCGAAATTCTTCAGGACATGTGTCTTTAAGTTTGTTAACCCAATTTGTGTACATATTGAAAGTTTTTTGTGAAAACGTTTAGATAAATTAACTTCATTGTGTAAAAACCGACATTGAATTTAGATTTTTTCATATTCAGTCGCTATCTGTCTGTATCATATAATTTGAATTCCTAAATATGTTGTACAAAAATTACCTCAATGTGATTTTTACTAATATTAGGGACGTTTGAAGTATTCATAACGGGGTAGGGGGCAGTTTTGTGGGGGCACTTGTCATTGTCATCAGTCGATAAGAGGTTCTGGCGAAAAGGGGACAGTGAATCTCCAACCCCCCTCCCCCTCCCCCATCCCCCACTTGTTACGTCTTTGATTAACATACCGAAACTGAATGGAAGATTTTACGAGAATCTGAGATGTAAGGTAGTGGATGATAGAAAATTTATAACCAGATTCGGATCTAATGTAACGTGAGAGGAAGAAAAACGCTTTTAATTGATTTGCAGACAATATTGTTATGGTACAGAATTCAAACGTTGTTTTGAAAAAAACAAAAAATTTTGAACATACTTTAGCTTTTCGTATAACACTCTTCGGAGTATAAAACGTCAGAACATAGATCAAAAACTCTACGCTAGGGGTGAACAAAACAGAACTATTCTTCTTATGAAAAACTTATACTAATTTTTATCAAGGCTGGAACTGTTTTAAGATATCCAGGTATTGTGATAACTAGAAAAGATTTGAGAATAACAAACGATTTAAGTGTTTTATAGAACAATTTCACGTAACTAAATTATATTGCTTGATAAAGGTATTTCCATTATTAAGCTGTATTTAACACCTAAAATACTTTATAATTCAGTTAATGCTCCTTAGAAAACCAAATCCGTGCTATTGAGGTTTTTCTTTAATTGTTTGCTAACCATATAAAGTAATATATTTATCGACCAATATCGGGAAATATGTGTGATTTGTGGGCCTAAAAGAATGGACATTTATTGAGCAGTCCAGGATCGACTGTTGTCTCAAAAGGATTTCGACAGACAGACCAGTGAATATTTTTAATATATTATAAAGATGATTAATAAAGTAACTAAAACTTATACAATATTAATACTTTCATTACGTGAGATGATCTTCGAACAGCTTTTGAATGTGTTAACTGCGATTCTCAGCTGTCAGTGCTATAAAAGATTTTGTCCTATTTATAATTATCTGATAAATTTATATTTTTTCACAATTTAGGATCAAAGGAAAAGAAGAAATTAGAAACATCACCCTTGCTGGCAGCTAAGTAAGTTATATTTTCTTATTTTGTCCGTATTTTCATTTATTCAAATCATCAGTCTCTAAGGACCTGAAGGAAATTCCCGGCTCGTTCTAAAACATTTGGGCTTAATGCCCTGGAGATGCTTTTCGGTTTTTTATTTTGCTTATCGATCCCAAATGACACAGTTAAGTCACACGAGACTCGTATTGAAGCTGGGGGGGAGTACTCGACCTTGAAAGAAACTCGAAAACTCCCTGGAAGAATTGTCCGTATTTTCCACATAGTTGGTCCAAATTTATGCGCGGTAGGTGAAAACTAATCGAGCAAAGCAAGCAAATATTTAATGAAAAGGGGAAATAACAAAAGGGGGGAATGGAATAGTCGTAACCACCTGCTTACAGCTTCCGACCCTGATAGAGAGTGGATTTTTTTGGGACTTTAATTTGAGCATCTCTATTTTTGTTGGGTGACCATCGTAATTCTGCGTCCAGGACAGTTGCAAAATTAAGAAGGTTAACAAATTAACAGTGAAGATCACGACATACAAAAATTTTGAAAAATGGCTGGTCGTTTAATATGATGTCATGCATTATGAAAATTCAAGGCACATGTTGAGTAAATAGTTTCCATGTAGTAAATAGCTTTAGTGGCCTAACTTAGCATGAACCAGTTGATCCCTTAGGTTAGGTCGTCTTTTGCGAGCTAGAATGGGTTAAGTACTCTCTCAATTTTTTTTATATAAGCATTGGCTAGAGCCCGAAGTCATGTCAAAATCTGTGGTCCAAATTTTTGACTTCAATCGTCATTTGGGGCTCGTAGATATGATGGCAACATTTGGGGCTGAAATTTTTGTTACCACCGAAAATTTATCAGGGTTTGTACTAATCAGTTGGAAATTGATCCAGTTTTGAAGAATGCACATAAAGCCGGAATGGACGCAAAATTCAAAGAGTTGCCCGCGAGGTCTCATGCTTTTTTTCAATTCTTTATTTATTTCTAAACAATCGCTAGCTTTACCAAAGCTAATTAAAACAAATTTAAATTCCCAACGTTAAATATAATGTAAATCAAATCTAATCGATGTTACATACGTATTCCTTGCTAAGCTCAGAAGTACAATTGAACGCATGGATAATGAATTTTTTAGATATATTTTTTAAATGCTATGAATGGAGAGATGAATTTTTTTAATCATATTTTATGTTTTATGCCAAAGTGAATCTAAAAAGAAAGCAAAATTTACAAGAATCATGAAAACCAAAGTGTTTTACGAAATGCGCTATTAGCCAATAAATGTTACCTCCTCCATTATTTCTTGGATCAAAGCTGCCCTTGACAATATACTGGATAAAATGAAGAGTAGATATCTGCTCCTCTTAATATATGCTCCCCTTGATCGTACGTAGGCTGCTCCCTCGTTCCACAGCAGGTTAATTTCGAGCTGTAGAGGATAAAATTAAAGTTGCTTTGAAAAACATTCAACACTTTTCCTTTTATAATAATGAATTTTACAAGAATATTAAGCTCGTGCAATTTAGTGAAAAATTTTGACTTCTTCAACTGAATATTTTAAGCAAAAAAGACAATTTATACAACTTTGATGCAAAAAATTTGAAGTACACACATCATTATGTTAGCATGTTTCATTTCCTAAAATGTTTTCATAGTATGAAGTAGCAAAATATTTGAAACTTTCTTTCTCGATTCTTACCAAATTCATAAACTGTGTCGCTTTAGATTGATTAAAGACAAATTTTCGGCTCAGAATCACATATTTTGGTGCATATTGAGGCTCAAAAAATTAAGTTATTCTTATAAGAAGAAAAGCTTGCAGTCGCACCACTTCCGTGCTGTTGCTTAAGACCGTGACTCTTTTGAATTCATTTATTTGAAATAAAATTCCAATTTTGAAGGCCGACAGGTTTTATATGAATCACATAAATTTTGCCGAGGCTTTATTTTTTTATTTTTTTTCCAAAATTTATGATTCGAGTTTTCTTAATATTGATTTCTCTGCAACTATATAAAAAAAATTGTTTCTAAAAATTTCTGGTAAATTTTTAACTTTTATTCTTTTAAAGATTAGCTTTCATTATGTAAAATACAAGATTTTGATTTTACTGAGCAAATTAACCTATGTCGATATGAAAGATTATTCTTAAGTATAAGTTTTGTATGAAATTTTTGACCGCACGATTATGCTGATAAAATCTTCAAATATTTGTTAACGCTAGAGCAACCCGTTTTTCTAATTTTAGTCAGAGGCTGATCATATTCTTTCGTTGTTTTTATTTTTTGGCCAATAAATGTTCTTAGAAAGTTTGTTTTTCTAGAAAAGAGTGTATTAGACCCCGTAGTTGAATTATTCCAGGAGATTTGAAGATTTTAATGTAGTACACTTACATTATGAGGAGAACTTACACTGGGTCATTCGATTTGTTTCTAAACGTGAAAGTGTCGATTGAACAATTCATTTGAGGGCAGTGAAGGTTAATACGCAACATAAATTGATGTTGCCAATATGTCCACGAACACGTATATAACTGTGCCGAACAGTACGACACGCCGGAGCAAAGGATCACGGAAAGGAATAACTGTACAGCGGTGAAGGGAAGATTGAATGAAAACAGTTCGCCTTGCTGGGCAAGATGGGGCAGAAGCGAAAGCCAGCTTCCATGCGCTGTAACGCAATATTACAAGCCTGACCCCCGCTAGTCTTGTCAATGGGCCTAGCAGATGTTGTCGGAAGCTGTGGATTAGGCCTAGGCATGTTGTCACACCAGTATTGATGTCGAAAGAAAAAGATCTATGATAGGAAACTCAAATCCGATACAAGAACGCGACTTATTCAATATCAAAGCTTCATAGAGAAAATGTAATTTAATGATAACGTTTTTGACGTCGTACATTAGGTCATCGCGGTGAGCAGATTATTTTAAGCTCGGATTGGAAACGTAAAAATAACATCGACAGACATCAATTTTGACAATGCATTTGACATGAAGCTTCTATTGATCCTGCCCATCGAGCTGCTAATTTCTGATTCTTCTGTCGATAACCTCTCGCTGCTGATTTGATAGAATCGTTATTTGGCAAATTGGATACCTTTGAAGATAGGGCTGAAAAAGTGTGCGACTGTGCCACCGCTGTACATTTTGAATCTGTGACATTGCAATGGAGTTGAAATCTGATGAAATCAACTTATCCTATAACCTATGTTTGATTCTTTTCCTAAAATAACAAAATAAATTGTTTGGTAACCATTATATCATCGATAAGGAAAGAAGCTCGCCACAAAAACACATCAAGCTAATTTCTTTCCCATGCACAATCCTGTTTGTTGAAATTAAGATAGTTTAAAGCAAGTGTTGTATTGAATGGATTTTTCTTTCTTGTAGCCAAGGATCCGGCGTTGAGTATACAGTTGGGGCAAGAGGGACAGATGACACGGTAAAAATGATTCCAGAAGGGGAAGTTAATGCCTGAAAAATGGTAGGAATCTACTTTGCAGTTTTATTCATATTACACCACAGTCTACAATGCTTTAATTTCTTGCCTCAGGGGGAAGGGACCCCGTGCCTTTCATTACAGGCCGCCTAAGCCGAAATTTAGTGGAGGGTTAAGTTTTACACAAACTGAAAGATATTTTTGTCCGATATTTTTGTCCGTTAAAAAAACAGACAGATATTTTTGTCTTATATGGCCGAAACGCTCTTAAAGGAACCTCTATACAACAAGCACCTCTATACAACGGACACCTCTGAAAAACGGACAGATGTTTTTGTCCCAAATGGCCGAAACGCTCTTAAAGCAGCGTTTATTCAACGCGCACCTCTATACAACGGACACCACTGAAAAACGGACACCACTGAAAAACGGACAGATATTTTGTCTCACATTGTCAAAACGCTCTTAAAGGAACGTTTATTCAACGCGCACCTCTATACAACAGATACCACTGAAAAACGGACACCACTGAAAAACGGACAGATATTTTGTCTCACATTGTCAAAACGCTCTTAAAGGAACGTTTATACAACGCGCACCTCTATACAACAGATACCACTAAAAAGCGGACACCACTGAAAAACGGACAGATATTTCTGTCCCAAATGGCCGAAACGCTCTTAAAGGAACGTTTATACAACGCTCACCTCTATACAACGGACAGTTAAAAGGCTCCAATGAAGGCCGACCTATTTTATCTACTATGGCAAAATCGAGCAATTTCCCTGTGCGAAATTATTAATTTGATGGGCTACATCTTTTGATAATCGCTACCGCTGCAGACATGCGCAAGTGTCTTGATCCCTGGCTACAACGTATGAAATATCAGCCAGTCTATACTGAAAGTAATCAAGCTGGCGAATTAATTTCGTTATGTTGTGTTATCGTACGTCGCTATGATCATATTTAACGCGCTTACACCCACGTTAATCCAGTGATTCTGGGTGTTCGCTAATTATTGAATTTCAAAGCCTTTAGAATTCGTTATCAAAAATCCTTCAACACTCTGGCAACGAATTTTATCAAACTGATTTTCTAGAAATTTTTTTCATATCTTTTCGATGACGATTTCGTTTTTCAAAAGCCAGGAGCCAGATAAATTTGGATTTTCATAATCCTAAAACAACTTGAATTAGCTGTTTGAAAGTTTTTTTGATTGAAGAAAAAACACCAGCCTTACACTGTTGTTCCTTCGGCCTTGGCAATGTCAATAATAAAACATTTGGCAACGAAACGGCCTATACGTAACCAGCAAATCAGTCCAAACCACTCAATGAATGGCGTATCTATGCCGTGGACCATATACAAGTGTTTTAATATAGAACCGTAGGTGTAGAACTGGGAGGGGCTTGAGGGGGGCTTAGCCTCCCTAGTTAATGTCAAAAAGTAGTTTCTCCTTTTTGTTATTGTTTTTTGTGAAATTCGTTGGGAGAGCCCCGTTGTTATTTTCATGGCAACACATCCGTATGTAGAACGGTGCAATGAAAACATGGAAATCGCTGGATGAAACCCTTGCAGTTACATTCTGAGGCCGTTCTCCTTTCCAACTTTATTTCCCTCGAAATGAAAATAGGTAAGCAGGTCTAAGACCTGACACTCCACTGTGAAATACCTTGCATTAGATGCCCTGTTGAAAAAAACTGGAAAAGATCTCACTAACCCCAAAAAAGCATTTGTAACATATTGCGTAGATTAACAAAACTTTTGTGCATCAGGATTCAAACCTCATCCCCATTTTTACCTAAAAACTTTTCTGAAGGATTCGTGGGGGCCGCTTTATCCAGCACAAAAGGACCTTCCATTCCATTGCTAACAGTTAGCCTTTGTGAGCGTGGCAAATTGTCCAGGCGACAATCCAAACAATGGCAGCAAACTTCTACGGATCAACCAAAATTGATTTCAGACAGTCTGAAAATGCTTTATGGGATGCTTGCTTAGCGCAATGGCTCATTGTTAGCAATGAATCTTTAAGGGAAACTCTCGACTGTTTTCATCGGGACCTATTTCAGAAATGGGCCTAACACAGCAGCACTAATAGCACCAATCTTTATCAAGTCCGGTCCTTGTCTGTTCCTACTGCCGCCATATGATGATTTTTTTTCGTGAGAAAACTTCACTTCAAGGGCACTCCAAAGGTCTTTAGAAGGCACTGTGTGTCTTAAATTACATCATATTAATAATGGCAATCGAACAATGGCCTGGATTGGCCATGTACTGTTATTTTTAGCATTTATTTGTCAGAAGATACAGTGTCTCCAGGCTCTATAGGTTCCAATGTATTTCAAGTTTCAGTTACTGCACAAACAGCCTACGCGGTGCATTGTCAAAAATATCACCTAATTAAAATAAAAAAGCCGCCGATGCTCCAATACATTTTTTTATATCAGGTCCCCTTTCTAGCTTCAGGCGACAAGAGAACGAATACTTCTGGATGTTCTCTGTGTTTGGCGTCTTATTGGGCCTATCTAAGCAATAGTATCGTACAGTTAATCATGACGACGACTCCAAGCCCGTTTCCAAAAGGAGGCCACTTTTGAAAAATATGGACACTTTTGAAATAGATGGCCACTTTTAAAAGAGAGGCCACTGTTACAAAACCAAAAGAAGAATTCTCGTAGAATTCAGTCACTCTCGCGTTACCTTTTTATTTCGTGTCTGTGGATGGTTCATTTATATATGAAGTACTGTGAAATGGAGAAAATTGAAGAAAATGATACAGTACCACATCAAGCATAGGGCTCAAATCTTGATTGGCTGAGAGCTTGCGCTAAATCATGTGGTCTCTCTCGCCGCTAAGCCGATCACAGCCGCGGAACGTGCGAACAAACTTAGGCCAAGCCAAATATCGAGCATTTTAACTACCGCTTAATTTATCACTTTACCCATAATTCGTAATAAGTTAATGGGCATGTAGACTTATGCACAATTTTGCTAGCTACCATATCACACCATTTTGCAATTCTCTGGAAATCCATCTAGAGGTGGTATCCAATTATGAATTCTTGTCTATTATATTATTGGAACTGTATCATAATATAAGCATTAGTTTCCAATATTGTTTGCCTATGTTTGCCAATCTATTCTCTGTGAAGTTTGCAATTTCTTGCTATCAGTATTTAAGAATTTGCCTATGTTTGCCAATCTATTCTCTGTGAATCTTTCGTGAACTTGAAAGTTTCTTAGTGTGGGGTTCGTCCAGATGTTAATTCTTTTTCTGTTATTTTGTAGGACTTTGACCGCTGAAAAACATAGCATAATGTTTAAAACAGTATTTACAACTTTTTTACCCATCTTGCTGATCATCGTTGGACAAAAAAGTACAAAATATACCCTGAACAATTTTCATTTTTGAAAAATATTTGAGTATCACGTTGGCATCAAAACCCATCAGCCATTACTCAGCAACTGTTTGGTGAATGTCGTTCACTGAAAGTTTGGATTTGATTGGATGGTAAAAGTGTCAATCAAACGTTGACTGCTGTTATTTGATTGGTTAAAGCTTGACAGTTACTTGTGACAGCCCTTTCCGGTTTCTTTAATTTGCATTCTTTGAAGCTTTCACAATTTAGCCAGATAATGTTGAGTGTTATTCCCTAAGACTCGTGGTTAGGTCCGTTGCTTTTCTTTAGAAAAATGTGTGACTCCGTTGTTTGATATTGTTTTATAAATTATTTGGTGTTATTTTGTTAATGCATTATTTCCCTTTGTCGCCAATGAAAACAATCAATGTTCTTGCTACGCATTGCTTCAAGTTTACATTTGAAAAGCAATTTTTATGGCGAGCCTTGCACTTTTTGTCTTTTATTATGTGATTCGTGTCATGTTCGTAACTTATCAAAGCGAAATGTTGTAAAATCGAAATTTTGTGCTAGAAGTAAAAGTTGTTCATCGGGACAAACAACAGCAAATGTTGCAGTGTCTGTCACCCCCGTTCATATAATCAAATCGCACGGATATAACTCTTTTCAGTCAATGGTGCCTCGACATCTTAGACGGGGGTCACTCAGACATTTCAACAGCAGCAGCTGTTTGCCTCCCTAACAACAATTGAATAATTCCAGACATAAGATGCCTCTTTCGCAAACGATGCACTGTTTTGTAATTATTTAAAAAAAATTAATGCACTACCGTGTCATACATTATCTTTTAAATTTAGTCTGAGTTGCCTTTTATAATAAACAACTTTTTGCTTGTTTGTTGTGTGTCATTCCACCGTCCGCTAAACACCCTATGGCAAATTTTAGCTTCCAGAAATTTTTCTTAATTTCTAGTTCCAGAATCACTTTTCTCAAAAGTTCCAGATAAAACACCCACTATATCTAGCTACATTCATTTTGATTGAAGAGGTTCTCTTAAAGTATGCATTCAGTTAGGCCAAAAAAGGCCTACTTCTAAGCTCTGAGAATGAACACTGTTTATCAGGAGACGGGGTGACATTGAGTTTTTGAAAACTTCTGCTTTAGGCGTTGCTAGCTTCCCAGTGTCCGACTACGTTTTTTTAGAATTATTTACAAAACGCTATTAATGGTAGGAGTGTTTGAATTGTCACTACGTAGAACCGGCATTTATTACCACTATTAGCAGAATTTAGGCCCATTTTCCTCCGTAGAAAATACGTGCATTTTAGGCCCATTTTCCTCAGTAGAATATGCGTGCATTTTTAAAGACCCCGACCCCATTAAAAATAAAGCGGACAACTTTTTGTTGCGTCTTATAGTAGCGTAAGCAATGTTTTCGTTGCGTCTTATAGTAGCGTAAGCAATGTTTGCTATGCTTAAAATATGTTACGTTATCGCGCGTCCTTTTTTGTAGATATTTTAGATAATTGAAAAAATCAGTGCTCATAGACCTGCTCGTATTTCGAAAGCTGGGAGAAGGTTCCGTTATGAACCTTCCGGATACGCCAGATGTACCGTGCATATGAAACGTACCGGAAGCGGTCGATTATTGCCTTGAAAACGACTATAGCGTAACTTGCAGGCTACCGAAAGCGCGGTGAAAGCTGAGACCGCCCATTCCTTCTCTACCCTAACCATCTTCTTGGTACAGTAAAAATGAAACAGCCTAACGGGACAGTTTTGAAATTTCAAAGTGTGATCTCTTGCGAACCGCAACTGCACGAAATTGACCCGGGACGGTGAAAACTGCCCAATCTGCTGGCCGAGATTTTGCAAACGGTCCTTGATTTGCTTGGTAAAGAATTATTGCTTTTTAGAATAATCGAAGTTGTTTTGCTACTCGTGTTTAATTGTCTTGGCTTACGAAACCGTTGATTAATTAGCTTTTATTTGACTTAAAATGCACCCGATACTTTTTTCGTCGAGTTTTTTTTTGAATTAATTTTACTTTTATAGATTATAAACTAAATATTCAATACGCAAAGATAATCCTAGTAACAGCTCACGTCTGTTTACGTTAATACATATATTTCACTTATGAATATATTATTGATGCAAAATGTCTCTCTTTGGGTGTTGTTAATCTTCTCCTTGGTTTGTAATCCAATCCACTTAGCCTTGCGCCCACGCTGCGTCCTGCCACTATGGCCACCCATAAGCGGCGTTATAAGAGTTCAATATTGATTACATCACTAAAATTTGCTTTTTTGTTGTTGGAAATTTTGAATTTGAAAAAATATTTAACAATGTAAAATAGCTAATAATATATAATTCTAACAATTTAACAGTATAACATAGCCTGAATATTTAAAGTCAGTTAAATTGTTTTACAAATTGGTTGAGATCAAGGTACATAAACAGACGCTCTTTCACCGTAAAATCTCTGTCCCTCTGTCTGATCGAGTCTCTCCATCTTGAGACCTCTCGCGCCTAAAGCTTTGGCTGCCATTTGTTAAAACGGTGCACACACAGTGTTGCGCCTTAAATTGTGCATTAGCTATTAAATTCTAAAATATTCTAAGATCGAAAAGGCCTAGGAAAATAAGTGAACAGTGAATTCTTTGTTACATAAGCTTAGTACTATGGCAAAAATGTTTAACGTCACTTGCGAATGATGCAAGTTTCTGCTTCAACGGTTACTTTGAATTTTGCTATGATAAAGCAAGTTGAGCTGAAACCAACATGATTGCTTTCTAGGCTCATGCAACACGGCGAGGTCTCAAGATGGACGCTGCAATGTGGAATCAATGCTGGGCTGGAGAAGCTCGATCCAGTCTTTTTTCGAAATCAGTGGAACCAATAAGGAAATGCAGCATATATACATACGCATTAGCGCGAAGGCCTATATGGACAAAACTGACAACTCATGGCGCTTCAATAAAAACTATCAAATATCATAGTTGCATCAAATAAACCAAAGTTTTATTCTTACACTTATAAAAGCAACCTTTTCTCAAAAGTTTCCGCATCCATGATTCGAAACTGGCTTGTTCCCGTAAGAGCCACAAATGCAGAATAGTCACGTGATTACTTGCTTTCGTTTTGCTCCCTAAAAATGGTTAGGTAGATGCCCGTTGTAGAGACACCAAGAAAGAAAATCGGTTTCCGTTGAAAGGGGGTATCTATCGTCGGGAGGTGTCTGTTGTAAGGGGATGTCTACGTATAGTGGGGAAATGTCAATCGCAGGGAGATCTCCTTCGTAGGGGCTAGCTATTGTAGGAGAGTTTCCGTTATAGGGAGGTGATTCGTGCAAAAAATTTACATTGAACGCAATTTTGGAAAAATATTATTTTTAATCTTTTCAAAGTTTTTTTTATTAGGTATACCTTTTAATAGCGGTCTTACTGTATGCCGTTTTCGTTCCATTTAATTCTTTATCCCGTTTTCTTTTTGTACCGCTTCTTTTAGCAAGAGTAAGGGTCTTCTTTGCCAGAAATGGTAGCCTTCTTGAAACTCGTCATTCAAGATTTTGGTCCTTTGTAAGTTTTGTCTTTGGGCCCTTGAATCCCTATTGAAAAGCAAGGATTTTGTATATGTTACTCTTTGTATTTATGGGTATTATTACCCCATGCGCAGGCTTGATACAAAACCATAGAAAACCCTCGAAATGTGCAAAGCTCATCTTTACTTCACTTGAAAACATAAAACATGAACGAACGTGTGTTATCTTAACAACGAAACTTGACTACATAAACTACTTCTGTTTATTTATTATGAACACAATAGGCATTAAGCATATTTTATTGTTTATAAAAAAGGTTAAAAGGTCATGTCCTTACATATACTTTTAAGTACATCTGCAACAGGACAATATCAAGCATTACTAACGTAATAACAGGGGTGAAGCCAGCAAAATTTTCGGAGGCCTCGGAGGGGTACAGAAGTGATCTTTGCCGACAAATATGGGCGTGTCTCACTCTTTATTGATGGGGTGGTAAGATACATGATCTTATTTGCTGCCTTTGTGCATTTCTGTTACAAAATTAATACTTTAGAATGCCAAACTTTAGAATGCCATACTTTAGAATGAAAACTCAACTACTGAAGAAATGTTAACACATTACAATTGTTACAAAGTTACAGAGGGAGTACAAAAAATGCTTCTTTTGCCCGGAATTAACCCATAATTGCTGACAGACAAAGTATTGGGGGAACAGCGCCCCCGTACCCCCTTTGATGATGCCCCTGCATAATGATATGGTTTATACAGGGTATGAAGTAATATTTCTTAAATAAGGGATGCCTTCGAACAATGGAAACAAAAAATTTTTCTCATTGGTGCCCCATCTCCGTTCTATTGAGCTTTGGATTACTAGTTTAAATGAAATTACTACGATGAAAAGTGTTCTAAATAGAATGCCGTTCATTTCTACTAATTCCTGCCGTTCATTTGAGTGGGTAACTCTCAAAGCTCCTTTCCAAAAGGTATTTCAATTGTATGAAATCAAAGCATTATTTGATATTTCTTTATAATTACATTTTTAGTTGATAGTGTTAGAAATAGGCCTGGGGAAAAGTAGGCCTGGGGTAGGTAGATAGAGGGTGAAGTCAAGTTTGATGATGTTTGTTTTGTGAGAAGACAAGTTAGCGAATCTGGGAAACGAGAAGATGGTTACAGGCTCTGGGAAGAGAAGATCGGTTGTAGAATCTTGTTTCTGTGTTTGGCAAGAAGATTTGGAATGGGTGAGTTTTAGGTGATTTTATATGAGCATGAACTTTAACAATGCCGAATCAAAATGGATGTCAATTGTGGTGCAACATTAGGTCCAGTTCTGAAATTGGCCCAAAATTAACACAGACGAGAATTTTCCTGAAGCCGAATAGGCAGGCACTGTTTTTATAAGCAACTGAAGTCTTTAGGGGTTTGATGTAAGCAAATCACACCTTTATTTTCCATACCTTTATCCTCTCTAACTTTCTTTTTATGACTTTTTAGCAATATAAAATTTCAGTATAATCGTGTTACCAAAATTTTTTCATAAGGTACTTTGTAACTGTGCTTAGTTGCGAAGGCCTGTTTTCTGAAGACATTCCTTAACTGCATATAAAAAAGCCTTTTTCCCATATTTTATTCGGTGTAGCAGAATAGTGCCTTCCGCGGACTGCAAGCTTGCCGTGATGTTGCCAGTTCCCTTTCATCCTTATCACAAATCTTTTGGGCTGATTATGTCTCCGAACGTACAAAAGGGCAAGTCACCCCATCGAAATATCGTGCAACTTGGTGTAAGTTCTATTGTTTCAGCTTCAAATCCCTAGCTTTCCATTCTTTTGTTTTGGTGAAAATCTCGTATGTTTTTGAAAGAGTCAATTACCTCTCGGAACTCGTCAGGGAATCTGTATATAAATTAACGATCATGTTTGAAAATATGTAAATGCTTGTTTTTCATCATACATGGTAGATCAATCACAACAAAGCGGCCCTGTAGAATGAAAAAAGCACGGGGCCCTTTCAAAATGATAAGGGCACTTGAATGATAATCGAGGGACCCTTCCTTGAACTGTGGCATCATATGCTAATCTGTTATGGCGTCCCTCTGTAATTCAATGATAAAGTTGGCGGCGGTGAAAGTTTTAAGGTCTTAGCTTATGGAAAATAGGATCCCATCATAGCGTCGAAAAGGATTTCCTTTGATAAAAGGCCTAAAAGAAAAGTAAGTTTTTGTCCATGTAAATTATGGCTTATCGTATTATCGTAGTCAGGTAGCATTCGTTCGGCGTGTAACAATTTTCCTTTTGACGTCATAAGGCCTGGGTTCGAATGGTTACGTCACCTTCTACGTTGGATGCATGTTAGCCTAACGAGTTGGTGAGTTATTCGTTTAGGTGTCGCCTGTCAATGCAAAATTAGAATTTTACACAAATTTTTCCGATCCCATGCTCTGAAAACTACAGTTATCTATAAAAAACATATTGATTGACTGATCAACGTTTTAGAGGGAGCGGAAAGACAAAGAACCAGAAAAGTGGTCGAAGACCGGGATAAAGATTGTTTTAGACAAATATTTTATTTAACCAGTCCAAGACGATACCTTGCTTTCATTGTTTTGCTGAGGAAAGTTATGAAGTTTTGTTTTGTTGGCCTTAGGTATGATGAACAGACTCTGCCTGTGAAACTCTGCCTGTGAAACTCTGCCTGCAGTACCTTAAAGCAAAAGAAAATATTGCGGGGTCATTGATTAATTAGAAATAAGACTTTTTATCATTTTTGGAGGCACTTGAGCAACGGCTCTTGTATTGGATGAGGTCGACGTCTACCAGATTAATCGGCGTGTGCCTTTGGTCTGGTCCTTTGCAGCAGATAAAAAGAAACATTAATTAGTGCCTCGTCGGTTCACGGATCTTGGCGCGTGGATTTCTGCATCATTCATCTTATAATCCAAATGGCTTTATATTCATGCAGCATTCAAGGTTTGAGCCACCTTGAAGGAAAAATGGCCAACTACTCCTTGTTTTCCCTGTCACTTTGATTTATGGCTCCAAGAAAAAACCTCTCCCGTTTTTAGAAAACAGCCCCAATACTCAAAAAGCATAACAGGCCAATGTCTGCTCCCTGCACGCTGAAAATTTCTAAAGATTCTAAAACATCCGCCCATTAGTTATAATTAGGCTTAGTAAAATGTTTTTCGTAGGAATTTTTTTCGTACAGGTTATAATTTTGTATTGGCACTTGCTCCCTCCTACCATGCTTCTGAAGTTAGTTCTTAGGACACTGAGAAGCTATACTTATCGAGCAGTGTCCAAGTTTCGTCATGCCAGGGACTCGGGTCGGGCCATAGACTGCTGTGACATGCTCGCACCCTAGGAGAAACGTAAAGGCAGGGAGTGGTCCGGGGTGCGGCCCACTGTTCGCTATTAGCTTTTTCAGAATCTTAAGCTGAAGGTTAGAAAATATGTCGTTTGCTTTAGCAGTGTCGGAAATCAAGGGGGTATGGGGGGGGCTCGAGCCCCCCAAATCAACGACCTCGTCGGAAAATTCGGGCTTTTGTCGGATAATTGACAACCGTTTAATGGCTCAAAAGTACTGCAAGAAATCGTTCTGAAATGTATTTTAAGCTAATCTAAGGGGCGTAGTTGCCAAATTTTCTGCTCGCTTCGCTCACAGTTGATACGTATGTTCCCTTTTACCCCAGGGGCCTCGGATTCTACCAAACAAAAGTTATTGATTTCTTAAGGCCCAAAAATATTGTTATATTGTCGGAAAATCGTAGGCCTGAGCCCTCTCCCCTCAAATGAAAGCCTAAATTTCGGCCACTGTGCTTTAGTAATCATTTGCTCTTCTCCTAAATAGTAAGTCATCCATAAAAGCTCATGTTCGATATCATTCTCCCCCAGTTTCCTTAGAGTCTTTACCAAAACTGTATATGATGGAACAATCAATGGGACACTATGCGCTTTTGTCTACGATAAGCTTGGCTAGGCCTAGGCAGCTGCCTTCAAAACAGACAGTCCGAGACAGTCTAAAGAACCACAGCTTGGACAGTATAAACTAATGCATCACAAGTCGATTAGTTTAATTTAAAGAGCATTTGCTAGTGTAAACATTATTTTATGGTATGTTTTACTTTCAGAGTGGATCGTCGCCTTGAGGTTGGTCCAGAGATCATCAGCGACGTGGTCAAAATGCATGTTTGTGTCGGATCTTCTCTCAATCGGCTCTGTGTTTAGCTTGTAACAATGCTTTCTAAAAAGGCTTTCACAATCGTCGGTTTTTCAATAACATTTGTCTTAAAATATAGGTGTGTTCAAATATACTCAAATCATACATTCCTTGAGTCCTTCTGGCATGTCTCGTGCCTTTTGATTTCAAAATCTAAATTTAAATCTGCGATTACCTACAATGAAAAAACGTCTCTCTTTGCACACTTTCTTTGCAAGTTAATGGAGTGACAAAGCCTTAACTGAGTCATTTCACATTGTACGTATAACAGTAATACAATCAGCCACACTCTCTGTGACATCACATTCAAATCATTTTGGAAAGGCACGTGTAATTACGCTATCATTGGGAGTCTGAGGCAAAAATTATATGAACCAGTTACTTTACCTATTCAGTTCTTGAAGGAAGATTTGATTCCATAATTAATCTTAAGTCAGTAATAATGAGTACGAAATGAACTTTGATTAAGGATCATTTGTAAGAAATACCATAATAATCGTATTATGTATTAATAAGAAATACCATAAGATTTATTTAAGAACACGAACCTCAAAATTGGTCAATGTTAAGAATGAAGAGCACCTGTTGACGTAAAAAGCGAACGTCAACTCTATTCTCATCAAGAAATTTTGATGCGAAGTCAGAGATTGTGGAGCATATCCCTGACTGGACATTTTTTTGTAAAGGGAGTTTGATGGGGGTTCGCTGCACATTGAAAATGCCTAGAGCAAGGCGATTAACTGTATGTAAGCTCGTTCCGTGAGGCGATTAATCATAAGTTCCCTTTCAGGGCTTCTGGAGACGCGAAGAAGCAACTTAGGCGCCCCAAGAAAACAACTAAGGAACAATGTCTTTTGTACTTCCTACTCCCCCCACTTTTTACCCTGATCCAGAGTCCCTTTGTTGCATTCTGTCAAAGCATCTCCAAGGCAGAAAAAACTTGTCGAGTTTTTACCTCGAACTCATTAAAACCTTGTTACAATGACTCTCAGAATCCGCCCCCTTTCAGATCGGGGCCCTCGAGACAGCTCTTTCAGCTGGCCTAAATTTTAACAGATTTGCATAAATATACACAAAAGTCTCTACGTGCCTCCTTTCCACCCCAGTGGCCTGGGCCTGCAACCAACACCCTTATGTCCCCTAATGATGGATTACTATCAATGCATCAATCAACATTTTGGCCTTTTATTGTTGGCCTTTTATGTAATACACAAGCAACCATACTTTTGTTTGCTCAAAATTCAAATGGATTTCCCATAAGCTAATAATTGAACCAAGAAACACGACAGACAATTTCAACCTGGTTTGACCTACTTGACAACACGCGAGCTGTCAGACATGTCCTGGAAACGAGATACAAGTGATTGACAAATTGGGATCAGAGAATGTCAATATCAACCTCGCAAGGTCTTAAATTTTTTCAACAGTTTTTGTAAACACAAAATTCTTATGCCATGACAAATATAAACGAAAAACCAGACATAAACGCAAACAGACCCATCACCCGCCGATTTGTTGCAGAAAAATGCCTGGTTGGGACACACAATAGTAAATAAGCTTTAATAGCTTTGAATACGTCTGAAAGAACAATAACATGCACGCCCTTGGACATTCAACAAACACTTATTTGTCACGAGAGTAAAGTCCCTCTTACGTAAGAAAAAATTAAGGGAGCACAGTTGCTACTAACTAACCTCAACCTTGTGATACGGAAAAAGGTTTCAGATCGAGGAATGAAACAGTACAAAATACTACAGTTTAACAATGATGTCTGATAAACTCTTTAGAACTTTGAAAAAGTTGGGATAGTGGAAGCCGGGTGCTCGACCCCCCCCCCTCCCCCCGCCCACCGATTCCCGAAATACATTTACCTTCCATGCCATTAACATTGAGGTATAAAATCAGTATCTTCATTCATAAATAAATAGTGTTTTAACCCCCAGAATCTACCTGCAACATCTTTTGCTACTAGTCGTTATCTTGGCTCCACCCATGCTTTCAGGATGGAACTTTGAGGAATTTCGATCTAAGTCCCCGGTGTTTATGAAGTGCATTCGATCCACAATTGGCCTATTTCGATCCACAACTGGGTATATATTTTCCATCGTGTTGTTTCGGAACCTTATTCTGACGTATTTGTGGAGTGTCAGACGAAAAAGCTTTTAGTATGTCGTAAAAGGTTTGCTTTTTTCAAAGCCATTTTCGTATTATTTTCTTTTGTTTGCGGACCATCCCCATCGAAGTTGAGAGGGCCATAGGATCATTCCCGTCCCATGAAGATTTAAACTTTGTTTCTTGCACTTAATAAAGGAGGACCTCTTTCTCTATCTTGCATTCGAGTTTCAGGCAAGCGCAGTTGTTTGATGTGATTTCACATACAGGACAATTCTCCCAAAACAAAAGTATTTCTATGGATTTATCGGTGAAATGATGGGATTTGCCCCTCGAATATGCATAACCAGCCAAGCTTTCTGGCACAGATTCCCCATTTGCCTACAAAATGCCCCATGGTACAAATTAACTTCTACGTTAGTTCGCACCCATTCGAACAGTGCGGTTTCTTATTCCCAACAAACATCTTCGGTATGATTCATTTGTCGTCACGCGATTGTGTCTCGAACAACTTTTGAATCGCATTGCTCACCTTGCGCGAACAGACATTCTTTAGAAAATCGTTTTTTGGTTAACATGAAAACAGGCTTGATTATTTCATTGTCTTGGTTCTCGTTAAGATAACAGTAAGCCATCCCAAGGCGTCTGTCATCGAACAAATCCTTTACACATCGATTAACCAATCAGAGGCGGGCTTTCCCACGACCGCTCTATTGTGATGAAAATGGCCAACATGGCAGCACGCGCCATTTTGCACATCGACCAATCAAATTCGTCCGCTCCCACGGTTCTTCGTGTGTTGGGATGGCTATTAACAAGCCTTGGAGAATTTTCCCACGCTGGTTCTGGCCAATAGAAATCGTGGCTCGGGCTTTTGGCACGCGCCAAAGCTTTTCAGATATGATCGGGCTTGTTATACAGAGCTGCCCTATGAGCTGAGAGCAAACACCGGGTTTTAATCGAGGCTGTATTTAAGTGTTCTACTTTCGATCTCGCCCTAGTTAGGAGCATCTTTGGAGAGACAGAGAGCAAGGGATTTTATATGTTTTCAATTTAACTTCGAATTTATTTGCTTACACTATGACGATGAATTCACTCGTGGAGAAGCATCCTCTGAGAGAGAAACGAAAGGTAAGTTGGACGAAATTTTTCCACTTTCGATTATTGCAAGAAATTGCCTCTAACCTAGAAATCAAAAGGGCTAAGTGTGAGGTATTTCTGCTTCACGCTGCAAATCAAGAGATATTTTAAAAGAATATACTTTCTCAATAAAATCGTTGGTTATATACTTTGGTTTTCTATCTACAATCCCGAACAAAATTGTTGAGACAAAATGCAATTTTCGCAGTTTTCTACTTTACCTTGCCCCTGTAAATTCAAATCCCCCTCCTCCCCAAAGCAATGTTGGATTTGTAGTTCTATCATTTCTCTTTCAAAATCATGCATTCAACATTGAATTGGGGGAGGGGGGAGTTATTTTTAAAGGAAACAGAAAATAACAACTTTCCTTGAAAAGTCTCGACTATTTTTGTCCGGGATTGTAGCGCATCTCCATTAATGAATCATCAAGAAGATAAAATACTTGCTATCAAGTTAATAATCCTCTTTTGAACTACAAATATGCAACTAATTTCGTCTAATTTATTTGCCTTAACTTAATTTCAATTATCCTAGATATATAATGTTAAAACTTTACCAAGTGCTTTGCATGGATAGTTTAAATTGTTTTATTTTTGTATCAAATTATTAAGTTTGACTCACTCTCAATTTTACACAGCATAATTCACATTATATTTTGATATACAATGTTAAATATTTATTCCACTTTCGTTTCTTGGTTGGGTTGCTGGCTGACTCCCCAAATATTGACTTCTCCCGCAAGCAAAATTATCACGCACGAAAATAATTGAAATTGCTCGTATCTCTTTAAAGAAAATCTTATTGTACCGCAAAGATTTGTGCATTTTTTCAATTCTTTCATCACTCATAATCTTTTGTGGGATGTTGTTCGGACAAAGAAGTCCTTGTCAGTATCTAGTTGCATTAGTGATCAATGCTTCAGTTTTTTCTCATGGGTTTTCTCCCTTTCACTTTTGTCAACCACACAGTGAGTCACAGAAGCCAAACTCTAATTCTGGCCAGCCCAGGCCCGTAGACAGCTTAACTGGATTGGGGGGGAGGGGGCATGGATAGAAATATAGCTTTTTCTATACCTGGCTTACGAATTACTGTCAGATTAAGCTGCGCTTATAAGATCTTCAAACACGATTCTCGCAGATAATTGGGCCTGGCATTGCCCCCCTGCCCCCCAGTGTCCACGGACCTAGACAAGCCTGAGGAGTCGTCAAATCCCAAAGAAAGATATTTTGAAGTTGAGCATCTGTCCTCGGCGATCGGTGGTTGTTGGGCATGTCTCGGCCTGATCGACAGTCGGGGTGATGCCCCCTAGTAACAGGCACCGTGTTTTATTTTAGCACGGCCAAAGCTAGGTGGGAGAAAGTCTTCTGAAATTTTCAACGTTATGAAAATAGTGTTTATTTGTTTAGTTTAGGCGTGAAAGGGGCAAAGAATAGTTCAACCAAGTAAGAAAATCTAGAACAGGGGGCATGACCCCACTATAGCTCCTTGCCATGCCATTATTCCCCTGGGCTGCTCCCCCTTTCTGGATCGTTCCGATAGATTAGATCGTATAAATTAGTTAAAAAACTGCCAGTTCCCTCAAAGGTGCTTCTAGAAAATCAATATTAGAAAAATTATTCTATTTTAGGCCAACAAGCCTCTTCTGGAACGAAAAAGACGAGCACGTATCAACGACTGCCTGGCCGAATTGAAGAACTTGGTGTTGACGTCGTTAAACAAAGATGTAAGTTTATGTTTTTGGCTGAAAACCCCATATTAACGCTGTTATTTTACCAGGGTTTGCCCAGTGGGTTTATTTTAATGGGGCCGGAGAGTCTCCCACTTAGAGTAGTGCATAGAGGCAGGGGAGATGGAGACTGTGCCGTCCAAAGTCACTTCGCTGTATCGACTCACAGATAAAAGAAAATTTTCTTTGTTTGGAGTGAATATGAATTGCATTCCAAATAGAAAAAGCGTAGGGAAAGCCCAATTTTCTTTCTCACACCTGTATGATTGGCGGGCTCCAATGCCTTCTTAGGGGGCCAATTCCCTTTTGTTCTACCACTTATCACGAATTCCTTTGAAACAAAACTTTTGATAAAATCTTCATAAAAGTCCACCGAACTTTCTTTCTTATATCGGATATTACGGTAGTAATTGGGAGAATTTGATTATATCGCATTTTTTAATTGGAAGGAAAGTTATCATTTGCAAATTCTAATTATGTTTAATTATTAGGAAATTTCCTTTTTTTTGTTTTCTGATGTTCTTGATGGGTCTGATTGAAAAACATTTCCGTGCACATGGCACACCATTTAGGCCCATAAAAAGTTCAGATGTTTGCAATTTCCTCATAGATAGGAGCTTCTTTTATTTTAAAGACAACAGACCTAATTTATTGCTTTTTTGGGGAATGAATGAGTTGATTTGGATATGTTTTGTTTGCTGGAAAACGAAGGAAATTCATTTAAAAGCAATTTTGTCGCTTGAAAGAAAAAAAATGATCGTCTAGCGGCAATGCCCATAGATTTGTCCAAGTTTCATTCCATAAATAATTTTTTCTTGGCACATGTGGCAACGAAGGGTGGATGTCTCTGTGGAGGAGCGGAGAGGCGTTGGGAGGAAAGGCATGTTCTGTTGTCGTCTACGCTCGTGCTACTGCCACTGGCATTAGAGTAAAGAGACCTGTTATATAAATGAGCTTATGCAAGTCAACAATTCCGGGTAGAGGGGTAGCAGGTAGTCATACCCTTGCGTCGAATCCCAGACTTTTGTGAATGAACAGCAACAGAACCATGGGCACTCGACTTCTATTTTGTATGGGGGCTTAACGCCGTTTCAATTTTTCATCCATTACTTCGTGGTACTAGACGATTGGAGAGAGCCACTTACCCCTAAGCCACAATCCTTGTACACAGCAAGTTTTGAGTGCTGCCCCCGGGCTCTGATTTCTTGTAATGTCATAATTTTCAGAAGAATACCTCTAGAGCGTCTTTGAAAAAAATGTTACATCTTGTTTGATGATTACATTGTTTGGTTCCTTCAGATTTCAAGATTTAACAAGATGGAGAAAGCAGATGTACTCGACATGACAGTCCAGTATTTAAAAGCCTGCAAAATGAGAAAAGCCAACGGTAATATGTTTTCTCTTTTTCCTTCCATTGCCTCTATTTAATGCACGACCTTCCGAGTAACGTGACCAGACCAGTCACAGGTCGATCAATAGCATCACAGCGCTAGAAACACGATATAGCATGTATGGGTATACACTGCCATTTCATCATGGCTAAACACCTTTAAATGGAACCAAAAACCTCTAATTGTCGTGTCTAAGATAACTGAAAACACTTTTTACTTACTACATTAAAAATGGCTTTGAAAAGAGAAAACATTTCACAACATACTAACTAAAAGCTTTTTTATCCGAACGAACACGATGGTCCGAAGAGAACACTCTCGGACCCCTATTCTGACGTGTTATACTCTGAGGTATGTTGTGAAATGTTTGCTTTTTCAAAGCCATTTTCAAGTTATGCACCGCAAGCAAATTATTTACTTAAGTTAGTGAGCTATTTTTTTGACTGAGTTGCCCAGATATATCCTTCCCCTATCTTGGTATCTAGGATATGCCTTTTATCCCCTTCCCTCTCTTTTTGTAGGCTGTCTTTTGGATTCTTCCAGTGTTAAGGCCTGGGTACTAGTTTCAAATATTACATCATTGATCCAGCTTGCTAAGTCCCAGTTTCCTTTTCATTTTACGTATGAAAGTTGTAGGCAACATTGTTTAAAAATAGGAGCAAAAGGAATTGTTCCCCCACAAGAGCATACGGCCTTATTCTTGATATGTCTTACTAATAAAGTAATTTTCCATTTCAGAGGATAGCGCCGTAAGCTTTCGAGCAGGCTTCAACGAATGTGCAAGCGAAATTATCCATTACATCATGACGTTGGATGATGTAGACAGGGTGACGAAGGCAAAATTGCTATCATACCTCGCGACAAGTTGCAAACTGGCGGAGAGCACGCAAAACCAGACTTTCTTCAGCGGCCAGTCGAGATCAAGCCAGTCAATTACAGCAACGAGCCCTCTCTCGCCATGTCAGTCCCCAAACCAAATCATACCAAGCCCAACCTCGTCTGGCTCGCGAGAAGCAAACAGCCCGTCCGCATTTAGTCCGTTATTTTCGCTAATACCTCGTAGCCCAAACGAAAAAACTACGTTTGTACTAAAGCCAGTGCCAGTACAGACGCCACACTCTGGACACCATACACAAATTGCTCCAAAAATGTCTTCGAATCCACGTGACCTGACAGTCGCTGTGCCGTCGAGTTTCACAGTAAAACCTAAAGTTTGGCGGCCGTGGTAGGCCAGTGGCTGAACAGGACCTGTTTTGTTCTGTTGTGTAAAATTGGATTGCTTCTTTGTAATATTGTAAATAGTAAATTATTTTGTCACCTTAATGTAGATTCAAGGATGTGAATATTATAAATATATATTTTTTGAGTGTATAGAAATAGCTTCGAAGGTAATACTCGATTGCTCCGTTTTGTATTTTTGTAATGGATGCGGACTAGACTGGAAATTTGCGTTCTCTTTGTTATTTAACTCCTTCACTTCAAGACCACCTTGAAAAAAAAACTTTCTTACCCAAAGCTACTGTGAGGAAAGCTACCGTCGAAGAGGGGTCCCTGTGTGACACCAATAAAGTCCGCCTTGCTCTTGGTTTTTACCATTTCCCCCCAAGTGCTTTAGCCCCTTTTTAACTGTAACAGGGGTAGAGAGGCTATCTGTCTTACGTCATTATGCTAACCTTTTGTTAAAGGTAATGTGCCAAGCTAAAGCAAGGAATTGGATAATTTGGGTCGAGGCTCGATAATTCGGATAATTGAGGCTCAAGTATGTTTACTGGGTTTTAGTATGTTTAGCCCCCCCCCCAAAAGAACGTTTTTGCCCCTCCATCTGTAACATGATCCGCGGTCCTTGCACTAGCCTCTTATCAGAGTGCTCTTATCAGCAAGTTTAAAATTTTAAATTTATCAAAAAATACAAGCAAAACAGCAAAATGCGATACTGGATTAGAAAAATTTATTCAGGACGTCTTCAGAAGAGGGAATTCCATCTTTCGGTAATAGAGGTTTACGTCTACATTTATAAGACCAGTATAACTTCTTCAAATACTTCCAAAAGTCGCTATCGAAGCTTGCAAGAGAATGCGAGAGCCTGTTAGTGCATCTGCTTAAAACTGTTGCTGTTGAGCAGGCCAATAAGCAGCCAGCAATTCAGCAGCCAGACATATTGGTAGAACGATGAAACTTTCAAGCCAGTTTTCGTCAATTTGAAATTCAAATGTTTGAATAATAATCTGATATGAATCCACTTTCATGGATTGTGTACGAGGAACAGGAAATGAATAATTACCAACCTATTTCATTGACGTTTTATAGGCGAGAGTGTTTGAAAAAAAGAATACGGAAAGACGTAGGCTATCTGAAACCAAAGCAGAAGTCAGGTGTCTTCAAATGCTGTTCTGATTGGTTCATTTTACAAGGCGAAAAAGTAGGAATGGTTTCTGCTTTTTCGCTCCGAATTCGCAGTGAATTTTCTAATCTCTACTTCTGCGCATATTTTTGCGCATTCGCGGCGAAAAATTCGCTTCGCACGAAAAAAATCGTCAGGATCAGGCTTAAGAATTTGGAATTGTCTAGTTTCCATACTGTTCGACCTGATAGTCATAAATAAGCATGATTAATAGTCATAAATTAGCATGATTAATTATTTCAAGTAAAGAGTAAGGGCTAGGTCTAGGGTTAGGGTAAACTAATTACGTTATCAGGTCGAGCAGTATGGAAACTAGACAGCTCCAAAGAATCTGTCCTGTTTTGCTGTTGATATTATTAATTTGTTCCAGAAACAGGTTGCGTTTGCTTATTAAGTGCATTCTTATAAATAAAAAGAATGTATAGAAGAATCCCTCAACCGCACAAGTCTTTCGACTTTCTTAATGTTTGGGGTCACACTCTGTTCGCAACATAGCATTAGAGTTTGCTACTTTATAGATACCTGGCTTTTGAATCTAAAAAGGGGACATCTGCACTCAAGGTGTCCCCTCTGGCTTTAGCCCTGGATAGATTTTAAGCTAAGTTTGTTTGTCACTTTCGGAGTCCAGAAAGGTTGTCAACTTTCCCATAAAACTTTCCATATTTTTAATGGGTTTAAAATAGACGTGGTGGGAAATTTTTAGGGTACTCAACTAGTCTCGATCCCCTATGTTTACAACTCTGTTTTTCCAAAATATTTTAACAAAATTGAAGCTTGTTGTTTTCAAATCTAGATTTTTTTGGAGACAGTATAAAGCTACATGCATACACTCCCCTCACAAAAGTATTGCACCACCTCGAAGGAGGGAAAATGGCGCAAGAATTATCGAAAACTATTGTTGCGCGAATTGATTGTTTTTATGTGGCGAATGGGAGTGTATATCAATTAATAAAAAATATGTTATAATCTAAATACATATAAATCATGATGTATCTAAATCATAAAATATGAATGCCTAAATTTTTCAGTGCAAAGCAGTTCTGCAAATACATTAATATCTAAAAGACAGACGGCTTATAAATGTTATTTGATTTCTAATTTTTTGTCTGATTGTATTTTGAAAACCAAAAGGCAGTACGAGTTCTTCACCTTCCTCAAAGTATCAAATTTTTGGTCACCTTCCTCAATTTATTTTTGTTCCTAAAACCTTCCTCCAGCTAGTGGCCGTGAGACTGTGATATCTTCATGACTCTATTTATCGACAGCGAGTGATGGTCTTTTTGGAATTTAGTTTCCAAAAAATGTTCATGATTAATTTTAATCAGTCGGTTATCGAATTATTCAACCCCCATATATGCTCAAACTTGCGAACCATAGCATTCTGGTCCCAATCTACAGCTCTTTTAAATGTGTTGTTCCAAGGACAAACCGTTAATTATATGTACCTTTAAAGTGTGTATCTACGACTTTCTGATAAAGAACAGTCAGGATAATTCTGAGCAAACTTGAAGGATGAACACTGCCCCACACCCCCTATCTTGTTGTATTTGTTGTTAAAGCTAACTGTTCAATCAAGAGAGTGAAGAATTATCTTAAAGAAATCCAAGCATATTTACTAGCAGTAGCATAGCCAGGTTGGTAAGATGGGGGGGGGGGACAAAGGCGAAGAGAGAGAGAGGGAAAATAGGGGACACCCCGTTATTTTTGCCATCAGGGCGCTCGTCCTCTCATGTCCCCCCTCACTACCTTTTTGTTCGTCATTTTTCGAACCTTCGAAACAATTTTTCAACAAAAACATGTATCTTGAACAGTCTGTATTTTACGACTGCCAAAGACCTTTAGTCACAAAACAGTTTACCTTGCTAGCAGTTGCACTAGCAGATTCCTCTATTTACTCTGCAAGATTCAAAAAATTTTGAAACTCGAAGGAAATCGCCATACACAAAGATGCCATTGTCTGGTTTCTATGGCGTCCGATTCTCAAACAATGCCGAACCGAAGCGAGTCAAAGATCAGCAACGGTCCCGCAAAATGGCAGACATCATGGGAACTTTCGTGAAAATCATCTCAGTTCTTGTGGCTTTCAGCTTGTTCCTAGGGTCATCAGCTGAAAATCTAGCTTTGAAAAGGCCTATAGAAGCAAATTTCACATGTGGCAGCCCGCCAGAAATTTATTACAAGACATGGCAAGGTTTGTACCAACGATTTGATGGCTTGTTTACTTAGGCCTGTGTAGGCCATTTCTATCTCTCTAAGGTCCAAGATCAGATTGCTTTGCTGAATAAACAGTGCAAAAGTAATGCAAGACTTTCAACTACATCTAAATCTTTTTTCTGGTTCTTAAAATATGTGTAGAATTGTTTGCAACTTTGTTTGCGGGGAGAAACGTGAATCTTGAAAGAACTGTTTCTGCACTTGGGTTTTTTAACGCATCTTACAGATTTAGGGTCCTTCTTTGGGTTTCTTCTTCAATGGATTTTAAATTTGTTTCAAAATGGTGGTATTTGCACTGCAGATATGTATAAATATGAGGTTCCATAAGGGCTAGACCCATTCTTTGCTTCTTTCTTCGTTAATGATTTAGGCACCGTTCGTCTTAGGTTTTTTTGCCTATCTATTTGCTGATGATACACGCCTTAAAATAAAATCTATTTTCTGTGGGAACTGGGAATAATACGGAGCTTGGCAACATCGCATATTGAACCCATTAAAGTATGAAAAGTGCCCAGAAGATTTTCAAGTATGATTAAAAATAGCACAGATAGTATGCAAAGTTGAAACAATAATGCACATATAAGTATAATTAGTGATCTAAAAGTCATCAATTGTTGTAAATAGCATGGATGAAATTTAATTGCACTGGGGTTAATCAAATGTCAAACTTTCCAAGTAGCCAGCTATTATAAATAAACAAAATAACCCAATTTTCAAATTTTTCCTTTAAAAAAAGATCAAACCAAAGTGTGGACATTTCAGTAAACAACAAAAACTAACTAATGTATCCCCCAATCGTGATTGGAGATAGGATAAAACAACATGTTCCTTCTAACATAAAAAAATTGCCCCTCTAAGAGAACAGCCTACTCGATCTTGTAGGTCTAGAAACACTGTTAAAACAAGTGATTCTGCCATCGGTTAACATTATTTAGACAACCCAGATTGTGCAAAACTCTATAATGACAACATGTTCGGTTAATTGGCAGAACCTGGTTGTCTTTCCATCTAGCAGTTTTGGAATCAATCTACATACAAATGAAAATACCACCATTGTGTAGACAGAAGAAGTTTGTTTTCTCTCTTGGACTCCAGTGGTAATTTTTCTTTAGGCACATGGCACTAATTGGACAACTAAACCGCTCTTGAGCTTGCGTTTTTCTCATTGGCCTATTTCAATCCACAACTGGGTATATATTTTTCACCATGTTCTTTTGGACCCTTATTCTGACAGTTTATGCTCTGAGGAGTGTCAGATGAAAAAGCATTTAGCCAAATATGTTGTAAAATGTTTGCTTTTTTCAAAGCCATAAACATATGAGAGTTTGTTTGGTGGTATTATGAATCAATATAAGAGACAAATCAGATGAAAGCATCATTTTTAACAGCATTCTTTGCCATGCTCTGTTGATTTCAAAATAACAAAGGCTTCATTCCATATTTGCTTTTTTTATTTTCAAAAACACTCTCTTTTTCTTAAAAACATTTCCCTTTTCTGAAAGAAATGTGTCTGTTTCCTGAAAGATTTTTCTTCTTCCTATCTATACCCCTTAAACTTGCTTCAGACATCTTTACCCCTTTAGTGTGACGTAAATTTATTTGTAGCTTATAGGGAAGCATTGAAAGATCAGTTTTTTAAAAATATGAATCTTTATTGCTATTTTCTTAGTTGGTAGTGATTTTAATCTCAGTTTGATCTCTTGTTTTGCTCAGATCAATACAGACCTAACAAGAGAAGGCAATTCACCTGCAATGCCAGTGACGCTATTGATTCCCATCCTCCAAGCAGGATGGTTGATGCAAACTTTGACACATACTGGCAATCAAAGGCAGGCATGGAGATCACTAACATTACTATTGATCTAAGATCTGAAACCCAAAAGGTATTTTGTGTTACGTATTATTCACAATTTGAGGCACCAGGCACTGATGATTTAGGCCACACCCTTTTTTACTGCTAGAAAATGCCCTGCTACCAACAAAGAACCCCAATTCTACCTGGAAAGAACACCTATGAGTAACTTTTGGTTGAATAAATGCTGTTTCCAAATAATAGGATTACATCACAAAAAGTATGTTGTCAAAATATTACACCTCCACAATATTTTCTCATGGTAATTAGACGAAATGCAAAATTGATCCTGCTGAAAAGTTAGGGCCCTTTTTTAAAATATTTACAGTGTTGGCCAAATCTTGTTTATTTAAACTTTAAATGATTTGCAACATTATTGCCCTCTATGAGAGTTAGATTTCTTTGGCACTGACCATTCATTCTGCATATTTGTCTTTCATTTTGGATTAATATGTTCAGTTTAAGCTCTTTTGTGTTTGAATAGAATATACACCTGGTTTTGGTATTTTCGCATTATGTGGTTGTTTCTTATATTTTTCAAATGAATTCAGTTCTGTGAATGATGTTGATACGAAAATAATTTTCTAATTACAGTCATTCTTTGTTACATTTAGTTTATATTTGTGAGGACTATCAATATCACATTTGAAGCCTACCAAAGACCAGGACAAATATTATACTTAAAGTCAAGTGATGGAGGAGTGACATTCACACCATGGCACCGCTATGTGTCTTTCCCATTTGAGTGTCAATCAGTATTTGGTGTGACTTTTGCTGAGCGACCGTTTCTTGTCAAATCTGTACTGTGCAAAAATTATTTGGAGCTCCTGCCAAGCAAAGGAAACCAGTCGGTAAGAAAACGTTTGGTTGCCTTGAAACTCTTTGGCGTGTGTCACCAGGGCCTGCATCAAAGGGGGACCATGGCCGTCCCACTTTTTCGCTAAATAAAACATCGAAATCAGCGATAACCTGTAGAATGCAACAAACACGTTGAACCCTGTATAAATATTTCTATTATTATTATTATTATTTTTATTATTATATTTATTATTAAACCCTCCTTCACGTTGTTGCTGGCTGCAAAACATACCTGGAACAAGGCCGATACACCTGGCGTCATAACTCTATCTTAAACTTTCTAGCTACGTCTCTTAAAGCTGTTAATGAATCTACCATCTACGCTGATATACCTGGCTATCTTTCACCATCAATCATAACTGGAGAAAACCTTCGCCCAGATCTTCTCTTGAAGACTAACAACAATTACCTATACATCTTAGAGCTTACTTGGTTTTGAATCCAATCTTGACACAAATGCAACAAGAAAACACAGCAAGTATGCTCCTCTCCTATCTGACTTACAGCGAAAGTTCAAATGTGTCTCTTTTGTGAATCTTTCTATGAGCTCTCTTGGCATCTTTGGCAATTCCTGCATCTCTTTCTTCAAAATGTGTGACTCTCTCTCCATCGATCAACAACAAAAACGGTATCTCATCTCTAAACTTTCCAAAATTGCCATTCGTACTACGTACTACATATTTTGTTGCAAAAATAAACCATGGACAAATCCGGAATTACATCCGTTTTAATTTTGGTTGTTTTATTTTTCTCAGTTTTTTCTTTTACCTTACGATTGTTATAGTTTTTTCTTGTAAAACCAGGCTAGCCAATTGCAAATTACCTTGTAATAGTGAGATTTGTAATTGTAGTTTAAGTTGAATTGAAAATGAAATGTTTCCATTATTATTAATCACAGGCGACTCCTATCGACCAGATCTTGTCTTCGTAACTGAAGATCGAATCCTTTACATACTAGAGCTTACTGTTGGGTTCGAAAGCAACATCGACGAAAACAGTACTCGAAAAGCTAGGAAATATAGCGATCTTATCAAGGAACTGAGCCCTGCCTATAAACGTGTTACCTTTGTTAACCTTTCTATGAGTGCCCTTGGCATTCTTGGAACCTCATCTACCTCTCTCTCCGTCATGCTACATCAACTCAATTTTGACTCAAATCAAACTAAATCCATCTTGATGAAACTCATGAACATTTCTATCCGCTGCACCTACTCTATTTTCTGTCGTCGAAACAAACCATGGCTAAGCCCCGAACTAATTGACTTTTAAATATTGTAATGCAGATAAGCCAATTATATGATGCCTGTAAAAGCGAGTCGTATAATTGTAAATGTAAAATGTATTCAATGAAAATGAGATGTTTAAAAAAAAAATTAGTAACTCCAATTTAAAACAGCGTTAGCAAAACCTTTACCACAAAGGGGCGGGGGGGGGTGTTGGGGCGTAAAAGGACGGTTTCTTCACGTTACTGGCCCCTCCAGTCACGGGCCCTGTGCGTAAAGCGAATATTGCCTTCCTTCACCATCTAATTTTTAAGTTTTTTCAAGATGCTGTCAGGGATTTTGCCATGCTTTTAAACATTTTCATAAGAAACAACACCATGATTTATGAAAACACAGTGTCATGGTGTTTGTCGTTATCTGTACTTTGCCATCAAGATTTTCAAAGTGAATAGGGCCCCCGGTTGAACTCAGTTGTTCAGGGATGTTGCTTGAAAAAGTATAAGAATGCTCTCGCGAAAATATCTCAAAAATGAACAAAGTGAAATGAAAAACTGAAGTGAAACAAAATGAAAAAATGACCACCCCCTCCCAACCCCCTCCCCCCAACCTAAATTTCCCCAGTGATGTAAAATGCTAATCATTATTACATAGAACAGTTATCAGGGGGCAATGACGTTTACAGTTAAATTTTGTTTTTGCATTCCAGGTTTTTGTTGATCTTTATGGTGGACGGTCTTCAACAAATAGCCCACAATTACAGGTAATATGTTCAGGGCATTACGGATTTTTCTTCCGTGTCATATATTACAAGCAGCATACCAGGTACAGAAATACTGTTGCGTAGAAATCTTTTTATATAATGTGAAAAATTTTCTTGCCAGTTAGTTATCCCTTGGAGCAGTGTCCCTCAAGCGTTTATGTCGATTTAAGATGACTGATCACAGTAAAATGAAAATAAACAATCGAGAAGATTTCCTATCTCTTCATTTATCTGTTGGCTAATGGCTTTGTGAAAACTATTTAATGAATTCGTTGTGCAAGTGGCTGAATTCATGGGAAAGCATCGGGAACTAAATGCTATCCAGACCAGACCTTTAAACCAATACCACAGTAATTTAATATATAATCTATAAAAACAGCACAAGGTTCCACAAGCTCGGCTTCTGGGTCCAATCCTTCTTATCTTTATGTTTTTCCTCTAATGAACGCTCTGGTGTCACAGAAAAAGACTATATATCTGGAATTTAATAAAAGTTTTTGTTCTCGGCGTTGGACTGGTTTTCAATCCTATTGTCTTGCCTTGACCAAGCTGAGCATAGCATAGATGCCGAATTTTTTAGGGGAAGTGCTAAAGATTGCGTCTATCTCAGTAGTTGTAAAATAGGAGTGTGAGGTTTTCTCCCTATACGAGCTTATTTGAGTAGCATATTTATGTATTTTCTTTATGACTATTATTGGGAAATTTCTTATTCATATTTTATTAATGGAGCTCAGAACTATTATTTTGAAACATTTTTGTCTTTCGTTTTCAGGAATGGCTTAATGCAACTCACATCCGAATGCGTTTTTCTGGACTCTTTAAAAAATTTGACATCTTTTCTAAAAACTGGGTTTGTATCATATATATTTTATATCTTTTGAGTTTTTACGATGTTATAACGAATGCTAAGGCATCTTCGGGTTATTCCTGTTTCAAGTGCATCACAACTTAATCTTGAAATCTTAGGTATTCTTTGAATACCTTGAATGCCAATTTACTACGTCACTGCTTATATATTTCTAAATAGCTTTGAAAAAAGCAAACATGATTGGGCAACCCCAACAGTCATGTGCTCGCGTTTCTGATTGGCCTTTTTCGATCCACAACTGGGTATATATATTTCCTAGCGTAGAGTTTTCGATCTATGTTCCAACGTTTTAAACTCTGAAGAGTGTCAGACGAAAAGCTTCAGTTTACTCAGATGTTTGCTCTTTTCAAAGCCATTTTCAAGTTTTGTACCACCAAAAGATTGTTTACATATTTCTACTAATTACATATTTCTATTGTATGTTTAACACCTAATGTGGATATGCTTTTCTGTTGTGTTGTTTATTCGCATATTTTGCTGTTTGGGTTCGTTTTAGTAAATTCCTACCGACCAATGAATATTTTGCCGATCTTCATGAGAAGGGGATGTTCGTTGGCAGTATTCCCCAGGGCAAACCCCCGATACCCCCAACGCAATCTCAAATAACATCATCACAGTCATGCATCAGTGTCTTCTTTTTTTTCATGGGGAGGGGGGGGGGGGTGTAGGAATGAATAAAAGTTTAATCAAATTTTCAAGCGTGATTAAGCCACAGTTTATAGAAAAAATTATGATCTTCTTCGTAATTGTCTAGTCCCCGGTGCACCGTCTGAATGCATGATAATGTCTATTTCAGCATCATTACGCTGTTCGAGAGATCAAAGTCACTGGCTCCTGTTTCTGCAATGGCCATGCTTCGGGATGCACCATTAACTCAACAACTGGTGCAAGGTCCTGCCAATGCCGCAATAATGCTTGTGGCCCATTATGTGACAGGTGCTGTCCAGCCTTTAACCAGTATCCATGGAAACAGGGAACAGGGGCGCCTTTTGAAGTTGA
>NW_027019384.1:11346221-11447832 GCF_013076305.1 Rhopilema esculentum
GGGGGGGGGGGGGGGGGGGGGGGGGGGGTTCGGGACGTAAAAGGGCAGTTTCTTCATGTTACTGGCCCCTCCAGTTTAGAATCGGTGGCACGGGCCCTGTGCGTAAAGCGAATATTGCCTTCCTTCACCATCTAATTTTTAAGTTTTTTCAAGATGCTGTCAGGGATTTTGCCATGCTTTTAAACATTTTCATAAGAAACAACACCATGATTTATGAAAACACAGTGTCATGGTGTTTGTCGTTATCTGTACTTTGCCATCAAGATTTTCAAAGTGAATAGGGCCCCCGGTTGAACTCAGTTGTTCAGGGATGTTGCTCGAAAAGTATAAGAATGCTCTCGCGAAAATATCTCAAAAATGAACAAAGTGAAATGAAAAACTGAAGTGAAACAAAATGAAAAAATGACCACCCCCTGTCAACCCCCTCCAATCTAAATTTCCCCAGTGATGTAAAATGCTAATCGTTATTACATAGAACAGTTATCAGGGGGCAATGACGTTTACAGTTAAATTTTGTTTTGCATTCCAGGTTTTTGTTGATCTTTATGGTGGACGGTCTTCAACAAATAGCCCACAATTACAGGTAATATGTTCAGGGCATTACGGATTTTTCTTCCGTGTCATATATTACAAGCAGCATACCCGGTACAGAAATACTGTTGCGTAGAAATCTTTTTATATAATGTGAAAAATTTTCTTGCCAGTTAGTTATCCCTTGGAGCAGTGTCCCTCAAGCGTTTATGTCGATTAAAGATGGCTGATCACAGTAAAATGAAAATTTCCTAGATTTCCTATCTCTTCATTTATCTGTTGGCTAATGGCTTTGTGAAAACTATTTAATGAATTCGTTGTGCAAGTGGCTGAATTCATGGGAAAGCATCGAGAACTAAATGCTATCCAGATCACCCATGTAAAGCTAACCCATACCACAGTAATTTGATATAATCTACAAAAACAGCACAAGGTTCCACAAGCTCGGCTTCTGGGTCCAATCCTTCTTATCTTCATATTTTTCCTCTAATGAACGCTCTCGTGTCATAGAAAAAGACTATATATCTGGAATTTAATAAAAGTTTTTGTTCTCGGCGTTGGACTGGTTTTCAATCCTACTGTCTTGCCTTGACCAAGCTGAGCATAGCATAGATGCCGAATTTTTTAGGGGAAGTGCTAAAGATTGCGTCTATCTCAGTAGTTGTAAAATAGGAGTGTGAGGTTTTCTCCCTATACGAGCTTATTTGAGTAGCATATTTATGTATTTTCTTTATGACTATTATTGGGAAATTTCTTATTCATATTTTATTAATGGAGCTCAGAACTATTATTTTGAAACATTTTTGTATTTCGTTTTCAGGAATGGCTTAATGCAACTCACATCCGAATGCGTTTTTCTGGACTCTTTAAAAAATTTGACATCTTTTCTAAAAACTGGGTTTGTATCATATATATTTTATATCTTTTGAGTTTTTACGATGTTATAACGAATGCTAAGGCATCTTCGGGTTATTCCTGTTTCAAGTGCATCACAACTTAATCTTGAAATCTTAGGTATTCTTTGAATACCTTGAATGCCAATTTACTACGTCACTGCTTATATATTTATAAATAGCTTTGAAAAAAGCAAACATGATTGGGCAACCCCAACAGTCATGTGCTCGCGTTTCTGATTGGCCTTTTTCGATCCACAACTGGGTATATATATTTCCTAGCGTAGAGTTTTCGATCTATGTTCTGACGTTTTAAACTCTGAAGAGTGTCAGACGAAAAGCTTAAGTTTACTCAAATGTTTGCTTTTTTCAAAGCCATTTTTAAGTTTTGTACCACCAAAAGATTGTTTACATATTTCTACTAATTACATATTTCTATTGTATGTTTACCACCTGATGTGGATATGCCTTTTTGCTGTGTTGTTTATTCGCGTATTTTGCTGTTTGGGTTTGTTTTAGTAAGTTCTACCGATCAATAAATATTTTGCCGATCTATATAAGAAGTGGGTTGCTCGTTAGAAGTATTCCCCAGGGCAAACCCCCGATACCCCCCAACGCAATCTCAAATAACATCATCACAGTCATGCATCAGTGTCTCCTTTTTTTTCATGGGGGGGGGTGTAGGAATGGATAAAAGTTTAATCAAATTTTCAAGCGTGATTAAGCCACAGTTTATAGGGAAAATTATGATCTTCTTCGTAATTGTATCTGATGTCTAGTCCCCGGTGCACCGTCTGAATGCATGATAATGTCTATTTCAGCATCATTACGCTGTTCGAGAGATCAAAGTCACTGGCTCCTGTTTCTGCAATGGCCATGCTTCGGGATGCACCATTAACTCAACAACTGGTGCAAGGTCCTGCCAATGCCGCAATAACGCTTGTGGCCCATTATGTGACAGGTGCTGTCCAGCCTTTAACCAGTATCCATGGAAACAGGGAACAGGGGCGCCTTTTGAAGTTGACACGAGAGCTGCCTGTAGACGTAAGTATGATGTTTGAAAAAAGGGCGCGAATCGTGTTAAAGACATGAGCAGTTAGACATTTTCCTTTCTTATCACCAAGATTCTGGTGGTGTATGTGATTCGTTGCAGTACAACTGCCAATCAACGACTGATCAATGGAATATATATTATGAAAAACGCTTAGAAGTGAAAGAAACCCATCAAAGTCGCTCTGTTTGAACTAAGCTTCAGCATAGAGATCTAATTTTTCTAGGATCTCAACCTATAATTCTGTACACAGCTGTTGAGCCAAATGTTGAATCACACACAAGGTAGCATCCATGTATCCCTACCCCCCCGTCCTCTTATGCTGGTGCGTATGCATTTCCTTAGCGGATATATGTAAATCGAACTCAGGGAAGGGGGTGACGTTTGTACAGATTATCAACAAAGACTGTCCTGGATTGTAACCTCTCGAGAACGATTTCGAAATTAAGGACTTCTGTGTTAGTACGCAGAGGTAAAAATATTTCTATCTTTATCTATATCCGAACTCTTATTGACAGCTGAGCTTTAGTCATTAAAACGTTTTCGATTTCGTATAACCCTTTCTTTTATCATTTGAAGTTTGCTTTTTCTGACACTATTGCTACTGTTCCATTTAGCATGCAATTGCCATGGACATGCCAGTTCCTGTGTTTACAACCAAACCGTCGCCAACTCAAGACTGAGTTTAAACTCGACTGGATTTTACTCAGGTGGAGGTGTTTGTCAGAACTGCACGGTATGTAGCTAGAAACCAGGGTAAAAACTATAAGAGGACTAGAGAGAAGTTTGATTTATAAAAAGTGGAAATTATATCAGGAAGGGAAATGAAGCATTCGAAATTACACAATCAAACATTCGGTAGCTGCCTTCGTAACACACAGTTAATGTGGTTTGTAACTCCAAATGAATAGAAGCGGCTTCCTAACTCGTAATTCTTGATTGTTTTGTCTTTAGTACTAATGATTCCTTAATTTTTTCTGCCTTCTACATGTAGGTTCCTTATAAAGTGGTTCCTTAAAAAGGCGTGTAAAGTTACAGTCATTAAAAATCAGAATTTCCCAAAGTGGCCAGATGGGCTTCAAGAAGTAAAAACAGCTTTAAATTTTCAGCCTCCAGTTTGCTAGGCTTGTCCAGTTGTTTCAACTAACGAAATATTTCCTGGACTAATCTATTTTAATCGCTGATATATTTTCATCAGTTTCCATCCTTTTCAGCGCAATACAACTGGGATAAACTGCGAAACTTGTATACCGTTGTTTTTTCGAGCAGTTGGAAAGAGTCGCTCTGCTATTGATGTCTGTACAGGTATTATATCAGTTCATCTCTCGAGTTTCATTCTAAAAAAGTTTACATACCTACCTTTATTATATGCCAGTTTTTGTAGCTGCTCGAGTTGTGGGACAGATTCATTAACCCCTCCTCCCTCTGCTGCCCATGTTAGTGTTGTCAGGGAACCAGGAGACTGGTAGATTTCTTAGGAGTTTCTCAAATAATTCCTTATCAGTGTTATACTATCTTTGCAATAGAGCTAAGAATAGGGGATAACAGATCCCTCTTCTCAGTACTCCTACCCTATCATTGGCTTGTACTCACTTCGGAAAACGAGTATAACCAATTGTTATAAACATCTTGGCATAGGCCTACCAGCAACAGAAACGTTTTGACGTAGGCCTATTCTTTTTGAAACCTTCCACCTGGAGTGTCCGACAAATTCCAAAACAGCGTGTCTATGAAACACAATAATATTCGTTCTATGTAGCCTCGGTTTCATATCTGTCTCGTTTATCATTTGCATCTCTTAATGTTACGCATGCAAATCATTTGTTTGTTTTTCCACAACTAAATACAACGTTTTTCACATGTAAACATGGAGTTACTTGATCGCTAATGAAATGAACATTAAACCAAGAAAATCGTTACTTCGCCACGAAATCCTGTCGCAATCAGATGCTTTAGCACCTCAGACTGACCATCACAGGCCAGGCCGCCACTGTCATTCTTGCACCTTTCAAACAAAAATGATATGTTATTTAAGTTGATCTTTTCATAAGATTAATTGATGTTGTGTTCATGTTTGTCATAGAATGCAATTGCAGTGTTTTGGGGTCAAGACTTGTTCCTGGAGTTCAGTTTCTTGACTGCGTAAGGGATGAAACTGTTAACATCTCAGCATTGGTAAGGGTTTCTTCTTGTCAAAATCTCATACACGCATTTTTTATCAGGAACTATCTATAAGAAACTGAGCCCTTAGATGACCTTAAAATAACGAATCCAAAGTACTTATCACCTTCAAACTTAAAAAAATGCTCGAAAATCCTGCTTTGAAAGATTGGTAGGAAATTATACTTTCTAACGATTAAGGGCCAAGGTAGATAGATTGAAAAAAGGACTCCTTATGACTTGTTAGACATTCTATTTCATATAGTCTCATGCTTCATTTTTTCCCTAAAAATCAGCTCTTTACTATTTGGTCTTTAAGAAACCTTCAAGAAACCTTTAAGAAACCTTTAAGAAAACTTTAAGAAAACTTTAAGAAACCTTAAAGAAACCTTTGAGAAACCTTCTAGAAACCTTCAAGAAACCTTTAAGAAATCTTCAAGAAGCCTTTAAGAAACCTTTAAGAAACCTTTAAGAAACCTTTAAGAAACCTTCAAGAAACCTTTAAGAAACCTTTAAGAAACCTTCAAGAAACCTTTAAGAAACCTTTAAGAAATCTTTAAGAAACTTCAAGAAACCTTTAAGAAACCTTCAAGAAACCTTAAAGAAACCTTTAAGGAACCTTTAAGAAAACCTTAAGCACTGAAATCGACAACAAAATTAAGAAACTGTTTGACGATTACGACCTTGGCGTAAAATAAAGTGCTTCTCGTATAATAAAAGACAACACATACTTGTAAATCGTAAAATGAAGTCCGCACTCATAGGTCGTAATTTTTCTCATATTTCAGTTTGCAAGTTCTGTTGCGAATCATTGAATTGTTAATTTTGATTTTAGTCTTGACTTTCTTGCAGACGGCAGGTGATTGCTATTGTAAGCAGAACGTTCATGGCAAGAAATGTGGTGTCTGCAGACCGGAGTTTTACAATCTCACTCAAAACAATCCACTCGGATGCCAAGGTATCAAACTGATGTTTATATATTTATGTATTACGCTATCTGTATTAGCTATAGCTTTGTATTGTCAATTTTTGCATTATATATGTCCGCCTGATTATTGCATTATATTATCCTATTTTTTAAGAGAATTTACACTCCCTTTCGCATCGCCATAAACCGTGCGACTGATACCCTTTCCACTTTATTCGAGATGGTCTCTTTCAAGTTTGTTGATTTATTTTCTAAAATTTATCAAACATTGTTATGATAGATTGTCTTTGTCATCTACCTGGAACTGTTAATGGGAGTAACGTGTGCGACCCTGGGAGAACAGGGAACTGTCCTTGCAAGAACAACACTGAAGGCAGAGATTGCAGCTCATGCAAAAACGAATACTTCAATTTGACAGCCAACAACCTAAACGGATGTCAAGGTGAATTGTAACTCTCAATTAATTCTTTTCAGGCTAGGGAAAACGGCAGTAGTGAAGCAGTGGGTAAAAGATCGCTCAAGGGGGCATGCCAGTGTCCTCCTCTTTGTTTTGTTTTCGACTTCAAGCTAGAAATATGTTATCAGACAACCATATTTATAATCATTTATCCATTGCTGTTGGGTCAGTCAGCAAAAAATATGAGTAATAAACTTATCAAAGAACTTAGAAATGTTGGTATAACATTAAAGGTAAAAATTTTACAACAGGAGAGAGAATATTCACCGATGATTTGATTTTAATTTGAATGCACTGTCTGTACCTGGCCAGAACTGAGGGCATTCAGCGTTGCTGTCTACCATATCTCCTTCGCAGTTTTTTTTCACCCACGTACTACGAACATATTTCCTTGTGAATTTATTTAAAATGTATGAATAAATTTTTTCTTTACCATATTAGGGTACATGAAGCTTTTATTTATGGGGGGGGGGACAATACTTCAGAGAACAATGGTCTTTTTTTCTAAAACAATGGGAAATGTGACGTCATCTTATTAAAACAATAGGCTAGCCCCCCCCCAATATTTGACCAAGTGTCCGCCCCTGTCCGCAAACCCTAAAAGTTCTGCAACTGAATATAGTCAAATCTTTGGTGTAAACTCATTTAATCTCATTTATTACCCCACTTTCGAAGCAAACTTGATTGTAATCATTAATTAACTGTTGGTCTTTTATCATTACAGATTGTAGCTGCGACCCTGGCGGTAGAGCATCTGCCATATGCAATAAGACATCTGGTCAATGTTCCTGTAAGAGTACGAACTTCACAGGAAGGCAGTGTGACACGTATGTATCTTTCTTTACTTAGGTACTGCTTTTCTTAGGTACCCCTATAGGAAAGATCCATATGATTATGGTTCTAGTTATCAGGGCTCGAATATCTTACGAAAGTTCAAGGGGTATAAACAAACAGGTTAGCTAATAAGCGTTCTAGGTATCGAAGGTTCAAGTCATCAAGGGTTCAGTTATCAAGGTTTCAAGTTAACTGATCGGGAGGGGGTGGGGAGGGGGGGCGGAGAATAAAGACTTCATTTTTTGGAGATGGGAGAAAACCTTGCATTTTTCTTCAAGACGATTTATCTTTTATATTATGTTTTGTTATGGTTGACAAAGTGTTATCCATGTCATTAATTTTATTGGTAAATATTTGTATTATTAGTTGTATTATTTCGGGTTTGTTTTGTTCAAGACACGTAGTCAGTACAAAGAGGACGATGCGGTGATAGAGACGTGTATTCAAAGTTTTTAGCAATCGAGGAGTACTCCTTTTTGATATATGCCAAGATTTTCTAGAGTACTTATGCATTTTAACACGTACATCTTTTTTTGACATATTAAGCATTGTTTTTTATATACTTGGCAGTGAAAAAAGGGTTCACTCGAATCATAAACATAACATATCCTCGGTCCTTGTTACACCTGGAAGTTATCAAATCCCTGTGAATAAAATTGTAAAAAACCATTCTATTGTTGAAAAGTGAAGTTCGTTTTATCCTTAGACTCACTGGTATTATTTACAATTGGCAACCTGCAACATTTACGTTTCTGATTGGTCTATTTGAGTTCATAATTGGCACAGGTGTAATAGTGCTAGGGGGGCTCATATGGGAATTTTGGGCAAGAGCCCCCTTGTCAATTTGATAGCGCACTGACAAGTAGCTAATTTCTGCTTTTGCTGTTGTTGTTGCAACTGCCCCCACTCCCCACCGTGTTTTTTTGACGCATTTTACCCACTTTACCCACATAAAGAACTTTACATGCAACTGGGTATATGTATTTCCTTGCTTTAGAGTGAAGAAAAAACGTCTTTGTTTTAGGCCTGAAGGTGGCTTTTACTTTCCCAATCTTCACTTTATCCAAGCATCAGTTTCAAGAGTCCAATCCTCGGTAAGACTTAACAACATAAACTTTATCTAAATACATAACTGTTCAGGATCAGTATATGATAGGCCATTCTACTTTTATTGGAAAGTTAACTGATCTTTGGGTCTTCCAGTTGCTATTCAAGACTCTTTTCAAGCAACTTTCTTCAAGAAAAATGCTTAAATAATTTAGCGAAAAACTTAAAGACTCATTGCTAACAATGAGCCATTGCGCTACGCAAGCATCCCATAATGCATTTTCAGACAGTCTGAAATCAATTATGGTTAATCCGTAGAAGTTTACTGCCAATGTTTGGATTGTCGCCTGGATAATTTGCCACCCTCGCAAAGGCTCATTGTTAGCAATGAGTCTTTAAGCAATCGAAGACACAGTCATCATCATTGTCACATTTAGAAACATTCTTAACGACGTTGATTGGTTATAAGAACAAAGGAATTTTTATTGTTTCCAGTCCCCCTTTAATTTATCGCATTGTAAAAAATATTGCGGAGCGCTGGAATCGTGTTTAGGCTATTGTTTCAGCTATTGTTCTTGTTAACCAATCCACAACGAGACAGATTGCCTTTAAGCTTTTCAACTCAAGCTGTTCCGAGAATGAAACACCAGAATGCGTTCGTCTTCATAGCTTAGATTTTTCCATCAGTAGTTCTATACTCGGTAGAGTCGTCGTTCATTCTAGCACTCATAGAATCCATCTACATAATTTTCGAAAAAACTGCCATCGTGTAGACAAAAAAGTTCGTTTTTAGAAAAAAACGCCATCAAGGACTTGTTTAACAATAATTGGATTTCGGTACGACAACCTTGCGGTGCCTGGCAAAAGATGGAAACGCCTGTTTCTTGAATTCAGTTCTTTATTTTAAGATAAAGATAAGAAGATAAAAAATAGAATTTTGCATCATTTTATCAACACTGTCTACAAAAATTGCTTTTTACCGAACCGAAGCAAAATTTACCGAATGACGCAAAATATTGAAAGGGGGAGGGGTGTCGCGCCCCACAGCCCCTGGTAAGTCCATCCCTGGCTTTGACGTATTTAGTGTGATGTGATTCTGTAACTAAACTCGAATCTTCTTTGTTTTTCAGAACAATTTGAAAGGTGCGGTACAAATACCAAGGTTCTCAAATGGATCTGGCGTGTTTCAGATAATCATTAAATACAGAAGCAGTGTATCTGCAAGTACCTCGCGAGCAACACTGAATATGCCGATCGGTGGGACAGCGTCCCAGTTTGGCTTGTTCAGCATCCTCCCAACCTGCACTTCAACGTGCTATGCACATGTCAACCAAAATTTCACCCTTGCACCAGCAACCTGGGATATATTCCTTAACTTTGGCAGCTTGGCAAGTTCAGACATCTCAAAAATCGTTATTGAAAGCGTCATAATTTTGCCAAACGAATTCTACACTGCTGCCATTTTGGGGACGGCTCGACACGTTTTCCGTAGCTCGTGTGACGTCATACGGAATAACATGTCAAGGAACGGCACATTGAATCCGGTTTGCGTCAAAGGCGTTTTTTCATTGACAATGGGTCTGCTCAACGAGCCTATAGGTATGGGTTCCTAAGTTTTAAAAAGTCTTGCGACATAGTACAGGTGAAAAAACATTATCACCATTTGAACCGGATGATCGGATCCGTTAAACGTCGGCAACTCGATGTGGAAACTGTAGAGACCGTCTGTTCTATATTACACAAGCTGTTGTCCTGAAACCTTAGCACATCGTCTTTGGCTCATAGCGAAATATTCTTATAGATTTATAAGCGGGGACCAGTGGAAGCATTTATCGATGTAATCAAAATCATCTACGTAATGTGTTTCCCTAAGGGGACCTGATCAGGCGCATGTACTCGTCGGAGTAGTGACTTAGGAACGTCCTGCTATAAGTACCACCAAAAGCGTGTACAGTCCGTTTCTCTCATGAGTTTGTGGAACTTTGCTTAATTGCGACATGCTTTCAATACACTGTGCTTGGAGATTTTTACCAAAATCAGCCAGATCTATGAGTTTTTTCAGGGTTCGGGTGACAGACAAATTCTTCTTTTCACAAAATATTTTGATGGGCATCTGCATTATCGTAACGTTCTATTTTTTTCAGAAAGAAAACAAGCTTGTGCGCTGCAAATTCAACGGGAATCAATGAACGGTGTTCTGCGAAAAAATATACCGTACGGATCCCAAGGTAGTCTGTAAAATAGTGGAGTCCTTTGGAAAGGAGTGTGACATTGTTGTGCGCCAGGATTCCTATCTACAACTTCACTCACCGGTTGTACAATACGTAAAGTTCTCTTTTTTGAGCCAACTAGTTTTTATAAAATAATTAAGCGGCAAATCGTATGGCCCTAGATCAGAAATGGTGGTTGGTGGCGGCTTGTCTTTCTTGTTTCACTTGTATGGGGAGGGGGTTTAAGCCTCCATTGTCGGCAACCATGGGAGGGGGGGGGGTGTGGGTGGTGACGGAATGGGGTGGGGACGGGCGGCGACGGAGGAACAGGGGGGTTGGCTACGGGGGGGGGGTGGGGGGGGGGGGGGGGGGCGGGGGGGGGGTGCTGATTTGTGTTTTGTGGGAGGATTTGCGGCTTGATAGGCACGTCTCCTAAAGCTTCTTTGGCAGGATCAGTTTTGCAGATTTCATCTAAAAATCCGATAGAAAATGTGTTTGGGGAGGGGTAGATATTTTTGGCAAACGTACTGTTTGTGATGTAATCCTATCGAGCTTTTCAAACTGCCCTTTTAGCAAGCCCAAAAGTGAGTCATGGGCGTTCCCTTCAGGTAAAAATTGCGCTCCTTGTTAGTAAAAGGGCGTTTTCTGGTGCTTAAAGAGGCATGGTATACCAATTCAAATACCCTTTCTTCATTTTGCTATTCAACTACTGAGGAATTGGATGATTTGCACATCTTTAATTTCAAAGGGTCCACCGAACCCAGCCTACTAGATACCCCCCCCTCCCAATCAGTGGCGGACACTTGGGGGGGGGGCGAGGGGGGCACATGTAGCGGGATCTTTATCGAAGAAGTGTGACGAAGAGAAAATAACTTCGTTTATGTTTTCTGCTTCATCATCGAAATCAAAAGTCCTATAACTAACTACGTGCTGAAATATATATAGCTTTAAGTTAAGTGCGTCATAAGTAACATGATAACGAGGTTAATACTGGAAAGGAGAATATTCCTATTACATACGCGTCGGTTTTTACTGCCCCTGGGTGTTACTTTTGGGTTTGTTTCAGCTAAGGCTCGTTCATGCCTTTACTTATTCATCTATCTTTCCTTCGTGTATTTATGCATTAATCCATTCCTTCATTTATCTGTTCCTTTCTTTTGTTCATTCCGTCATTCTTTCTTTTATTTATTCATCAATTTATTGTTTTATTATTCATCAATTTATTGTTTTATTATTCTACTCTCCATTCGTTATTTCGTTGATTCGTATATTTTTCATTAATTACTTAATTAATTTATTCAGCTACTTATCCATTTTTAATTCATTCCTTTAGTCACTGATCCATTAATTAATTAATCAAACAATTAATTAATTAATTAATTAATTCGTTCGTTTATTCATTAATTAATTCATTCATTCATTAATTTATCCGTTCATTCATTCATTCATTCATTCATTCATTCATTCATTCATTCATTCATTCATTCATTCATTCATTCATTCATTCATTCATTCATTCACCTATTCATCTATTCTCTCAATCATTTCTTAAGAGTTTCCATTCATCTAAAAGCTATTTTACAACCTTGTACACACCTTATCAACTATATAATATCATATATCAAAACTTAATTTTAAAGGATATGTAATTTGATTGCATTGTTTTTATTTGGTATTTTATTGTCTCTTTCTCCATTTTACAGCGTGCAACTGCTCGGGTGACAACAAAGTTTGCAACCAGACAACCGGTCAATGTGTATGTCCGCAAAATACGGTCGGGAGAACTTGCAGTCAGTGTAGAAGCAACTACTGGGGATGGAACTCGACCACTGGTTGCAAGGTAAATAAGCAATATTTCAATCTATGAGATTTGTTACTTCATTTAGGTTTTTTCCATTGTGACCTTTAGCGCTTAACCTCTGACCCATATCTATACCCGATGACATATGACCTTTTAGACTCCATGCCCTGCATTGTTTTTCTTGACCCTGACGCGCATGTTTGTTATTGTTTATTGACTTCATAGATTTTTTATAGATCACATGACGTCTAGTGTTCAACCTCTGACCTTTCTCTTCCTTCTACTTACCTTTGACCTTTTTATGAATACTGGGCCTACTCTATTCTACAATTTTTATTTACGATCCTTGATCAAGACATATACCTCTTGCTCATAATCTCATCACATGTCCTTTCACATGTCCTTTCACATGTCCATTCACATGTCCATTCACATGTCCATTCACATGTCCATTCACAAGTGACCCCCAGGAATAATTGTAATATCTGACCCATGATGCATTGGCAATAGATTGTTGCTTTCGTATCAGTTCTGTTCGTAAAGCTCGTGTATTGGGTTGAAATGTACATGGTTTTAAACCAACTTGCAATAGTACAATTATTTACACTTAATTTGATTTTTAGGCCTGTGCCTGCAATAGCACTGGATCTTCAAACCTTCAATGTGATCTCAATTTTGGAAACTGCACGTAAGTATAACAGGTTGCCTTCCTCTTACGTTGCTTTCGACCAGGATCTAGATATAAATTTCTCAAAGTGAACAGCCACCTCGGTCTTGCAGAGCTAAAAGTACAACTAAAACGGGCAGTAAATGCGTGCAGCATTTACTGAAAAACCCAGATTGTGCAAAAAACTATAATGGCGACATGTTTCGGATTATTGGTAAAGCTCGATCTTCGTTCCACCTAGCAGTTTTGGAATCTATCTACATAAGCACGAAAAAACCGCTACTGTGTTCGTTTTCACCTTAGGACTCCATTGGTAACACTCTCAATAGGCAAGCGGCACTGATTGGTCAACCTCAACAGTCATGTGCTCGTGTTTCTGATTGGCCTATTACGATCCACAACTGGGTATATATATTTCCTAGCGTAGAGTTTTCGGTCTATGTTCTGACGTTTTAAACTCTGGAGAGTGTCAGACGAAAAGCTTTAGTTTACTAAATGTTTGCTTTTTTCCAAGCCATTTTCAAGTTTTGTACCACCAAAAGATTGTTTATATATATTTCTGCTTACCTTTAGTCATAATCTAACGTGCACACTCCAGGATAAGTCGAGACACTTTTCCAGTTCTATGCTTCTTTTCTGTGTTATCTTAAATTGAGCGAATCGTTGTGGAACAGGAAAGATCAATTATCAAAAGAGCTTTTCTAAAGGCACAGCCCATGCTTCAATCAACAAATTAGCCGTTATTTATTGTTATGTCCGAAATTAGTCAATAACCAAACGGGTTAGGCTTGTTGCTTTTTTCATTCCCCCTCCCCCTCCCCCCTGAGTACAAAACTAACTTACCTTCAGTTTCTTCTTTTGTATTACTGCATACATATGGGTAGGTTTTGAAATTTTTCAAATGACATTTGACCGGTGAATGACGTCTCTAAATTTCTGAAAAAAGTTTACAAAAAGCTAGCTAGGCGATTATCTCAAAGAATTCCTTAGCTATGTGATCAAAAACTTCAATTGTACAAAATATATTGCAAAAGATGTAGAAGACTAATTTTAATTTTGGACCATCCAAACTTTTTACTCGAGGAATTTTAGACGATAATTTCCGTCAATCTATAGTATTATGTTTTCATTGCAATCTTGAAAAGAGATCAAGGCCACGATTCGTCGCTGCATCTGTAAAAATCTTGATTTCATATTAAATTCTTGTTAAAAAGGTGATATTTTAAGCCAATACTTCGTTGTTTTTTGACAGCTGCAAACCTGGAGTAGATGGGCCTAAATGCTCTAACTGCTCGGACACTTTCACTGGATTCTCAAATTCAGGCTGCAGACTGTGCAACTGCAGCAACAGCGGAAGTCAGAATGCCGTCTGTAACAAAGTATCAGGACAATGTGATTGCAAGGTAGTTTCACATTTCACTCATTTGGCTTTGTGAAAGGGAAAGTTTGATAGTCAGTGAATTGATTTTGATCATAGCAGTTTTTATGTCCAATATCTTGTTGAAGGCATTGAGTCATGATAAAATGGATTGGGTATACCCAAAGTGCCAAAATCCGCTGAGTCACGATTTTCATAACTGCGATGCTATTGGTTGACCTTAAACTGGTCACATGAACTCACCTCATACTGATTAACAAAACAGTCTCCATCGATAGCTAGTTGTCAAAAACGGATGCCAATATCACATGAAACAGCAACGATCATGCCGAAACCAAATGACCCCTTATAGAGAAGGCCTATTTGCCATGACTCAATGCCTTTAAGTCCTGAACGAGTGGAAGTTGTATTCTACTCTGAATTGTGATTAGAATAATTTGCTATATGGTCGTGGTCCAAATAAATCTTACGAAGAAGCATTTTATAGCCTTTTTATCATATTTTATTGCTTGATTAATTCGTTGATGTAATACAATAAGCATTTTCTCTGATAGCAGTAAAGCCATAATCATTTCCAGGTTTAAGTTGCGCTTTGTCGCCGTTGTCATACACCGTTTGCTCTGTGATTTATTTGTTATGCCACTTACCGTAAATCTTCGAATTAGCCCCCTGGGGCCTTATTTTTTTTTGATGTTTTTGGATGGGGTCTTATTCGGGGGAGGCTTATACGAGGGGGGGGGCTTATAAAATTATTGTACACATTAAGAAGATATCATTAAAATACCTCGTTTATTTTAGTAGAAATTTCTTTATGAGCATTTAATTAATTACTACCAAAAGTATGAATTTGTTGTGGTAATTCAATAAAACGCCATAGGCAACCTCAGATGGCAAAAATCATCAAATTGAGGGGTTCAATTTGAGAATTTACGGTAGCAGTGGGGGCTTATTCGAGAGGGGGGCTTATTGACATTTTATAGTTCTAAGGTGGGGGCTTATTCGAGGGGGGCTTTTTTGAGGTGGGCCAATTCGAGGATTTTCGGTATATTGTTGGCCAGTTTAGGTGACCCTGACAATTCTATACAATATATGTATGGTTTAACAGCTCAAAAGGTTACAGAATATTTTCAGTTTTTCAATGGCCTTTTTTAATTTTCACTTTGGTTGTATTAATCAAAGTAAAGGCCATACCTTTTAATCAACGTAATCAATATTTTGCATGAATTTTATTTTGACTGATTTAATGGTAGCATTTAAATGATTTTGCTTACAGGCAAACGTTATGATCACCCGGACATGTGATCGATGTGATTCCCAATCATTCTACCTATCATCCAATCATTCTTATGGATGTTTACGATGTGTGTGTATGGGTATCACTTCCAATTGCAGCAGCTCTCGAAATTTCGTATTTCAGGTTTGTTTTGTTTAAATCAGTAGCCATTAAGTCATGTTGGAAATACCCCAACCTTGCGAGTTCACTCGTATAAAATAGCGAAACTTTAGCGATGAATTCTCTTTTTGCGACTTCACCAAAACTCAAAATAACAACTCAACTTGAAACATGATACCCTGCTGTTCTAACTACAAACAGTGTGAATATAAAATGCGGAGCCAAGTCCTCATGGTTAAATGGCTATAATATTTTAAACACTTATTCAAGGGACAAGTCAGTCTTCGTAAATCTTCGTAAATATTTGTAAATATTCGTAAATCTTTGTTAAAAATCCTATTGTTTTATTTGAAAATCCCTGTAAATTATTTTGTTTTTATGAAAATCTCCCATGATATTTCCAAGAGTTAATATCCCCTAGAACTGATCTAAATTATTTGTAAAGATGCACTAAAAATAACTTAATGAATACATGATACTGATACTGAATGTATGCTTATCTCTTTATCATTTAAGTTTTATAGTTTATGAACCTACAGGAAAAAATTTTCGGCAAGTCAGCCTAGCAGGCACTCGTTTAGTCATAAGGCAGCAGGCGAATTTGCTTGCGAGCTGACAAATCCTGAAATCCATAGCATCATACCAGGTGCTAGTTACTCCTTATTCTAATATCAAGATTTTAAAGTATCGCTCACAACATACTTCATCCCTAAAAGGACAAGGATTGCTTCCTGATCTTTCTTTTCAACGCTGTTCAACTGATATCATCAATGACCTTTCGACTTTTGACGTAGTCTTTGAATCGATTTGTAACATTCACCTCTATACCTTTAATCTGCCCTTTGACGTTTGACCTCTGGCGTTTCCAGTGACCCCTACGAATTTGAATATGACCTCTGAGATTCGTCTATCTTTAAGTGAACCTTAAATTCAAAGTTTCTTTTCCTTGATATGCTTGCTTCCTTCTCTGCAGGAGCCTCTTGTGGTATATGGCTGGCGGATGAGCAACGCAACAACTCAACTTGCTGCCTCTCATTCTAACAGCACGATTGTAAGTACATTTTTGATACGTGTAATACCAAATGCCCAAACTTTGTTTATTCACATTGTGAATTTACCGGGAATCATTTCTTACAATGTGGCTGGAACAACTCTTTGTTCATTGAGCTGGTCATTGTACCTGGCAAGCCACACACAAGAATCTTATAAAAATTTAGAAAGTACATGGTTATAGACAATATCCACCTAATTATCATTATTGTTTAAGGTATTCGACTATTACACTCGTTTTTTATAAGGAACAGGGATCGACGTCAAGTCCTCTAATTGTTTAACGCTTTAGAAAACTTCGCAGCTCTGTTTTCAAATATTGTGATGTTTCTGTTAAGAGATTTTGTTCCGTTTTTATCTTAGACTTGGATAAGGGCGTAGGATATTTTCTTTCTCTGTGTTTGAATTTTTATGCCAACCAGCTAATTATTTTGGTGGATTTTCACTACATTACTGAATTGTCTTTTCAAGCTCGATTCTTTCTTAATTATTTTGCTTTGAGCATTGATTTTTCTTCATTTTTTCCTAGTACTCGTTTATTATAGAGAGTTTCTTATAAGAATAGCAAGTATATTCATCAAGCCTTGATATTTCATGTTTGGCCATTTTCACAGGGCAATGGAGGGCAAAGTATTCCAGCTATGCAATCTACAATAACACGTCACAACGAGCCAGTCTATTGGATGGCTCCTAACAGCTTTGTTCGAAACAGCTTGGTATGTAGGATACAATTTCTTTTTGCCTGATTTTGTCTGTTTTTACAAGAGAAACTTTAGAACGTTTTCTTTTGGAAATATCTTCCAAAAATACGTCCTTATGTATGCATTTTCACGGGGCCAGTTCCTGAATCGCCTTGCAATATGAGGTTCGGAGGCGCATAACGTAAAACGCAACGACTACTTAATCTCGCCAATTTTTAGAAATGTTTCTGGGCTGAAAATTTTTTGGAGTCATGACTGAATTTGTATCAGAAGAAGTTTCAATACGGAGAACCATTTTAATTCCCTATAATTCATGATGTGATTGTGCTGGAAAGCAAAAATAATAGAAGTGCAATGTAAAAAACAAATTTTTGCGCTTAAATATAAATTACGAACCAGCCTCAAAAATCAATCCCAATTTCACTTTTTTTGTTAGCTGGAACCGATCCAAAAGTTTACACGAAAACCTTTCGAAACGGTTCCTTATGGGACTTTGTCTAGGCAATCTGTTTGGATACAGCTAACACTTCTATTCGAAACGGCTCTGCCAGGCTCCCTGCAAACGAAAGGCCTAACTGCACTCATTTCCAAATTGAGCCAGTCTCATGCCAGCGCAGCCTCTAGGTCAAGTAAATTGTTTTCACATATGGAGTTTGACTTGTATTAATATCCAAAAAGTCTTGCACCTCCCATTTCTTATACCAGTTCGAAGGGATTCAACGCTACTTATTTCATACAACGATATAACTTCATTGGCAATTTCCAGGAGCATAAGTACCCTAGCGCGCCTCCCGCCTACACAACTGCTTCGTTTAGCATATAAAGGCATTATAGGTACGAATATTTACCGGAGTCTCCGAATCAAAGTAACTGTCAATGCTTTTGTACGGACCTCAAAACGGTCGCTTTCTGGACGAATACAATTTCATTAGAGACAACCAAAGTTTTCTAATTTGCTGTGTATATATATTCATATGCTTGCTTAATGGTTCAGTACAATTTAGGTTTTCATTCAATGCAAAATATTGACTACATTTTTTTTGCAAAAGGTTCAATCATATGGAGGGTATTTAGAATTCACACTGACGTACTCAAATGCAGCTGGTGCTGCGAGGGCGCCTACCCAGAATGCTATTCTCAAGGTGAGCTTGTCCACAACAACGTCCAAGTCAGCCTTTTCTGACTTGCTATTTGGAACATTTATCAAGTTTTTGCTCAAATCTTCTTTCGACTTCCGACCCTACTGGTCGACTTGATTTTAATACAGCTCATTATATGCATAACAATTTATGTTGTAAGTCGTCAAAGAATGCTTGAAGCTAAACCCTAATGCTCTTTAACTATCTGTTATAAAAGACACGATTGTCAACGGAGAACTACTAGGTTTCGTTGTATTTCCACCCCATTTTGCTAACGTTATTTCTTTTTTACTTAGAGAGGTGTTGTGGCCATCTATCAAAATATTTCTGATACTTCACCAAGCCTCATCAATGTAAGAAGAGTCAGAATGCATGAGGTAAGCGCTTACCGACCTCATCGCTATTTCATACATCTGTTTGCTAATGAATATATGGAATAGTTTCAAACATCTTCTAGGTATTAAAAGTTGTTTGATGTTATTGCGGGTTCCCAGCAGTAGGCCTGTCTCTTACTAATTTCACTTCTGCAGTTTTAGTTTCAAGTGCAGATGTAAACGGGCAAGTAGGAACATTCTGTGTGCGAAGCGGAATGAAGTTTTTTTCTAATAGTCCAATTTCAGAAGATGTCTTAAAGGGGCTAGCTTTTTACCATTAGAAAATCACCTCCCAACAACTGATGTATGTTTCCAACACACACCTCACAACAGACACCTCCCTACTACAGACACCCCCCTACAACGGACATTCCCTACAAAGGACACCCCCCTACAACAGACATTCCCTACAAAGGACACCCCCCCTTCAAGGGGCACCCCCTAGAACGGATATCTCCCTACAGCAGATACCTTATTACAACAGAAACCTCCCACAGCGGACATAACTTTAAAACTTACACAACTTTGAGACGGACACCCCTATTCTCACTGTTGTCCGTTATCTAGAGTTTCTCCTTTCTTTACCATTATTCTTTCCTAATTCTGCATTATTTCCCAATTATAGGACTCCTGGCGATATTCAAACGGATCAACTCTCACCCGATCTGCATTTGTTCGCCTCCTTGCTAAGCCAACTGTATTGTTGATCAGTGCTTCATCGTATGCAGATAGCAGCAATTCTTACACTTCAAGGTGAGTTTAAGTGTATTGAGTTTTGTATGTATTAGGCAGGCACTGCAGTTACTTCCTAAAAGCCCAAAGGGTTCGCAATTATGGGCAGACGATACCCCAATACCCTGAGGCCCTGGAGGACTTCCATTAAGAAATATTGTTGGACGGACGATCGCCCCCCCCCCCTCCCAAAGCCCATCCATGCGGGCAGTTCATTGCCCTTAGCTGAATGAATGAGTCCATCAAAATGATAATAAGACTAGATCTTATTTGCCAAAATGCTTTATTCAATTTGTCAATCACTGTTTTACAGAATTGGTGGCCTATCAATATCGACAACTCGATCCATTATAACGTCACTTGGGAGAGCATTACAAGTAGAACAGTGTCAGTGCGGAACTGGATATTCGGGCTCATCTTGTGAGGTGTGTATGCGTTGTATTGTGTGGTTTTTGTGTGATGCACATACATCCGTGAAGAGCATGACATCTGCATTTTGTCGCTCGTGCTTGACATTTATTAGTTAGGCCCTAATGTACTGACCAAGTCTTTTGTCTAGGACAAATAGTATACCGTAAATCCTCGAATTGGCCCCCCTCGAATAAGCCCCCACTGCTACCGTACATTCTCAAATTAGACCCCTCAATTTGATGATTTTTGCCATCTGAGGTCGCCTATGGCGTTTTATTGAATTACCACAACACATTCATACTTTTGGTAGTAATTAATTAAATGCTCATAAAGAAATTTCTACTAAAATAAACGAGGTATTTTAATAATGTCTTCTTAATGTCAACAATGATTCTATAAGCTTCCCCTCGAATAAGCCCCCCCCCCTCGAATAAGCCCCCATCCAAAAATATCAAAAATAATTAAGGGGCTAATTCGAGGATTTACGGTAATTGAGCAGAATTTTTGGGAAGAACAAAGCGGGTTCCAGATATAACTTTGAACCTCAAATTAACGTGATCAGTTGGTAACTTGTTGATATAGGAATATTTCTGCCTATGCGACATAAAGATAAGAAATCTTAAACAGGCCAGCGCAGAGTAATATTGTTCATCTTGAATTTGTGATACTTTTCGCCAAATATAAAAAGGAACACTGAGCCATGTAATATTACCGAGAAATTCCAAGAAACTTGTTAAAATCCTCGTCATATCACAGTCTTCAAATAACAGGATTTTTCTTATGAATGACGATGATATGTCAATAAAGTTTAAACCCAATTGTCTATACAAATGTTTTATGGTTAAAATAAAAATTTATAATTTCTTTCAGCGCTGTGCACCGGGTTATAAGCGATCCGGTGTCGCTTCACATGCGTATCTCGGAACATGCAGGCCATGTGAATGCAACGGCCATTCAACACAGTGTGATCCGGACACGGGCAGATGTCTGGTAAGCAAAACGGAACATCTTCCTTCCATGCAAATTGCTCCACCTTTTTTATATCAAATTCTGTAATATGAGGCTCAAGCTGGATTGTTCTTAAAGGATCTTGCGCAACCGGCATGCTTTGCGATAGCTGTTTCTTGTGCAAAGAGAAATGAATGGTTTTTGGTATTTTCATGCAGTAGGATATTAGGCCAGCTTTGAAAAATATTCGCAAAGCATGCCGGTTGCGCAAGTGCCATTGAAGCCAGGTTGTTTGTTATTTTGTCTTAAAAGATTCTAGTGAAGTTGAAAGTATAGGTAGGAGACAATTTTACTGCAAAACAACATTAGATGTGTATAATTATTGTCTTGTTTTTTAAAAGAGGCAAAAGACATACCTTTCCTTGGCAAATATATCCTTGATGATAACTCGTGTTACGATATTTCAAATGACATCCCAATTTTAGACGCGCGCAAGTACATCGACGTTGCTCAAAATTTTTTGCCTTTAACATTATCTTGGTCCCCAAAGTCTCTGCATTGGAACTGTGCTGCACCTTTACACCTTTTTAAAGAAACTTTCCAGTCCACCTATTGCTTTTCAATCAAACATAACAGCCGATGATATCATAAAAAATTAGCTATAGCCAAGGAATGCTGGCAGGAACGACACAGAACGGCAGAAGCAATCCAATGTAGATTTAGTTTGAAACAAAGCTCAGGGACACTGGAGCAAATTTTGAAGGAGGGAGGGGCTCTGTACGAATTAGTAAACTATCATGGTGGCTAAAGCCCCCCCCCCAGCCCCAAACTTAAGTTTACTAAAATTTTACCCCGACATACGAACTCTTGACTTCATCAGATAAAATGTAACTAGACTTTCCCAAAATCATTTTTGTTTTCCTCGAGGCATTCGTACTACTGCGAGGGCAACTCTAGACTGCGAAGGCTCCTTGGCAGTTTAGATTTTCCCTCGCAGCAGTACGAATGCATTGGGGATTTAACAAAATAGACTTTGGAAAAGTCTAAAATGCAACATACTAGTAGCTAGTATTCAAGATGTTTTGTATGGCCCTCTATTCCTCCTTTTTTCTAAAAAGTTAACCTCCTTTGCAGAACTGTCAACACAACACAACTGGGGATTTCTGTCAGCTTTGCTTACCCGGTTTCTATGGCAATGCGACTAATGGCACGAGTTCAGACTGCCGAAGATGCCCCTGCGATGCACCTAAAACAACAACGTATGTGTGATCAATTACAATACATTAAATTTTACATCGATTGTCTGTTATTTTCGCAAGCTCACAAGTTTTGTCAAAATAAACTGCTAAAAAAAGCCAAACTCCATATGCGAATTGTGTCAAATATATTGTTATCTAGACTTTATAGAGTAGTTTGTTATTCCTTTATGAACTGAATAGTACTAAGTACATGCAAATAATTAATTTTCATAACTGTTGATTTGCATAAATTATTGTTATTACATTCTTTTTTTACAAGAAGTTTTTTATAAGAATATTGAGGCGCAGAATTGAGAATATTGTAAGAATATTGCTCAGCCTCAGCTCATATTTTTGTAACATTTTTCTGCAATTGCCTGTTTTGCCATGTTCACAGCAGATATCTCATATTTTTGACACAATCTAATCTTTTCAAAAAGCATGGTTTCTATTCGAGGACGGGCAATGTTCCCTTGAGCCTATATCAGATTTCAAAAGATATATTTTAAAATATATTCAGGCTCTAAACGAAACATCTTAAGAATATCCAGGCTGGTCAAAATTTATATTATTCTTATAAAAATGTGTTTTTAATAATATCCAATCAATACAGTGAGAGAAAGTGCAAGCGAGTGATACGACCAAGACAAGACTCGAACCAGCGACCAGCACCTCTACACATCATTGCTCTGCTATTGGGCTTTCATGTCGCATTTTCAAATCGTGGCACAAAGCTGTAGATGCTACACGTTTTGGGTGCTTACCACGGTTTTTGCGTGAATATAATTGCTTCATCGAGATAGGAGCTACCCGAATGGAGCCGCCTGAAATGCGATAAAATTTTCCTGATTGGGGAGGCTGTAGCACCTCCCCCCGCCCCATGTGTCATCTGTGCCTATGGTGGTAGATGAAAAACGTATAGATTCATTGTTTGCGGGGGTCGCGCCCTTGTCGTGTTACTCGCTCTCGCAATATTTTTTCAAATCCTGCTCTACACTCACTTATTCAGTCGCTAACAGTCACGTGCTTCTATGATTTCGTTCTACGTTTCGTTCCGAGTGCTTTATTTTGCACTCATACTGGTAGCTGTTCTTTGTCTTCGTTCTACTCAAAATGTTTGTTTTTCTTACAGCCAACTTTGTAATCTTGATGTCAATGGAACTGTTCAGTGCTTAAACTGCTCGCAAGGATACAAGGGGAAAACATGTCAAAGGTAGGATTCATTGAAAGCATTATAACATTCGTATGACGTCATTGGGCCTTTGATCAGATTCAAAGATTTCCAGGGCTTTTACGTCTCTATAGAAAAACATTTATTTCGGGCCCCTTTTACAAAAACACCTTATGTGGCTCAGCTAATTCTGAAGGTTCTAGAAGAGGGTATAAAAGAAAGGAGGCTTTAGAGAAAGGGGTCTTAATGAAAAGGGAGCTGATTTTTGATAGAAACATTTCTTTGAACTCAATGGCCTGTCATCTAGCATTAGGAATATTACACACAAATTTAACAAAATCTGCTAACATTTGTTGTGACCATCTTTATCGTGCGAGATATAGAAAAGGTTTAGAAGAGAGGGGGCTTATAGAGAGGGGATTAAAAACAAAAGTGGTGGCTCGCTAAGAGGGGGCTGAATTAAGAGATCACGTAATAGAGAGGAGACGTAATAAATATAGGGGTTTATAAAGAAGGACCTTATAGAAAGGGGATTCGATCGAAAGGGACTCAATTGACAGGGGATGTTATCGGGGAATGGCTTTTTAGAGAGGGTTTTGATAGAAAGGGGACTTGATAGAAAAAAGATTGGGCACTATAAAGAGAATGCTTAATAGAGAAAGAGGCTAGGTAAAGATTTAACGATTTTTTATAATTTTTTTAGCTGTTCAAATGGTTATTATGGCCAACCCTCGGTTCCTGGAGGTACCTGTCGAACATGCCAATGTACTAATAATTCCGATATTTGCAATACAACTACGGGTGTTTGTCTGAATTGCCAATTCAATACATCCGGAAATCATTGTGAGAGATGCAGTGATGGTTGGTATGGCAACGCTGTTCTTCGCACGTGTCAAGGTAAGTCTACTATCTTTTGAGAACCTCAAACAAAATCATTTTTCTCTATGACTTTATTTATTTATAGGATTACTTTAAATATATGTTTTGCATTTGAATCCGCTTTCAGAATAGAAAGCAACATTGAATTTCCTTTTCGTCAGTCTTTGTTCCATTGGCAATGCAATCAAAGATTCTTGATGTCAATAAATTTTGGCAAGATGTAAACTTGAAAAGTATTCTGATGTTATCTATATGTCGTTTTCTGTAGCATGTAGCTGCAACATAACTGGATCGAATTCAAGTGTTTGCAACCATACAAACGGCCAATGTCCGTGCAAAGCCAATGTCATCGGGGACAAATGCACTGCTTGTCAGGTAAAACCTAAAAAACATCATTCTAGTTAAAAAATCTTCAATAACAATAAAAGCTATGAACTCGTGATAGCCAATATTTTGTAGCTTGGATATTTATAATTGCTAAGTTTTAAATCGTGCAGTTTTTTTTTTAAAGAAAAATATAGTGATGACGTCATAATGATTTATTCATATAATTTTTTAATTTGGATCACATAAACTGAAAGACCATTGTGAATAACCTTCATCAAAACCAGTTTAATATGTTTCAAGTTGGCTGAGCTAGAACCACATAAAGTCAGGCCCTTTCCCATTTCGTTTTAGTTCTAACTTTGAATTAGGCCTAAACTAGTAGCCGACCAGCACTTGCCACCTCTCAGTCAATTTGTAACATGTTTTAACTTTTTCACACATCAGTTGTATGCCTTGATGACCTTTTATGTTATTTGGTCAAAAGTAGCCTAAAGCATTCGTAAGATACGCTCTTGGTGTACAGAGCAGAACAGTTCTGAGTTGCTACTCCGATTTCCACGCCCAACGCAATTATCAGGCTTTCAAAAGTTATGCTTTTGTATGGTTTAACTCAGAGTCAGGAAAACATTATGGTCGCACGGCCACTTACCGGAGGAAGGTCCACCAAAAACAATAGAAGCTCCTATGACACACCCAAGCCACGCCCACCTTCTATTGCTTTGTGAGGAATGTTTGCCTTCTGGGATGTTTTTGTCTGGAGAAAGGTTAACAACTTTTCTGGACTCTGGTTTCACTTTTACGAAATCTATTGCAGCAGATTTGCCTTGTTTTTCTGGAACAGTTGAGCTCCTTGTCCTCTATTACTGCTACTATTGCTCAAAATATTACTTTGTCTGCCAAAATATTACACATTTATATTTAAAGTATTTCTAAACTATACTCAATTGAATTGAAATGAATTGTATTGAAATTGATTGAATTGAATTAAATTGAACCTGCAATGTCTTCTCAGAATAACAGTTATGGATTCGACAGCAGTGGATGCAAGCAATGCGGTTGCAATGCCTTTGGGTCGGTAAACCTGCAGTGCAACGACTCAGGAATTTGTGAATGCAAGAACCAAACAGTTGGATCAAAATGCGACCAGTGCATGCTGGGAAATTTCGGATTGCCGTTGCAGCAATGTGAAGGTATGTAACCCATCTTAAAAATCTCCGGATTTGTTTCGGTGTGCATGATGTTTCATATACAAGATGGATTTAATGCAACTACGCAACTAGAACTTTTATGAACATCACTACACAAAGTGAAGTATAATTAAAACAGATGGATAATCAAGCTACAAGTAGAAAAGATTTGATCTAACTCATTTATTTTCATTCGCGATAATTATAATAAACCCACTCGTGATAGGCCATGTGCAAGCCCAGTGTAATCCGGGCAACCGTTTCACTTTTGCTAAAGGGTCATAATGTATACGGCTACCCGTGTGAGTTTATCTACAAATAGCAAGGATTAGTGTAAACGGAGGCCAATCCGTATCACTTTTGATATGGTTTTTAAAAGTGACCTGTAGCTGTGTAAAGAGGGTCTAAATGTATTTGCTGTGGACCGCAATGACGTCATAAGGACCCTGTCCCCTCATAAGTTTTTGTATGCAAGCTGCATCATGGAGCCCTCCTGCAGTTCTGATTAGTTTCAAATAAAATACATCCGTTTTACATACCAAATCATATAAAGGATTTTTGTGCCAAAATTTATCATTTTCATCCACATACCACGATGTTATATATATATATAAACACTCTTTTTAATAAGAGTATAATAAATTTTTCAAGCCTCGATGTTCTAAAGAAATTTTCCTTTTGAGCCTTAATATATTCTTAAGGTATTCTTAATTTTTTCAAATGTAATATGATCTTAAGGACCATCGCCCGCTCTTGAATATAAACCAAGCTTTTTAAAAAACGAGTTATGTCAGTTCTGCGATTCCCTGTCATGAACATCGCAAAACAGACTTAGGCTGAGACGGAGGCTGAGGCTGAGCAAATATTCTTACGATATTCCTAAAAACTTGATGATTCTGAGCCTGAATATTCTTTTAAACAATTTTCTTGTAAAAAATGAGTGCATATATCAAAATATATGGATTTATGAATGGTTTTTTTCTTTAAAGCCTGCAACTGCAATACAACAGGAAGCAGAAATGAATCTTGCTCCACGTCTATTGGTCAATGCTTCTGCAGAAACGGTGTTAGTGGGCGGCAGTGCGCAACTTGCCAGAAACAGCACATAAATTTCACCAGTACGGGATGCAGTGGTAAGAAAGCAGTTTCTGCGAACAACACATCTTTACAATGATCAACATTTATCGGCTATGTCTTTGAAAAACTGTTTTTATAAAGTAACGAATCCTTTTTTGATTGACAATGTTGATTTGTCTCCCACGATTTACATACTTATGAACAGATTCATTTGCTGGCCGTCTGTCCATAAACGTGGATTTTACCTGTCTAGAACTAAAGCAATTTTAGGTAGCAACATGTGACTGTGCAAACGGGGCCTCATTATATTTGCTGTGGATCGCTATGACGTCATAAGGGCCCAGTCCCCTCGTATTTTTTTGCATGCAAGCTACATCATGGTGCCTTCTGTAGTCCTGGTTAGTTTCAAATTAAATTCATCCTGTTTATATATCAAATCATAAAAGATTTAGGCCTATATGTCAAAATTTATCAAGTTTAGGTAGCAACATAACAATGATGTTTGGTTTATAACGACCCATCTAGAACTGTCATTCTTTTTAGACTCTCAACAACGTTTTTTCGTCTTCGGCCACCTGCTCTCAAAAAATCGTTTATACGCCCATGAAAACGTTGAAAACTGTGTACCACTCCTTAAAATGAATTACTATGGTCGTTCGAAAATATGAAATTAAGATCCAACGTGTCATTTCTAGTTCTGCATTTCAGTTAGGCTTTAAAACATTTCCGGAAATTGTTTATAAGTTTGCGACCAAGATACCTGTTCTTCACATTACAGACTTCTTCTGATGCCTATCTGATAATGCTGATCACATTAAACAACCTCTAGCCAAGCTTGTATTTCTCTTTTCAGCATGTCCCCAGTGCTCTATGTTGCTTCAGAGAAAGATCGATGTGCAAGTTGCTAATGTGCTAAATACAAATGTCAATTTGAGAACAGTGCAGCTGCTGTCAACTTTGACTCCGGCACTTCTGGCTGCAGAGCAAAGACTCAATGCGACCCAGGTACTCAATCTTTTATTTATCTTCCAGAGCGTAATACTTTGCAGGATTTGGCGGCACTGAAATGTATTTAGGATAGAGGGTAGGCTGTAGTACAAACCATCAACCAAAAAATTATTTCTAGCATAAAAATTGACCCCAAAAAAGTAATTTTTTCTTGCCATGTGCAAGAAATTTTGATGTTTTCCCCATTTTTTAAACTTTTCTCATATCCGAGACCCAAATAATTAATTCAAAAGTTTATAAACATAAAAAGGGAGTTGCACAAATGATTGAAACCAAAGGAATAACGTTTTGAAATCCACTTCAAATTGATATCCAAAAAAGTAACCTGAGCATCCCTGATCTAAAAATATATGGGTACACCGCTAAAGGGACTCGCCCCCCCCCCACTTTTTTGCAGAACAGTAAGACTTTCCATAAAATCTTTTGTTATAGGTGTTAACCTTTCCCCTGCTCCCCCCCCCACTTTCCAACCTGAGGCTACTAGTCTTAACTGGAGTACCCCTATACCAAGTTCCATACTACCGAGTTTGTAATATTTTTTTCTGTACTCGTAACAAGGAGCCTATTTTTATGTCACCTTGGCGCTGATTCTCGTGATAATCCCTTGAAACTCCTTTATAACTAGGCCCTTTGAAGGGCTAATGAAATTGCAAAGACCCTTTATAAGAACAAGTGATCCCTCCGTTTTACTTTTTCCATTCCATCCCTCTCCAACTGCATCTACACCCAACCTCACGCAGGTCTGTGTCGCATCCCAATCGTAGTTCTTCTAAGAATCTTCTGTTGCAGAAATTCCCTTGGCACTGGTCCCCGGACTAGAGTTTTGAAAAAAGCTAGGGAAGTGCTTGGAGTCAGAATTTGCGGGATTTTCCACGAATATTCCACGAACAGTTTTTTAATAATTTTCAAGCAGCAAAATACGACGTGTCTCGATTGCTATATAAATCGTGTTAAATACAAGTTGGGCATTGCAGACTCAAGACGTGATAAACAAATAGACCGGGCTACAGTGGCGGTAGGTACCACCTCAGGGCGGAGAAATTCAAATGGATATTTTCAGGTAGCTATGGGTCTGGTTACTTGGAAAAGTGATGGTGAACGGGAAATTGTTGGGGTTTATGGGGTAAATACGGGGGTTAAACTTCGTCATATTAGCATATTATCTCTGCGGAGGAGCCACTGTTTTGTTTACGACTTCAGATAAGTGAAAGTGCTTGTTATCATAAAAAATGATCTAGAGGGAGTCTTTTAGAGCCTCTTCTTTAAATTCCGACATATTGCTACAATAAGAGTAGTCACGTGACCAATTTTTACCCCTTACCATATTTGAAAGGTGAGCTTTTTTAACAGAATACCTTTGTTCTTTTTTTTGTACCACGTATTCTTTTGTTTGATACTCTTGAATGTTAAAAGATGCAAGTTAAGGCAAAGATACCTGCATTTGTCATTGTTTATCCATTTTAGGTTTCATTTTCACTTTCTTTATCATCTCCGAAGGTCACGAAGTTAAAAAGATCTGTCAAATTTATGGACCTTTCACCCGATGACTTCCAAATCTTTGCAATGATGTTTGATCGCAATATGTGTAGCCTCAGTGATGATTGGCATGGAGGCAAGAGTGAAATGTCTATGGCTTTGCCTTGCCTTACATACTTCTTGCCAAATAATTTTTTCCTCACATCATTAACATTTTTTGCCGATATCCATATAAATGGCAAACATATTCTTCAAGGTTAACAAATATTTGCTCATCAAGTTCCCATACCTGCCCAAGTAGGGAAAATGTGTTAACAAATCTGTTGTTCTTCTGGACAACCTCCCAACATTCTGATTTCCCTTTGCGGAAAAAAAAGACACATAGTTATTCCCCGTGAATGCATGAAAGCCTATCAGGCATTTCTTCAACCCATCTTCCATCTCAATATCAGACAAAAATAGTCCTTTTCTATTCAAACCAACTCCAAAATCGAGATATACTTGACTTTACTCTTTAATAATACTTAATAAAATTACCAAGATGTCGATGTCTGAGGATGGAGAGCGTACAACAACTTTTTTCGATGGATGCCGAGTTAAAGCGTTTCTTTTTCCTTGTAAACTCTTTGTAGCAGAATTCATGGTGTTTAAATTCTTTAGCTATGAGATCAACATCTTTAATTTCATAATAAATGTTCTGATCGATATTGGCTTCGGCATCTTCTTTTACGTTAGTTCGGCCTGCTTCGTCGTGATCGTTATTGGTACATGATGTTTCTGTTGCCTCTTTACCCGGTACTTTTGGCAAAAATTACACACCTGGGGATAAACATCTGGTCTCTGAGTAGCTGCAGTCTTTAGTGTTTGTGGACGCTGAATAGCTTCAGTGCTAGTTTCTGCGAGGAATTTCTCACGGGACAGGATCTTTGTAAATTTTTTTTTTAACAAGGTTCTAAGTGAACTCCGTGCTTATTTGGATCAACCTCGTCAGGAATGGAGCTGCATTGTTCTTCGTGGAGATTTTTGCCACCAAGTCGTAAACGAGTAGCCTTTGCAATTTTTTCTTTATTTATGTCAGACAAATCTTTAATATTACTGTACAGACAATCTTTGCTCGAGTAATGAACAATACAGCTTAGGCCTTGCATGTTTAAAAATATAAATAAAACAGGACCTCCTCAATACTTTAAAGGTACACAGAGTATCCAATTTTCAGAGCGAAAATAACAACTTAAATAAAGAAAATGACGCTTAGAGCAAAACAATTCTTTCTTGGTAATGATGCACACAGGTCTTTTTGTTCTGCTACGTATTTCCGTGATTTATTGAGTTCATTGCGTTACATATTGGTGTTACTATTTGTACAAATATTTTCAAAGCGATGAATTTCGAAAAAAGTTGCCCAGCATCTGAAGGAGATGTGGAGTCATCACGTAATAACCAAATGCGCATGAAATCAAACGGACCTAATAAATTATCATGTCTTCGCAACCATTATTCTATACATAGTTAAAAACAGTCATTAACTCAAAGTTATTCAGGGTATCTATCAACAACAGTTCGGTTATAGAATAATCTTGCTGATTTGTACATTACTGTAACATTTAAGAGTATTAAACAAAAAAAATTTCAGGTATTCTGTTAGAAAAGGCTCACCTTCCAAATATGGTAAGGGGTAAAAATTGGTCACGTGACTACTCTTATTGTAGCAATATGTCGGAATTTAAAGAAGAGGCTCTAAAAGACTCCCTCTAGATCATTTTTTATGATAACAAGCACTTTCACTTATCTGAAGTCGTAAACAAAACAGTGGCTCCTCCGCAGAGGTAATATGCTAATATGACGAACTTTAACCCCCGTATTTACCCCACAAACCCCAACGATTCCCCGTTCACCATCACTTTTCCAAGTAACCAGACCAATAGCTACCTGAAAATATCCATTTGAATTTCTCCGCCCTGAGGTGGCACCTACCGCCACTGTAGCCTGGTCTAAAAAGCTTTGCAGGAATTAACTCTTGCCTTATTTGTATAGGTTTCCAAAGCACAATTCGACAACCGAATGACTGTACTCCAAGCTGGAATTAACAGAATCAAATCTGATTCTCTCTCAAGATCTGTAAACAACCTTGTAACTAGAGTGAGTATATTCTTTCTTCATCGATGGTTGCTTCGTTTTGTAATGTTTCGATTATAATCGTCCGTAATTTGTTGATTGGAATTAACCCAGCGTAATCTACTATGGTTCTTGTATGACTCTTTTTTTAGGCTAATCAGTTAGCAACATCGGGCGCCAACCTTACAAGTGAATCGTCTGCAGAGCTAAGAAGATACCAGCAAATCAGAAACAGCAGCGAGCAAGCAGCGACCTATGTTATTTGTAAGTACATTGCTGCATAACAATTTTTGCTTACTCTTAATGATAATGTAATTGTTTTTATTTCTTTCGTTTTATATTCAATTTTTAGACGTCTTTGTTGGTAATTGTCACTACCAAGCTTCCGAAAGTAGTTTTTAGGACACTGAGAAGCTTATGCTTCAAAATCTTTGCATCTTCTCCATATGGCATCACAGCATCGTTGCAAGGATGACGTAAAAATGGAATATTTGAAACATTGTCCTTTTGAATGAATTATTAAGACGAAAAAAAAAAGTTATTTTGCAATCCTTCTCTTCTGTATTCGCCCGCCAGTCCAGTCTCCTCAAAGTTCTATGGTTTACGTCTTGAATATAAAATAAAATTTTCAGATTTTATCGAATTCTATTAAACATAACTGTACTAAATTGAAAAGATGCGAATGAACAGTAGTTTTGTACTGGTATTTTATAAAGCCCGCCACCTTTAATCTTTTTTTGCGTGACCGCCCAAACGATTTCGGCATTCCCAGGGACTTGTTTAACCAATATCTGTACATTGCATCGCTGGTGGGTACTCGTTGACCAATCTATCCATACCTTCAGTGGATCCTCCATAATATTGGATTCATTTTGTACCCATGAGGTTGTAGCTTTAGATGTGTTGTGAACTAGTGTCAACAACGCTTTGGTCACGTTTTCAATGCTACCATGTCATTGATCACATGTTTATCTGTTGACCTAGGTCATAGTACAATTCCCCAGGGGGCTCGTCACCAGTCCACATTTATACCTACGTAGATGTAATGACAGAGTTGGAATGGATAGGTGTGTGATCGGTCAGAATGATAAACTCAAAGAAATGTAATACTCTCGCTCTCTGTGGTCTTTCTCACCTTGCTTAAGCCCAAGACACAATAATGTTGTTTTGAGATTCTATCGACTTGTTCACTGCTAAACATACAACTAACTTAACTCTACGTGACGCGTGATAAAAAGTTCTACCTCAGCGATCATTAGAACTTTCTAGAAGCTTCTAATTAGCTAACAATAGAGCAGCAAGCAATCTACTCTAACTACGCGTCCTACACTAGCTACTAATTACGAAGGTCATTAGCTTACTTACAAAATCAGCAATTACGTAACTGTTGAGTGCACGTTCCCAACAAATAAGATGTATCCGTAGAATGGAGCTTCCTTTTTAAGCTTTTTGACCTTCTGGACAAGGACATCTGTCAGTTTTTTTTCTGAGGTGTACTCCTTTTAGAGATGTCATTTATACCATGTATCAATATATTTTGAAAATTTGCAAATGTGATGAATTTAGCAGACATCGCCCTCCTCATCTAGATTTGTATTTGCCCGTAACTCCCTCTAGATGTATTTTCAAGAATAGTTGAAGATTCAGTCTCTTGAACTCAATTCCTCAATTTTGTAATTCAATTCATCAGTTCAATGTGTTTTACAGTATGGTTTTCGTTTAACATTGCAGCTGTTAATTCATCAGTTCGAACGATTGTTTCTGGACTGCAGCAGATACAAGCAAATGCAGAAGTCTTACTTTCCAATGTCCAGGGCCTCAGTTTCAACTTCACGCATCAGAACGAGTTGCTTTTAGCGCAGAGAAACGCTTCGCAGGCGCAAGCTCTCCTTACACGGATGCAGACATCGCACAGCAACGCAAGTTTGCAAGAAGTGCTGGTCCTGGCTGTGAATTCCAATGTATCCGTTCTGGTCTCAAGACAAGCTAATCAAAGTCGCAATCTAACAGACCTGCAGAACCAGGTTGCTGCGCAGGAGATACGGCTTCAGCATTTGAGTCAGATTATATCATCAGTTCAAGTATGCTTGAGTTTGCATTTTTTTAATACCTTAAACTAACACTGAACTTAATAAGATGTATAGAAATCACGAAAAGGAGCTGTGATCATGACCAATTTAATTGGAAAGCCATAATGTTACAAAACTTGTAAATGGCTTTGAAAAAAGTAAACATTTGGTAAACTAAAGCTTTACGTCTGACACACTTCAGAGCACTTATATAGTCATGTGCTCGTGTTTCTGATTGGCCTATTTCGATCCACAACTGGGTATATATATTTCTTAGCGTAGAATTTTCGATATATGTTCTGACGTTTTAAACCATGAAGAGTGTCAGACGAAAAACTAAAGCCATAATGTCGATATTCTAAAGTTGAAGATGCCGATCTTTGATCAACTCTCAATATTTCAATGCCTTATTTGCTAAATTTATTCCCAGAATACAATTCGATCAACTAACGCAACTAAAGGAAACATCAGTATAGACTTTGAAGCAATACAGAATTACACGTCAAGAATCAGTGGGGTTTTATCTCAAGCTCGGGATGTTCTTCAGGTATTCCGGCTTTTGAATATTAGTATGACGTCACAATTTTATCCATTCGGAGTTCAGATAAAGTTTCAACCTTCCTCCGGATGAAATTAAGCCCTATTTACCTTCCTCAAAATTTTCCCTTTTTTTTGAATACAACTTTCTTGGAAATGGAATTTAAAGGCACTATATCCGGTCCGTTAACCGTTCAGCGTTAAATAGGTTTTGCAGCGCGTCAAGAATTAGCCGATTGGATACACAACAATATGTCTATTGTTCAGTGCAACCAATGGGAAAAGTTTAAACAGTCAGCAAAATGTGTCAGGACAGAGTGACTTTAAAGGCTCTTGCGCAACCGACATGCTTAGCGGCAGCTGCCTTGAAAATTTGAATGTGTTCTGTATTTTCATGCTGTACGATATTAGGCTGGTTTTGATACAGGGGCGGACACTTGGTCAAATATTAGGGGGGGGCAAGCCTATTGTTTTGATTAGATGACGTCACATTTCCCATTGTTTTGGAACAAAATACCATTGTCCTCTAAAATATTGGGGGGCGGTCGCCTCCCTCCCCTCCTCGCCCCCAGGCGTCCGCCACTGTTTTGGTAATACAGTCGCAAAGCATGCCAGTTGTGCAAAATCACCTATGGTTTAGTTTTTATGCTTTGTAAGGAAAAGACTTCATGCACAAGAGAATTCCTCTCACTTTATATACCCTTGTAAAGTTATGCACCGGCCTTCCTCTAAACTACTGCATCGTTGTATAACCTTCCTCCGGCTCACAGCCGTGGAGCCGTCATGTTTTCTGGACTCCTTATTCATTTTATAGTGAATACTGCTTGAATTAATAACAATTAGAACCACCTTTAAGCAATTTAACCAAATTCGTTTTTAAAAATTTCGTCCTTTTGAAATGAAGTACTCGTCGTGCTTAAAATACATAGAGTCCATGCCATAAGTAGTTGAAACACCACATTATTCTCATTCTAAAGTTGATAACTCTACGATTTAGCTTGCTCTGCAAGTTACAACACTGTTGCTATATTCTTCCCTCCTGATCCCCTCCCCTCCCATGCAATGTTGATTCCTTCTTAATAAGTGTTGATGCTTCCAATACTAGTTAGATTGCCTCCGATAACCAGGAAATATTGACATGAAGAAACATTTTAACGGGAGAAGGGGAATCAACTTTAAAACTACGGAGGCTTGTGTATGTTTCGCAGAAATTATTGCAATGGTCGAAAATGGTTGAAGCCGTTTTTTATGCTGGTTGAATGTGACCAAAAGGCAACCTTACATCTTAAATGTTAGACTGAATAACGAGCAAATAACCTTATTTTGAGACAAACTATACTTCTTTCTAGAGCGCCAGTGAAACATTGAACAACGCAAGTGGTCTTTCTGTGTCTCTAAGCACTTTGACTGGCCTTGTCAATGAATTGCAACGAAACTTAAGCGCCACTAGGGTGACCGTCAACCAAGCAACTGAACACTCAACAATGCTCACGAGAGAGGCGAACAATCTTACGAGGTTTGTTCTGTGTGACACATGTCTTCTCCTAAGACCAGAGTCCGCTGGGCATGTTTTATATAAGAAGGGGATGCACAATGTATTTAGGCTAAACGTATTTTAATACGAATTTAAGTCACGTAGAATGAATATTGAAATATTCAATATTTTAGGAGATGTTATTTTGGAAGAATCGCCTATTCTCTATGTATTTCCAAAATTTAAGAGGGCCGATATTTTAGGAAAATCACAATTTGTGCTATATCATTAAACTCTCGGATTCTATTATTTTTGTAGCAAATGTGTTTGTTTTTTTCCGATACAGAATAACCTGATATGTTTTCATGAAGGGTGCAAGATGCTTCCACCAGAAAAGTTGCACAACTCATTTTTGATGCTTCGTTTGTCTTCCATAATTCAGACAAATGTTAACCTCTTTTTTGAAGAGTCCGGTTGTTCTTGATCCTTGTTTTAAAGCCTGCCAGTAGGTACTTTCCTCTACAGAGGGTATTGTATAGGGAAATAGGGGTTGAGGAAAGCTTGAGATGTGGAGAATAGGAGAGGGAGGAGGGAATTCTTTACCTCCTTCTCCCTCACAACTTCTCCGCGTTTCCTTTTCTTCCGCAGTTCCCTTTTTCTGCAGTTGGAAGAGAGTGGCTAATAGGGGTGTTCCCTCGTGGCATTTCAAGAGTCAATCCCCTTCAAAATGACAAAGCTTATACTTTGTCAGAGAAAAAGACATAAGTTCTCAGGGTCTTCGTTATGGTGACTGACTAGACTTAACTAGATGTGTAATTGATAAATGATCTCAATTTTTAAGTGCATTCCTTGGAGCAAGAAGTCACGGAGCAAATGCAGTCAACGCCGTTAGAAGATACGAGGAAATAACAAGGTTGATAAACGACTCGATGAAATTGTCGGCTCAGGCAAACAGATCCGTTCAAGAAGTTCTCAACTATGTGAGTAGGCATTCAAGAAAATTTTGATTATTACATCCTTGAGGAGGAAACTTGTTCAATATAGCGTGCGTTTCTATAAAGAAATTTTTTTGTAAGAATCAACAAAAACGTTTTTTTAAAAACAAAAGAAGATTTTCCAAGGGTAATGGAGAGTTTTGTAGTGGTTTGCAGGCATCTTAGGCCGATTCGACGTGAAATGAAATCCTAGACTTACTCCATGAGCCTCTGTTTCGCTACTGCCTCACTTTACGGACGCTTCTAATGAAATCCTGTTTTTTGCAAAGACAAAAATATATTTTATCAAACGAAACTTTACCAGATATCAGCCTTTGCCACCGTGTTCCCACCATTCTCACTGTGCAAACATTAAACACCAAAATCCAAGTCATTTGTAGCCTTGAATATTATACTTGACATCTGGTATTCAATAATAGTCTGAATAATTACCATACTATATGATCTTAATTACTAACACTTGATATCAACCTACCATGATTACTTATTACCAACATTTGATATCAAATTCAATTTTAAACTGATTTGAAGCAGTTTTGTTCATAGACGTAGGAACCAGGGGGCACAGGGGAGAACAGGGGGCACGTGCCCACCACTTTCAGAAATAGTGGTAAAGTACCTACTTTCAGCTTACAGAGGTGTCCCTTTTTTAATACTTGTGCCCCCCTCTATTTTGAAATGCTCCTTTCGTCTATGATTTTAAAGCAGTTCTATTTAAAGTGCCTTGTGACGTCATGGGAGGAACTCGTTATTGTAACAATGATAGCGCTACCTTAAAAAATCTCATCCTCACTGCCACTACTTTCTCTGGAAATATCGATCATCTTAAACCTGTTAGATTTCCCTCATTGACTACGAAACAAAAACTCGAAGGAGGAGGCGATCGGGTCCCTCCCGTGACGTCACTGTCTATTCATTCTGAAAACCAAGATGGCGAATTTTGGCGTAGAAGATCGCCAATAACTCCTTCATTTCTCACGAAACGTAAAAACTAACCTCAGAAATGAAAATAACAGGCCTTTTTATATAAGAATAGATATATAAACCCAAAAGTACGAAAATCATGTCACAGGCACTTTAACATCTACTTCGATCTTTACTGTAGTTGAGGCAGCCTGGCAGTCAAAACTTGACGAAGAGATCAACAGCATCACTCCAGCGCAGTCAGGCATTGCATACAGTCTCACTCACCCAACAGAAGGCTATTTCAGGTAATGAGTAAAAATAGTTTATTTTGTTTTATTAAAAATTTTAATTCGAAAATCTTAACAAATTTTATACTGTGTGTTGTCTTTTGAAAGTATATGGCATTTCCATTAACTTCAAGTTGTGTTGTATCTTAGTGTTGTGTATCATATTTTCATTTCATTTATTTTTCTAATTTCTAAGAGTTTGTGAGCCCCTTTTTAAGATTAAGAATGACTCTGTGATACCTTGGGATACATCCATTTTTGATGAAAAATTTTCAGTTTTTTCTCTTTAATTTTTGTAGATCTTTTCTCTGCCTTTTCATTAATTTGGGCATAAAAGTAGCGTCATCAAGCTTTATTTTTTCCCACGATTTAGCACTTAATGGCATTGATTTAAAACTCTTTCTAACAGACGTTCGTGGAAACTTGAGCCAAGCAAACGTTACATATCAAGCAGTAAGACTCACCGGCAGCTCGGTTTCTTACCGGTTCAATTTGTTCTTGTCGCTGTTCAACCGATTGTCAGTTACCGCTGAATACGGGAATCGACCGCATAGCTTAGAAAGATCAATAACTCAAGCCAATCAGCTGACAAACAATATCACACAGTCTAGCTTAACTACGATCGCAGAATCAGCAGGTCTTCAAGCAAATCTGTCGTCTATGACGTCAGTTGTAAGAGAGTTGAATGGCACTGTGGCAAACGTAACTCAAAAAATGGCACTTGCATCAAGTGTTGGTAAGAATTTTCTTTCGATCTCTACAAATTTTTTACATTACGTAAGATCAAGTCACGAAATACTCTTAGATAGTTTTGCATCTTTTTCACATTTCATCAACCACTTGTTCAATCGTTGACATATGATTTGTTTGAAAACGGCTCTTTTCATATCAGCTCGTGTCCAGCTATTTAAAGGAAATCGACAGATGCTAAAATGGCTTAAGACGTATGTCAATCAACTGTTGGCCAATGAAAAAGCTTCTAGGTATCACCATGCTCAGTGATTGGCCTATTTTTGATTGATTGACGGCTTAGTATCAAACTAGCCACTTTAGTATCTTCCGATTGCCTCTAACCATGCTCTAACCTACAACCTTTAACCGTCAACACTGTACCGGCTCAGGGCAAAAATCACATTGAAATGTTATTTCTCTTTATGATTCTCAACAGAATCGAATTTTAGAAGAAACTCGGCGATTGATAAGTAGCAATAAATATTCAAAAAAATTTCAAAATGCCGACTATCATTCTAGTAAGACCTTCCTCGTTTCTCTCTTTGTAGTTGCTAACATAACAAGGAAGCTGAACAGTCCAGTGAATGCCCCAATTAATGACGTCAACAACATCACGCGTCTGATGCAGCAATTCAATTCAACGAGACCAAATCTTGAGAGTCGACTTTCAAGCATACAGTCGAAGTTAGATGCTTTAAAGCAGAGACTTGCTCGGGTAAGATATCTTCGCCATGTTTTAATGTGCATCGTAGACTCATTGGCAGTGAAAACCTAATGGTCCATCAAGCCAGACTGTGGGAAGATGTTTTGAATTGAGGGAAAGGGGTTGCAGTGGGTCCGGAGGCAATTACTCGCAAAAATGCTGGTCGGTTTAGTTTGTCAAAATAGCATAACGCCATTTGTCAATTTTTTCAATTAAAGTCAATATTTATGCAATCGAGAAGTGGGGGAATGATTTCATATTCCCCTGATGTTCCCAACTTTTGCATAGTATTGGCGTTATATTTTCTAAACATATTTTTTGAAAATTAGGATATATCTTTATAACATCCTGTATCCACTTCTTCATCTTCAATTTTTCTTGGTTAATTCGGTTGAATTCTATAACATGCTATGTCATGTCATGTCATGTCATGTCATGTCATGTCATGTCATATCATATCATGTCATGTCATGTCATGTCATGTCATGTCATGTCATGTCATGTCGTGTCATGTCATGTCATGTCATGTCATGTCATGTCATGTCATGTCATGTCATGTCATGTCATGTCATGTCATGTCATGTCTGTACAAATGTCTTGTTATTCTGCCATTCAAAAATTGATTCCCTAATCTAAATATTTCAGGCTCAAGCTGCCATCAAGCTTAATGGGAGCAATTCTGTGGTTTACAAGCCACCGTCAAATGCCTTATCTCGCAGCGTATACAGTGAGGTGCAAATGGATTTCAGAACGACACAGAGAAATGCCCTTCTTCTGCATCTTGGTAACACATCAGCCTTGTCAACGGTAACGTCTTACAAGAAATAAAACTTGGTTTTTATATTTTTTACTCGCGTTTATTTTGAGCCAAATTGCACTAAAGTGCTATTGTGCTATTGGTAGGGTAGGGTAGGGTAGGGTAGGGTAGGGTAGGGTAGGGTCGGGTAGGGTAGGGGTAGGGTAGGGTAGGGTAGGGTAGGGTAAGGTAAGGTAAGGTAAGGTAAGGTTAAGGTTAAGGTTAAGGTAAGGTAAGGTAAGGTAAGGTAAGGTAAGATAGAGAAGAGAAAGGAAGGAAAGGAAAGGGTAGGGTATTGCAGAGTTGTTCGGTTGGGTTAGGGTGAGTTAGTTAGTGTCCGTCACCGAACGAAAACCAGTGGCGTACCCAGGGCTGCAGCCGTGGGGGGGGGGGTCTGGGGCGTAGTCCCCATAAATTTTTTGGGACCACGCCCTTCAAACAATCGCAAATGCGGGGAAACACCCTTTTTGCAAAATTTTCTCCCATTTTTTTATTCATGTTAGCTATGGCAAATAGCAAAGCATTTTACAATTGTTATTGACACAAGCATACAGTATACTACCCCTCCCCCCAATGAGTTTTACATCGTTTTTAGACAAATCTCGAGGACCATATTTTAGAAAAGTGGGGGGGGGGGTTCCGGACCCGGGTCCGGGTACGCCACTGACGAAAACTTAAAATGGTCAAATGATAGTGTTCAATTCTTTTTGGAAGGTGGTGAGCTCAAGCCCCATCGAAAAGTGTTTTCATACGTTGTGGGCATGCTCCATTTTGCTTTGTTGTAGAAGAACCCATTTGAATAAACACCTACAATTATTTATCAAGTATTATTTCAGTTTATTTTTAATTAAACAAATTAAATATAAATTTCTTTTGCCAAATAAATCTGGTGATTTGATTAGCCTATATCTTTTAAATCTCGTTTTCGTAGATGGATAGGATGTCATTGAAGATTGTTGATACCAAGGTCGTGTTCGAGTATTCTATTAACGGATTATTGCGACGGTTGACAAACTGGGAGGTTGGTGTTTCAGATGGCCTTTGGAGAAGAGTCCTAGCAACTCGGTTTGTTTCTATTCAGTCGCTCATTTTTAATGTCTTTTACATAAGACCCAACCAACTTCATGAATGAATAAAAATTGTCCAGGTCCTTCAGTCAAAGAGTCTTAACCCGTTAATCCAACTTAAATTTTAAAAAAATGAAAGCGATGAGCCAAAGTTAGAAAGCAGGACAGTTTCTTACTCTAATTCAACGCTTCAATTTTCATGTTAAGATGAACGCCATTATTTTCGTTTTGTCAACTCTGCTTTCGCTTAATCCACACTCACTTTGGCAGCCAGATTAACAACAACTTCTGACGTCAATGGCGCATGTTTTGTTTTGTTTATGAAAATTTCCAAGCCCTTTTACAGCATATTCAAATTTTTCCTTCGGAAATAATTAGATGTTAAAATGAGCCCTCTCTCTATTAACCCCCCCCCCCCTCCTCAATAATGTGTAACAAAATATACCTCTCTAGGGCTATACAGAAGTTGCATAGCTTGGCGTTACGATATTACGTCGTCAGCGTTATTATTCTATGTCAAAAAAGCTAGATAAATTTTGTTCATGTTCTGTAATATAGGCCTTATTGGCGCTGCAGCATTAGGCCCATTTTGGGCTTGATCCGGCCCGGGCCACGACGCATCTTAGTAGCGCTCATGAGATGTTCGCGAGTCTAAATTGTTCATTTTGTTTGTATCTAGACAAGGAGACTTCAGCCGTTTAACAGTGAGTGTACTAAGCGGCAATTACTCGCGAACGTACAGCTCGTACACTGGAAGTGACTCCACAACCATGACATATTCTACAGATTCTATGATATATCTAGGAGCTCTGCCACCACCAGACATGGTAAGGCTTTTGCAATGTTGAGAACATTTTTATTGGTAATATCAAAAAACTATGTAGTGATAATAGTGAAGCGTTCAAATAGGCCTATGAGATGCATTTGAGTATCTCGTGCCTTAAATTCCATGTTGTAAGAAACTTTTATTCAAAGATACAGGGGGAATTACAAACATTGTAGTGTTTATTTCGGAAATATCGTGTGCATTTTGTAAGATATTGCTATAAATGCATATTGCAATTTTATATAGATCGAAAATGAAGCATTTTAACAGTATCCTCAGGTGGTGGCCTACAAGAAATCTTTCTGGAAATTTTGCTCCTAGACTCACATTTTCGGCCCCCTCCCTCCAATAATTTCCTTTAGCTGCCGCCCTGGTCAAGTAAAGTTTAGCAAAGTCTTGAAGTAGATGAACATGTTAGAATAGAAATACCGATGGTTTTCCCTTGCGTGAAACAAGAATCTAGATTTGTCGTTTGCTTACTACCAAAAAGTGGATTTTGCTTTACTTTTAATATTTTGATAAATCCCTTTAAGCAAAGCTTAACTTTTTGTTAAACGTGAATTGATACTTTGTTGTTGTCAAGTCTTGTTGTTGTCAAATCTTGCAGTTTGATAGATTTTAAGCGCGAATTCTCTTCATTTTGAAACAGGTAAATGTCACTGCAGCTGGCTTCAATGGCTGCATTAACAATGTGCAAGTAAACAGGGCTCAGGTCTCACTTTGGAACGCAACATCTAGAACATTCAGGCCTGGATTTTGCAATGCGACAAGTGGAACGTAAGTAGAACTGCATTGCAATTCACATCATTGAAGGGTACATGGTAGCAATTGAGTTGAATTGATTGTATTGAAACTTGTGTGGATTGGTCCAGTTATTTTGCAATTAGATGTCTTATTTACTTTTTTATAGCTAACAAGATTATTTTGCCAGCGTTAATGAGAGAATGATTTATCCGAAAAGATAGAAAGAGCATAACTTGTCCTTAAATTTATCTTGGGCAAAATAAGCAAGTGTATGGAATTGGTAATAATCAGAGTGAAACCGCTGTTACAGACACCTCCAGGGGGAGGGGGGTTGTTCCTTGAATGGTTGGAGGTACGGGGACGTTCCATTACTTAAGGGTACCTTTTTTCTGAAAAGTGCAGAATTATCGTTATCAGTTTTTGAAATATGTGCGGCATTGTGGGTACCGTTTGAAGAAACATACAGATTTATAAACACAATTTTGGGAAAACATAGCAAAATTATTTGGGGGGAGGGGGGAATTTACCATTAACAGAAAAGAATGCTAAGTAAGAAATGAAAAATGTATAATATTGAGAGTTTGGGACAATGGACATACAAAATTAGTTTGATGATTTTGTTGTATTTAAAAGATGCTATTTTCCCTTAAAGAATTATGGATATAGTTTCATCATGTTTGTGGAATTATGGGTCACATTTTTCAGACAGGTAAGATATAGCGGGTCAAAACTGGGCTTTGCTAGAGCCCCCCCCCCCCCAACACTAGAAAATTTATCCCTCGTGGTAACCTTTTTTTAATCGACTCAGACTTGTATTCGTCTTGTTGCCAGGTCGTCATCAACAGGGTCCGTACTACCTGGCGCTAGTTTTGCGGGCAATGGATTTCTCCAACTTGGCATGGGAAATTTCAGTATCAGAAACTCATCGAAAGTTCAGTTCGATTTTCGAACGTTGCATGCTAATGGGACGCTGTTTGCTGTCACAGGAGCTGGAAATGTAAGTGTCATTTTCTTGTCTCCAGAACCCAGTAGAGTTCCCATCTGTCGTCTGAACACTTTTCATATGGAAGGTTTGAAAACCTTCCAGGAAAACAAAGGAAATGAGGCGAGGTATTGGTGGAGTACTTTCGTTTTTTTTTTATTTCAACTGGCCTTCCTTATCGACTTTGACCGTACTGGGCCCTGCTGGACTCTTGTATAGATAAAATCTTTTGAGATAATTGTAAGTATTTTCTTTATCTAGACTCCCCCTTCCCAATTTATTCAGTGCTTTTAGAAGTTTACATCAATAAATTGGAAATCTATATAAAATAATTCTTTTTAAATTCTCTAATCTATGACTCTCTCTGAGATTCTTGGAAATTAAGACTAATCAACTGCTATTTTTGTAGACCATCTTGTATGAAATTCGTCTCGTGAACGGAAACTTGGAAACTTTTTGGAGCGGCGCACGGGCAAATGCTAGGCCATCAACCACTGGCTCGTATGCGGATGGTAACTTCTACAGAGTGACAGTGGAAAGAACGCAGACATATTTTAGTGTTTTAGTTGTCTCTGTGGCAACAGGGACTGGACCGCCGATCTCAATGACGAATGGTAGTCAACCGCTTTTAGAGGAAGGCACAGTGATTTACTTTGGCGGAGTTAACGTCTCTGTGTAAGTACCTATCAGCCCTGTCACAGGCACTATTGTTGACATGAAATTCTATTGGTTGGATTATACAATAGGATATTGTCACATTTTCCAATCAGTGGCGAGGGATTGATTCTTAACGATTTCACAATTTTGAATGCACTGCAGTGCTTATTGATAAAATTAACGGGATAGATAATGGGATAAAGTGTCATTTACACTCTTTTTTTATAAGAACCAGTAAATTATGTTCAGACTAGGCCTGTCCACCGAAGGTCGAATAATCGGTATTCAGTTACCTGTTTCACTATTCGGTTAGCTGAAGTCCAAAGCGATTATTCGGTTACAAATGAATAGTTCGAATAGTACGATTATTCGGTTGGAGACGAATAGTGCGAATAACCTCACTGTTGGAGGTCCACAATGGTTGTTTGAATAGCCGTGACTCATCGAAAAGCGTTGACTATTCGAATAACCGTGACTGATCGAATAGCCGTGACTGATCGAATAGCCGTGACTGATCGAATAGCTGTGACTATTCGAATAACCGAATAGCAAGGATTGCTCTAAAAGGGAGGGGCAACTACCTATCTTCAATCTTCGAGAAAGTTTCATGGATACGGGCCTTCTTCAAAAATCGCAAACCCAAGAAATAGTTACAAAGCGAATAAAGCAAGATTGGAGGGGGCAGGGGGAGTGGAGCCTGGGTTGCAGGTGGGGGTCATGGGGCTTTTTCAGGGCCTCAGACGAAGGGTGGCCGGGGGGCTATGGCCCAATCACTATTTTGCAGAATAATATAACTTTTCATAAAATCTTCTGTTGTGAGTGTTAAATTTTCTCTTGCCCCCCCCCTTTCTCCACTTCCCAACCTGTGTCGAAGCTCGTGCTAGAAAGCTTTTCATTTCACAAAATGTTGGAAAACGACCCTTTTTGAAGACTTACGACTATAGTTTCTCGTCAATTTGATACTGACTTTCTGGCCATTAGGGGTGACTAATGCTAGAGAAGGTTCAAGAAAACATTTATTTTTGACAAAAAATCGTTTTAAAAATTGCTTTGCAGTACAAAACACAGGAAATATCAATAGGAAAACAAAAAATTAATGGTTCTAACTTATCGAATAGTAATGACTGATTAGCTATATTCACAGCTTGGTTAAATTACAATAAATTTTCAGATTGCAGTTTTTTACCACCACCCCGTCACACCCATTTTGCCACACCCATATTCGCCGAATAACCGAATATTCGTTCAATTTTAAGCCGAATAACCGAATAGGAATATCTGAAGGTTTGGACAGTCCTAGGTCAGACTGACTGTTCTTAATTTTTTCGAAAATCTGAGGCTGGATTGTTCTTAAATTTAGAGGGTGTAAGCAGTGGTATTGCTAGCTTTTTCGCTCTAAGGAGGTGTTTAGGCCTCATTTGCCAACAAAGTGAGTGAGACAGCCTTAATTTGCTGACAAATTTAAATATTCACCGAAAAAGCACCCACACATCGCTAAAAATCCTCGATTTTGAGAAAAAACGTTGTTCAAAATTGCATTTTGCAGAAGCTCAGCATCAGCTTGTTCTTAATTTGTTCTTAACTTTTGACCAGTTTTGAGGCTCGTGTTCTTATAAAATTGTTCTTATAAAAAAATGTAATGCAGAAAGGAAACCCCTGATTCAAGAGCAAACTGTAGATGTTGACGGTGTTTTACTCCTCACAATTCACCATCCTTCCCCCACAGTGGCCCCACCCAATCGGCCTTTGAAATCTGCTAACTACTTAAACATTGCTTTCTCATCGACTTATGCATCGAGCCATTTAATATTACTTGTCTTTAATTTGTCCTTAATTGTAAGCATTAAGGCCGGTTTCCACTCGATTCGCTCTGGTCGCGCGACTGAGCGAATGCACGTTAGACCAGGCGCAAATTTAACCTCCCCATTTGCTGCGAATGTGCGACCGTTCGCTGAGTAGCTCAACTCAGTTGATTCGCGTTCGCCGATTCGCTGGTTTGTTAATCCGATTTCGCCAAGTCGCGCGGCCGGAGCGAATCAAGTGGAAACCCTCCTTTATGTTTGAATTATTAAGTCGGTTATTAGAAAGCTACCAGTAAAATTTTTCTCAAGGAATGACAACTTTTTAAATCCCTACAAAACGGAGGAACATTGGAAATTTCCACCCTTTTCTAAAAATCATTATTTTGTATCCGTTGAGAGTCTTTTTGTCTTCTTTTGTCAACAAAAGGCACTCGTGTTTTGCAAGGTTTCTTTATTCAACTGCAGGAGTGGATCAACGGCTTATCCCTTCGCTGGCTGCATAATGAACGTTCGTCTAAGCAATAACAACAGGATTGACGTCACAGATTCCATACAGTTAAACGACCCCAAACTCCTTCGCTATTCTAAAGGCGTCAACTTCAATGGATGCCTTCCACAGGTATGGTGCACAAGCAGCAAGAATTTTGTCCATGAAACATACACGAATGAACAGGCATCCCAGCACAATCGAAACATTTGTGTATCGCTAAATAGAAATTGTCGTTTTAAAGTTGCATCGCTATCGAGTTCTTGTGTCTGCTTGTTAGGATCTCAAGCTTATTTTTATTTAATTTTCTTTCAAATAATTTTATTCAAATAAAAGTTTTGTAGCATGGCCTATGGCAGACTGTATAACATTACTGTTTTCCTATTCACAATTTCACATGTTGTCGTAGTTATGCTCTTTGAGCAGAATTCCAAGGCTCGAATGTAGGTTTTGTTGGTATATAATGGTTCGTATTGCAACTAGTCAGAATTTTGAATTTACCAGACACTGCCAAATAGCTAAAAGATTAACTTTCTAACTTTACTTTGCCATACAATATCACATAACAGTATGTTGCAAAACCTGTTTATAACCAAGATGTTTTTTCATAATCTTATAATTTGTTCTGTAAATCGAGCTTGGCTTCCCCATCTATTATATCTTAAACCGGTTATCGAATTCACAATTTATACCATTTTTCTTCAGATTCAAAATGGCGTCCGTTTCCTTGGCAATGGCTATGCGTCAGCTTCGACTCCTTCGCAGCGGTTATCATCCCTTAGCATTGTCTGTAAAACAACAGAGCCGGATGGTGTTATATTTTATTCAGATTATCGGGTAATTATATATTGTTCATTTTGCTTTAGATTGTGCCACTTGTTGAGCTCATGTACCCTTATCCGGAAATATAAACTTAGTCTCCTAAGGAGTGACAAAATGCTCACTGTCCAAAATGTAGTTATGCCCAAAATGTCTCAGAAACTGGACCGTGCGAAAAGACGAGCGGAAAGCCACCATTTAAGCCTAATCTTTCAAGAAAAGAGCGCAGAAAGCCAACTTACATTCTCATTCAGAAAAAAAGCATCTGAAAGAGGCACAGAACAGCTTTCGTCCTTTAAACAACCATCAATGACAAAATCCGACATTGTTTTATGCATGAATCGAACTTTGATATGAAAGCTGACATACAGAATAATTGAACTTGTAGATAAGAGAGTGCTGGAGGTCAATGACATCTAACGACTATACTGTGAGCGTTTGAACGAAAACACAATTTTTGACTGCTGTTTCTTTCATATATGTTTCCAACCTTCCTCCGATCAATTTCTTGTTGCTTTTCAGGGTGCAAAATTTTATATCGCTCTGTATCATGGAAACATTTTCTTGGATTACAAAAATGCCTCGAGAAATGCCAGAAACTTTTTGTATACGAGATCACAGACGCTGAACAGAGGACAGTATTTTACGATTGATGTTATCTTTACTGGAAATACTTTGTAAGTAATTTGTTTTTCCATTTTTTTTCAATCACGGTAAACAGCTATAGAGTTCTATTTTTAGGATTTTTTATTTGAACCCCATTTCCTTAAAAGGAATCTGTCTCCTCAATGATTGGCTGATATAAAAAAATTGATTTTCCCACCTTAACGGATTATGCTGCCCGCTTCGGCTGGCCTAGCTGTGGTAGTGAGCAAGAAGCTATTGGAAATTGCAAGTGAAAATAACTCACTCCCCTTTTCACTCCCGTGAAAATAAAAGTAGAGCACAATAGGGGATGGACTGCCTTTAAAGAGCAGCATGAAATACCTCTGAATGTGCAAAATCTGTTTAATGTGTTTCAAAATGGCAGAGAAGTGGCCTAAGCACTTTTGTACAGGCTCTTTCCCCATTAAATCTCTGTAGCTTGGTCTCAGTTCGTAACTTTATGAACGAACCCAAAGTAAAATTAATCCGTTGGCAAACTGATCAGAGTCTTTTGTAGATTACAATAGTATCGTGGATGCAAGCATGGTAATGATTTTAAGTTCTTCTTGCACGTGAAGTTGTGACAGCATAAATAGTCTGTATGTAATTGTCTGGAAAGCTCCTCCCCACTCCTCTTTTCATATTTTTGAGTAACTGTACTGTAAAGTTGTCAATCCTTTTTATGCCAGGTTAATAATCTAACTAGAATAGATGGCATTTGCAATATCATGTAACGTTTGACAATAGATTAGGTAAATCTTTATTATTTTATCTTATTTACTTTACGAACTTGTTTGTCGTGTAGACTTCTTTTTGCAAACTGATTAATGGACTAGTACTACTGTTATGAAAGACTTTTATAACTAATTTTAATATCAAACCTTGCTTTAAAAGTATATTTTCTGTTGAATGAAATGAATTAGAAAATATTCATTTTTTCTTGTTTAAAGGATGGCGCTGGCTGTTGACGGCATAAGACAAGAGATACAGCTTGCAAGCGGTCTGGCACCGAGTGTTGAGTTGAATGGGAGAATGTACATTGGTGGCATACCCACGGCATTATCAAATGGACTTTCTGAGTTCCCTGTGACGCAAGGCTTTAAAGGCGACTTCAGTCTGGTTCGAATAAACGGTGTGGAGTAAGTTGCCCCTTCAGGATTGCTATCGAAACCTTTTAACGAACGAAACTTCTTGAGTGAAGAAACAAGAAGATTATGAGCTATAATAGCAAACAACTGTCCACAATTTATGCATATGTTTGAAGTATTACGTTGCATTGCATAAATTGGTTACCATTGGTTTTTGCAATAGTGAACGCACACTGTCTCCGACAACATAATGAAATAAGATGCATGAAGTAAAGATGCGATGATATAAAATAATACTCTACGTGAAACTATAAGCGAGCCAAGCAGAGAAGCTCTGTTGCCCCCCTCCCCCCTATAACACCGATAAGATCCTCAAAGTACAATTCACTTTAACTCACCTTTTTCTTTTTTTGCTAACTAAAGGTAAAGCCAAATTTGCCAACAAGACCCATTGCAATCAATGCTTATCGAACTTGTGCCACTTTCGAATTTAAGAAACTCGACAAGCCGCTGCGTAAATTAAATTAATGGTTAACCATGCAGCCATTCAATCAATTCACAGCCAACCATGCAAAATTGTCGATGACACTCGGCCAAAGCTTTCAAAACGCCTGTAAGGTAGCATCTCTAATTTGTTGCTCACGTGTCTTTGTATGCCTCACCTGAGTTACGTATAATATCCTCCGCAGCTACCTGAGACAACTGATCACCGTCAGCGAGTTTGTTTCGCTAGCTGGAGTCCCAGTTACGCAAACAGTCGGGCCTACACCTTTACCAACAACACCACCACCAACAACGTCGCCTCCTTCGTGTGCTGCTGCCAGTGGCCCTCCCCAGTTCGATGGCAATGTTAACTTGGCGGGAATTGGCGCAAATACGTTGCTGGCACTTAGGCCGCCTCCTGCTGAGGAGAGCACCGTTCTGTCCTATTTCAGTGTGAAGTAAGTAGTATATGTTGTATATTAAGGCGTAGGACTCACGATTCGACAGTCGTGAGTTCGAGAAAAGCATTTGCCAATTTCTAAGGTAGCCCCCTTTGGAACGATATTTAAACGTACAGTGCCTCTCGCTAAACAGGAGTATATTATGAGCGCCATGCGTGGCACCTATCTGCTCTTGAGCATAACGATCAGGGGGTACAGTACAGTATATTAGAGTAGCGTTAAGGCCGATTTCCACTAGGCGAATTCTTTCGCGCGAATCGAATATATAGTCGTAGCGATAGAGTAGGACCGTGATCTACTTTCTGCGAATCGAATTTTTTCGCTGCGAAACCTGAGAACATGACACCACGCATGCTCACATTGGCAAAAATTCGATTCGCGCGAAAGAATTCGCCTAGTGGAAATCAGCCTTTATACAGATGAATGATAGACAATAAACGTGAAGGGTATATATATTACTCCTTTGACAAAAATTGATTGGTTGTTAAAAAGTTTCTTAAAAAATTTTCAAATACTGTTGTACTAAAAAGTCTGGTAGTTGAGTTGCGATAAAAGGCATGCCAGCTATGCAAAAAGTCTTTTTTCAAATGGGGGCTCTTTTCTTCAAAGGCCTGGGACTGGAAAGACAGTGGTATCTGATGATAACCTATAGATTTTTCTCGGGAAAAATGGGAATCAATTTTTGTAAAACAAAATTATGACTGTCTGGACAAGCAAAAGCCAAGACAAAGATTTCTTAAGAGACTTGGCTTTGAATTCCCTTTTTGAGGTAGCCCATGGACTCTTAAACCCGCTTTCCATTTAGTCCCCACTTAAAAGGAGCTGTCTATTTTCCATACTGCTCGACCTGATGACGTAATTAGTTTACCCTAAACCTAAGCCTAAACCTAACCCTAACCCTTACCCTTATCCTTACCCTAACCCTAACCCGAATCCTAATCCTAATCCTAACCTTAACCCTTTACTTGAAATAATTAATCATACTAATTTATGACTATTAATCATGCTTATTTATGACTATCAGGTCGAGCTGTATGGAAGCTAGACGATTCCCACTTAAGAACTGCTTGCTTTATCGACGCATCACATATTGGGTGCAAAGCATTAATAGAAGCAATTCCAGAAAATGTCCCTGAAATGATTCTCCTCTATAAGCTATGACCTTCTAAAGCATAGTTGAATAATTTTGCAGCTACTTGGTTACAATAGAGTTCAGAGCATTCAGTCCGTTTGGTGTGATATTCTTTGTGACCAACAATAACAGTGCAAGCGTGAGGCAATTTATTTCGTTGGAGCTTGTGAATGGTAGCCTCGTGTACAAGTTCAACTCAGGAGGTGGTTTGGTTCATGTGCAAACGACAGGAAATTACGCTTTGGGTCAATGGACAAAGGTAGGAGATTCATACCGTAAAGATCTCCATTGAGATGTAAGGGTGACTTTGTGGTGGGGGGGGGGTTGGGGGCTGGAGGACCACAGTTTCAAGGGTCTGTGGCTCGAGCCCCTGCCATCGCCAATCTTTCATTTATAGAGAGGGGAACCTCCTCATTCGTACAATGTTAGACTTTTCTCTATAGTTGTAGCCTGTAATCTATTATTGTGTTTTAATACTATGCCAACTAAGCCTGTATTTCAAGACTACGGTGGCTGCATATACAACATTGCTCGGCGGGAAAAGGGGCAACTCAGTTATTTCTTCAAGGTTAAAATGAAAATAGATTGAGAATTGTAGCTTAGCTTGCAAAAAGTTCAAAATCCAATTCATTGATGCCAGGCTGTATTAAGGAACCGTAATGTTTTCAACCAGTACCCTTCTAGCTTTGGGACGTAAACAAATTTGAGAGGTAATATGTAGACAATTTCATATGCCCAATCTGACATTTGGCTCTAAAATTCTTTGAGAAAATATTAATTATTTATTCAGTGTTCTGACTTATTCAGTACTATTAAAGACGAAAAGCTTTAGTAATATGTTTCACAAATGTTTGATTTTTACAAAGCCATTTTCAAATTCTATTCGACGAAAAGATTGTTTGTACTGAATTTGTTGGTCACGATACACCCTTATTAAATTGCTGCAAGGTCGCCAGATGTACCCAACTGTCGAAGCGCTCTGTCATTGATGTAGAGCTCGCAGATTGTCCTCTCTCTTCCATTATTAATAACAAAGACCTAATCTAACTACAGCTAAAAGCAACTAGGCCCACGTCCTAAACTCTTAATGTCATCAACATGTTTTGCGGAATAGTGTAATACGAAAAAACAGTGTTATAAGAATAAAGTTAAATCGGTTCAGGCCTTTGTAAAATTGTACATTTGTAGATCTTGTTTCTCATGTAGATTTGTAGATACTTTTTTCATGTTTCTGTTGTTCGCCTACCAAAATAATTCTCTTTGTTGTTTTAGGTTTTTCTTCTGCGTCTTGGTCAGTTTGGTGCCATATTGGTTTCTCCTTCGCAAGAGTATCGCAACAATCGCCATGAAAACGGACTCAATAGAATGCAACTTGCTTATCCATTTTATATTGGGAAGTTCCCCGCAGGGGTGCCTACATCAATGCTAACGGTGAGAGTGATTACTGGCTGTGTATATTCTGGACGAGCTGATAAATGTCAAACAACAAATGAAGGTCTTTTTATGACTTAGTCATCCCCAGTCTTTGAAGTTGAATCACATGGACATTCAAACTATTGCAACTTTTTGCGCCTGCTCTTTTGTTCCGAAGGCGGGGGTAGCTCATTTGACAGAAGATTTGAAAGTGTTTGTCCCTCCACAAATTATGTCCATTTGTGTAGGCTGGTTTGACAAATTTTGATTGCAATTCCTCAGAAAGTGGAACTCAGAAGGCTTTTAAAGATTTTTTGGTACAAGTGTAAGGTCTTCTTGATATTTTCCAAAAAGTGGGTATTCTTATGATACAGGGCCAAGTTTCGCTCTGAACACCAATGTCAATTAACATTGCTGGCATCGCTTATTTTCGTGCCCCACTTTGAGCAATGTTCCAATTGAAAAGTGTCCCACCTTGAACAATTTCCTACTTGGAACAATCCCCACTTGGAACAACTTCCTATTCGGAACAATGTGTCACTTAGAACAATGTACCACTTGGAATAATGTGCCAAAAATGTCCCACTAGGAACAATTCCCCACTTTAAACAATGTCCCACTTGGAACAATGCCCAACCTTGAACAATGTCCTACTAAAAAAATTTCCCACTTGGAACAATTTCCCATTTTGAACAATTTTCCACATTGCAAAAAGGTCCCCTTGCGAAACGACTTACCAGGTGCCAAACCATGTGAATTATTTGTTAATTTGTTATACTGTCACCATTTTGGGGGGAAATGGAAGCAGAGGTGGTATAATTTGAGGGAAGAAACGACCAAATTTCGAGAGAAACACCATCGTTTCGTTTTCCTGCATGTTTTAGCAGGCATAGTGTTGTATATGTATATGTTGTGTACGAACCTCAATTTGAGGCTAATACATAATGGTTAATGCCTAATACACTACGCATTGCATAGGCTTGTTTTGGCAGGCATAAGTTTTCATTTCCCATGTTTTTTTTAGAACCCGGCTGGTAGAAATTCGTTTCTTGGATGCATACGACTAGTCCAAGTTGAAAGCGCATCAGCGAGAAAGCTACTTAATCTACAGTAAGAGAGTCTTAACATATCTAGTTTTTTCTTGCTTTCAATTTTCCATCGTTGTTTCTTAGTTCCTCCTAAATCGTAGTTGATTTACAAAGTTGGTTCTGTTTTGAAATACAGTCAGTATGATCAGCCATCTTTTGATAACTGGAACTCGCATTTGTTCAAAAAAAATTGTTTATGCTGATAAATGCAAGGGCAACGCTAAAGAAATTTGGTATTGGGGGTGGGGGTGGTGGTGGGGTGTGGCATCAACCTTTGCCTATTCCCCTGGACGAATGTCATTACCGCATAATGTCATGGCTGTCTTGTATGATTCTGGTTGTCAGATCAAATATGTAAATTGCATTGCTTTTATCACAAACTGGGATTTTGTGCTTAAATGTGGAAATATCTCACAGAGCCGAAGAGGTAAAGGAACAAAACCATTACACCTTTTTGTTCAAATTATTTTCAAATGTCTCTCGCAAAATCTGATATATCGCATTCGCAGACGAAAGTCAGTGTTATCAAAGCGAACCCACTATTTTTTCTTTTCAGAATTGACTGAATTGGGCCGCCTTAATCTCAACGCTTTCTCCAATTCATCTGACATCATCATTATTAGCGAATTTCCTGTAATCGTTAATCATTCGTTTCAAGGCTTTACATACGTTTATCTATAAGCCATCTAAAGCTGAAATCACATTCAGTGACGTCATTGTCATCATATTCGTTCCTGTACTCAGATTGCAGAACAAGTCGCATAACTGCCATTAAACTCTATATCTTTGATCACTGGACTGCAATATGGTCGATTTGTTCTGAAGCTATTACCATTGAGTCCTCGAATAAGCCCGTGGGGGCTTATTTCGCAAAAAATGTTTTTGGGGTGGGGATAATTCGAGTGCAGTTACAATATCACTGCAATGCGCTGGGTTTGTACTATCTGATTATAGAACGTTCCTGATACTTGCTTCTGCAACCATTAATATATCATTACATGCATTCTATGTAGCACATTTGATTACCCTTTGAAACCTCCCGATCCTTTGTAGGACGAATCGAGACCCAGTCTCCAGGAACGTGGGAAGATGCTACCAGACAGTTGTGCCGATGCTAAGGTTTACGGGCACTGGTTACGTAATTGCAGGTTGGTTTGTCTTTAAAAAATTTGAGTTTCCGACATGATTTTTTGCATTTATCACATGTCAAGCTGTTGATATATATTTGTTCACGCCTGTTTTATAGCAGAGATAATTCCCCAGGTTTTGCCCCCTCCTCTCCCCATTAAGTGATTGTACCGTAAGTTGCCCGGTCAATATGACGACAAAAAGCCGGAAAATAGAACAAGATTCCTAATAACAGGCAGAATTTAGTTTTAGAGTTCATGCCTTTGTACCCTGTTTTCAAGTAAAAGAGCTTCTAATTTTCATACTCAAAAGTAAGTGTATGTCAGTCGTTGGCATCTGCGCATGTTGTTTCTTTTATGCAAGAAGAGCGCATCCTCTTTGAGGCACTCTACTTGGCAAGGGCAAATGTCACTCTTTGAGGTCAAACATGGTACAAAACTGCCCGAGCACCCTAGAGAGTTTCTCCTGGACCCGCCCTGGAAGTTTGTTGTGGCCTCCATTGAGCTGACAACACCATGTTTACATTTTACAGTGTTGTTTTGGCTTTTGGAAAGATGTACAACATGCCTCTAGTGTGTATTGTTTGAGCGCGAATGGTTGGTTCAAATTATCAAATTTGACCTATAAAGTTGATGTGAAAATTCTTTGTTTCGAAATAAGATTCGATGTTTACGAATCATTCGACCAATGTTCCAATGGAATTTGGTTTGTTTTGTGTATGGTTGACTTTTCTTATTAAAAATGAAACGTTTTTTCTAAACATAGAACGCCGTCTGCAGACAACATCATCATTCTCGGTGTCCGTACGGTTCCGGACATCGCAGAGGTATGGAATTTTATGGCATCAAACCAGCACCTTTGGCACTGCATCCCTTATGTTGCAACAGCGGTCTGGTCAAGTAAGTCCTATTCTCTTTAATATCCGATTGAAATAAATCAGAGATTTAAAAGAACAAAATATTTTCTCTCTGTTTGCAATTGGCTTATTATCAGTCGGAAGTTTCGTACCCCTCAATCTTCCGAAAATTTCCATCAATTAACGCCACTGCTTGTACTGAAAATCCAATCGCTTGAGAACGCCTTGCGTAATGCAACTTTTGAAACACATCATTTCCCAGTGCACGCGAAAATTTGATTTGTTGCTGTTTTGATAAAAATGCAATCTTTTGAATATGGATTCGCACGGTATGAGAAGCCATGACCCACTTGGAGCATCCCGAAAGCAGGGAGGTTGATGGGTGTGGCCACTTGGTGCGTCCAAAAATGAGATGTTGCTAGTGTGGCCCTTTTAACCTCATTTCAGTGCTATATAAAATGTGACTTATGCCTACCCAGGGCCGCGGAGAGGATTTCTGGGCCCCCATCAAAACAAAAGAAAAAAGCAAGGCACACCGGAGGCGACCCTTTTAAGGGGTCCGGGCAAAATTTTTGAGATGGTTGCTAGAATTGCGGCTATTTTGGTTGCTGAAATTGCAATGGTGGCTATTACTTCATTATTATTTTCAATATAGTTGAAGTATGACTGGTATTCTATCGTCACAATGCATGCAATGTGATTCTTTACATTTTAAAAATCTTAGGAAATGAAAAACGTTTAAATACTAAATTTGATCAAAACGGACATGCTGCACCAAATATATTTTCACTATTCAAATAATTTGAAAAACTTTACATCTAGCAATCAGAATGGAACCCTTAAATGTCAATAAAAACTAGTTGATTCGATCTTGGAGCCCCTATTGACGTTGCCACTGCCCTATAACATTATCTTTTTTACTCTACACAGTTGTTCCTTATCCACGTCACAAGCACGGGATCCAGAAGCCAACTGACATGGACAGATGCGAACATCCCCTCGAACCGAGCAGCTAATATGTCGTATTACCTGTGTAACAATCAGCCACACACAGTCACCGTGGCAAGGTCTTCGTCAAACTACACAATCACTGTCGATTCAAACCCTCCGGTTTCTGGCAGCATCGGCAATACAAATATTGATGGTCCGTTGTACGTTGGAGGTACGTTCTGTGAAATACCTTGGCTGCATATCGTTTTACCGCTGTTACTGCTTTTTGCTTTTTCAAAACCATTTTCAAGTTCTGCACCGCCAAACAACTGCTCAAATTCTAATATAGCATATATTGTGCCATTTTGTATAGCACACTGAAGCTTTGCTATAAAGGATCTTATTTGTGATGGTAACCCGTTTTGTTTATATTAACCAAACCCATTTGTGAAGCTGTTTTAGTGGATGCACCAACTACTAGAGTGTGGTAGGGTAATAGGCCTAGCCCATGAGACCACGCTCTTTGGTGTTTTTCAACATTGCATTTAGTTTTAACTCAAATTAATCTTGTGCCTTTTCTACAGGATCTTCAACGGCTGGACAGCAAGGCCTATCGGGCTGCTTACATAGCCTCGTTCTAAATCGGCGGATCAACGATTTAGCAATGGCTGCCGCATCATCTGACGCAAGGTCAGTCGGCGTTGGATGCAGTGCGACGTAACGTCATTGTGGAGGAAAACACAACCATGTATCAAGTTTTTAGATGGGACTATAAATAAACTGGTTTATTGTAAAGGCTATTTGTTTATAATAAACAATATTGCCCATTAATGTCCCAAAGGGAGGGGCACTGAATACCCTGGTGTAAAGAGACCTGCTGCAAGAGATTTATTATTTTGTGACCCAGCAACACAAAATTTGAAAGATTTCACTTCCCATTAAAACCCCTATATCAAATACCTCCTATAATGCTCAACTGTCTTCTCTTTGAAGTCACATGCTTAGCAATTCCTATCTATTCACGAATTATGGACCTGACCACATTTTTATATACAAGGAATGATGATGTCATTTAGAGGCGAAATGTGGTTTTTAACATCATCAGTTTTTCTCCCAGGAGCAAGTGATACTTGTGGTTTATGTGGCTTGTATCAATTTCTTCCAATTCATTTCTTGACATAAGACAGCCCTTTTTCTCTTGCCTGCACAGAATGGCATATTTACTTCAGGGCCCACGCTACCTATCCTTAACGGGGGGCAGCAATAAGAAAAATTTACCCAGTTACCTCCCCCCCAGGCCCCAAGCTCCCGTTTTGGCAAAGCGTTTTCTGTCACTGTTCCACTTGTGGATTCTGGTTCAATGAATTTGTTGTAATCTACAAGTTTATTCTGATGAAAATTTGGCTAAATCATGTTTTAACAAGGTACCAGGGGGCTTAATTGAAAACATGCATCAAGATTCCCAAGAACGTGATCAGATCGTGATCACGTTCTTGATCAGATCACAGATCGTGAGTAGTTAAGAATCTCTAACTGCTTAAACTAAAGCAAAAACCCCTAGTTAAAAATCTTCATATTTCAACTTTTCAAAGACTTTGCTATCAGGAAGAATTCTAATCCTCTTCTACTATGTCTCCGTGTAGTTTTATAAATATGAGTTGTAAACCATCTCCAAAGTGATTTAGTTTTTTAGTTAAATGTGTAGATTTTATACTGATTTTATACCACTGGAAAGATATGATGTGTTTTTCTTGGATGTTCCTCGCTGGACTGTAATATCTATTGGCTTCGGGTTGACGTCATGGATTTTACATGTTGCTGTCTTTGTCAAAGATGGGCCTCAGATTTGAAAGAATCCCCTAAATTTGTCTATCCCGGAAAATTCATATCGTTTGGATGTCTTAATTTAGTATTTGGAATATTTAGACATTTCTAAAGAGTTGACCCGAGAAAAAATTTCACTGCAGCAACAAGTTTTAGTGAAACGTATAGGAAAATCTAAATTTTCAAAACAGCGTAATTCGCTGCCTGCCTGTCCAAACAACATGACATTTTTGGCACGGCAGGGGTAGCTTCATATTGCCTTTAATAGAAAGATAATATGTTTTCATTTGTTTGATTGAGTTGTTGGGTTTTGCAAATTTGAATGTAGAGTTTTTGGAAAATTCGTATATTTTAGGATATGTTTTCATATTTCAAAATGCCACACCTCCGTCCTCTGTCTATTGAAGTTACCCCTGGGGCACAGATTAATTTCATCAAAAAGATTCTAAATCTATGATCCATTTTTGGCTGAAATGAAGACATATAATTGACAACTCCGACTCGAAACCGAGAATCAATCTTGGGGCTTCACAATTGGGCATCAAATGCATCATGGGTTGTTTCTTTTTGTACTAGGACTCAGGGCCCTTTCACGCTATCAAATCGAGAAAAAGGTATGTTTTTATAACAGCGTTCACAGTAGTGGAAATTCATGTCTCCAGTTTTGGAGGGGGGGGGGGGGGTGTGGCTAAGGGCCATGATTTTCTGACAAGGCATCATCTTGGATAGACGTTCGATACGTTAAATGTTTGTCCATTATTTCCCCACAGTGACCCGAACACAAACGCACAAAAATGAAGCAACTTGGTGGATATGCATAAAAAGGGATCATATGAAAGAGGAGCAGTGTCAACGGGGCCTCATAGGTAAACACTGGGATTTGTCTTGAAATTCGCTAGTATTTTTTATTTACACAAAGTTGTTTCAACTTTAAGTTATTGGTTCTAAAACACTTCTCAACTTCGCCCATCCCGCGTGAAATTACAGTCCCTTTTCACGAGTGTCTGAGAAATTACAAAAAGTTTTTCATACGATTTAGAGTCAATATATGAAGAATGAATGAATGATTTGTCTTAAAAGTTGAATTGATCTGTCTGTATCAAAAAATCAGGTGGATTGAAATTTGGTGTGAATATAAACTACAGTTTGTTGAAGAAGTGTGAAAATTGGCATCTTGACCCCTTTTATATTGAATGGGGAAAGAATGCTGTCTGTGTACAGTAAAGTCGAACTGACCCTTGCTAGAGCAGTCAGAGGGCTGGCTGGTTGCCCAGGTCATTGAATTTCTGTACTGGGGCTAGCGAATGAACCACTGCATCACAGCCCGAAGAGGGTTCTGGGCTTTCATGGCCACACAGAAGGCGCTACGCTGCGCAGTGGTAATGTGTTTTGGCGGCCATTTTGAACCATGCTGGTGAGATGTCAGTGATCAACGTTGTAACCATCATAAAAAACTGGTAAGGAAAGCATTTATTAGGCCTTTGATCAGTTAATAGCGTTTGATATATTTGCAGTTATCGAGAACTGTTTTCACAAACAACACTTTTAACCTCACCTTATAGGCCTACGATGACTTTTTCAGCTTTCGAATTTAACATTTTTCTCAATAAAAATTTGTTGGTCTATCAAGTGCACCTGAAGGCTGCCTGTAACAGGGAAGGATCAAGATCAAAATTTGAAGGTGCTCAGTTTTAGTTGGGGCTGGTGCTACGCCCTTAACAATGTATGGTGACTACTTCTTTTGGATGTTTAAAAATTATTATAATGTTCAGGTCAGTTTATTTTTCTAGTATCTTTGAATTCTAAAGCAGTAAAAAATTGAGCACGGGTTGCCAATAACTGTTTAAAATAATTGATTTGCAATTGAAAACAATTATTTTTTTTAATTTCATGGAAATGTGCCATATGAAATGAAACAAATCGATAAAATAACTGGAAGGCAAACCAAATAATGATAAGAAAAAAATTCTAAGTTCTTATCTCTTTGTTGAAATAAATACTTTATTCCTAATAAAGGTATGATAAGTGTCATAGAAAGGCTGAATTTGATTTCTTTATTCATCATTCTGACAACTGTATTAACCTTTTTACAATTACAGCTATTCCCAACAGAAATAAGTATCATTGAGGTTTTTTTCAGTTTATGTATCATTGATATCTGGTTTTATGGTTTTGAGAAATAACATTATTCTAGACAATCAGTAGGTCTGTAAGGCTGCGTTCTTGGCTACTTAATTAACAATCATATAAGTTTCATAAACACTAAAATGTTTTGTGGATTTCACCAATCAGAAGTGTTTTCAAATAGTTTATGGAAACAAAATTGAAGAGTTGCATTGGAGAGGTCCATGGACAAAATGACAATTGTTTTTAACTCAAAAAATTTTCTAATGCATCTAAGATTTAAATTAATTTACCATGCTTGGCATCAAAAAAGGTAAAGAAAAACAGGATTCTCACAAAATACATGTTTCCAAACTTTTTGTCAATAATTAGAACCAAATTTAAACCTTAGAAAGTTATCAAAAAGGGTTCTATCAGGCATGCATACTGACCAGGGACGTAATTGTAAAAATCTAGCAAGGGGGCTTTATGAAATTTCTAAGTTGTTCTTGTCAGTAATAGCAATTTGGACATGACGAGGGTTATGTTTTTTTCAATCATTGGTTGAGCAGCCAGATATAGTGACTGTGTTGGGTGGCAGCTAAGATCAGAATGCCAACATGGTTCGCAAGGAGAAAAACTTTGAGATGTGACATTCTAAGAGTGGTCAGAAAAGGCATAAAAAATATTTACAGCATCGATAAGGATGAACTTTGTTCTTAAATAATGACTTATTGGTTGGATTTTGAATTGACACATTTTCTCTTATGTTAGCAAAACAGAGGAAATTAAATGAATAAAATGTCATGCAAAATTGTTATTCAGTGGGCTCAGAGAGTATTCAATGTTTGCAGATATGGAAAAATCAATTTTGAAATTAGCACAATATTAAGAACACCCAAGCCCAAAATTATCCAAAAATAAGAACATCAAGCAAAAATTATCTTTTTCTTATAAAAAAAGTGTAGTACATCAAATATTAACAGTACGCATGAAAGAGTCAAATAATAACCCTGGATTACTGTTGTTTTTTGGACTTGTTCACAAGTTTTAGAACCAGCGTCAATTTACAATGGTTTGATGGGAAACAGCTTGATCTCTTTAAATGCTATTCATTGAATCAGTTCTGTTATATTTTACACCGATTTCAAAGAACTCCAGAAAAGGTAAAGTCCTTAATATTTCTCTTTGATTCGGACTACAATAGGTCTATTACCTGGCTGTAGGGTGCAAAGGAAGACAAAAGAGATGGGATCATGTCTTTAAGTCTAGAAAGCACTAGGGGCTTTCTGTCTTGAGTAAAAGAATGTTACATAAATAGCTTTGGTATGGTCTTAGTTGTCTTCTTTCCAGGTGCTGTATTGATTTTAGAGGAACCCCACCGTTCCAAAAAGAATTTCAGAATTTGAGTTGTCATCTGAAAGCTCGAGCGTTTTCGCCATTGCTTTGGCATGTTAATCTTGCTTAAACTAAGCCAAGAGATGTCCAAAGAGACTTAAATTTACTGGCTTTGACGCTACACATTTGTTTATAAGAATACCTAAGTTCTTGCTGAGCCTTGGTAAGCTGAGACAAGATGTAACTGAGTCGCATTATAGTGTTTATGACTCCAATGCCGGACACGTCTATTTCAAGACATATAGCGTGAAACTCGCTTGGTTTGTTTTCCAAAAAACTAAAAAAACAATTAATTCTTGATACAGCTTCTGCTTTGCAGTAGTCTTAAATTATTCCTAAAATTAAGCGATTTTAAGTCTTACTGCTCGTTTTGAACAGGTTTGAACAAAAACAGAAATATTCTTATTAAAATGTGTGTATTATCCTTGTAGAAATTCGTGTTTATATCTACGTGGACGCATAGCTGATGAAAGGCAGTTTGATAAAATTCTGCACGAGCCCAAGCTTTCCATGGGAATTTTTCTTCGAGGGGGCTTAGCCATCTCTTAGCAGCTTTTCGGTGCTTTTTCTTACCAAGTAAAGCAGAAGAACATTGCCTTCTGCATTTAAGAACCAAAAATCGAGAGTGACTTCCAGCTTTTGAGATTTTATATAAAAGAGACACTTTTGGTACGTTTGTGTTGTTTAAAAATCTGTCGTTAACACTTTAGCCTAGTATTTCCTAAATGTAGTAGATTTTTGGTTAATCTACCTATTGAATAAATGGAATGAAACTGAGAGGTTTGAACAAACCCAATTCTTTATTGAAGAAAGAATTAATCTAGCAGGTAATCATATCCAAAAATCAAGCTTAAAATTCTTAACTTTATTTTACAGTTCATTGAAGGTTGTACAGGCCCTCAAGCAAAAAATTTGATACCGTACACAATTATCACAAGTTAGCACCATGGGGTCGACCGCAAACAGTGTTTTGGGAGGTCAACTGGCCGACTGGCAACTCTGGCTGGAAACTGACCGTTATTTAATCGACGGTGAAGTTGCAGGAGCGTAAAAGGTGCAAGACGCATCCAAGTCAAGATGGGGAACAGTTTTGCATTGATCTTTCTTATTCTTGGCTGGTTAACTCTGTCCAACGGTATGTACTGCTTGTCAAACTTTATTCAATAGCGTACATTCGAATATAACAATTGTCCTTCAAATACAACCTCCAACCGATTATTTCTGCGTCTTATTAAACGTTTTATTTCAACGTCTTTAAAAACTTTTGGATAAAACTCAAGTTTATGTTTATGTCTTAAGCGGGGGTGAGGGGTGGGGGTGTAAGGAGGCAAAAAGAGAGTAAGAAAGATTGCCTTCATATAGAGACTGGCAACTACCTGTTCCGTTTCTTTTACAAATTTTGAACATCACAAGAAGAATTTAGACATTTTGTTCAAAACATATAGCTTTGCTGTATTGTGTATAAACTCATTTCCTGCTTTCCTCGAAATATTTAGTTTACAATATGAGTATCGATGCTCTAGCGAAACGTTAACATTTATTTTTCTGCATCGTTAAAGCCGTTAAGGGATTTTTCCTCATATCCTAATCCATTCATAAATCAGAGACTGGCAGACAAGACCGCATTAAAAAATGCGACAGTGGTTAACAAGAAAAACGATACGATCCTAAGTTTTGAATCCATTGATCGAAGACCCTCCCCTGGGCGAATTTCAGCTGCGAGTTTTGATACTTATTTTAGATAAACTTCTTATTTAGCTAATGCATATGTTAAAGGATACTTGTAAAGGGGGGGGGGGGGTTCCACTTTGGCGAATCAGGTCGCGCGACCCTTGCAATCGCTCGATTGCGATCGCAAGATTGATTTCCTCTCTTGAAATTGGGTCGCGCGATCGCTGTCAGCGCCCCAGTAGATTTAGGCGCGTTAACAATATGGCGATTACAAGGCGAAAAATTTTGATTCTCATTTTGTTTAGGCGACGATTAAAAAGAAAGGCGCTGTAGTCTCGTAAGAAAAAGAGATTTTGGGTGAAGAAAAAATATGCAGAAAAATGTGAAAAGGGAGAGTCTCATCAGTTTGTCAGAGAGATGAAACTTTTCGACAAGGAATGCTTCTTGCAACATTAAAGGCAGGTTTCCACTTTTGCGAATCTGGTCGCGCGACCCTTGCGATCGCTCAACTGCGATCGCAGGATTGATTTCCACTCTTGAGATTTGGTCACGCGATCGCTGTCAGTGCCCCAGAAGTATTAGGCGCGTAAACAATATGGCGATTACAAAGCGACAAATTTTGATTCTCATTTTGTTGAGGCGGCGATTAAACAGAATGGCACTGCAGGTTCGCAAAAAAGTTTCCAGTTTAATGCCATTGATGCTACAAATGCCGAAAGAGCCCTTGGTAAAATGAAGAAATTATTTAGATTTGGATCTGACGGTATAGCCAGTCATTTTATCAATGTTGCTTTTCCTATAACTTCACAATCTCTTTGCAGTATCTTCAACTTTTCTATTAATACCGGAAAATTTCCTGATAGTTGGAAAACTGCACGTGTTGCACCTATTTTCAAGAGTGGAGAGCGTAACGATTGGTCTAACTAGAGACCCATCTCCGTTCTTCCTGTTGTATCCAGGCTGTTTGAAAAAAACATCTGTACATGCATCGAACAAACATATGTACATGCATCAGTCGAGTTTCCGAGCTTTACACTCGGTCGTAACATGTTTGCTTAAATCCACTCATGACTGGTACGTTAACATCGATAGTCAACGCTGTAATATTCATTGATCTAAAAAAGGCATTCGACACTGTTGATCATGATATACTCTTGGCGAAAATGCTTCACTATGGCATCAAAGACATGGACCATGATTGGTTCCGTTCCTATTTAAATAATCGTAAGCAGTTCTGCAATGTCAATGGTGTCTCCTCTGAAACTCAGGCCATAGAAATAGGAGTACCACAGGGTTCATGCCTTGGACCTCTCCTCTTTTTATTGTATATAAATGATCTGCCCTTTGCACTGAAAAAACCCATGCTACAATGTATGCTGATGATACAACCATATGTTACGCCTCTGATAATATGGAGGATTCGAATGCTATTGTCAATGCAGAACTTGCAAATCTCAATGGATGGCTTCGCGGGATTAAACTCTCATTGAACGTTATTAAAACTCAAGCAATGATAATAAGCTCAAAACAAAAACTAAGTCATATAAAGAAATCATCATCTGTTAATCCAAGTTTCTACGTAGGAAATGGTGATATTGGATTTGTGAACGAAACTAAATATCTTGGCATAATGATTGATGATAATTTAAAATTGGATTGCCAAATCAAGAGCATCCAAACTAAGATTTCGCGGGCTCTTGGCCTGTTGAAATACGTTAAGCGATATGTTCCAACTAGCACTCTAAATGATATGTATAAGGGTATAGTGGAGCCTCATCTTAACTACTGTTGCTCCGTATGGGGCCCCTGTGAGACCACCAGGTGGATAATTACAAAAACTCCAAAACAGGGCAGCGAGAATAGTAACAAACAGTGATTTTGATACATCTGCAGCACCTTTGATTCATGTTTTAGCATGGCCTACAATCGAGACACCTCTTCACCGCGAAACTTGAACTATGGCCTTTAAATGTCTGAACAATCCAGCCCCAGAATACCTTAGTTGGTGCTTTTCTAAACTATCAGATTGCCATAATCGCGGTTTTCGTAACTCAAAGACTGACTTGCTACCACCCGAATGAGAACATCCTACGGACAAAAATCCTTCGCTTGTCGTGGTGCAAAAGTTTGGGATGAACTTAGAATCATAATTGGCATTCTCCATCTATTGCTTTAAATCGAGACTTAGAACTTACAAGGGTCTCTTCCATGGACAAATCCGTCCTTCTTTTCGTCTCTCTGTCTTTCTTTTTATTATTTTAGCTTGTATTATATTGTACTTTTATATTTAATTAAAATAACGCGGTATTTTTTCACAGGGCCAATTGTAAAACAGGTTTCTACACTGAATTGTTTCCCTGTATAAATAAGTTTAAAATGAAATGAAGTGAAAATGAAAGGGAGATGTTGGGTAAGAAAAATATGTGCAAAGAGATGTGAAAATGAAAGTATCATCAGCTTGTCAAAGAGATAAAACTTTTCGACATTTTCAAACGCAAGAAAATTTGACTGTACTGTTGAGGGTTGACTTTGCTGAAACTAGCATAAAAACGACATGACTTCTGGACCAATTTTTTTCCGTAGTCTTTTTCTCAGCGTAGCAGAGCGTGGAGTTGATTTTTTTATATGCGCCAAAGAAAACAAAACAGGAGAATGAGGCATTTTACGTAAAGCAGAGAAGAAAACAGAGCATCTAATTGATTCTTGATAATTTGGTCGCAGAAAAGTTGGTATCTATTCAACTCCCAAAAACAGTCGCGCGATCGCCAGTGCAAAGGGGAATCACCGCCACTGGATAAAATGCGCATGCCCAAGAGACGGAATGCTTGGAATTTATTGCGAAATGTTCTAAAGCCACGTGTAACCTGTATTTTTGATTGACAGGTTGTCTTCATTAACTAGCCAGAGTTCCAGACCCCAAACTAAAAGTATTGGAATCTGGGGCTCAGGCTATCATTAACGTGATTTCTTCATTTCTACTTTTAATAATTTTTATTGCTTTCTTATTTATTATCATGTTCTCTTACTGTTATCTATCGATGTGCTGTTGTGTCATTTCTAAATTTTGTAATACATAAATTCCGTAATTTTTCATGAGTTTCTAAAGCCGTAAGTATTTTTCATGATTTCACGAGCCGTAAATAGGCCCTCTTGGCCTAGATACCCGTGGTCATAAAAAGGACAAAAGAAACAGTCCTTGCGTTTTACAATGCTTTTAAACCGAGGGGCAATTCACTGTTGCAAATAGCGTGCGAGAATTCCCCGAAAACAAAAGGATTTCCATGAATTTTCAGATAAAATAATAGAATTTTCACCAAAGATGTACGGGATTTTTACGAAGTGAATTGTTCCTCGTGACCCGAAGAACTCCCCCCCCCCCCACTTTCATTCAATTCAACTTACTCAATGAATTTCAATGCTGATCGAATGAAATTTTATTAGAGTTAATTTCACGAGGGATGTTGTAGAATTTGATTTCGCTAGGGGTTCTTATTTTGGCTTATTAGTATTATTCTCATTTGGGTGTCAATTGTCATGCTTCAATTTGGCATTTAAGTCCTGATGCGCTTCTTTGGCGCCATTGGGAATAATAGAGAAGAAGGACTTCTGTAGTTTGGGCTTCTGCGCGAAAGCGTGGGTCCCTTGACTCAGATGGGTGTATTTGACTGCTCTGGGTCGGGATTATCGTGCTTATTTCGTATGCTATTTCCACGCTGTTCTCTTCCCCCGTCCCTCCCTCCCCTTTTGATATCAGGCGTAGCGTGTTTCTCCAAATCCTTGTCTATTCTTTTGTATTAGGCCAGGGTCTGTTTACATCACGGGATTCTTTTCTAAGTTCTTCTAATTTTTCGTTTAGGAAAGACTTGGATCTTAATTCAATCATGTTTCCTCTTCCCCTTTCATATCTTTGGTATCTAAGGTAGGATTGGTGCATCGCTTCTATTGTAAGAAAAGTGAACTTTTCTTGTCCATTCCCTACCCAGAACTTTAAGCTGTTTGTACTTGAGTCTATTAAGCTATATCAAAGGTTAGGATTTTGTATGGGTTAGGTGAAGCAACTTGTGCCGATGCACCAACGGTCCAACGTTGCTTCCTGTGATGAGGGAATGTAGACTCTAGAACTGATTTGATAAGGGATGTGGCAACGTCTTCTGAAGGAGCTTTTTTTAGTTGATTGGAAGCATTTGTTGATGCTTTTTCTCCCAGTAAGAAATTAGATTTTATTTACACTTCATCTTTTCCTTTATAGCTGGGATCTGTTGGCGACGCAAAAATTCTGATGGCAAATGCTCAGGGTTTCGTGGCTTTTACTCAAGTCAAAAATCCTGCTGTGAAGCTGGTGGGTTGGCCTATGGCGGACGAGGCACCATCAAGTCAATTTTATTCGAATTATTTATTGATCCACCTCCCTGCGTTGTCTGTAATAGTAAGTAACAGTGTTTAAGTAGTTCTTTCAGGAGATCTTTCAAATTTCATTGGATACCTTTGTTTCAGAAATGCTACTTCAGGCCAGGATTCGGCTGTTTGTGGTCTGAAGTAGTTCTTTCAGGAGATCTTTCAAATTTCATTGGACACTTTTGTTTCAGAAATGCTACTTCAGGCCTGGATTCGGCTGTTTGTGGACTTTATATGTCTGTCACCAATTTTAAGGTGCTTGATGGTTTCCGGGTATTTTTGTCCTCCATTTTTTCTCCGCTAAAATCTAATATTCATGTGTCAAATACCTCATTAAGAGATGTGTTTAAACTAAAAAATTGGACATTGTACGTTTGCATGTATCAGACATTTTTCTTCCCTTGTATTTGTTTTTGACTTGCTTTTACCACCATCTTTAGGAAAACTTCGAATTTCAATATTATCTTGCGTCTGTGCTTCTTCCATGGCTCTAAAGGTGCATTTAAAACCAAGAAACTTTTTGTGATTTAGTTTAATCAACAGAGGATAAAAATGTAAGTCTTTAAAGTCCTGTTGTCTTTACACTTTCTCTTCAACCCTATCCAGTGGTGGGGCTGCGATGGCCCTCCTGGTGTGGGCAGTCTTCTCTTACTGCGATGCGAAGGCTCCCCTGTGTGATCGGTAAAAGAGAGGGGCAGTGCGGGTGAATGACTCGGCCTTGGGTGTTTGCTTGAAAGACGCAATTAACGCACAAAGTCGGGGGTCGTGATTTCGAGCCTTGCTCGGGTCGGTTATTTTCCCGCACTATCTATTAGAGGTTAAAAAATAACGAGCTTTAGGAGCCAGGCCATGGGCTGAGCTCCTTATTAAGGGAATGCATATTTTGAGAAATTGTGTTGACTTGGTGTACTAATGTGCCTTTCCAGAGGTAATTGTATGGTATACCGTTAAACCTCGAACTGCCCCCCCCCCCTTGAAAAGGCCCCCTCCTCTGCAAACAAGTCCCCACTGCTACCGTAAATCCTCAAATTGGGCTCCTCTCGATTTGTTGATTTTTGCCATCTAAGGATTGCCTTTGGGGTTTTATTGAATTATTCAAAAAATTCATGCTTTTGATAATAATTAATTAAATGTTCATAAAGGAATTCCAACTAAAATATACGAAATCTTTTAATAATGTCTGAACAACGGACAACGGTCTTTTGTTCTAGAACAATGGGACATGTGACGTTATCTTATTGAAACAATAGGCTTGCCCTCCTAATATTTGATCAAGTGTCCGCCCCTGTTTTACCATATGTCAAAAATCCTAAAAATTGATTTCTTGTGACGTCACACTTGAGTATTTGTGACGTCACACTCTATTACTCTTCGTAGGCTCCTGAAAATGAGAATAATATTCTTTAATTTCAGATTCGTGCTCAAAATTAACGTGTGAGGAGGGTATGGCTTGTAGATTGTCTGCAGACGGTTTGCCACTCTGCTATTGCCAAACAGACTGCTCAACGTACAAGCATGGCCCTGTTTGTGGTTCTGATGGTCGTACCTACAAATCGGAATGTTACATGAGAAAACGTTCTTGCGGGCAACATCGGCTAGATGTCGAATATCGTGGCACCTGTAAAAGTAAGTTACGAAATTTATTCTTTCTTATTCCTATTATATTCTTTTATGAAGGTTTCCAAGGATTTCTATTTTATCATTTTTCTCATGTTTATTTTTTTAGGCATGGTAGCCCCCAGTTAGAGGAAAACTCATTTAAAGGGGGCCATGCATTTGAATACAATTTAAGTTAAAATAATTATAATAAATACAATAAAATACAATGAGATTAAATAAAATAAGATTAAAAAAAAATAACATTTAAAAAAAATACTGCGATTCATGCAATGCGGGATTTATGCAAGACCTTTCTTAAATTTCTTTAGGGTTGGTTGACATTTTGTCTTGTCGTCAACCCCTTCCCGAGACTCGCCCCCCTGAATGAGAAACAATTGCATGTTTCTTTCAAGGAAAATTACATGTTTCTTTTTATGTTACGTATATGATAACTTACACATTTGCTTCTATGAAGAAAACTACAGGCACCTGAAGGTTACGATGAAATTATCCGGGGGGTCCGGTCGGATAAGGAGTGTTTGAAAGGAACGGTCCGGAACGCAGGCTTGGGACGTCAGGGTCCAGATAGGAGGGTCTGGCTTTAATGGTATTATTATTATTTTTATTATCAATTTATTTACAGTAGGCTACTAAAAAAAAGCTTATTTGCAGCTAATTAAGGCCTACTACAAACTTAAAGTTTAAAATGCATATTAAAGGTAAAGTTGACACATAAAACAGATCTAATAGATAAATAAACAGCATTACGTATAGAGTACCGAAGTGATGACGTCATAAAAACTCATTTTTAGAATTTCTGAACCTGAAAGAGCATCGTGAAATACCTCTAAATATGCAAATTCAGTCAAAGGCATTACGATTTGGCTGATATATGGCCTCTTGAGCACAGGCTCTTGCCCCATCAAACCTCTGTAATTTGGTCTTGGTTCATAACTTTATGAACCAGGCCAGGATAATAGTGTTAAGAATTGTTGCCCCGAGATCATTCTAATAGAAAACATTTTGCAATGAGTTCCATATCGTATTATCAAATTCACCGTTTTGTAACTCGACTAACTACCAACAGCAAAACATGCAAACATATGGAAACAGGTTTTTGTCAAGAAATATATTGTGTAAAATAAACAATGTGGGTTCACACTTTGTGTAAAAAGAACTACAAGATGACATTGTTTTGTTCATTGTATAGCTAAAATTGTATTCTTAACAAACAGTGATCTGTCAGCAAACTCAAAATCTTTCATTGGCCATAACTTGACTCGCCCAATGTTGAACATATCTAACTGATTTTGCATATTGAGAGGTATTTTATGCTGTTCTTTCAGATTGTGGTCAAATTTAAGAAATTCTAAAAAAATATTTTTGATGACGTCACACTTCGGTACTCTATGTGACATAATTCTTGCCCATTCGTTCCATTTTTTATACGCTTCTTGAGAATTGGAAGGCTGACTTTTTCTTTTATCTCATTTAGTAATTTATTCCATTATATATTATAATTTATTCCATTATCTGCAACCCAGAAAAGATATACTTTCTAGACAATATGTCGTTGTTCATCTTTTTGGGAGCTGTATTGGCACACGAACCCCCTTTTTTCCGATTTGATTGTTTGATGGCCTATTTGATAAAGCAACATCCATTTTTGAAGAGCAGACTGATCTTCGCTTCAAAGTCATAATGGGCTTTGAAGAAAGAAAGCATTTTGGAACATACTTAAGCTTTTCGACTGTCACTTTTCAGAATATAAAACGTCACAACTTGGATCGAAAACTCGACGCTATGAATTATGTTTACCCAGTGGCGAATCGAAAAAGGCCAATCAGACACGCGTTTATTTCGTTCCATTACTGGGAATACAAATTTCCCAACTTTGAGTTTTCGATCTATGTCTTTCCTCTCGATGTGACCATCCCCGTGATTTCTATGCCTGTAACTACAAAAATTCTGGTGACTCTCCTCTCTCTTAGTGAAATATCGGTCATGTCAGCGACTCGAACAAATGCAGTCCCTTTGATCTGTAGTCTGCGACCCTGAGCCATTTTTGCACCAAATTCCAATAATTTGTCTGCCTGATAATTCGTACAAATTTATTTCCACTTGAACTTTCAACTCATCGCTGTTCCTTTGCTTATAGAGAACTGCGTCGGTGTCACGTGCTTAGAGCGTCAGGTTTGTGTAGCAGATAGGAGCGGCAATTCGTACTGCATCAATACACATTGTCCATCGGCTTGTCCTTCAACTGTCAGTAGAGTTTGTGGTACAGATGGAAAAACATATCTGAACAAATGTGCCTTAAAGAAAGCAAGCTGTGTTGGTGGAAGAAAAATCGACTTTGCCTATTTAGGAACATGTGAAGGTACGGTAATTTTGTGTCGCTTCATATTAAACTGCACAATATCGAGTTATGCCAAATTTCACGCCTTAAAGGCTTTTGAAGTTGTTATATTTCGCACTTTACAATGCAAAATATTTTTGATAAGATGCGGATCATTTCTGCCGAGGCTACTTGTTCTTATTTTTTCTAGATATTTTGATGCTCTGGTATTCTAAATCTTGCTCTTATTTCAACATTGATTTTTCTACATTCACTCACTATAAATTGTTTCTAAGGCCACTTAGTAAAAGCCATGCATGATATTCCTAGTAGCACGGTTGATTAGGTAATCAAATGTCTTGTCAACATGAGTGAACATTTTCCTAAACATGTTCTAAAATATTTACATCTGCGGCTGGACATGTTCTTGAAATGTTCTTATTTTTTTGGCAAATCGAGCCTCTGTGTGTTCTTTTATAATGATGAAAATGGTGTTTAGCAGCGATGCTTGAGGTACACCTGCTGATGTTTGAGATAACACCGTTCTCTATAAGTTTTAGAGAACGGTGTTGTCTCAAACATCAGCAGGTGTACCTCAAGCATCGCTGCTAAACACCATTCTCATCACCAGCTGATAATTTTTTAAGCCATATATGGCAGAGGCTGAAATTTGAGCTCACCCCCGTCAAATTATTCAAAGGGCAATAGCCAATTCATTTTGAATAAATGCATAAAACGGCTTATTCTAAGATTTGCAGTGCTCGTCCCCTCAGAACGTAAGTTTTTTGCAGTGAAAAATTCATGTCGAGATGTGCAGTGTCCGAAGAAGACAAAATGTATGTTGGATGTGAATCTTCAACCACGATGTGACTTTTGTGATTGTACTGAAAGTGAACGTGGCCTACCGGTGTGCGGGTCTGATGGCAAAAAGTACAAATCGTGGTGTCACATGCGAAAGCATTCATGCTCCATTGGAAAGATAATAAGAGTGGACCCAAGACTCAAATGCCAGTGAAAGCTTTGTTACAAAATGAAAACGACAGCATGCTTGCTTCGATAAAATTGCCAGGTTTTTTATGTACAAATATTCAGTCCGCCTGTACTATACGATTCCCTACGCTTTATTGCCTGTAGTTTTTCGTTCAGCTTTGTAAATCCAAAACAGATATATGAACTTGCTCTTTCACTTACTTCAAGATGCAACGACGTTTGCACCGATAATGATTAGGAGCAAACGCCTCCTAGCAATCCTTTATGGCATGTCATATCACAATTTGACATGGGCGTTTGCTTTGTACGAGCAGTGATGGCAAAAGTTGACATGGAGAGCAGTAGCGGTGTGGGCCACTAGGCTGTAGGGGAAGACACAATGAAAACGTTAAGGGCGCGCCTTTTCTACAGTAAGAAAAAAGCTTCCCACTAACATGGAACGCCTTTGCTTACCTTTTAAAACGTAAAAGCAATTTCAAAATCATAGCATCGTTTCACGAAGAATACGTTGCCAAAATATCATGCCTCTTCCAACATTTCCTCATCGATTTTAGACGAATTGCAAAATCGACACTGTCGAAAACTAGGATGGAAGTGTTCCTCCTCAGTCCCCTCGTGCCACCGCGATTGCTGGGAAAGTGGGAAGCAATCTTATTACTGAATCCAGCTTGTAAAATGGAACGGTATGGGTAGAAAGAGGGACATGGGTAGAAAAGCAGTTAAGAGTAGTATGCATATTGTGTTCTGTAAGCAGGGGCGTACCTTGAAGATTTGGAGTAGGGGGTGTAAACGGGTGAATTTACCGACCAAAATTCAACTGTTGCTAATCAATGTATACACGCCAATATACTATAAAAAGTCAAGTTGCGCATCCACATTTACCGACCAACTTTCCAAAAGTGTACCACTCCCTCCCCCCCCTCCCACACCCTTTGGTAGGTACGCCCCTGTCTGTAAGTAAGAGGGGAATAAGTTTATTGTTGAAGCATCTGTGTTGCTGTAAAGTGAGGCAGTAGCGAAACAGAGGCTCGTGGAGTAAGTGTTATGGATGCCTTGGATGATCCACGTGTTCGTGAAACAAAGTAAATCAATTTGCATTAAACAAATCGCAATTACCCATTATGAGTATACCTACCTGTAAAATTGTATTACCATAAATATTTTTCACATGAGATCATCAAAATAAGCCAGAACCATGCTAGCAAAACCTGGGGGTATTGAAGATTTCCACTATTCATAATCAAGGTACAGACCAGTGTCCTCTGATTTCTCTTGAAATTTTCGTAAATAAAGCTTAGTTTTTGGTAACTATTTTGGTAAAAGTTTCGTTTTGAAGCTTTGGCTAGATTTTCCGGTATTTTACACATTTTCTCGCGTCAAATATTCCAATTTCTACATATGTAGATACTTCGACATTTACTTGCATTTTTGCTTGTTGCTTCGAAACGATAATAAACAACAGTTTTTTCTAGACATTCCTTAGTTGTCTAGGTTGTTAGCCTTCATTATTTGTAAGTCTTGTCCAATGTAACGTGCTTTAGATGTTCCAGACAAAAGAGATCTAAAGTATGACGTCAGCAAAAGCCTTTTAGAACTTTTGAATTTTAACCACATAACATAAACGAACACCATGAAATACTTCAAATTGTGGAAATTTATTCTAATATGCCTAAAATCGAGATATTGCCAATGAAAGATGTGAAGTTTGCCAACGAATTCTAATAATAGATTTTTGTGACGTCATCATCTTTGAACTCTATTAACTTTGAAATTTTAATTTCGACGTTTACGCTACGTGTGTTGAACCCATGTGGAATAACAGTGCCTGTATTTTCCTTAACTAATGTTATGCATGCTCCCCGATGCTCGCCACTGTCAATTAAAGTAAAGATTTGGCTGTCATAAAGCTATGAACAGAGACGAAATTACAGAGGTTTGATGGAGAAAAAGCCAGTGCACATGTGGCCATACCGTATTTTCTTGAATGGATGCCGCCCCTGAATAGAAGACGCCTTTGATTAGAAGCCGCACGAATTTCGTAAAAACCAAAATAGAAGCCGCCCTTGAATAGAAGCCGCATTTTTTCCTACTGAAGTTAACAGAATAATAGAATAATTGAGGACGTGTATTTTCTTCATCATATCATTACGATTTCCACTTCACTTTGCTCTAAAATTTCATCAGTTAAATCCTCTAAATTATGAATATTATAAATATCCGTTTCTTCTCGAAAGTTGTTTTCTAATGTTGGCCTTGGTACAAATTCGATGCTTGGATTCGATTCACCAAAGAGTACCCTGGCTTCCTCTCAACCAATTCAAAATACATTTGACTAATTTTGCATATTTAGAGGTATTTAATGATGCTCTTTCAGGTTATGGGATTCGATTCAAAAATTGTAAAAAAGGGTTTTTGTGACGTCATCACTTTTGAACTTTATTGTCGCATTATTATTATTATTAGCTATCATATTATTGCGCTCTCAATAGAGGCAATTTAGAAGGGGGTAAGTGCCCCTCTTGTATCATTATTTTTGGAAATTTTATGTTTTTGAGAAAGACTACGGATGAAGTGATTTTTTTCATAATCTTGTATCAACAGTTGTTTTGAAATAGACTCGTTTTAGGGGTGTGTCGAAGTATTGGTTGTTGGAATGTTACTCCCATTTTTTGATGAACAATTTTTGAACTAATCATTGCCAGTGATGTCACTTTTTAAAAGCTTCAGACAAGTGTAAATAGAGAAATGGGCTGTTGCTTTTGGAAACAGTCGGTGGATACTGGTTTTCAAACGATATCTTCTTCTCCGATCATTTTAAATCTGTTTTAATCCTAAACTAATCACCTGCTCACCTGCTCTCCAATCACCTGCTCTTGTCACGTCTCTCAATCTTCCCTTGGCATCTTCAACATCAAATTATCTCAAAATCAGGTCTGAGGAGATGCCATCGCTCAACACCTGCGAGTCCTAGGTGGTCACACCCTTGTAAAGAATTGTGGCAACACTGATTTTTAGAATGTGAATTCTGGAAATGGAAATATTGCGATGAATCTGTCTGAGTTGATCTATTCAGTCATCGCATCGTTGTTGTTTTCTTGCGCTGGTTTCGTTCGTTTAAACAATCGCGTTTGCTTACAATCAGTTACACTTTAATTATGGACACTAAAACAAAATATAACAATAAGAAACTGTAGAAACTGTAGCACAGAGGAGCTACAAGAAATCGCAGGGGGACGAATTTAGGGCACGGCCTTCATAGGGGATGCGACGCTTTTCCTGAAAGACTGCGGTGACAGTGAAAATATTTGAAGAGAAAATAAAGTGAGAAGGCAGTGATTGTCTTTCGTTTTTTCGGATCGAAATGTCGCGAAACTGTGCAGCCTTCAGCGCGAACTTCTACCCAGTCCTTTTTCGATCTGCGCGTGAAAATGTTGGGTGAAATGTTGGATGAAATGTTGGATCGTTTGACCACCATCGTTGGGTCACATTTCACCATAAAAGAAAAATTTTGGGCGAAATATGGTTGAAATGTTGGGTCGTTTGTCGCTTGATCCGTTTCAGTTTTGCTACGGAACAAAAAGTGATCCGTAGCATTCTAAACGGGATCTTATGTAGGATCATAGTTTGCCCGTGGCCTCTTGGCGGCATCAATAGTAGCCATCAAAGGAAGAGAAACTGTCTGAAAATTTCCGTTTATTGGCCTAAGCGGATCACGCATTGACAAAAATATCCCACGCATTGACAGAAGTGGGGATGAGGGGCAGGGGGGATAATCAGTGGCGCGCCAAGGGGGGTATGGGGGTAATAACCAAAACATGGTCTACATATTTCTTCTAATAACGGATTGAAAGACGCTAGGTAGAGGTAGTTCATAAATTTTCCGAAGAAAATCAACTTGGTGCAAAGGACTAAAACGAGGCAAAAGGGGCGTGGTCTCACGGACCACGCCAATTACCCTCCCAGCCAGAAGTAACTGGCGCCGCCACTGGTGGCAATGTACATTCAAGTTGGTCTCCATAAGCCTTCCTGCATTTTGCATTTGATACCGTTTAACCATTTTTAGGGCCTGTTTTATATGAGCAAAATTATCCCACCAATGAGAAGGTCCGCCATTTGTTAAATTGCTTGAATTACAAATACAAGTTCAAGCTCGCGTTCCAAGGATTGGATTTTGATGCAGATAGGCCATTGCATTCCCATTTCCATTCACATGCCTGAAGGACAGCTGGGAGGAGAGCTAAAAAAGAAGCAACATGCTGGAAGGTAGGATGAAATTTGCATGTAAACATGCGGTGATTTTATCCCACTTGCCAGCCCATATGCTTGAAGGTGGGATAACTTTGCTCATATAAACAGGCCCTTATAGACAGGTCCCAAAAGAGAAAAATCGGAAAAATTGTCCAGTCAAAGTTCTGAAAACGATTTTAGGGCCGCTAGACATTGCAGAATCAAATTTCACTTGGGGACTTTTGAATTTTTTCCTTATTTTCAAAATGGTGGCTCAGTTGCAAAATGGCGGACTTTTAACTTTTAACAATTTAAGAATTAAATAGGCATATTCTTACATCAAGCGCAAGTTTTTGATATCTTCAAGCAGATAACTATATCTTTTTGTAAATATTCTGTAGTAATTATCTTTTACCATTTCCCTTCATAATGGCGGCATAAATTCAATATGGCGGGTATTCAGAATTTTGCTTGCACATATCCTTTTTTGCCGAGTATTTGGATACGAAGATGTTTTGATGTGCTTTAAGTCGCTATAGTCGATACCAGATGAAACACATAATGGTAGATTTGAAAAATGGTGCATTCTGCCACAAGAAATATTCTAACTAATGATATGGTCCTTCTGCCAACAAAACAAATGTTTTTCTGTGCAAAGCAGTATTGTTAGTGAAGGTCCCCAAAACTGCTGTCTGAATCCCAGTCATCTTCATAATTATCTTCTTCCTTTGCTTCTTTCTCTTGTTCTTCATCTTTTTCTCCTGTTTCATCAAATTCATCTTCTGAAGTCAAAGTCGTAAACAGACTCTCGACTTCCACATTCCGTTCTTCTGCCTCTTTTGTTCTGATTCGTTTTTCTGGGGGTTCCTGTTCATCGCGCGATCAAATCTCTCCATCTAAATGCACTCCTGGGTCTAAAAGAATCAGTCTCATGACGTAAAGCAGGAAGACCAATCAACGATAAGAAATTGGAATCAGGCTGGTAGAGCTATTCTGGAAACAACTAGTAGATAAATTTCGACAATGCAGAACTGCTAAGATTCAGAAAAGAAAAATTGCTAATCAACTTTTAACTGCTTAGTTGCTTACCATAAATTTCTGCCTCTTCGTTAATGTCTGTCATATCTGGTGGAAACTGGCTGCACGAATACCACAATGGCTTGATGAAACCGACATTCTGACTCCAACCAAAAGTTTCGTCAATGGTAGGGAAATCAATTTGACTCTCAGTACAATGACACCAAACATAGCATTGCAGCCAACTTCGCTTAAGGTGTTGCATGGCACTGTTTTCATCCGGAATTATTCCCTCACTAGACTTCAATTTTTGCTTTTGGTATATTCTTACTCTTGTATCTAGGTAGCTTTCTTTTATTTCTCCATTATACATGATACTTCGAAAGGATTCTTTGGCTGCTAGCAGGCTATCATCCGTCAGAAATCTGCAGCCAAATGTCGAAAGAAGGTCATATAAACGCATTTTCATCAGCTTTTTCCATGGGGCAACTTTACCAACTCTAAATGGAAATGATGTCGTGTCACATCCAGTTATGCTGTGAAAAGCTGGTAAGACATTGCATGCTTCCGAACCGATGTGATCAGCAATTGCGGCAACGTTGACGAAATTTTGATGGTCGATTTTCATTTGCCATGGTCGATCAATATCTCTCCATGAATAGATATGCACCATCAAAACCAGGACGTCGGTGTCTGTTGCGCTAATAATGACGGGCATATCGTCGACTTGGGTAGCAACATAGATTAGACGGGTGTCAGCTTCGAAATGATTACAGTCCTCTAATTCGGTGATGCTTGTGGTTGTTAGAAGCCATGACTTCTCATTTTCTGTAATAATTGTTGGTATTCTGATGAGACGTGACCGGTTCTCTTGACGAGAAAGTGGATCAGCTCAGTTTTATTTTCGGGGTTGTGTAGAAAAGAGTTCCATTCACTCTGCCTGGGCATATTTTGCTGGGGGCTTGTTATAAAGGTCCGTCTTCCTGGCATTCCACGGCGCAACTGTGGTAGCTGTTTTATGTTGCTTTCTTTGTAGCAATCAAAGATAATGCCTAACCTTAAAGGAGACGAGTCTCTACTTGGTGTGCAAAAACTGAAGAATGCTGTTGCGTACTCACCCCATGTATTTTTACGTAGAATCGTCCTTACAACAGCCATACCATCCACGATCCAAAATGCCCCCGTTTCTGGTTGTGTCGTCGAAGCATTTGCTTCTTCAATTAGATGTTTTCTTAGTGCAGCTTTTGAGCCTTGTCTAAGATCACCATCTGGCGATGCTAGAGCTAAGGGAACACTGGCGAGTGGATATGAAAGCAATTCCTCTGTGGACTTATTTTTGCCTATCATTGCACCAAAGGCTTGCCGATCTTCCTTCAAGCTGCTTATTATCTTTGGCACTTTCTTCACTTTTTCCAGACCTGTTTTCAGTTTGGGGTTACAAACTCTTTCGAAAATGCTGGCCCTGTCATTAGCGTTTTTCAGCCTTTTTTGAAAAAATTCTTTAAATATTTCATTTACCATTTGGGTTGACAACAAAAGACCTGTTTTAACTGCTTCATCAATTTGGCAGCCAGTTTTAAAATGTCGGGCGGGACTAGCCAAAAAAGGGTCAAAGTAGCTGTCCAATTTGTTGATAAGGCTTTGTATCATTATTTCGTGCTTCTTTCGAGCGCCTACACTTGTTTCCTTGTGTGACGACGTTGTAAATACTCTCAACCTCTCTTTCAGCTTCATCCGTAAGTTTGCTATAAAGTGACTTGTTTTCATGAAGGTGTCTACAGCAGTTATATCTGTGCTGAAGCCTCCTTGCATTGGGCCTCCTCTGGCTGTTACCTCTCTGTTTATTGTCATCTCTGTAATTAACTCGCCATGCATGGTAGAAAATGACTCGCAAGAGACCGATCCGCCATATTCGTTTTCCAACAGGTCTTGCCAAATTGTTGCATGGTTCCTCTTGATGTCTAGAAGGTTGACATGCTGGAATGAAAGATACCGCGCATAATTCGGATGGCCAAATGCAAAACACTTGGGTATCAATGCCCTCTCGGCTGCAAGATGCCGCTCAATTGTATTTTCCCTTACTGAACTTATCAGACATAGCATTGCCGAAACATCTTTAAGATACTGCACAATCATCTTCGCTTGCGTTTCGTTATGATTTAATATTGCATTCTCGAAGAGGAGCTGAAATGCAGGTTGTGCCAAGACTGATGTAAGCGTTACTGGAGACTGATTTACCCGTAAGTCTGCAATTGATTGCTTCAAATGATTATCAAGAACGTGCAAACTGGCTAGCTGCTTGATACTGAAATGCAGGAGTGCTTCAAATGATTGCTTGTGGAGTCTAACACTACGATGATAGTGACGACCCTCTATTGCCTTGTCTACAGATCGTTATCGCATGCAAGGATTACATCATTCACAGATAGTTAGGAAAAAGGATTAGTGCAAGATCAAAATGGTAATTTCTGAATACCCGCCATATTGAATTTATGCTGCCATTATGAAGGGAAACGGCAAAAGATAATTTCTACGGAATATTTACAAAAAGATATAGTTATCTGCTTGAAGATATCAAAAACTTGCGCTTGATGTAAGAATATGCCTATTTAATTCTTAAATTGTTAAAAGTTAAAAGTCCGCCATTTTGCAACTGAGCCGCCATTTTGAAAATAAGGAAAAAATTCAAAAGTCCCCAAGTGAAATTTGATTCTGCAATGTCTAGCGGCCCTAAAATGGTTTTCAGTACTTTGACTGGACAATTTTTCCGATTTTTCTCGTTTGGGACCTGTCTATTAGCTCTATTATCATCATTGACCACCGATTATGTGACCCCGATTTGACCACAGATTAACAGAATAGAATTCGCATTCTTTGTCATGGTTTGGTAGACAGACACAGAATTTATTTCAGACTTACAATCTAATGAAAGAAATTGTTTTAGTGTGTTCCTTCCAATCTAATGTGTTATCGATCTGTATTCCAAGATATTTGGTTTTTCGAACAACATCCAGCTCATTGTTCTGAATTTTTAGCTTTAAAGATTCGTCTTGATTCTTTAATGATTCTTTTATGCTTAGGTTTGGTGGAAATAAGCAGGGCATGTGTTTTCATTACATTCAGTGAAAGTTTGTTACCCCTGAGCCATTTTTCAACGTGTGCAAGGTCATTATTGATGGCCTCATTCAGCTGAGTGATATCATGCGATTGATGGCAAAGACTCGTGTCATCTGCATACATAGACACATTTGTTTTTGGACAGCTAGTGGGAGGTCATTTATATAAATGAGAGGACCAAGACATGAGCCTTGGGGTAAACCAATAAAGCTTGGGGTACTCATAAAGCAATTAATTCTGTTTTAACATGGAATTGTTTGAAAGTAAAAAAATACACTTAAAAAGTAAACATTTTTAACGAATGAATGAATTCAAGCTATTCATAAGGGCGTGGTCACAAGATTTTGTTGCTCGCTCCGCTCGCAAGAGGTCTTTTATTCCCCCCTCGGGTCTCCAATGTAGACAATAAAATGTAGACATCAGTCAAATACAGTGGGGTCATTCAGTGTCGTCTCAATGGTTTTAGTTCGACAGTTTTAGATATTGTCGCAGCCAATCGTTTGAGTATGGAGGGCTTCGATATAAATCAAAGGCTAGAGAGAATCGGGTTTGGAAAATTTAACATCATTGCATTATTGATTGTGGGGCTGAGAGATCTTTCGTCCGCATCGTCTGTAAGCATCGTGGCAATAATCGAACCGTATCTTCGCTGCCACTGGAATCTAACCTATATGACTGCAGCATGGCTTGTCCTTCCTGAAGCACTCACAAATATAGCTGGCTCAATCTTTATTGGCAAGTTGTCTGATACATACGGTAGAAGGAAAACTATGATATTTACATTCATTTTGAACTCTTATTTGACGCTGCTGTATTCGTTGTCTTCAAACTTGTTACTTATGGCCATTATTCGAGGGTTCATTGGCCTAGTGTCGTCAAGCAATATGATTGCATTCACATATGCTATGGAAGTATTGCCGCTTTCAAAACGCAAATATATGTCGTTTTTTAAGATTTCATATTTTGTTGGAAATGGACTTGGCATTCTAGTTGGGATGGTCTCGCTGACGTATTTAACATGGCGATGGTCTATCGTTCTTGCAGAGACTATACCCATAGCCCTGACTGCAGGCTTCACGTTTTATCTGCCAGAATCCCCGAGGTATCTTATTGCCGCTGAAAAATTTGACGAGGCAGAAGAATCGCTACAAATTATTGCTGAAATGAATGGCATCGATTATGGCTATATCTCAGTACCTGGAGAAAGCTCTGGAGCAGGCGATGTGGGGCAGTATGACAAAAAATTACAGGAATCAGAGGAGCAAACATCAAAGCGCGAAATCGCAAAACGAATTGCAGTTGTGTCTTTCCTACAATTTTCTGGATTTTTATTTTCTGGCACAATGCGTTTCGGATCAATGCAATTTGGCGAGAATTCCGACATTTCCGAATGTGGAAGATGCTCCACAAACATGACATACAAATATCGTTGGGCTATGGAGGTTGCCATCTTATCTTCAGCTATTCCTTTGTACTGGCTGATTGATAAAGTCGCGAGAAAACGGACGTTCACGATTCTACTGGCGTATATCAGTGCATGTATTGTGCCATTTTACTGGGATATCCGTGGATGGCCTCTGATAATAATGATGACACTAATTTGCGTTGGGTTTACGGCGATGAATATGCTTATATTTGTTTACAGGGCTGAAATCCTTCCTACCCCAATAAGGGCCTTTGGTTGTGGCATCTCTGAAGCTTGTGGCAAAGCCGGGGTTTGCCTAGGACAACTCATCGCCCTGTTTGTTCACCATGTTGATATCTACCTCTCGTTTGGCATTTTGCACGTGATTACTACTGTGGGGCTTATTATATCGATTACTGCTCTTGTAGAGACCAAGCACATTAACTTAAAATGAGTTGGTTTATACATACATAACGTTTGACATGCGTAAATCATTTATTGACAAAAAACATTTAATTTTGTAAAAGAGTATGCTCAGATTCCTAGTTTTTCGTCTCGCTATGCTCTTTCCTGTTTTTAGTTTTTGGCAAAGGCTGGCAGCTGGGAGGAGTGCCCAAAATATTGTTCTATGGTCATTTTGTTCCATTTTCAATTTTAAATGTGAATAAAGTTTCTTTTCTGCTTTTTTTTCGTTTCGCTCTACATTCCTCCTTCATCATAATGTAAAATAGAGTTCTCAAGTAGGACGTCACCAAAAAGCTATTTTTAGAGTTTTTGAATTTTGATCACTGAAGAGTCCTCAATTATACAAAGAGTAACACTCATATAAAACGTGCTTCTGTCACTTCGGTGTTACATCATAATAACCTCATAATTAAACAGCCTCGTTTAGAACATTACAATCACATAACTTTAAAGATCACCATGAAAAACTTGCTAACATGCAAAATTGGCCAAATATGTCTAAAATCGGTTGAGATATGGCTAATGAAAGATTTGAAGTTTGCCAACGAATCACTGTTATTTTGGCTCTGTTCATCAAGCTATGAACAGAGACCAAAATACAGAGGTTTGATGGGGAAAGAGCCAATACATATGTGGCCATATCTCTGCCAATTCTTAACACAATTGACGATTTTTTTTATTTAGAAATATTTTATGATGCTCTTTCAGGTTATGGAATCCAAATACAAAAATTCTAAAAATAGATATCTGTGACGCCAGCACTTTAGAACTTTATACCGTGAAAAAGTATAATACTCCCAAATGTTAAATTAGTGACATCATAGCTAAAAAACTCTTAAGAAACAACCAGTATTGGAACTTCTAAAGCCCCCCCCCCCACTAAAGCGTAGAGCAACTGAGAGTACTCACGGGCTCATGGTCTCCAAATACCCTGGGTGCCAGAGCTGCAGTGAAAGAGTTGGTCGGTGAAGAACGGGTCCGTCCTATTTTTATGGTCCGACCACTGCCCGACCATCTCTTTTTTCATTTTATCGATATTTATACACAAGATGCCTTTCAGCCAATAAACAGCCTATTAAGAATATTTTCTCAATAATGATAAAAGAATTAAAATAATAATGTTATGAAATGCGGCTTTGGGATTCAGGGTAGTGTCCAGATAAAAACACTAGGGGTGTACCGGATCAGGATTTTCAGAATCCGGCCGGAACCGGATTTAACGGATTTCTTCGTGGAATATCCGGCCGGATTCTACCGGATAATCTGACCATTTATAGAATTTTCAGTAATAAAAAGTTTTGAGCCACTTTGCGAAAAAATGTATAGCGAGAAGATCAAAGAGACCTATTCAGGGTTGCCAGATTGAATTTACAAACGAAGGCTAGACTGGTGAGCAATTTAAGCCAAAATGCTCATAAAAAGGCAAAATCAAAAACTCTCTCAAGAATCCATCGAGCAGGCACTGGTTATATTTCTACGCTTGTGCCTGTTAGATAATTTCTTAGCTTTGATAAGAATCTTACTTTTTTCCAAAACCCTTTGCTAATATCAAGATAATATTTAGGTTAGGTGATAAAATTTGAAATTTGGTAAACACTTTGTAGTTAACTACTAATTATTCTATGAATGTAGTAATTACTTATTTATTTTGGACGTCTGCTGAAAAGGCCAACAAGGTCAAATTTAAGTAGTAAGCAAAAAACAATTTTTCCAGGCAATCTAAATCTAAAAACCAAAAATGAAAAATTTGGCCTAAAAAGCCGATCTGGCAACCATGGACCAAATTTGTGAATTATATAATCCAGTTATCCTGTTTCGTGATGACGAGCACTTTCATTTCAAATCTGTTTTCAAGGCGCTTGTTTTATCGTCGATATTTTTTAGTTATGGAAAATCCACTTTTAATCACTGTATGAAGGGAGTCTGACTTGGTTTTCCAAATTTTCTTAGTTATGATTAAAGTTCTGGAAAATCCGGCAACTGGCCGGATTTCGGAAACAAATCCGGCCGGAACCGGATTTTCAAAAAATCAGCGATCCGGCGCCGGATTATCCGGCCTACCGGATATCCGGTACATCCCTAAAGAACACTAGCGTAATTTTAACCTTAAATGAGAAACATTTGCTTTAGAATAAATTAATAAAGAGTTAAAGTGTTTTCATTAAAACGTAGTACCTGCTAGTTGCTCTGGAAATCTCTAGGGGTAACAAAGTCACATTAACCAATCAGAGGCCACATCCGGTTTCACCTTGCTTTTTATACGGGCAACTGTCATTGCTTTAAAAATTGTTTTCTTAGAATTCACAGCTGTTTTCCTTGAAATACGATAATATCACATGAGTAGGATTGTCAGTATATTGTCTCTCTTTACTGGGACTGCGGTTCTCAGAACTACAGTGAGTACCCGCATATTAGAAACCCCTTGTATAAGAAATAGGCCTCATTTTCTTCTAAAGGGGCTCACTTAATAGGAAAAAATTGTAGAGCTGAAGTTTTAATTTTTCTCATATTCAAGTATAATCATTCGTGTTTTAAATTATCTGTTTCTGCTCCAGGATGGTTGTAGTGTGTGTATTTCATGGATATGGAAAATTATACTGTAGATTATGTATTTTACGCTTATATCAGAAATTTTATCCAAGCTCATTGAAAAGGTATCAGAACCTGGCTATTCCCTCAAAAATTACAAACCAATTAGAAATTTTCCAGTGGAGAAGCTTGATCTTCCGACGAGGGGGGGGGGGGTAGATTGGCAATTGGAACGAGGACCTGAAAATTTAGAATTAGATGAATCGCGGGATAAAGCGTGATAATAGATAGGTAATATATTATCTGGTCTCTTTCCGAGGTATTTCTGTTTTCTAGCGTTTCTATCTTTGGAGAGGGGGGCTGGCAGAAAGCAAAATTCGTGGAAATTAAGATAATTCCCTTATTTTACTAACTGGTAAGGCCATGGAACCATTGTATTGTTCAGTATTGCTACAAATCGCTGACATGGGCCTTCTAAATAAGATACTGCTGATGGTGCAAATGTTACATTAGCCATTCAAAGTGGCCCACCTTTTGAATTAAAATAAAGCCAGCAGGTCAACAAAATAGATTTGCGTTGGACTTTCAAATTTTTGCAGGCATTGCTTCCTATGGTGAACACTTCTTAGGATCTGAATTTCACAACTGTTATAGAATTTCTTCGACTGTGATCTTTCTGAAGGAGAAGGTCATGGTGCTTTTGGCGGACGACTTTATTTTGAGGACACTGGGGTGTGACTGAAAACGTTTTACAATTGTTAAGCAGGGATCGTCCTCGTGATTATTCAAAGGCTCTTGCTCGTGTTTATCGGCGATACACAAAGTTCCCGTTATATTTGCAAAAAAATTATTTAGAATTTCAGCAACTTTGCCCTCATCTGATTTAACGACACCATTTTCTAAAAGAGTGATACAAGAGCTATCGATCGAATTAGATCGATTGAAAGTTCAAATCATTAGAATTTTTCTTTCAGCGGTCGAGGGGGAGTCTCCGGTATGCTATTTGCGCATATGTGAAATCGATTCGATCGCTTTCATTAACTCAGCATAAATTGACCTTTTTTGTTTAGTATTTGTGTTTTCTCGGAAAAATCCCGCAAATAGATGGTGACAACATACGAAGAATCCCTTAATCACCAGCTGGGTATTGTGGAGCGGACAAATCTTGATTGGTTTTTGAAGAGACCCTCTTCCTGGGAATCCTCAAGGAAAGAAAACAGAAATTTCAACAAACAGGGCGGAAAACGTCGAGGGAGTGGTAAGTACAACTCGCATATTTTCTTCAGCCGAATAAGATCAAACAAATATGCACGGTAGATTTTTAGATATGAGATCCAATATCAGTATAAAAAATTATCAAAATATGTTGCCAAATTTTGCATCTGGCTTTTAAACGAGGGTTGGCCTGGAGGATTACCAAGAAGGGGATATCGCTAACAATCAATCAAGAGTTGACTGGTATGTTTGGTTGTGGTTAATGGTTAATTTCTTGTTTTCTTGGAAATCATTTGACGAAATTCGGTGAGGGCATAAGTTTTAAAGCTCTGAAATATTTCATTTATTATGTTATTTCTAGATGAAAGGTGGTGACTGTAAGACGAATTAAAACATTTCTGAGGTAAATTTCATATTCATGCTGCAAGTGGAATATCTTGGTGAGTTTATCTCATATTTTGAAATCCGCCAGCAATCTTTTTGTGGTACAAAATTTATAAATGGCTTAGAAAGAAGCAACATTTTGATGCAAACTAAAGTTTTTCGTCTGACACTAATCAAAGTTTAAAACGTCAGAACATAGACCGTTAGTCTAACCACACTTACGTGACAAAAGTATTAGGACGATCGCCTCGAAGCAAATGTGGTTAATCCTTTGCTCAAAGAACAGCATAGAAAATCGGTGAAACATAACGAGATTGCTGGTTGAGATTTTCGATGGCAATTTTACCCGATTGTAAAATAAACATAAATTTAATACTCTAGTAAAATGCCTAGTAAAACTTAACTTTAGATGAAGTAAACTTTTTTTGAAGCTTAAAAGTTTGATTTTATAATTTCTTTTATAATTTTTTTTGTTATGCAAACTTGAAATTTAAGAGTTTTATTTGTTTGGACAGCTCTAAAGTTTTTGGAAGGTCATGTGACTTTGCCATTGTTAGGCCATTCAACCCTTCTGCATTTTGTTGTTATATTCAGGAAAATATTAAGAATCCTATGTTTTCAAGGTTATACTTTATAAGTTGAAGCATTTTCTTAACTTTTCATTCCATTTTGGGGAAACGTAGGCCTAGATTATTTGTAGAAAGACTGCCCAAATCTGAAAAAGTTTCCGTTGCAAAACCGAATCCAACGGAATGCCATAATTCGTTTATCGAATTCGTCCCAATACTTTTTTAACGTAAGTGTAGATTGCAAAAGAGTAAACTTTTTAGACCAGTCGCATTTGCTTTATTCTATATTTTGTCAGATGACCTCTAAGAATCCAGGATACAGGAGGAAATCTAAATAAAATTTTAAAATAGCGTATTCTTGGTCTTTGAAGATTCCATTTCTTGTATTTTTTAATGAAAACCAGTTGTTTTCAATTACATCAAGGCTTTGACTTTGAGGGGATTGTTGAAAGACCATTATGTTATTGTTCTTGGAAACTTATGTCACAATTGCAACCTAACAAGGTTTAATGCCTTGCTTGAAAATAAGTGGTATTTCAAAAGAATCATTAGTTGTTTCTATACTTGCCTGGGGACTTAAAACAAATAATTGGACAAAATATTCAGCATTGATTGACTTCGCACACAACGCCAGCTTGCAGGTGCCATTAGGCCCATCCAGTAGTCGGCCTGCCCTGGCCTACCATTCTTTTAATTTTAGTAGGCCTTGTTAACTTGTTGTTCTTGTAAATAGCATGTGTTGTAGACTTGCTGCAACCAAACTTTCTTGTAGTTTTAGCAAACAAATGACTCGCTAGTCCCAAATATTTTATTGCTTCTCATTTTTCTTTCTGGTCGTTTTTGTGTTTTCGGCGTTGAAACTAAAACGTTGATATTTTCTATTTCTCCATGACATTTTGTTACTTTTCTATCATAGAAAGGTAGAAATAAATTGAATTTGTTAGGAATTGCGTTATTGATGACGCCATTTCTAGAATCCCGCCAAAACAGCAAGATTTGTTCAATCAATGTTAGAATGCTAGTTTTGGAGCCGCCATTTTGTTATTCATCGTCCTAATATTTTTGTCATGTGAATATATAAAGTCTAGCCTGGAGTTTACGAAAAATGTTTACATCATGATCTCGTTTTGCAGATAAATATTATAAACAACTGCATTTCAATTTATTCCAAGCATCTAAAAGCCGGCAAGTGCTCTAGTTTGGTGTTTCGAATAACCTGCAGTCCTGTAGCAAACAGGGCCGGCGAAACGTATTTAAAAGTACCCTGGGTGCCAGAGCCTCAGAGAGTCAAAGGATGAAGAACGGGGGAAGGAATTGCGAAGGATCCTTTGACTCTCTGAGGCTCTGGCACCCAGGGTAATTTAAAAGTGGAGAAACCAAAATATCAAAGTCTTGAAAGGGCTTAGAAAAGGCCTTGACTTGAAATAGGAAAGGTCTTGCAAAGTTTTTAAAATAACCTTTATAATATAGCTCGTAATGAAACTTTTTTAGATTTTGAAAATACCCAAAATAGGATGGGGGAGAAAATTAAATAAAACACTAATAAAAAATTTAATAAAAAACATTAACATTGAAATATCAATAGAAGAACTATCAGTTAAAAATAAAAATGAAGCATTTTATATAGTTGGGATATTATTTTGTAACATCTGATCTTAAACTTGTTTGAAACAAAGGGTTTTTAACAAAAAAGACTCTAGACTTGAAAAACTTGAGACCGGGCTGATCAAAACGAGTTTTAATAGATTTTACAATTGCATCTAATTTGCAGCTCTTTCTTTTCCTTCAGCAGCTGACTCATCTCTTTTTGTAATGTTTCTGAGAAAGTTTTCGTTAATAAACAGACCTTGTTTGCCAAAAACGAATCTCCGTCAATTTGTGCTGGCATCAACTTGATCTATTTCCTAAAAAACAGTTGCTCGTTGTACAACTTTGACAATGACCGATTTCTTCGATCAAATTCCAATATTCACTTTTATATATGTCTTCTATGGTTAAGACATAGCAACGAAGCTAAAGCTAAGGGCATAGTTAAGGGATTACTAAGCACAGTTACTTAGAGAGTGATATAGTAGATTTCTGTCCACTTTTGCCTGAAAAAATTTATTTTACTCTGCAGACTGCAGAGTGGGGGGGGCATGGCCCTCTGCCCCCTGGTTTCGCCGGCCCAAGCAAATTCCGAAGGTCTCTAGCGTAGAGTTATGTTATTTGGCGTGATTTTATCGTGGGGAAAACATCGTACGGCGTGTAGCGTACAACTGAAATTTCAGTGAAATGATATTGTGGTGTAAAGCTCGTTCTGCTTTTGTTTTTGAGTATACCTCTGCATCATCTTTCATGTCTAATGTATTAATGATTTGTCTGCAAGTTATGGGGGGTAGGTAGCCCGTTCTCACTTCTAGCCCGTTCTCTGAATTTATAAAGCGAGATAATTTACGGACCGGATTGTGCAACTTTTTATCGTTGTAAAATTTCCAGCTCTCTTGGTCTGTGCTTTAGTCTTTCGCCAACTAACTATAGCCAATCAATGAATGAGCTTGAAGACCCGTGATTGTAGAGCAACTAATCGACTTCTGATATCGCTTGTGCTCACTTTTGGCGGGAGCACCCCATATTTTCAAACGTAGTTCAAATTCTCATTTAGGCAGGCGGAAGAAGCGTGTTGCAGTTGCTCGTTGTGTAGAAATGGCGATCGGCACTCACAACAGAACCTAGGCAATTTCTTTTGACTGTTGGGTGCTCAGACAAAGTAATTCCAAAGCCTGAAGCCATTGGAAAAATAAAACGTGTGTTATAAGGTCAGTATTCTGTATTTGATTTTTTAAACTTGATGCAAGAGATCCAATGATAAACCTTTGCGTTTGTAATGCGAGCCCAGCCTGTAGAGTAGTTTTTGCGAAAGCAAAAAAGATGTGTGCAAGTTTGTAGGAAAATGTGCAATCTTTTGTGTGCACATGTCACACTGTGGAGATTCGATGACAGTAAAGTAGATTTTGTTTCAGGTGCTGTGTATTTAGATTCTCCATTTTAAAATGTGAGAGGCTATCAGAATATTTAATTGGAAGGTGATAAATCATACAATGGAAAGCTTACATAAGATGAAAGCATAAGATGAAATCTTACAAAATTTATAAACAATTGAACTTGAGATTTTTACAAAATCCAAGTTTTCCAGTATGTTCTGGCATACACCTTACCTCATGATATGACAATTCTGAAATATATGATTTTAATATTTGGTATTACTTTGAATTCGAGATCCACACATTGAACGGTGGAATCCACAATTATTTTGTGTTTCTGAAACTTCTATGATTCTTGTTAAACCAGCCAAGAGCTCAGCCTTACAAACCTACTGGTTGCCTGGAATATTGTTATTTCCCAAGATAATAAACCAGAAATTAATACATAAACTGAAAAAACAATAAATGATATTTAATCCATCTATTAGATGTAGCTGTATTTAAAAAGATTGATACAGTTGTCAGAATGATGAATAAAGAAATCAAATTTACCTTTCATTGACACCTATTGTACTTATATGGATAGAGTATTTATTTAAACTAAGAGAAAAGTAATTAAATAATCTTATCTTATTATCATTTTTGTTGTATTGCAGCTATTTTACATATTGTTTTCATTTCAAGTGGCTTATTGCCAGAAGTTGGAAAAATAATTGTTTTATTTGCAAATTGATTATTTTAAAAAAATGTTATCGTCAACCCTTGCTCAACTTTCCGCTGTTGAGGTTCAAAAATCGACAAATCAGCATAAACTAGGCATTTTATTAATTTCTGAACGTTCAAAAGAAGTAGTAATCAAAAATTACTAACGGCGTGGCACCAGCCCCACCCAAAACTGAGCACCTCTCAAATTTTTATCTGGATCTGCCACTCTTGTGTCAAGCTACATATGCTTTGCATGTTCAGAAGAAGGAGATGTCTGGGCATGATTATGTTGCTCCATAGTCAAACCTGCAGATGTTTCGAGATAGGATAAATCAAACTATTTTGAAAAGAGATTAGATATAGACCTAAAGGCGATAGTAGGATCGATGTGTTTTGACACATCTCTGGGCAGTTCTACATGAATTATGGAGTCACATGATTCCAGAATTCGAGATTCCAGATTCAATTTTTCACCTTTCAAGATTTCCAGGGACGAAATTAAGAGGCAAAGTTGAGGGGAGGGGGGTGTTGGATAAAGATTGGATTTTGTGTCACGCCCTTTTGATGACTGGTCTGGAAACTCATGGAAATGCCGATTTTTAAAACCCAGTCTTTAACTTTCAGAAAAAAAAGATTAGAAGATAAAGAAAGCAACTCCTCTGACCTCTACATCTACTGAAGTCAATCCTACTGTAGTGACTCTGCGTTCAGAGTTCAGTTCGACTCAAGACACGCAATAGTCACATCGTCTCTTCTCTGGCTCCGTGTTCTCTGCACGTAAAATAAGACACGACTTGCTGGATTTGGAAATGACACGTTAGTCAAGGATGGATTTATTTAGGGCTTACGTTGATCGCCGTTCCGATGTACACTAAGCTACCAAAAGGTGCTTTTTTACCGAATCAAAGCAAAATCTACCGCAGAACCCAAGAATATTGTGGGGGTGTCACATCCCAACAAGCCCCCGGTAAACCCGTCCTTGAAGATTGTCTGTACACAATCTTCACTTTATTCTTCTTTACACCATACTATACACTACACTTTATACTCAGGGCCGTCGCTAGCGAAGGGGGTGCGGGGGGTGCGGCACCCCTCTTAATGCTTGTCAGTAAATTTTCTTTAAGTAGAGTCTTATCGGGTTTTACTTTCAAAGTTCCCAAAGCAATAGCTTTAGCAAACAGTTGGGATGACATGAGGGCAAAGTGCCTTAGGGCCTTGAGGTCTAGGGGGCCTCATAAAGTAATGCATTCCATTTTAAGACGGAAATCAATGAAACTTGGCATAAGTATGCCTAAAAAAGCAAAACTTTCTAAACGATTGCAAGAAATGTCTGCAAGAATATTCTGAAATGCATTTTAAGATAATCTAAAGGGCGTGGTCGCAAAAAATTTCTGCTCACTCTGCTCGCAGGGGGCCTCGTCTTTAAGTTTTGCCCCAAGGCCTCCGAAATCTCACGGCTCATACAAACTAAGGTTCTATGTCACATGCTTAACTATTTGAATAAATGAGGGTATCTCATTGCTCAAAACTTGACTTCTAGAGTTAAATCAAAAAGCACCTTTAGGTACTCAGGTAAAGAAAATTTCAACGCGAAAATCGAAGTGATTTTCAACTGAAAAAAAAACATGTTCTTTGATAAATAAAATCAACTTTTGTCAGCAAATTGGTTACTGGCACCCCCCTAGCTGAAAGTGTTTAGTGACGGCCCTTTATATACCTTGCACATTGTTATTAGAACAGATTTATATGAGCACGAAACCACAAATTTAGTCATAAGTTAAAATCAGATTAAGAAGAAGCTGGGGATGTAGATTGTAAAATATAATTCCAAAAAACCTTTTCAAAAATCATTACCTGAAAAACGAGGAGTTTATCGCCATCTAGGGTTGCTTTTTCAGTGAATATTTAAACTCATCAGCAAGTAAAGAATGACTCGATGACTTTCTTACACCCTAATAATTTAAAAAAAGTCAAGAACAACTCAGGGCTTGAAAAAAATAACAGCCAGCCTGAAGTTTAATTTGCTGGCTGTTATAAGGGAAAATTTTGCTTGCAAGTTGGAGACCACATCTGATTAAAGGCACCAATTCAAAAGAGGCTTTGGCAATAATTAGGTTCTTGGTAAGGTGGCGTGAAGAGGAATTTAGTAGAAGGTTGAGGATATTATCAACAGGAATATGAAGAGTGTATAGGGGTGTAGAGATGAGAGAGATAGGATCAAGGTTTTTCGGAAGTTTAATTTGGGATCAAAGGGTTTCTCTTGCACCTCAACATGTGCAAGCTTCAAAAATTTATGTGAATGATTCCATCTTACACGAGCTGAAAAAGCACCCTACTAACTTCACGAAAGAAGAGAAGGATGCTCTTCACAACCTGATACATCGGTCAAGCAATGTAAAATTATCAAATGTCTTTGCCAAAAACATTTTACAATATACAACTTTTTACATTGTCTCTTATGCTATGAATGGAATTGAAAAGCAGAATTTTTGCAATCACGTCCTCCCGGAAGATCAATATGAACAAAGCATAGTTTATACAAGGCTTCAAGGCTTAAAGGCATTCGACATGCATAAGTACAGCGTATCCAAGAATAACTTAGGCGAAATTGCTCAGAGAAAGCGCACAAGAAAGGAATTAGAAACAGCTCACGTGAAACCACTGCGTGCTGCCCTAGGATTTCACCGATTTGCAGAAAGGCGGAAACTGCTCACGTGTTTTTCTCTGTGAGCAATTTGATTGGTCAACCGCTGATGGTCGAGTGGCTGTAAGCCACTTTTACCTGTTTCAAATCAAATGCCTGGGATGTTAGTGCGGCCCTGCCTGGGATGGAATTTTCTGTTTTTCAGATGATAATCTAAGCCCGTGATAAAATCTTAACCCAGGCTGAGATGCTCTTTTGAGTCTAATCCCTGTTGAGTTCAGTCCTTTTTGTGTTTGACTCAGCACGGGTCGAATTTTCTCATGTAAACAGCCGCATAACTTCCTAAAAACGGCCTCCACAGTTCTGCATATGTATCTTTTGATGTCCCAATCTAAAGCAACGGTTACCTTTCCTGAAAATTATCTTCATACTAGCTGATTTAATTTGAAGTATCATTCTGTATTTTTGACATTATATGACGTATTGAATTTCAAATTTATCATTGTTAATTAGGCAGGTAGGTATGTAGAGTTGGTGTTTGGAATTTTAACCATGAATGAATTGAAACTGAATGAAATTTGTTGATAATTGCAGTGTTAAAGTACCTTCAGGAGCACGTTAAAATTGATATATTGATTTTATACATGACAGGGTCGTGAATGGTCAAACGACGTCATGGATGCAGTAGTCAAAGTTGAAAATCTTTTCAAAATTCATCGCAAGTTTGATTTGTCGCGGTTTAAAGAGTTGTATGAAGAGCGATTCAAAGAAAAATACTCGTGTCCAAGCGAGTCAGGAAAGTGCAACGGATTAAAATTATGTCTTGAAAAGCATTTAGCTGGGAAAATAGCATTTCGGACGAAAGGCTCTTCAATAATTGCTTTGTTGAAAGACAGCGAGGCAGACAAGAATGCCAACCACAATATGTTTGGAGATGAAGAGGAGTTTCCTTCCCTCGCTGTGTCAGCCGCCACGTCAGCTAAAAAGAAACCTTCCCAAAAGCAACAAATGAAACCAGTTTCTGCATTTCGTGGCTTTGATGTGCCTTCAAATATAAATGTGAACCAAATACCAAAAGAGGGGGCTAAGATATGTGAAAATAAACATGCATGTACCTTGAGTTCAAATATACCTGACCCAGCCCCTTTTCATAGCCACGGGGATATCAAACCGTTAGACTCAGTCTTGTTTAGCCGGACTCGTAGAAGCGTAGCATTTGATTTCGACTTGCCAATTAAACCAAAGATGAAAACCCTTACAAAAGGTGAAGTGGACGAACGTGTAAACAGCATTCGGAACTTTCTATCAAAATCTGGGAAATATTTTGATGTCTATGATTTATCTAGAAAGCTTTGCGAGGATCTTGGAGTCCAAAGTGTCCAAGAACTGAGGTGTGTTGACGATAAAAGGCAATTCAACAAAGAGCTTGATATTCCAGCGATCAAAGAATTCTCAATGACGCAAAGAAAGGTACGAGTTCTTATATATGTCAAGATATCCTTAAGCTTCATTTATACAGGGCCATTTTGGTCCATTTGAAAATGCTCCTAAAATTCCACTTGAAAAGTAAAACTTCCTCCAAACCGTTTCTATGCAGCTTCTAATAAAACCGATCTCATTTAAAAACTGTCTTGATTTAGTATGCAACAATATTTCTCCGAATATTGTACAAATAAAACAAAGCTTGGTGAAGTCAGGCCGTGTAAGCTTTTGCCTCCATGGCTTTTCCTATCTCAGTTTTTTGTCAATAATAATCCACCTCTTCTAATCTTGTCTGTAAAACTATATTTTCTCAACCAATTACAGTGAGTACCCGCTACATTAACACTAAGTAAACAAACGCAGTTAAAATATCCGAATTATGAAATGAGAGGAAAACGAAGCCTAATCCACTTGCTTTATTCTTTTGTTCCAGTTTATTAAGTATATAGCCAACCTTGTTTCTGTTCAATACTTTTTCTTGGGTCCCGTATGTTACAATACTCTTCTTCTGTAGAATACGATTGAATTGTGGTGCGGTTCTTGGTAATATACCTTAAGGAGACTGTCGAGTCTCAAAGACTCATGCATACTTCTTCTCCCATAAACCATAAGGCCTATTTTATAGAGTGTCCTCAATCATTGAACTTGTTTCTCTAGCAACTACAAGTGTCACGAAGAAGCAGAACATCTTATAATCAAGCGAAACGAATTCCCTTTCTCGACCCTCATTCCCTACTTATTCTTCAACACAACTTTTGTTGAAGAACCGAAGACTTTGATTGCAATTTGGAGATTGGCAAGGCACTCTTTGTTCATAACATTGGAACTCTTGATTTTTGACCCCATAGCCTATAACCTTAAAGAGCATGGGCTCCGACACCGGTTGAAAAGTGGCGGCGGGGGGGGGGGGCAAGGGAAAATTTAACACCCATAACAAAAGATTTTGAAGAGACTCTATTGTTTTGCAAAAAAATGGGGTGGCCATGGCCCCCCGGCCCTCCCCCTTCATCGGAGGCCCCGAAGAGCATCGTAAAATACCTCTAACATGACAAAATCAGTTTTTGTTGCAAAATGACAATGATAAAGCATGTGAAAGAACTGGGTTTTGCTAATTGATTACTGTAGTTTAAACCTTGTTCACAGATTTTAGAACCAAGACCAAACTGCACTGATTTGTCGGGGAAGAACCCGAGCCCATGTGGCTAAAGATCACCCAATTTGTAACAAATCTGTTTCAGAACGATTAGAGATATTTTATGACGCTCTTTCAAGCTTTATTTTCCAAATCCCTCAGTATTTAAAATATATTCTTGTGACATCATCATTTTTGAACTGATTCGCAAATGTTGAATGCCTCTATTTGTTGGGACTAAGACAAAGTTTTCGTCGTAGGTCCTCTGTCTGATTCACTCATATTGCACAGCCGCTACTATAGGCACGTTGCATGACCTTCGAGATTTCATTTGTGTCGTCGAGAAGAAAGATTCCTTTGAAGAACTGAGGCTAGGCCCTTTGGAGAAATTCCCCCTTGTCTTGTTTCATTTCCAATTTCCTCCTGATGTGGAGATTCGCAAGCTAACAGTTGTCCAAGTTATGAAGCATTTATGGCACTACAGCGGCACAGAGGGTAAAGGCAAGAAAATAGAAATTGTAAAATTCTTGGAATACGTTGCTAAGAAATCTGGAATTGATTCCGTGCTGGAGACGGGTGTTATCATTAACAGTATAGCCCTTGCTATATCGGTAAGTTTGGGCACGTTTTTGCTTCTTTGGGAGGGGGTGCTTAACCGTATAACCGTAAATCCGAGCATATCAACTATGATCCGAGCATTGTTTTTGTGAAACCGTAAAACCGCGTGAAAATGGTTAATATTTTCTTTATTGTTCATCAAAATCATGTTGTCAAGACATTTTTCCGCCAAATAACTGTGACAGTTGCTGTTTTGTTAGCTTGTCTTCTTATACATAAAGACGTCAGTTCGGTTTTTTAGCATAAGGAATCATACCCTGGGTACCAGACTCACTATATATAAAATATTTTATATATAGTGAGTCTGGTACCCAGGGTAAAGGAATCACAAAGGACGGACAAAATGTAACTGACCATTCATTAAGACCGAGGTATTGCTGAAAACGCTTCACCGCGAAATTAATAAAGACCGAAAAACAACACAATTTTGCAACACAACCCGAAAACCTACCCAAATAACGTCGAAAACCTTTAACTGAGCCTTTATTAAAAACCGATAATCCGAGGGCTTTTTAGGCAGAAACCGAGAAAATGAACCAAAATATGAGCAAAACCGCGTAACCGGAAAGCCCAAGCGTCCCCTCCTTTTGAAGATGTTGGAAGCTTTCGATCTCAAAAATCAGCTTTTCTGTAGTTATTCTTGAACAGTGTCGTTTTTTTAGCAGCGGGATTCAGTAAATATGAAATAGGCATTTACTTTGAATCGATGTGAAACAGTCTCCCAAAAACAACTTTCTTTCAATCCAACTTAAAAGACACCAAGTAAGTTTATAAAAGTAGGATTACACGATCGAATTCGAGTCATATTGGCATTATATTTTTCGCCAGAAGATTATCGTGAGAACGTGCTGAAAATTCGCATCATACATTCGCTTCTACTAATTTCCAACAGAAAAATATTGGGAAGGGGTTTTGCATTTGTAAAAAGTATGTCTCTTCGATGTTTCTATTTCATTTTAATTCTTGTGAAATTTTGGTAAAAAAATTTGGCTCCGCTCGAATGCTGTTCTTTGACAAGAGTAATGTACTTTTATTCCTTGTTTCTAAACTCACTACCCAACCACATTGATAAGGCTTTAGCGAAATTTTGAAGTTATGATGTTTTCCTCAAAATTATTGTCCAATACCCACACTTTTATATAGCAATTTTCTTATAAACAACGAGTGTATCTGACATGAAGTTCACTCCTTTCTCCGATATCAACCCTGTTTATGGTGAATCGGCCCACAAATCCTTACCATATTTTTGGAGGTTTGTAGGTTGTAAGGGGAGCCTGGATCTTTGATTTTCTCGTGCCCTTTATAGGCCCCCGAAACCACGACAGGAACAACTACCATGGGTACCAGACCTTCAGTGGAGGTGGGACATAGCCTGTTCTCAGGCTAGGTCGCTCGAGCTGTGGTGGTTTCGGAGCACAGGGTAGGTCGAGCTGTGGTGGTTTCGGAGCACAGGGTAGGTCGAGCTGTGGTGGTTTCGGAGCACAGGGTAGGTCGAGCTGTGGTGGTTTCGGAGCACAGGGTAGATCGAGCTGTGGTGGTTTCGGAGCACAGGGTAGGTCGAGCTGTGGTGGTTTTGGAGCACAGGGTAGGTCGAGTTGTGGTGGTTTCGGAGCACAGGGTAGGTCGAGCTGTGGTGGTTTCGGAGCACAGGGTAGGTCGAGCTGTGGTGGTTTCGGAGCACAGGGTAGGTCGAGTTGTGGTGGTTTCGGAGCACAGGGTAGGTCGAGCTGTGGTGGTTTCGGAGCACAGGGTAGGTCGAGCTGTGGTGGTTTCGGAGCACAGGGTAGGTCGAGCTGTGGTGGTTTCGGAGCACAGGGTAGATCGAGCTGTGGTGGTTTCGGAGCACAGGGTAGGTCGAGCTGTGGTGGTTTTCAAGCAATTATTTTGTCCTTTTCCGGTGCTTTGCCCCTTCCTGCTCAAAAACTCTTCCAGCATCTTTGCATACAGGACTTCGTATCTTTTCCTTCTACCCTTTAAAGGTTGTTAAGAAAACAAGATTTGGTGACAGAGACTCGATTAAGAAGGCTGAAGATGATTTGGTGCAAAGCATGAATGAAGATGTTGAAAACTATATTCAAACTCTTCGCCGTGGTTTAACTGGCAAAAGTAACAGAACAGCACATGGGCAGCCAGAGAATGTAATACAAAAGATTGCAGGTATGGCCATGGAGGATTGTATTATGGAGATTTTTACGTTTGCCAACAACACGAAGCAGAAGTTCAAGAGACAAATAGCGACGAGGACTCTCTTATATGGAGCAGATATGGTCATAGATATAATGAAGATATTTAGAGGCACTCCGCTCCTTTGCAAATTGTTTCATGTTATTGTTGCAACCGGTGTTTTTCGAAAAATTGGGATGGATGACTACGAGTTGTTAAAGATACTTGGATTTGAAGATTCGTTAAAGAAGATGACTAAAGAACGAGCCTTAGAGGTGATGGGAGGTGATGGGAGTTCATTTTCAAGTCAACAACCAGGAAAAATGGGCCACGGCAAAGTGATTGTTGATCACGGTAAGTAAACCAGTTTCAATTCGCTGAAATCTGCTAGGTATGTGCATTTTCCTGAATGAATTACGATTTAAAAAGAGAATTAAAATTTCATTAAACGTTATTTGCAAAGAGTAAGGTCAAATATTTGTCATATGTTGGATTTACCCTTTCATTGTGGCAGCCCGAATTTCTAGCAAGAAAAAAGAGGATGATTTGATTTAGGGAGAGTCAATCTTCAGCTCTTCAAAACCACTTTGAAGTTCTGTTCAAACGACTGTTATTTAAAAACTTTCTAAAAAGAATGAAATTTGTTAACTTGATGTTATTTACTTTTTTCAGGCAAGCTAGTTGATGTACTTGTAAACTGGTTGAAAAACGCATCTAAGCCAATAAATGTTCAAACACTGTCTACTATTGAACATAAGGTGGTGCAAAAATTCAACGCAACTTGCTTTGGTGATTTTGGGGCTGGACCTCTTCTTGAGTTCATCGCTAGTCAAACCGAGGTTCAGACTGCAGTTGGGAAACACATTGTGGTTTTTGGCGGGAATGAAGATGACGAGGAAGATACAAGGTACACAAGGCAGAAGATTGCCAGTTTTGCGTTACAATGTGGCTCAAATAGACAAGAGGTAAGAGTTCTAGTTTCTGTTGCTGCTGTTGTTGTTGTTGTTTTTTATTATTGTTGCTACTGCTACTAGAATAGAAGTTTTGCCCTCCTTGACTTTATTAAAGCCTTTTATTGGTAATAATTATCAATCTACATGCACTTTCACCAAAAGGATGGGAAAAGACGGCAATGGAAGAGAAAGGACGGCAAATTCTTTAAAAGTCTCTCTATGCGCATAATGTAAAAGTGAAGCCCACCAATTATGCATGTGTTGGTTCGTTTAATAGCACTTCATTCGCTCATTCGTTCATTCGTTGGAATTCACTCAGGCAGCCTTTCCACTAGCCCGGGTTCTGCGTCGCGTTCCCACTAACCCACTTGAAAAACGGATGAGTTTGAGAACGAGTCTCAGAGTGGGCCAGTTTTTACCCGGGTATCTTTTGACCCACCTGCGAGTTAATGGAAACGCCGAAACCCGGATAACTTCTGATCTACTTGCAACAACAGCAACTTTTAAGAATTGAGATGGCGCCAAAAATAAAAAAACAAAATCTTCGATGTCGATGTTGCTTTCATTGGCCTTTAACGATGGAAATTGAAGGATTATTGATGCACCTACTGTTTTTTCTTACAACTTTTCACCCCGAATACATTTTATCCCGGTTTAGTGGGAACGATCAAAAACGTATTAAAAACGGGTCGAAGAAAATTGCCGTTTCCATTGACTCACTTTGAAAACGGATAATTTTTAACAAAGTTTTGTTTTAACCCAGGCTAGTGGAAAGGCTGCCTCAATTTATTTTTTTGCGGTACAGAATTTGAAAATGGCTTTGAAAAAAGCAAACATTTTACAACATACTTAAAGCTTTTTCGTCTGACACTCCTCAGAGCATAAAACGTCAGAATAGGTTCCGAAAAAAACACGTTTGAAAAATATATACCCAGTTGTGGATCGAAATAGGCCAATCAGAAAAACGCAAGCACAAGACCGGTATAGTTGACCAATCAGTGCCGCGAGCCTAAAGAAAAATTACCAATGGAGTCCAAGAGAGAACACGAACTCAACTTTTGTCTAAAACATTAGTACATTATGGGCACTTATGTAGATCTGCTCGAAATCTAAACTGCACGCTGAACTGGAAAAACTCAAAACGATCTTCTTGGACAACGGCTATCCTGAAGACGTCATTTTATCTTATACTAAGGAGAAGATCGCAAGTTTTTCGGCTGTTCAAAAGTTTGGTCCGCAAAAGTGCCCAGTTTATTTGAAACTACCATGGATTGGTAACACTTCCTTGCGATTCGAGAGTCAGATTAGGCAAACCATAACCAATTGTTTCTTTGCTGTCAATCCTCGGATTGTTTACAGCACTAGGAGAGCCCTTCCATCCATTCAAAAGGATTGCGTCCCTACCAAACAAAAAA
>NW_027019384.1:11447932-11577813 GCF_013076305.1 Rhopilema esculentum
CGTTTCGGTGGCATGTTGAGCGACACCAAAAAACATATTTTTAATTTCTCGGATTATTCTCTCTCTGATACTGAAACATTTGTCTTATGTAAGGGACTTGAATTTTGTATCCCACCCCTAACAATCAACAGAGAGGAACTCTTGCTGAATTCGAAATTTTACACGCTCAACTTGCTAAGCACGAGATTTCTAACCCTTTGGAGTTTAACAAATTACGAGCACGACTAAGCGATTTGGCGTACGCTTACAGCGGCTCTCCCATCGACCACTCAGATTTTCTTTTGCATAGAGAACATTTCCAAGCACTAAAATCTCTACGGGCTAACAATGACATCTTTATTACAAAACCTGATAAAGGGTCTGGAGTGGTAATTTTAAACAAAAATGACTACATCAATAAAATGGAGGTAATTCTCCACGACAAAGAAAAATTTGCTAAATTGGGTGATGTCGAAACACATGACAAAACGGCCAAATTAGAGCGGAAACTCCAAAAACGTTTGTTGGAACTGGTCAACTCAAAAATGTTGGCTACAGAAATTTATGATAGGATAAGACCCACGGGCTCTCAACGACCACAAATGTATGGCCTCCCTAAAATACACAAGCCGAACGTCCCACTTAGACCTATCTTGTCTATGATTGGCTCAGCACAACACGAACTGGCTAAGTGGCTTTCTGAAGTTTTGGACCCTGTTCTTCAAAAATATTCAAAACATTGCATCAAGGATTCTTTTACGTTCGCTGAGTTCATGCAAAACTTGAACATCGAAAACGAAACATCTTTCATGTGTTCTTTTGACATTAGTAGTCTTTTCACAAATGTTCCTTTGAGTGAGACCATCAAAATATGCGCCGACGCTTTGTACCGGAGCGAGCTTAATAGCCCACCATTCCCAGAGGAAGTATTCATTGAACTGATGGAAACTGCAACACGTTCAGTCGAATTCAGTTTTAACAATGAAATGTACCAACAAAAGGATGGTGTCGCTATGGGTAGCCCTCTGGGACCTGCCTTGGCCAATATCTTTGTTGGCTTTCATGAAGAACGTTTGTTCGACTACGACCAAAAGCCAGGTGTCTATTTTCGGTATGTGGATGACACATATACCATTTTCAAAACAGAGGCTGAGTGTGATATTTTTTTAAAACACCTAAATAGCCTACACCCAGCCCTCCAGTTTACGTTTGAAAAGGAAGAAAATGATTCCTTACCATTTTTAGATGTTTTGGTTGAAAAGTCTAACACTGGATTTCTTACCAGTGTATATCGCAAGCCTACTTTTACCGGTCAGTACATACGCTGGAATTCATTTTGCCCAAAACAACGCAAAGTCAACCTTGTCAAAACATTAGTACATAGGGCACTTATGATCTGCTCGAAATCTAAACTGCACGCTGAACTGGAAAAACTCAAAACGATCTTCTTGGACAACGGCTATCCTGAAGACGTCATTTTATCTTATACTAAGGAGAAGATCGCAAGTTTTTCGGCTGTTCCAAAGTTTGGTCCGCAAAAGTGCCCAGTTTATTTGAAACTACCATGGATTGGTAACACTTCCTTGCGATTCGAGAGTCAGATTAGGCAAGCCATAACCAATTGTTTCTTTGCTGTCAATCCTCGGATTGTTTACAGCACTAGGAGAGCCCTTCCATCCATTCAAAAGGATTGCGTCCCTACCAAACAAAAAAGTTCCGTCATTTATGAATTTACGTGCCAGTGTGATTCTGGCTACGTAGGGCGCACAACCCAAAGATTGGGGATAGGATAAAACAGCATGTTCCTTCCAACATACGAAACAAAACTGCCCCTCAAAGAGAACAGCCTCCTCGATCTTGTAGGTCTAGAAACACTGTTAAAACAAGTGATTCTGCCATTGGTCAACATCTTTTAGACAACCCAGATTGTGCAAAACTCTATAATGACGACATGTTTCGGATAATTGGCAGAGCCCGGTCGTCCTTCCATCTAGCAGTTTTGGAGTCAATCTACATAAAAACGAAAAAGCCGCCATTGTGTAGACAAAAGGAGTTCGTGTTCTCTCTTGGACTCCATTGGTAATTTTTCTTTAGGCTCGCGGCACTGATTGGTCAACTATACCGGTCTTGTGCTTGCGTTTTTCTGATTGGCCTATTTCGATCCACAACTGGGTATATATTTTTCAAACGTGTTTTTTTCGGAACCTATTCTGACGTTTTATGCTCTGAGGAGTGTCAGACGAAAAAGCTTTAAGTATGTTGTAAAATGTTTGCTTTTTTCAAAGCCATTTTCAATTTATTTGTTGCAAATCTTTGTTTTTCCCCTGCTGTCATATACAAAATTTTCGGTGATACGCTTTTGCAAAATCAATTTTAAATCATATTTACCCGATTCTGTCAAACATGTTTTTCAAGTTGAATTTTGTTATTAAAAGTGTTAGAAAAAGTATTCAAGGAATCAAGTAATTTTTAACAAATTTTAATTTGCAGATAATTCAAAAGGAAATTCAATAGTTTGATGATACCAATATTTCCTTAATATCAGAATTTTCTCAGTTTTCTTGTTTGTCTCCCTGACAATTCTTATCAGTTGCAAAAATTATAGATTCATCTTCTAACGAATTTTTATCGATACGATTGGAAAATGCAAAATGGTATTTGTATTTTTGCCACCTAGCTTTTGAAAGTATTTTAGTACACTGAAAAGCATTGCTTATCGAGTAGTTAATAGTTCTGGTCCTTCCACTCGATGTGACCATTCCTCGTGATACGTATGCCTGGAATTGCAGAGAGCTGGCGACTATCCACACCCTGAATGAAGTCTGGTCATGGCAGGGGTTTGAACCCAAGATCCCTAGATCTGTAGCCTGTGACCCTAACCACGGAGTTGTCCTCTCACATAGCAAATAAAACCTTTTGGTTGTTTTCCTTGTAGAGAGATGTTGAGAGAGCTATAAGACAACAATTTGAATTTGCACGAACATGGCCAAGGCAGCGCATAATTCAAATGCTGAAAAACTCTCAAAATGAGGAAACTTGCAACAGCAGAAAGATCACCTATCTCCACGCACTTGACTGCGGCTGTGCCGTATCGAGCTTTGCCAATGCGGACGAAGACCTGTCAAATGCACACCAAGATGCAGGAGCCATTGGACATTTAACTAAACAAGACGCCATTAGATGCCTGCAATCAGCACCTTTGCTTGAAAACCTAGCTACATGGAGCTGCTGGAACCTTGTCTTCGAGCCGCAGTTTGGCGGACTAAAGTCATTTGTAGAAAACACAGAGTCAGTAAGTGCTGTTGAAACACCGACGAATCAGCTATTGAAAATCAGCCTTGACTCTTCCCCAGATGATCTGTCTTGCGCGATCAATGCGGGAAACCCTCAGGAAACTGCAGGTCATGTGGTCTCAATCATCTATGCAAGAGAAAGCATATCGGAATCACCTCTCATTCACATGTCCAATGTAGTCAAGTCATCACTGGCCAATAGAATCGCACAAGATGAAGAAAGCTTCTCTGTTGAGAGATTTGTTCTCGAATGCATTTTGAAGATACCTGTTACATTTTGCTGCTCTCTGGTTAACCAGGTAATTTCTTTTTTTAGTTTGTAGTTATGTAAAATCCCTCCCAAAAGTCTTGCAACACTAACGTCAGTTCTCATAGGTAAATTCAGCTTTCTCCTCTTACAACAATGTTGGTTTAATATAGAAAAGAGGAGGAAAATCGAGAACCTTTTTTGTACCTTGTCTGAAATATATCAAGACTATCAACATTGTACTGGTGGGGAAAAGGGGAAGAGTGACAGTAGAATTCTTTCGGAAAAGATGTGAAAAAAGGAAGGCACAACACAAATTGTTTGATGTTCCAAGTAATTTTGGCTGGCAATATAGAAAGTATCAAGATTTCAAGAATGTTTGTCTTTTTCCAACATTTTGTTCAAGGGAAATATGTTGTGTAATTAGAGAAGGCTCATTTTGTTTCCTAAGATAAAGGCCCGTAGTAAGACTTGAATCACCAGTGAGGAGGACTACAGGGTGGTGTAGGTAAAGACGCTTGTAGAACGATCTTCGGTTGTTACAAGCTGATTATTTTTCTAGCTTACTGACGGTTGGTGGTCCCAGAGACCACTAAGCACTGAATGGTGCGCCACTTCTCCCTTTTTTCGCTCACCCAGACCTCTTACACGATCGAAGAAGGTGAACAAGCGTCGATAGATTAATCGGAATGTCAGTTACATAACTGGGATGAGAACGGATACCACATCTCTCGCACTCCACTTAACATACATCTCTAACGGGCTGGGTCTCTACTAGGTCTCTACGAGTTTTCAGCCTCGATATAAACGATGTTAAATAGTAATTTATTTATTAAGCTCAAATTAGGTATGATGCTGCAGGACAAAGATCCTTTTATTGGGCCTAGACAGCTTCGGGGAAGCCTATTTCAGGTAAGCCTCTTTCAGTAAGGCCTCTTTCAGGAAGGCCTCTTTCAGGAAGGCCTCTTTCAGGAAGGCCTCGTTCAGAAAAGCCTCGTTCAGAAAAGCCTCGTTCAGAAAAGCCTCGTTCAGAAAAGACTCTTTCAGGAAACGGTCCCAATACTACACCACCAATCGCACCGAGCTCATTCCGGCCCTGATTGAATTATAAGTCTGGCTCCAAAGCCCTATATAAAGAACCTTGAGATATTCCCAAATAGAAAATGGCCAATTTCAAGTGGCTTAAATTTGATCTCATCCATATTCTAGGTTTTCCTGAGACCCTTACGTGAATTACTTGGTAACGATTTTGGTCGCTGTCCAGTTGAGACCAGGCTACTTCAACAATGCCGGTCCAACGAAGAGAAGTCATTTTTGCATTATCTTGGAGTTGTCTTGGTGAAAAGGGAGTGGAGCTCTGATTTCTCCGAGAACCGCTTTAGGACTATAGAACCACCTACAATGCCATCTTCTGCAAAAGCAGTGAAGCCCACAGGAACCAACATGCATGAATCGCTCAAACCCGTGGAAGCGGAAACAAAGAATAGGGGCGATAATGGTGCCATCAATGATGAAAACAATGGTACGGGTGATGATACCGGCTTGAAAGAAACCAAAGACCAGTGTTCCGAGGAATCAAAACCGGAAAGTACCAAGCAGGAGCTAAGCTCCGGTAAGTTTGTGAAATCCAGACTTGTAAACCGCAATGACTAGGAATTGCTACCTGATAGAAAGTGGCTGCTGATTGGACTAGGAATCTAGGGATCAAAGGATGCTTAAAAGGCTGATTTCCATCGCTTGGTTCTTTGAAATTTTACGAGATTATGTTTGCCAATGCAACAACGTGCTTTAAGATAAGAGCTGAAAACACTGCTTCTAATAATTAAAAAAACTTAATTTTTCTTGATTTCTAGAGAACGATACTTCTAATGGCTTGACCGATGAAGACGACAGTAGTGAACTAGAGAACGAAGAGGGAGAAATCAAAACAGTTGTTGGTCAGCTTCAAGATCGCGCTGAACACTGTAAAGATCTGATTGATGACATCAGACGTACTGAGTTCGGCATTGGCGAGGTCCTTGATGAGAAAGGGGGTGATTTGCTGCGTAGAAATAACGATCGACTGTGCAGGAGCTTGGATCGACTGTCAAAAGAACTGTATGCAAAGGACACGCATTTTGTGCTGGAACTCATACAGAATGCCGACGATAACAGTTACGATAAAGAACTGATGGGGCATGATAGTGAAGAGGGGCCATCAGTTGCGTTTATCGTTGATCAAGATAGTATTGTTGTGTTGAACAACGAGCGTGGATTCGAAGATTCCAATATAAGAGCCATCTGTGACGTAGGCAAAAGTACCAAAGGAGCTCATAGAAAGGGCTATATCGGTATGTCAGGATAAATTTTCTTTGTCATTGTTTTTACTTTAGATTTCCGTACGCACAAATCAGACTGCCAAATCTTGCTTTCTCGGTTTCTGAATATGGTAGCGTGTTGTTTTGGTTAAATGCACTCTGTTCCGTTGAATTTTAGTTGTCACTTGAATTCTATTGGTTTCCGTATACAATAGGCTATTGTTAATTTTCCAATCAGCAAGCGGCACTAATCTCAATTGTCAATGCGTCAAAGAGCGTATTATTAGCGTGCACGGTTGAATGACAGGGACATACCGTAAATCCTCGAATTAGCCCCCTAAGGGTTTATTTATTTTTTATATTTCTAATGTGGGTTATTTGAAAGGGGGCTTATATGAGGTGGGCTTATTGACAATTTGTAGTTCTAGGGTGGGGGCTTATTTGAGGGGGGATTTTGGGGGGGGGCAACTCGTCGATGTACGGAAGTTCTTTTAAACATGTTAATCATAAATGTTCAGATCTTTTGGAAGATACACCTAGAGAAAGTTCAGATATTCCGCACTGCCTCTTCGACAGAATTCCTAGCGATATCACTGGTCATCATTTTCAGCTTCATTCATGCACTGGTACGTTGTTTTCAGGTCAGAAAGGGATTGGGTTCAAGTCTGTATTCAGGATAACGGACTGCCCAAAGATTCATTCCAATGGTTTTCATATATGCTTCGATGCTGCTGAGGACAAGATGGGATACATTTGTCCCCAGTGGTGTGAGGATGATTCCCCGTGTTTGCAAGAATACCAACCTTCCGCCGATCACTGCAGTATAGAAATGTAAGTTGCAATCCATATTCAAGGCAACTTTATTTTGAAAGCACGACCACCTATTTGTCTCGAGAGAGAAGTTGCCAGAAAAAAGGCTTATGTTTTTACCACCCTTCTTAACTAAGCACTCGTTAACGAGTACAGATCCGATTTTATTGAACAGATGCATCAGATAGACGCATCGGGCGAGTGAGAATTGTCGTGTCAGATAGAAGATGCATGTCGTATCTGGTAAACGATACCTGTCGTATCTGGTCGTTAATGCTCAGAAGACTATGGCTGCTAAACAAGGATCTAGTCTCGGGCTATTCATATTGAGCATCAATTAAGGGGCCTCGTCGTCACCATTTGAGCAAATAGTATTTGAATCCTTCGTAACGCCCTGGCCACTTGTAATACATATCAAAGCTAGCATTAACAATGGTATCTCTATCTTGCAATGGCCATGCTATCATGCCCAAATTGAAGAAAAGGTGAGTGCTTTACTCAAAGTCTAACCTTTTTAGGGGGTGCTGCATTATTTTCGAGCAAATACAAGAAGTCAATATCTGGTTCATTTTTGCTTGTTACGCCTTCTGAAAATTGATCATTATACTCAGGGGCGGATCCAGAGCAAATTTGAAAAAAGGGCAGTAGGTAGTGGAGGCGCTGAAAATTTTTCAGAAATTTGTGACGAGAGTACGCTGTATAAAACAATTTCAGACCCTAACTACTGAAAGCCTCTTATTAAAATTTCACTCTTAACAGGTAGATAAATTTTCCGCCTAAACATTTGCTGCTCCGCCATAGTGCCACCAAATCTACTAGAGTACTCTGCAAAAGGGGCTGACTTCAATATAATTACCCGGTAAGGCCCAGAAAATGAACTGAGGGCCCAGAAAATTTCCTGCCTTTGGTTTAAGGTAAGAATGATTGTTCAGATGAAGGCGGCCATTTTGTTTGGCGGCAGAGAAAGTCTTGCAACTATGACATTCTAGACGCAGCCGGGAAATGGATATGGGATATTTACAACATCGACTGAGAACCAAAGGTCCTAGGTGCAACAGACAATTATTCTAATACAAAAATTTTGATAAACTCGGAAAGGGTATTGATAAACTAAACAAGGATGAATCAAGGCAACACGCCAATAAAACCGTATTTGAAGATCCAAGGAGGCCCAGAAGCCGTAGAAAGCCAGCAAATAATCGAATTCGACAAGTTATGGTATTGTAGCTTAAGATAATATTCGATTTAAGATCACAAAAAAAACAAATAAACAAACAAACAAACAAACAAACAAACAGTCATAATTATGCTTCATGGCTCTATTTGGTTTGATTATGACATGAAGGTAAGACAGCTTTTAAGTGCAAGAAACTGAACACTGTGTAAATGAAGGCGGGAATTAAAGAACACAGCTTTATAGATGGCCTTTGTTATCTTCCTGAGCGTGACTTTTCTAGCAAAACGTGATCCGTTTTTGGAATAAGCAAGTATACTTTGAGGTAATCCTTGAAGTAGATCTTTGAGGTAATCCTTGAACTTCTTCACCTGATTCTCATTCTTCAGAAGGGGCGCACAATTTCCAAAAAGGGGCGCCAGACTTGCTTCAACTCGGCGAGGGTGGGGCAACTGCCCCTAGTTTCCCCACTTAAATCCGCCACTGATTATACTCTAGTTAATGCTGGGAAAAAAAGCTGTCACTTGTAAGAATATTCCCACTCTCATAACCTTAAGTCACACCCCAGAAAATATGTGGCACATTTGACCAATGATCGCAAGGACGACCATTGGTAGTAAAATATTTTTCTGAGCTCTGGTGTAAATTTATTACGATTTATGTTTCCTTTTGTCGCTTATGGTATAACGAGGTTAATTTACATTTTTTCGTAGAAACTGGAAGACAAAAATCAATCTTCCTCTGAAGAAGGAGTTAGCAAATTCGATGGTAACAGGCTCCCGCTTTCAGGACGTTCACCCATCCTTGCTGCTTTTCTTGAATCGAATAAAAGTCATCATTATTGACAACCAGGTAAAAACTGCTATTACGACAGGAAATTTTTGGGAGAAGGAGTCCCATGGTTTGGGGCTATTGTTCCATTTTTTGCTCCAACCAATGATAAAAGTGCGGCATCTGCACATGCGCATTAGGGCTTTAGCCCCCCCCCCACTTTTTTGAAAAAATGCCAAATATTAAATAGTACACTACCAGTAAAGCTTTTTTTATGGTTTTAGACACCCCCCCTCCCCACTTTTTTCAGATCCAATACTTTTCTCAACGCTCCTCGGTGCCTGACCACAGATTATATTAGTGCAGAATACATGTGAAATTAACGTCATTGATTTAACTGCGCATTTGCATATGATGGACCTGCGAACAAATGTTGGTCCATCTCCCCAACAAGAAATGGTTCTTATATCTTATATAAGGATTAATTTAGTGTATCGATACTTCAAGTTCAGAGACACTGATTCAAATTTCTAAAGCCCCGGCAAAACGACTGGACATTTTCACTGAACATGCACTAGACAAATGTCAAGCGTAAATGTTGCGTCGTTTTGCCACCTTGTCCAGTCTTGTTCAGCGATGTTGAATGTTGCTCAGTCGATTTTGAAGGCAGCCAAAAATGTTCAGTGGACAGGATTAAATTTCTTTTGTTCACTGATGTTGTACAGAAATTGTTCAGTCGTTTTGCCACTCTACTGAACATTGTCCAGTTCACGCAAGCGCAATCGATTAATGGCTTGGATTTGGCGTCAATTTATTTCCCATATTCAAATCTTCAACAAACTTCCCTAGTCAACACCGCGAACGAAATGGAAACAACGTGAAAATTAAATTCGACCAATAGCAGAAAAAGGCATTTCATTAGTAACGATGAGTCTACTTATCAGATTAGCTTTAGTTCCGATAAGGAAAGCGATGTCAGCGAGCACGAGGACGGTGATTTTGATGAACCTAGCAGTCCTAGCCACTTGTCAATAATACACTCTAATTCATACTATAACACGGTTAGGGCTATGAAAAGTGTATTTTCAAAGGTAAAGAGATGCCCTGTTGCCAGTTTTCCCACCCGCATAGGGAAAAAGTTCACTGGACAATGCTCAGTCGTTTTGCCACCACCGATATTTTCTTGATGTCCATAATCTGAACAAGTGAGCAATGTCCAGTATGTGACCAGCGCAAATGTCCAGTCGTTTTGCCGGGGCTTTAGGCACATCGGTCATAAGCTCGCGAAGGTAGCCCCTTAAGCCCCGGCAAAACGACTGGACATTTGCGCTGGTCACATACTGGACATTGCTCACTTGTTCAGATTATGGACATCAAGAAAATATCGGTGGTGGCAAAACGACTGAGCATTGTCCAGTGAACTTTTTCCCTATGCGGGTGGGAAAACTGGCAACAGGGCATCTCTTTACCTTTGAAAATACACTTTTCATAGCCCTAACCGTGTTATCGTATGAATTAGAGTGTATTATTGACAAGTGGCTAGGACAGCTAGGTTTATCAAAATCACCGTACTCCTGCTCTCTGACATCGCTTTCCTTATCGGAACTAAAGCTAATCTGATCGGAAGACTCGTCGTTACTAATAAAATGCCTTTTCTGCTATTGGTCGAATTGAATTTTCACGTTGGTTCCATTTCGTTCGCGGTGTTGACTAGGAAAGTTTGTTAAAGATTTGAATAATGGAAATAAATTCGCGCCAAATCCTATCCATTACATTCATTGCGCCTGCGCGAACTGGACAATGTTCAGTAGAGTGGCAAAAACGACTGAACATTTCTCTACAACATCTGCGAACAAAAGAATTTTAATCCTGTCCACTGAACATTTTTGACTACCTTCAAAATCGACTGAACAACACTCAACATCGCTGAACAAGACTGGACAAGGTGGCAAAACGACGCAACATTCACGCTGGACATTTGTCCAGTCCATGTTCAGTGAAAATGTCCAGTCGTTTTGCCGGGGCTTAAGGCGATTCTGCTATCGTGCAGCATTTACAGAAAAAACCCAGATTGTGCCAAAAGGTATAATGGTGCCATGTTTCGGATTATTGGTAAAATCATCGTTCCATCTAGCAGTTTTAGAATCTATCTACGTCAGCACGAAAAAACCGCTTTTGTGTAGACAGAAGGAGTTCGTTTTCACCTTAGGACTCCATTGGTAACATTCTCAATAGGCAAGCGGCACTGATTGGGCAACCTCAACAGTCATGTGCTCGCGGTTCCAATTGACCTATTTTGATCCACAACTGGGTGGATATATTTCCTAGCTTGCAATTTTCGATCTATGTTCGGACGTTTTATAATCTGAAAGAGTATCAGACGAAAAGCATGATTATATTTAAAAATATTTGCCTTCTTCGAAGCCATTTAAATTTTTGTGCTACCAACCATTTTTTATATTTGCTGAGAGCAACTTGAAGTAGTTTAAAATGGTCAAGTTGGGTCTCAATAATTATTTCTTGGCAGATTTTATAATTCAGATCTGGAATTCATATAATTTGAAGTCATCTTTCACTAGAATGTTAGTCCCTTTTGTTGCCCAATTTGGTTGTGTTTTGTGTTTAGTTTTTGTTGGGTATAATGGTATGAAATTCTATGAATTTTACCAGATTTCATTTTTTCTCACATTTGGTTAACTGTAAACTTTTGAATCAAAGGTCAATGGAAAATGCCTCGTTATGAAAAAGAGATACAAAGGAAACAGCCTCGTTGAACTGACTCAGAATGGAATACCTAGTTTATGGTTTGTAGTCACGAAGGAAACTGAGATAAACGTGAGTCGTTTGTTTTTATCATTTTTAAGAATTGTACGGAGGCTGTGATGAAATGACCTACAAGGCAAATCTCTGCAAAGATCTCAAAACCCTTAGATATCAACAGGGATGCCGTCCTAAAATGTTTGGAAGGGGGGCTGTGCTGTAGGCAACTTCTATGAGCCACACCCAAAACCACACCCATGCTCATACCCTATATACTTCCATCTATGTTGAAGATTCTCTGTTGTGTTTTGAAATCATTCAAACTATTCACCGATTCAATAAGACTAAAAGCAGCAAATTGAAAGGCTACTTCCCATTGCCAAGTAATAGATTCGCCAAGCCAAACAAATACTGGCTTGTTATGAGGGGACTTAGCCAGTGGCGTACTCAAGGGGGGAATAGGGGGGTCCGAACCCCCCCCCCACTTTTCTAAAATATGATCCTCGAGATTTGTCCAACAACGACGTAAAACTCATTGGGGAGGGGGGGTAGGGCTGTAGTATACTGTATGCTTGTGTCAATAACAATTGTAAGATACTTTGCTATTTACCGTAGCTAACATGAATAAAAAAATGGGGGGAAATTTTGCAAAAAGGGCGCATCCCCGAGTGTTTGAAGGGCGTGACCTAAAACAATTTTCTTGGGGCTTTGCCCCAGACCCCCCCCCCATATTGCTGCATCCTTGGGTACGCCACTGGACTTAGCCAACCCTCCCCCTCCCCAATTTAAGCAATAAGCCTCTCTGAATTTAAGCAAGCGGACCGACTTCCCTTAGTCCCCTCCACGACACTACTGGATATGGGACTGAATTCGCAAAAAAATCTTTCGTTGGGTAGCTCTAAAATTATGGAATGATACTCCTGCTGAATTATGTGAGCTACCAACATAAATTCGTTTTAAAAAACAACTTTAAAGGCAGTCGAAAGATACTGAAGTGGGATCAGCCACCTGTCAATCAATAAACGACCAATCAGTGAGTGTGTTCTCACTCGCACATTTGTTGATTGGCTAGTATTGATCGACAGATGGTTTAGGCTACTTTAGCATTTTAGGCCTATAGTTTTGTTACTTCCAAGGTTTTTGTCATTATGATTACATGCCATATGTTTGAGCTTACTTAAGGGTTTATTTGTGGATGAATGAAATAGCATGAAATGAATGAAATGAAGAAATTAAATTTCTCCACCTTGTTTCATTAATTTTAGATTTAAACATGGCTCGCTACTTGTATATTTGCTGTTGCCCCACTCTAAAAGGAACAAGCTTGATGCTCCTAGGAACGAATCCGGTGTATTATCATGAATGAGTCAATTGCCCCTACCCGGTGGCATAGATAGATTGGGGCCCGAGGGAACGAAAGCCCCCCTCCTGTAAAGCTAAACTGTTATTTTCTCGGAAAAATTTTGTCGGAAATTTAACATGGTTGTCTTGTTTTTATCTAAGTGTTACATTTTGGAAGAAAGATTTTAAAACTGGATAAAGCTGGTTATTTTATTTCAGTTATGATGTCGTAAAGCTATGTTCAAATCAGGGTTGCCATTTGGGATTATTCAATCCCAGATTTCACGAAACTGGGACTGGTGGAAAAGCGTTGGGATTAGAAATTGTTATCTGGAATTAAAATTAGCTCTCTCGATTAGTTAACATATTTTGAGAGCTCCTCGTTAGTCAGCCAATGTTTAAAAAAAATTCAGTAGTGTTTTAATGCATAGTAACTCCATCTGTATTTTGTATGTGTAAATTGTATTTGACATTGGTTGATGACATTGATTGATGACATTGATTGATGATATTGATTGATGACATTGATTGATGACATTGATTGATGACATTGATTGATGACATTGATTGATGACATTGATTGATGACATTGGTTGATGACATTGGTTGATGACATTGATTGATGACATTGATTGATGACATTGATTGATGACATTGATTGATGACATTGATTGATGACATTGATTGATGACATTGATTGATAACATTGATTGATGACATTGATTGATGACATTGATTGATGACATTGATTGATGACATTGATTGATGACATTGGTTGATGACATTGATTGATGACATTGATTGATGACATTGATTGATGACATTGGTTGATGACATTGATTGATGACATTGATTGATGACATTGATTGATGACATTGATTGATGACATTGATTGATGACATTGATTGATGACATTGATTGATGACATTGATTGATGACATTGATTGATGACATTGGTTGATGACATTGATTGATGACATTGATTGATGACATTGATTGATGACATTGGTTGATGACATTGATTGATGACATTGATTGATGACATTGATTGATGACATTGATTGATGACATTGATTGATGACATTGATTGATGACATTGGTTTATAAATTGAATATCTACGCCACTGCCCCTACCCCATCTCCCTAGCCAGGTCCATTTAAAAATTCCAGTCTCCCAAACTACACTCAAGCCTTCCCCTTGATATATTTTGGACTTTTTTATTACTGGCGGAAGGCTCTCAGAATTTAACTTAATCAATTTTTGTTGTAGATTGGCGACGAGCAGAAGACAACAGACCTATCCTTGGCTTTTCCAATAAGCGACGTTAATGACGCAAGCATAAAATCACAGGTAGGTGAGATTTAAAATTGGCCTGTTGCTAACTAACTAAATAACTAACTAACTAACTAACTAACTAACTAACTAACTAACTAACTAACTAACTAACTAACTAACTAACTAACTAACTAACTACCTAACTAACCAACTAACTAACTAACTAACTAACTAACCAACTTACTAACTAACTAACTAACTAACTAACTAACTAGCCAGAGTAAACAAGCACTTGGAAACAATTTATAATCTTCCTGGGATGCCTGTATTTTACCAAAGAAATCCCATCCACAACATACTTATTCCAGCCTCCTGCCAAGCTATTGAATAAATCATTGATAGTGACAATATCATAAATAAGGTTTAGGTACCACCAAATTTGAAGATAGTTCGAAATAGTAGAAAAATTGTTTACTGAAGTACTTTTCGTCCCACACTCCACATAACATAAATGGCGATATCGTGTGGCTGCTGGCCCTTTGCTCTACAATATTGGACAAAAAATTTGGAACTCACTTCGAAAATCGATACCAGTTTAGATTTTTTACGTTTTCTTTCAAATTTTCACCCTCTCTCCCCTTCAGCAATGTTGCGTATGGAAGACACATTGATTTGCAACTTACAACATTGTACTGGGGAAGAGGGGGCGGTGGTATTAGGTGAATTTATGAAAATAGCTGGAGTTCCAATATATTTTGTCCACCACACAGCACTCCCCCGCCTTGTACACTAATGCCCCTGACTTGGTTTGTTTTGACCAATTATTATCTTTTAAGTAATAAGTAACACCGTAACGCGACGAGAATGAACAACAACAAACACACATAAATCAGTAGTTTAACCTCATTTGCGTTTAACCTCGTTTACGTTGAACCTCCTGTATTATACCTCCTCTCTTTTACAAAGGCATTCCCACCACAAAACGTCTTTGCGTTTTTGCCGTTGCGGAGTTACGGGTTCAAATTCCTTATTCAAGCCGATTTTGAAGTACCTTCATCAAGAGAAGATATTGATCGAGACAGTGCATGGAATGTAACGCTGTTAAGCAAGATTCCGCAGCTTGTGGTCGATGCATATTTCAAATTTCGGGTAAGTTGCTCCATGTAAGCAATATTTGCATGTAGCCCTTTAGTGTTCTAGTTTTCGGGACTTCGAAGTGTGTAAAAAACAGTTTTTCCGGATGTGATTTTTTGGATCTGAAGTTTCACACAAAGGCAATGTTTGGGGTCTATGAATTACAAAATTGATATATTTCTTATTTGGTGTCTGTTAATTTGAGAGAAATATTCAAAAAGCCAGGAAGTTTTTTTTGTTGGAATTCTAAATTATAAGCTTGTACTCAAGGCCTCTTCTTTTAAGTTAGGGGTCTGGAACACAGGCTATTAGTCATGAGACGCAACACCTGGGGCTTTTTTAACCGGTGCCTCAAACTTTTCGAGCACCCACCCCCCTGCACGGCACCTAATTCTTGGGGTTTTCTGAAATATATATAAGTTTAGATTGACAGGTCACCAAAGAAATGCTGGCGAGGATCCCCCCTTGGGCTTTTCGGCAAAATGTATTTTGCAGTATTTCGAAGCAAGGGCGGCGCTAGCCTGTGCTCCAGACCCCTAACTTTCAAGTTAGGGGTCTGGAACACAGGCTAGGGGTGGCCAGCCAGAATTACGTGGGGTGGACAGGGAATCAGGGGAGGGGGAGTGCTTGAAAATGTTTAGAGCTGCCACGCCCTTTTGGAGTCCTGGCAAAGAAAACAGTGATGGAAGACTTGAGCCATCCTCGGCTTTTTGTCAACATATCATAAAATCAACACATTTTTTGTATGCTTCATAGTTGAAGTTTACGTCAACCAGTTGTTTTAGATTTTCTCGTGAATTTTTTATGAATTAAAAAAGTTGAGTGGACATGTCCACCTCGGTCCACCCCGTGGTTCCGCCTCTGTTTTTCGAACTAAAGCCACGATGTCCCTGGTCCTTCATAAGTTGCATGTTGAATTAATCATCGTCTCAATATGTGATCATTTATTTTTTAGGACAGTGAATTGGACAACGACCCAACAGAGGCGTTATATTCCGCAACACGGTTTTTCCAATATCTGCCCTTGGAAAGCGAGATTGTTGGTGTCTTCAAACCCATTGCCAGAAAGATTATCCAACTGCTTCAAAGTGAGGACTGTATACCCATATGGCAGGGCAATGATCATGACAAAGTACTCGCCAACGAAAGACAAAAAGAAAGTGACTCAAATGTTGCGTCTTTGTACTGGGCCAAGCCTCCACAGGTTCTCTTTGGTGACTCAATGCTGCGGAATATATTGAGCCCACGTGATCTGAAGCGGTATCTCAATTTGAGCTACATAAGTGTTGTTATGCAACAGAACGTCAGCCCGACACTCCTCAAAAGTCTTGGTGTTCAATCCGAGACACTGGATGGCTTGATTGAAGTTTGCAAATCCCACTTGAAGGCTATTGTTCAGGAAAAAGGTATTCTAAAGAAAAATCTTCATCAAATTAGTGCAAGGGGCCACCAGGTGGTTCGAACTCATGTCCCCAATTATGTTTTTAATTGTTCCCTAAAAAATCTAGAGATTTTGTCAAAATTTTCTCTTGAAGTTCAAAATGTCCCCATTAAAATATACGAGATGGTTTAAAATATCCGTTCCCTATGACCCCTGGGAGGGCTTCAGTAATGGTTTCCAGAATATCGAATTTCATGAACAGCCGAAACTCGAATTTGAAATTTTTCATACAAAGCATGAGAATGAGAGATCATATGGTAGAGGAGAGGCTGTAAAGAGGCTGGCGAATATGATAATAATAATAATAATAATAATAATAATAATAATCAATTTATTTGAAGTTGGCGCTACATATCTTTTTGCAGTAATATATACTAGAGCTAATCTAAGCCAGTAATAGTGACCTTGTCGGAGAATTTCTGTCCTTGGCCCTCCAAAGAAATTTGTTTACCGATAAACCTGAGGGGCTTATCTCTCTTGCAAATAGTGTACGAAATGTACAAAGTTATTATCATTTGTCATTATGAATTTATTTAAAGTCGGCAAGAAAAATATCTAACCATATCTAAAAGCTAATTTAAGCCTACTAAATTAAAATAAAGCCATTGAATAACAAAATAAAGGTAATTCTTTGCAATTTTTTGCTTGTTTGGTGGTATAAAAGATAAAAGTAATTAATTAATAAAATAAACAGTTGCTACATCAGTTATGCAATTACTGCAGTTGCATATGAGTCCATCCCAATCCTTTATATAGGGGCTGCGTCTTGAACGTCAAGAGGGGAAGCTATGTAGTGACTCTACTTAGGCCTGTTTACATCAATTTTTACTTCTCATTCATTCCATCATTTTCCCACATTCTCACATCGCAGCACAGGCATCCTCTACGTCAATCTCATTACTCATCACCTTTACTCGCCCTTCCTATCCTTTGTTTTCCTTACATCATTCGTGTTAATTTTAGATATCCATTTCTGTATATAAGCATGTTAATTTTTATGTAAGTCAGTCAGTTCATAGTTTAGAGTTCAGTTACACACTCTCTCTCTGTCTCCGTGTTCTCTGCACGTAAAATAAAACTCGCTGGGTTTGGAAATGACACGCTAGTCATAGCCTGCGTGCAGACTCAAAATTTCCTAGCTAGTCAAGGATGGATTTGTTTAGTGCTTACATTGATCGCCGTTCCGATGTACAGCAGAGAATGGCGATCAAATATTTACAATGTATCTTGATGGAATGTAATTACTCCATGACCCTTTCTGTTAGGCCCTTATTTCTTGCATGAGTTGTATGAATTCCATCTTATATCTAGGGAAAGCCTCAGAAGTGGTCCAGTGGATAGGAAAGTGGCTGGTTTGTGTGTCGCGATTCTTGGAAAAACAGTACGATGCGAGCGAGGAGAGCCTTCAGAAAATCAGAGCGATTTCCGTGTTTCCTCTTTCAAGAGGAGACCTTACAAGCTTGCTTAGAGGTAGTCTGTTCTTTCCTTTGGAGAAAAATAACGCGAAGAAGTCTGCAAAAGGTAATTACGATACCAAGTCGATACCAAGTCGATACGAAACAAGTTGAGTTAACAGGCGATGTCATGCACTTTAGGCGATCCTTGACATGATAGGATAAGCTATAATGTTTCCATTTTTTCATTTCTTTTCCGTGTTTTTATAGACTAACCCCGTACCCATAAGACAATAATGGTTACAAAGCAGTGTTTGGGTTAGAGTAAAGCCTATAGTCAGGGTTTAGGTTAGGGCGTCTTAACCAATGCCATGTGATAACGTCGATGAAGAGAAAGGGATGCATGTAAAATTTGAAAAAACGCAAGTGGTCCAATAGTCTTGGCAGTGCCTGTACCATTTCAAAATAACATACTTGAGATATATACTTTCAACTATACGGTTTGGTTTTAGCACAAGACTTTTAACAAAAGTATGATGAGACAAGATTTTGCGCCAAGTGGAGTGGCTATAAAAACATCTAAATTTGAATAATCAGTTAGAGGCAATCTGTCTCGTTGTGGATTGGTTAACGAGAACAATAGCTGAAACAATAGCCTGAACACGATTCCAGCGCTCCGCCATATTTTTTACAATGCGATAAATTAAAGGGGGACTGGAAACAAAAAGAAATCCCTTTGTTCTTTCTTATAATCAATCAACGTCGTGACAGATTGCCGTTAAGAATGTTTCTAACGTATGAAGAATGGCCTATTGAAGATTTAAAGTTTGTTAATGGATTACAGTAATATTGGCGTGGTTTATAAAGTTGTGAACAGAGACCCATAAACAGTGATTAGACGGGGAAAGAGCCTGTACTATGGCCATATCTCAGATTGATTTTGACTGATTTTGCACATTAAGAAATATTTTATAAGGCCCTTCAGGTTAAAGTTATAAAAATAATTTTTACTATCGTTTAGTATAGCATAGAGTTAGTTTCTAGTATACGTTAGGTATATCCATTTTTCCTGTACAATAAAATACATCACATTATTAAATGCATCTTACTATTACCATAAATTTTGTCATTGTGTGCAATTGACGTTTTCAATGCATATTTACAAAAACATACATTCGATAATTATATGAATCTATTTAGACAACTGCGTGCGTGTTTTGGAACACGATTTGAACACGCTGGACAGAAGAATCTTTGATGGCCTTGACCAGGTTGACAAATTAAAACTTGAGCGATTTCTATCAGAACTTGGTGTCAAAACATTTTCACCACGAGAAGCTATCAAGAACCACATAATTCCAACTTTTAAATCGGCAAACTGGCATGAGAAGGAGCATCTTGTGGTCCCGTTTCTGGTTTATATCAAGAAACAATGTTGCATCGAAGATAACGTCGTTGACATAGATGCGTTAAAAGAAATCATTGCGATAAAGACAAACAGAGGAATAGTCAAACCACTAGAACAGCAAATTTACTTCACCCCGTCGTATGGAAACCAGTACGATTTGCAAGCAATGTTTCCTGGTAAGAGAATTTTGCTTTATTATAATTATTTCACCGATCATTAATATTATTTTTATCATCATAATCAATCATCACCAATCATCTGTCATCATAACCAATCATCATCAATCATTTGTCATCATAACCAATCATCATCAATCATTTGTCATCATCATCATCAATCATCACCAATCAATCATCATTTGTCATCATAACCAATCATAATTAATCATTTGTCATCATAACCAATCATAATTAATCATTTGTCATCATAACCAATCATAATTAATCATTTGTCATCATAACCAATCATCATCAATCATTTGTCATCATAATCAATCATCATCAATCAATTGTCATCATAAACAATCATAATCAATCATTGGTCATCATAATCAATCATCATCAATCATCTTCAATCATCATAAATTATTGTAATCATCACCCCCAAGCAAACGAAACGTAGATTGGTAATCAACCTTCACCTCTTCCTCAACTCACCTCATCAATACTGTATTGCTAAGGGGGTGAAAAACAATGCAGCCGCGCAATTTTGGTAAGCGATTGTAGCTTTGATAAAAAATCCTGGTAATTGATATTCTTTGTTTCCAGACGTCGAATGGTTATTGCTTGACGCGGTGTATATGGAGGGAAGAACAGAGGAGATAAAATCATGGCGGGAGTTCTTCGGTTTGCTTCGAGTAATGGACTTTCCCATAATGAGGCAGAAGAGGGAAATTATAAAGCAGAACGAGCTGGTATGTTTTTTGATCGTTCAATCACACGAGTTAATCGATCAATCACATTTGTTGATCGATCAGTCAAACGAGTTGATCGATCAATCACGTAATTTGACATAGGTTGGTTGATCAATGACATGGGTTGATTGATTGAGCACCTGAGTTGATCGATCAATCATGTAAATTGAGTCGTCTGCTATTTTATAAACACGTTGACTCAAAAACCAGTCAAAAACATCGATTTTAGCATCATTGCACCGTGGCTGCCAACACGATAACTGCTAGCTTACTAGACAAGGCACTCGACAAGACAAGGTTGTATTGGCTCGACCATTCTTAAACTCCAGCTAATGTGTATTATTGCTTTAGAAGCGAGAACGATTGGAATTAGATGTACTTTTATCGGAGCTTCTCTTCTGTAAGAGGTACGTTGTTTTAAGATGCTTTCAAATAAAGGGTCTTATAGAATAAAGAACTCTAAAAACTGTCTTGATTTGGGGTGATAGAATGTCTACACGGAACTTGGTTAATGTCTTTTTCCACAAATAAAATGGAAACTAGAGAATGTGCGCGGTAAAGGCTAGCAGTTTTGCTAAGAATGGACAAACACCAGTGATATTAGTGTGCCTCTTAGATATTTTCTTCATGTATGTTCATTGATCGTTGTAATTCTGCGCTGTTGCAGGCTTCTTCACCGTGGGGTCCAATCAAACCAAACTGGCCTAGCACTGTCGAAGACACGTACGAAATTTCTGACTTGGTTTGTCCTGAGCTGGAGCAGGTTCTCGAATCCAAAGACCATCAACAGCTGTTAATTTTGGCAAAACTTCTGGATCAAAATTGGATGTCTCTATTTGTCCGGAATCAGAGTGTGCCTGTGCGAGATGCCAAGGGGCGTGAAATTGCAACAACGGCATCGTCTTTTCTTATCAAACTGAAAACCAAAGCTTGGTTGCCAGGGAACAAAAGAGGACTATTTAAACCGGATGACTTGTACCTGAAGACTCCCGAAGTTGACAGCCTTTTGGCTAGTTTTTGCTCATACTTTTCTGGGGACTTGAATGATATCACGTTTATAAACGCTATTGGGATACGAAATACAGTAGCACTTGACACCATTTTCAGAAAATTGGGCGAATGGTCAGAGGATGATACATTTGCCACCACACTAAAGCACATGACAAATGTTTACAATTACATCAAAGCCCATTTAAAGGACGTTGATGCAGCTGATTTAAGCAAGCCAATTATTTTCGTGCCGGAAAAACCTTGCAAAACGGTCTTTTTGTCCAGAGGAAAATTATTGTCAAAAGGAGAGGTTTGTTTGTACGATTATTCAAAAGTCATGTCCAAACGTTCGTCCCTGCTCACCAGCAAACGTCAGCTTCTTTGTCAGTACTACCCCAAGGAAGTCCTGGAATTTTTTGAGAAGGACATGAATATTGACAAGACACCAACACTGAGAGATTATATCAACATTGCTATAGCGATTGCAGAAGATACAAGGCTGCCTGACTATGAAGCCTATAATGATCTGATGGCAGTTTTCTCCCAAATTGGGATAAAATGTGTTTCATCGGATCACGAAGAAGAGTTTCAGGATATTGTGAAAAGCCATGATAGCACATGGGAACGCTTTGATGGCATGAAAGACCTTTTTGATTTCGGAAAAGCTAACTTTGTTTATGAAAATTTGAAGGACGAGAAAATCATTCCCACTGAAGACCACTGTTTTTCGTCCCCAAAAGAGAAGCCTTTTCTTGTGGATGATCCGAAGCTTGCAAAAATCTTCGAGAAGGAGCGCTCTGTGCACTTTGTAGACACTGAAGGTATAGCAGCCAAAATGGAAGCAACAGCTGCTAAAGGCGACAGAGACTCAAGAATAAAGGTGAAAGAAGAACGCACACGTGGGGCTGGAATCTTGGCATTCATGGCTATTTGCAAGATAGATACAGTATCTCAAGTTTTTGTACCACCACTTATAAATCCAGAAAACTCAATCAATGGTTGTCCCTATTGGCACAAAGCTTTTACGATGCTTCTCCCATACGCCCAAAGGTTTCTGCGCACAAACGACAAGGCCAAGTACGAATGCCTTTTACAGAAAAACTTCCCAGAACTACTCAAAAATTTGTCATTTTACACGGCGAGCAGCATCATAGCAGTCCATACTCTACGCGGTATAGACAATATTTTCGTGCAGGTGAGCAGAAAGTGCGCTGTTGAACTCACTGAAAAAGGGATTCATTTCTACATAGGACGAGATGCAGTCCATGATAAGGAAGATGTCATCTCTGAATTTGTTGCACTGTTTGAATTGGAAAACAAAGATCTTGCCGACCGCTGCATCGACTTGCTGGTGTTGTTGGAATCAATGATCCAAGGTGACAGCAAACCTGAGGCTATCGAGCAACGCCTTAAGAGAAAAAATATTCCCAAACCCCCCGAAAATGAGCCAGTTTGGGCGTTGAAAGAATCTGAGGATCTGAAAGTAGTCGAGATAAAACAGCAAAGCAGTGCTTCCGAAAGAGAGGCAAATTCCTCGGATGCCATGACATGCTGGCCACCACGGGCACCAGAGGTAGGAGTTGGCAGTCTAGCGAAGCCACCACAGAGTCACATGGGCGCTGCTGCTCAGACACAGTGGCCGCCCCTCCCACCTGTGGAACTGACACTAAGTCAATTTCTCACAGAAGATACAAACAGTCGTGGAAAGAATTCCGGTATGAAGTTGGCAAGCACAGATTCTGATGATCCTAGAGCTACAACAGCAACAAGGAAAACAGCAGCACCAACAGAAGCAACAACAGCAACGAAAGCAACAGCAACAACGAAAACAACGGAAGTGGCAAGGAAGCTACCAAAATCAGAACAATGTGTGACTGAGAACGCTGGAAAAGCAAAAACGCAGACTGAAGCCAGCAGAGGAGCTACTACTGGTGACGTCAGAAGAAACTCTTCCGATGAAGTCAAGAAAAAAATCTCACCAGACGAGGCCAAAGAAGATACACGTGTTTCTGAGAGCGTCTTGGTGGTTAAACCACAAAACCAGGATCTTGTTTCGGTGCAACCAAGAAATCATCAACCTGGGGGAATTACACCTGTTCAGAAGAAGAATTCAAACATTATTTACATTGACAATAATGCTGGTCCTGAAAGTATACCTTTGAATGTCATTGCACATAAGACTGTTACAATCGATGATCGTGAAATTGAGGTAAATTGTTCTTCTCAATTTGGGATTGTCAACTATGCTTGTGTTTGTCTGTTCACAACTTTATGAACAGAGCCAAATTAACAGTGATTCGTTAGCAAACTTCACATTTTTCATTGGCAATATCTCGACCGATTTTAGACATATTTGACTAATTTTGCATATTTTGTAGTATTTAATCTTTTTTGTTATGCGGCTAAAACTCAAAAACTCTAAAAATACGTTTTTGGTGACTTCACACTTTAGAGCTCTACACTCATTTTTTTTATAAGAAACTGGCTACAAGAAACGAGTACTAATTAAGAAACTTCAGTACTCGAAGCAAAAAAATTAAGAAACTATTTAATCGTGATAAAACCGAGAACAACGAAATTTTGTAAAATCCAAGAACATGATTGCTCTGAAGGCCTAGAAATTAAGACACAAGGGATAAAAATATACTTCCCACATCTGAATACAGCATCAGAGCGGAAGCGAATCTCTTGACATGATAAAAAGGTCACGAACATTTCATAACATCATTCATGACATCATAATTAAGAAACTTATAAGAAACAATGAGTATTGAAATTGTCAGAACATTGAGAAACTGGAGTACTCAACATCGACCTTTGTTTCTTAAAAAAATGAGTGTAAACGACTTCTAGATCAACATGACTAACTTTCATTTCTCTTTTATACTGTTAGGGTCTCCAGATTCCTTCGAACTTAGATGAAAAAGACACTACAGCTGTAGGACGCTATGGTGAACAAATTGTTTACTCGTTCATGAAAAGGAAATATGAGAGTGAAGAAATCGAAGTTTTTTGGATAAACGAGGTCGCAGAGAGTAAGCAGCCATTTGATATTTTGATTGTTGAAAAGAAAACCAATCGTGTTCTACATTACATCGAAGTGAAATCATCAACCAGTATTGACCCTTCGAAACCCTTCGAAATTTCTCCAAAGGAACTCGAAGTTGCGTTCAACAATGGTGAGACCTTCCATCTTTATAGAGTCTCTGGGATTGGCAATAGTGTGGTCATGTACTGTTTCGAACGCCTCAAGCAGCATTTGCACCAAGGAGGTATGAAGATATTCTTGGTCTACTGATGATAAACCTTTTTGATACTTAACTTTACTCTTAAGCATTTTTAACAATCATGATTTTAATTCAGTTCTTATACCTGAATTTTAAATTAAAACTTATTTTGTTTTAATTCATTTAATTCTCTTAAAATGTAGCGATAATGCTAGTGTCCAAATTTTTAAAGCAGTAAAAACTCCAAGCATATTTGCAATGCATTGATTTCTTTCGTTCATCAAACCCGCATGCGGGATTATCGGAGAGGCGGGATTAATTATAGAAAAAAACGGGATTATTAGAGAAGGCGGGAATACAAGAGAAAATACGGTATTTGATCAATAAAGTCGATCGAGTAGCCGCGTTCCGTAAGTTATAATTCTAATTATGTTCAGAAGCATGAAGGTTATAGAAGATATATTAATTATTGGCCTAACGCTCGGTAAAATGGTACTTACCTCATGCAGCCGCCTCTGATGTATCTAGATTACTCTTTATGCTGCTACAAATTCTTAATGGAAAACCAACTTATTTTGGACTTTATAGAACCAAGTGTTTTCAGATTTCAGCAAACTTGACATCTTTTAGAGTTTATACTTCAAATTCATAAACTTTTTATTGATGTTTCTTTTTGTAGAATCTGATTTTTCAGGGTTTGTCGAACTTTAGATGTTTCAGATTTCGAATTTTCTTTCAGTATTTCGAAACAAATAGTTCGATTTTTATGGATTATATATTTTACCAAAGATCTGTTAAAATTATATTTTATTCAGATTATGTAGAATTTAATTAAGCTTGAAATATTGCAAGATTTGATTTTGAGATGGACGTAATGCACTGGACGAACATGTTGTTTTGCCTCGCTGTCTGCAGAAGTTGCAAGGGACATAGGCCCTTTTTAAATTTTCAAACGAAAGGCCTCGGTGACATGGTCTAAAAATAAAACATTGCATGGTGATGATCTCTTCCTCCGACTCATACCGTTGGTTCAATTATAATTGGACTTTAAGAGTTTTATAATTTTTGTAAATTTTATGAAATATATATTTATAGCAATAAATCTTTGGAAATTTTAATAATCATTAAATGAAGTATCTTGGTTTAGGCGCACAATCTCAAATATTTGTTTGAAACGCATGCGCCCTCCAAGAAAGAAATGAATTCTGTGAAGGAAAATAAATTAAACATAATTATGAATTGAGTTCGGTACATGACAAGTTCGACGCTTGAAACCGTGCCTTGCTGGAGCCGTGCAGCTCGGCAAGCTCTGCCGATCCAAACTAGTCTGCCGCTCCTAACTAAATCTGCCGTACCAAATTGATTCAAACGTCGCGCCCCCCATGTACTTAATTCTCGAGTTAGGTTCGGCACATGAGAAGCGCGACGTTTGAACCAGGCCTAAATGTATCAATAACATTGAAGAAACGGAAAAAGACTCTCCCAACGTATAGACATAACATTATATTGCAACAGCCTTGTATTGCAAGGCTTTATAAGAAGATGCTTATAATATTTTCAAAATTCCTTCAACTCCAATTATTACGGAAAATCTGCCAAAACCATGAAATAGTGAGAGTTCTTATTTATAGTTTTAAGACCTAGAGAACCGAATAATCTGGTCAGGTTTCCAAGAAAATGTCAACATACACAATTGCAAATGATAAATAGTGTGAACTATTCCCCAATGCATTTTCTTTCTTTTTGCGAAGAAATTGTTGCAAATCGCTTGGACAAAATATTCAAAAAATGCCAAGGCTATAACCTTTCAAAGTTAGCAGACTTGATGAAATTTTTCAATTCATCCAAGCTCTAAAAACAAACTTATAGAGAGAATAAAACAGTGTGAACTTTCTCTCTTTGTGAAGAATTTTTGGCACATCAATGGCTCCATTGAACAGCCTGATTGGAAAATAGATTGTAATTTACAAACCGTTCATAATGAGATATGCAAGAATATCGTATTATTCAACGCGTTTGAGGCCCTTCCTCCGTCTCGCAGGACCCATTGTGTGACGGGCCAACATATCCAATAAAGGTAGCGATAAATAAATTGGCAGGATCTTGATCTGGATCTGGAAACCTAAGTAAAATACTTTTATTTTGTAAAATACAGCTGCTGTTTCACTAATTTATCAAGGCTGCCCTCCCCCTGCCACCCAAACAAAAAGTTGGACCTCGGTCTTTGATCCTGATTAACTTCAATATATGTTGTAAATATTTCGAATTTAAGTCACTCTTTTTCAGCATATTCTTTATTCAATCACATGAAAGATTTTTAGGGGTTAAGAACCTGGTACGATCGAGTCGTTATTTGCAGGAAATAATTTCGTAAGAACTCCCAGGCCGCTGCACCCCTGTAGCTCGGGTGAACCGATGAGATTACAAACCCAAAATGACGTTCATGATTTATTTAGATGTAGAAATAACATATCAAAGTAATAATATTTTGGACTAATTCAAGAAAAAACTTGAATTCCCTCCTTTCGTAACGCAGTACCAGCCAGCACACATCATTTGTGCATTCAATTAGCCTCAAATTTGCATATATCTCGGATCAAAGGCCACGTAGATCTCCTCGAATAGTAACCGAACAAGATGAACTTTTGTGCGTGATTTGCATTCAAGGAATAAAACATGGTGTTTGTGACGTAATTGCGTCAAAACGGACAATCATAATTAACCGAAAATTTGAAATTAAGATTCCTTGCATCATTTTCTGCATTTTATCAAAAGACAGTTTTGCGTGTCAGTATACTTTTAAGTAACAAGTAGAGGACATTGAAACAGTACAAGGACAGATTTGCAGAATAAATTGAGACTTCCCCAACTCTCTGGTTCACAGTTTTTGGTCCTACATTCTGCTGTTACTTTCACAAAACCATTTTACGGAACACTTGAAGAACTTAATCAAGAAATCAGTGAACATTTCAGAATAACATGTCATTTATTCTTGATAGTTCCATAGTTCTAATTTAAAAAAATCCTTGCCTTATAAAAAATATCTGAGAAAAGAAATGCAATTTTTTAAATGAAACTTTTTTAAAGGATTCTATCGAGGAGTCTTTGTTGAAAAGTTAGAGTTAAAATTATTTCTGAAAGATCGCAATGTAAAAACTTTTCATGTCAATTAAAAAGATTGTTTTAAAATTGAAAAATTAGAAGGATGACAACCAGGGCTTTATTTCAGCAACCTAAGCAGTCAACAAATAGTTCTGTTGATAAAAAACCTAAAGTTAGGGTACACTTTTAGCAGATGTAAAGCGTTCCAAATACAAACTTCAAAAAGATCATCTGGACAGATTCAAAGATATATGTAATTGGGTTGCAAAGAGAACAATTTTGCATTAGGACTCTTCATTTCTATTGCTCGTGGAATCGAACTGAATGGAACAAGAGAAAAAAAAAATAACTACATGCTGTTTTAAATTAATTATTCATTTTTGCAAATTGAAGCATCTTGCCCAAGTTACTGTAAAAGTCTCGGTGTTTATAACTTATCCAAATACTTATCCAATGGCTCAACATTTTCTTTCAGTCCCTTGCGTTTTCGTGTTACCAGAACAATTTGACCAGACTTTGTAGTGGTCTCCAATGGGTCATCGTTCATCATTTGCCAATGATCAAAAATGCATTGTGGGAATGCTTTTCCGCCAGTGTTGGATCGGAGATCTGCAGTGAATCCTAAAAGCAAAAACAGGATTGAGTATGGGTTGATAACCCCTTCTGGGACTTACAACAAGGTTCATGGTCATGTCATTAATACTTCTTGCAAAATGGGGCATTATATGCAGTAATGTCTAAACTGGCCAGAACAGATGAACAGGTTACAAATAACCTATTAAATTTGCTCCACTACACATTGAATATTGAGGTAAATCTCCCCCCCCCCCTCCCCCACAGTTACAGTGACTAGGAATGAAAGAATAGTTAAACATAGTAGTTAAACACAGCAGAGACCCAAATAAAACATACCAAATGATTCATTGACTGGTAAGTAAGCCTTGACCCAAAACATGGGTGTTCCTGCAACTATTCCTTCCTCAAAAACGTGACCTCGCCTCCTTGTGATTACGCCATAAATACCACCAACAGCTGACTCGGGGCACTAGAAACAAAAAACTGTTTTAACTTCCACTCTTTTGAGGCAAGTACAAAACATGTGTATCAATAAAAATATTATATTTAATTATAGACTGGGAAGATTATACGCATGGAGAAGGATGCTCTACACAACTAAACAAAACAGATTTCTGACAAGTGCTTCATAAGACACCAGTTGTGTCACCAGTTGTGTTATGTGTGATGTCACCTAGAGTGTGACTATTAACAGAAACCTAAAAGAACACCACAAAGCATGTTCCAATATAGAAAATTGGCTAAATATGTTAAAAGCTGGTGATATATGACCAATGGAAGATTGAAAGTTTACTAACAGATACTATTGTTCTGGCTTGGATCACAAAGTTATGTCAAGAGACTAAATTAGATTTACTTAATGAGGAAAGAGCCTTTTTGCTCCGTGGCCACTTCTGACACATTCAGCTTATTTTCCATATTTAGTGGCACTTCATGATTTCGAAATTTTAAAAATAGATTTCTGTGACCTCACCATCGTAGAACTCTATTCAAATGGCAAAATGAGAGCCGTCAATTGCTGGCTTTTCAACTTATAAATCTTGGCATAAAAAATCAATTCCCGTTGAAAAATTATCTAACCAACTTCTAGTACAATATGAAGATAAAATATTACTGAAATACCTATTTAAATTGATCGACAAACTCTTAGAAAAATGTTTGGGCAAAAGCCTTTCCTTTTATTAACTTTTTCAAAATAGAAAGCAGCAAAGTGAAAATCAAACAGAATAATATTAAAAACGAATAACACATATATATATCGATGACACACCTGAATTTCTACAAGATAAACTGGCTCCATAAGACGTGGCTGAGCAGTCAGCACACAAGCATACAAACATCGTCTTGCTGTTGGGATAATCTGTCCTCCACCACGATGGATGGCATCAGCATGCAAAGTTACGTCATGGATGTTGAATCTAACACCCCTCATGTTTTCATCACACATCACACCCTGTGTAAAGAATCTTATTGTCAAACCAAGTCAAAACATATATGTATACTTTTTATTACACACCTCCTGAAGTGTGAGCTATTCACAAAACAGGCTCACAGAGATTGAACGTGTAGTTTGATTTTCTACGTATTGAGCACTGTGCTACAGAAGTATCAACTGACAAGCAGGGCTCATTAAAAATATTTTGTGCCTGCAACGGAAAAAGGAGTGAAAATATGCCTGCATGTAAAATAGGTTGCAACTTATGGTCAGATACTGAGAACTTGTGGATCTGCCTTTCTACAGTTACAGTAACTAACCTTTGTCAAAAGTAGATACCATATTATTATCATGAACTAAGACTGCATGAAAATTTTTCAAAGTCAGCCTTTCAAGGATTTGATTTTCCTTTCATCAACAGGAGTTTCGATATTACACTGGATTTTTCTCATTGCAAAGTTATAAATCTTGACCATGAAAGATTCTATTCCAAAAAGGTTCCGTTAAAAACTTCCCAGTCAACATTGCAACTTAAAAGGAAATTTTGATACTCAATTCTGAAGCTTTGAGTTTATCATTTTTGTAAGATTTAATCATTTTAATGTAAAAAATTGAAGAATAGGGTTGTTTCTGTTAATGAAAATCGTCAGAATTCTGTTCTGGCTAAATTCTTTGGAGGTGTACCTAAAATGCATAGAAGTAAAAAAGGGGAAGCCCCTCCCCCTAATCAGACAAAATGTGTCGTATTTCAGGCTTCATTCGGGTAATTCTATCTTGACGAAGCAGTGATATTCTGGCAAGATTCAAAGCAAGTCTCCCTGAACAGTATTTAATTTGTCAAATGTGTACGATCTTTTAGTGGAGCTATATGCCCCTCAAAACAGTGTGCTTTCTTTAGCCTCATATGCATGAAAAAGCTCTATTAGTCATCTCAAAATACTCAGAGAAAAGTAAGATCAACTAATTGTAGGTCATCAGCGAATATAAATAGATTGGTTAAAAGATAGAAATAGAGAAAAGTAGATAAATATAGGGATAAAGAGACAGGATGGAGAGAGATAAAGACAAGACTTTAACTTGATATCAGCCATTGAGAATAAAAATGGCGCCATTAATGTAGTGACTTTTTGTCATTGGGGCATGATTCTAACATTATAAAGATAAATAATTGATTCAGAAGTGCCTGCAAATATTAGGAGCAGGAGCTTTTGTGCCTGCGAGAAACTTGCGCAGATTAATGAGGCCTGCTGACAAGCTTCTATTCTTTTATGTATATATATGTATTTTTCTCCTTATGCATGCTTTTGTGTCAACTCTGGTGTTTTAACTTTATTGAATTAGTTTGGTATATGTCAGATCAATCTTATTTGTAGCGGTTGTCCCCTGAATAATAATATGAAAGACAATGGGCTTTTGTTCTAAAACAATGGGAATATGTGACGTCATCTTATAAAAAAATTGGATGGCCAGCTATTCATGAGGAAACATGTCGATGAATAAACTGATTGAGCCTACCTCTTTGGTGGCCCATTGGAAACCAGCAACAACACTGTCCTTGATTTCATTTAGATACTGTACACCTTTGCTGGCATCAATCATCAGATTTGGTCCTGTTCCTTCTGGCCCAAAACACCAGATTTTCCTAGCTTCAGTTGCATCATATTCGTATTTATCGGCCAGATATCTAAAAAATGATCTTGGCTTATAAACCCAGTAGTGTGTGCTTTTACTGAATACCAAATTGAAGGGTTTTACTTAACATTAAATCCCACTTACTCAACAAAAAATTTGATGAGAGCTTGTGGTCAGGCTTATAATTTTTATGTGATAGACCAAAAGTCTACTGGTCACCCAATTGGGATTCACGGCTGATGTCACTACAACATGTTTGGCAGTTTCTGAAAGCGGTCCTAGGTTGGGATCCATCATACCCATGTGTCCCTGAGGCATGGTATTCAGGAAGCATCAATTTGTAGAAATGCTTTATCTCCATTAGAAAAACTTTCTAGGTCTTTTACAACCCTCACTGCCGTTTTTTGAAGCGTTATTGTTAATGCAAGACAACAGCATTCACTGGATGGATATGATAAATGCCCTTTTGCATCATGGCTATTTCAAGTGCAAAAGTCGAGGATATACAATTTCAATATTCATCATATTCAAATCTATGACTTTTTTAAAACTCAATTCGCAGCCAATTTATTAATATTCACATTTAGAGGTCAATATTTTTCTGTCCAGCATTTTCAGTTGCTTGCCTTAACTTATAAAAGAAAATCATTAGTGCTAATGCAGTAAACATGCCACTCTATGCTACAAATTCAGGCTTTTCCCCCATTTGCTTGGGACAAGGAATATTCCAGGTGAACAAAAAAGGGCACTTAAACAAACCTTGCTCGAGCCTTCAATTCCTGTCTTGGGTACACTTCACCATTGTCAATATCCTCAGCCAAACCATCAGGGAATGGAACAGCAGTCATTAGAAGACGGTTGTGCTTGTTTGGCGACTTGGAAAGACATTTTCGATCTGATTCTACACTTACTGTTTCTCTGTATGAGACCACAGGATCGGATTTCTAAAATGTCAAAAACTAAATTTGATAAATGCTTCAAAGTCAGGAGAAAATAGACAAGGTCAACCTTTTTCATCAAAAAACCCAAAAGGTTCTCTGTGCTACATGTAAAATGTTTAAAGGGCAGTCCTGGTAATATGAAATTTGTTGGCACCCTGGCTATCGCAGGCATTGAAAAGTTAAAGCGTGTGATGGCATGCGACCCATAAAATGAAGACCTCATTGCCTGTTATGCAATGTAGATGAATGGGTGTATCTTTGCTTCAAACAAACTTGAACAAGGGTTACTAAAACGGATGGAAAAAGGGCAACACTACCTTTTTTATTTTCACCAAAACAGAGTGGCCCAGAGAAATGGGGACGGTTCAAGAAATTGAAAATACAAAAATGGAGTAATGGGTTGCAATAAAATGCAAGTGGTTGGCAAAATTCTTTATAAACTAGCCACTGAAACATAGCCAGAATTAATTATGAAAAGAGCAAAATTATCAATAACATGTATCAGAAAGGCATTTGTAGAGCACCAAAAACTACAAGGAATTAGTAATGATATCAAAAAATATATCTTTAGATGTTTTTAAATTTGGTTGTGTAATCCTAAAGAATCTTGAAACAATTGTTCTATCCTCCATTGACAGAGACAAAGTTAGCCAAAAATCATGCTCTTGTCATTTCCCTTCAAATCACTGAAAACTGGCATCTAAGTACTAAAAATACTAACAATATCAAAACCAAGAAGTTCTTTGGTTAACATGATTTTCAGGCCTTGCAAACAGAGGCACTCAAGCTTTATCAAGCGCCTCCACATGCACCTAGAAAGTTCTAGTAGCTTGATTGATTGAGCACCTAGCATGTTTATGCTGTGTAGAAACTAAATGTGAAAAACCAAATTTTGTTATTGATAATGCTCAATCGTGTGCCTAGAAAGTTTAAGGTGCTCAGCTGGTCAAGCGCCTGCTTTTTGCTACTCACAAGGCCTGATGATTTTTATAAATTGCGGTATCTCAGCCAATTTTTACTACATAAAGCTGAGGTTGAACATTTAGAGGTAATATGTGGTGTTCATTCAAACAGCTGCGTGCTTGATATAAAAATATTTGACCACTCTACTGCCACTTTAACTAAAATTCAGATACGCATGTCTACAGAAATAGATACTGCTAAGTTTCTTGAAAAGGCCTAATGGGTCCCAAAATGAAATAACACAAGTCGTGAATTGCCAAAAGCCCTCAGATCTCATAATCTTTCCATCACAGAGGCCTGCACCCAAACAACAAGTAACAAACAAAGCACAAAACAGTTCACTACATACAGGGATACAGTACAACAGCAAACCTGTTTAGAGCAAGCCAGTCATTGGTCAGATTTCATCATTGGGCATTTAAACAAAATAAACATATATAACATATATAAATTTAAATGCTGCAGTATGTTTCGGTTTTAACATACTGTTAGGGACCAGTAGATTGAGTATATATGTTATATCCCAAATATGTTCTAACCAGGGTGAGTGAAAATTAACTTAAATTAAGCAGCAAACAATGTGACTGTTTAAAAACCAGTTACAGATACCTTCAAAGGTATGCATGCATGATCTTCTTCAAGATCTTTGAGACAGATTTCCAAATGCAGTTCTCCAGCACCAGCAACGATGTGTTCTCCACTTTCTTCAATGATACACTGCGTAAGACAGATAAATATTGTATCAACTTGAAAAACTATTTGCCGTAAATAAACAACAAAACATTGGTTATGATTTGGTTGAAACAAAAAAAAGACCTAAAGAAAGCTGTCTAATGTTCCCATAACCTTTTCATTGTTAAGACAAATTCGGTAAAGATAAAAACAAGAAACACTAACCTGCACCATAGGATCTGACTTTGCCAAACGCTTTAGACCTTCTACCAGTTTTGGTAATTGAGATGGGTCTTTTGGCTCAACAGCTACTCTCACAACTGGAGATACTGAGAACTTCATAACACGAAGATTGTGGGCATGCTCAAAAGTTGAAATGGTTCCTGTTTTAACTAAATACTGGTCAACACCTACAAGACCACATATGTTACCACATGGTACATCTTCAATTGGCTCTGTGTATCTTCCCATCATCAAGATTGTTCTGGAAAACAGAACATACCATTTATCCACATACCATTTTTTCTGGAATTGCATTCAAGATTTTACAATTTGAAAACAAAAACTGAAAATGGGCTCAGACAAGGGATATCCCAATTTTATTCAGAGAATCTGTAAATGTTACAGTGGGTTCAACCATTTCTGGCTCTGTAACATTTACAGGCTCGTTTAAACATTTGCATCATAGCCCAAATACAATGATATATACATAAAATTGACCTGCCATGCTGCTTTGAAGAGGAAAAACTTGTTACCGTTGGATGCTCTTTAGATAGAGATCGTCCTTCTTTCCTGGAACATAATTTGGACCCATGATTCTCGCTTTCATGCCAGTGGCAACTTTACCAGAGAAAACACGACCAAAAGCAAAGAAACGTCCTCTGTCAGCAGTGGGTACCATCTTTGATATGTACATCATGAGAGGACCATCAGGATTGCAGTTCTTAATGCCAAGAGCTGCCTCATCATCAAGAGGACCCTCATACAACATCTCCATTCTATACTTCTGTGCAGTCACTGGTGATGGCAAGTGAATGGTGATCATCTGCAGAAGAGTTTCACCTGCAGGCAGCCATTTCTGCATGATGAGCTTCAGGAGAGGTTTGCCTTCCTTTTCCCTGTTTTCACTTGACAATTTGATTTCGAGTTTTTCAAGCAGTTTGTTGTAAACATCCTTTTTGTGTGACATTACTGCATCAAACATCTATAAGATAATAAACAAGAAACTAAGTTTGGAATTTGTACAAACAGCTTTTTAATTTTTGTTGAATTCCGTACAAAAATATCTTAAAGGTTTCTTGAAGACAAAGTGCTAAATAGCTACGTTTAGATTGACAAAACACAAGAGGAGACAAAATAGAACATCATTCTTACAGACTCTTTTATACAAAAATGTGGATAATACTTGGGGTGGTGTGCTATTACCAGCAAGTGTTGCGTTTAAGTTAGCCACAGGCAGGGTTGCCATTTGGCCGTTTTGACAGCCAAATTCCTCTATTCTGACCGTTTTTCAAAGCTATTGGCCGTCTAAAATTGATTTGGCCAAAAAAGTAAAAGTTGGCTGAATTTTGGCAGCATGTTGAAAGCCACAAAAATACAAAGAAAAAGATAATTTTTGCACAGAAAATATTCAACGTTTTGTTAATCCTCCTTTAAGTAATTCCCCCCATGCAATTTATCTTGTTCTTTGTTTGGTATTTGTATGTTGTATTAATTTTAGGTGCATTATTTCTCTTCTTGTAGTTTAGCAAATTGTTTGTATTAATTAGTTTTGTTATGATAAATTGTATGTGGAGAATTTAAAATATGAAACTGAACTGAACTGTTAAAACAATCTCAAAATTGCAAAAACGAAGCAAGAAACAAAGTAAAAGATAACAGAAAATTGAAATTGCAAGCAAGTTGGAGCTTTTGTAACAAACAAAGCCAATTTTGATTACACTACTACTTTAAGGTTACGGTAAACGTTTTGAACACGAAAATTGGTTTTTCCTTCCTAAAGGCCAAACGGCTCAAGAAATCTGGATAAACTATATATCATTCGATGCACAAGATTATGGCGTATCTAGCCAGATAACAATTATTGGCAAATAATGTTAAATGTTATTTTCCATGCGAATTTACTTGTCAAAAAGTGTACCACCTTCAAAAGCTATTATGTACCCTTGCGTTTGAGGTAACAAAATCTGACTTAGACCAGCAGGAAGTGCAGGTCCTAAGCTACCAAAGTGTGTCTCAGATTTTTTAAATTCCTCCTCTTTATGAAACTATACCCTGTCAAAAATTGGCAAATAATTTTTCCACCCTCCCGCAGCTGTATTTGGGTATAAAAGACGGACCAGAGAAAATAAAAAAATTTTGAGACACACTTTGTTTGCCCAACGTCTGCCCTGGCCGTGTGCAAATTTTCGAGCCATTTGATTGGTTCCTTGGGTACATAATAGCTTTTTCGTACCTGCATGTAGAGGAATTTCGAGTCCGGAGAAAACGGGATTTTACTGATCGCACTTGCAAGATACACTCGTAAACCACAGTGTAATCCGGGTCAAGTCACTTGAAGATTTAAGATCAATAAGCCTGTTTAAATAAACAGGGCCGTACATTGGATATATGGATGTGCCATGCGATATTGTAAATGAGACATGCGACCACAACCGCAAAGCAACGATAATCGGCTTAACAGGTCAAGAGATTTTCAGGCCTCAACTAAAAGTTTTGATAAAGAAATTATGGAAACCTTTGGTTACATGGGATTTTTTCCACTTTCAAAATTTCTGTTTGTTTCAAATTTGGTATCATTGTGTGCCTTGAAAGTTCGGCTACTTGAATGTGAAAAAATCGAAAAAATGATGTTTTCATCAAGAAAACGTATACCGTAACCTTAGACTTAGCAAAAATGTAGCTTTTTTGTAAATTTTGTTTGGGTAGCCGAATTTGGCTGTCACCAACCATTCCAAGCATCTGGCAACCCTGGCCACAAGGATCGTTCAAGGAAATATATATATAGATTTATAAATTTGAAAGCCATTGTTACCTTGTAGATAGGATCCAATATGAACTGACAGAATCCTCGCACATAGCCACTGGCACTCTCTTTCTTCCACTTCTTCTCAGTTGGACTGAAGAAATTGTCACCCCAAAGTCTTCTCATCAATTTTGCTGGTTCTATCTTAAACTTTGCAGCATAGATAACTGCAAACTGTTTTAATGTGAATGCCCATCCGTGAAGACCAGAACCAAAGCCGACAGTTCCAATACTTGGGTCTACGCTGATGGTTCCCATTGGTCCCTCATCATCCCCATAAGTTGCAACAATTACATTGATGCTTTCTACAATCCTGGAAAAAGTCTGGTAGAGATCTTCCTGTTCAAGTTGCAGCTCTAACAATGCACGGTCCATTTTGTTCATAAACAAAACTGGTTTGATACGCTCGGAGATAGCCTGACGCAACACTGTCTCAGTTTGAACACAAACACCTAGTGTGAAAATGAGCCTTTTGAGAAAAACTTTTCACAAACACTTAAATTAAGGATATATCTAATTCCACCAATGAATAGAAAAACTAGATGCAGTGATGCCAATAAATAATTTACAGAAATTCTACTTAAACAGAGGAAGGTAAATATTATCTTCAGCTATTTTAGACTTGAATTTTATAAGAAATTGTAGGGTACAACAGATTTGGAATGTTGGCTGTCACTTATTGACTGTGTATGACAGACAGTCACAAACATTTTAAGCAGGGGCTCTGTAAATAGAATTAATCAAGAACAGAAGGAGGAGAATCAGTTGTCAGAACAAACTAAATGATGTCCTGTTAGAAAAGAAATATCCTTACCACTGACACAGTCAACTACAACAAGAGCACCATCTGTGACACGAAGAGCAGCAGTGACTTCAGAGGAAAAGTCAACATGTCCTGGTGAATCAATGAGGTTAATCAAGAAGCCATTTCCCTGTTTCTCTTGGCTGATGAATTTCATGTCATCTTCGTTCAATTCATAGTACATAGAAACAGCAGTTGACTTGATGGTGATGCAACGCTCCTGCTCATCCTTTCTTGTGTCTGTGAATCTCATCTCACCTGCCTTGGCTTGAGCAATGATACCAGCTTTGGTGACAAGGGAATCTGTTAATGTAGACTTGCCATGGTCCACATGGGCAATGACAGACATGTTCCTGATGTTGTGCCTTTTGTCCATAATGACACGGACCTGGTTAACACACAACCATAAAACTAATTTACAATTAAAGAAACAACTTATGCATTTAGTAACTTAAAACCAAAGCTTTGTTTTCCCCTAGTCATGGGAGGGCAGTTGAAATGAATCTCCTATTAAATCAAAGAATAAAGATATTCATTCAGGAGATCATTCGGATTCCACAAAGTGCTGAGATAAAAAACATTAATATAAATATCAAATCAAATGATCGCTAAAATTTTGCCACTGTTTAATGTAGCAGGCTTTTTCTATTTTAAACCCTAATACTACTGAGGTTTTTTTCAAGCCAGAAAAAATAGCACACATGGAGCAAGAAGCACATTTGTGTATCATATTTCTTCATATTATATTGAAACTATGGCAGCTAGCAAATGAAACCATCATTGCAAGAGAGACAACCAAAGTGTTGACCATTGATATTGGAAAACATTCTCCTGGGGGAACTTTGGGATGCTCTTTTACTAGCACTAGTTAAAATATCAACAATTAATCTGCAAAAAGCTGGATTTTTTTATGTAAACACCTATTGTAATTAGTCAGTAAATTCTTCATGACACAAAGGTCACACAAAACAATCTCTTGCTAGCTCCTTGTTCTCTGCATGTTCAAGCAGATCATATAAATGGCAACTCTTACAAAAAAACTAATATAGCATTCAGACATCACCCAGCGCTCTTATGCCAGCTTTATGCTGAATGCAATTATTAGGAAACTTTCACTGACTTATCCATAATGCAATCTCAGGGATACCAAGTTACAATATTTTGACAAGTTCAACCTTTCAACTTGAGACATAAAAAAATTTTGTTTCTTAGTTACTGATGTAAAAAACTTAGTTACTCATAGTTTCTTGATGCCTAGCATTTGTGTATAACAGAAATAGAAAATCCATTTTCTAAAAACAAACACACAGATTGACATAAATAATTGGTAAAATCGATCAACAAATTAAAAGGAGTCTTATAAATTCCTTTCTGGGTCCTTAAAATTTTCTCAAGGGTAAAAGGTGCATCTGCTGAAACAAAAAACCTAGAATACTTAGTATCATTAACAAGCTCAGTCAGCTATGGTGACTCACTGATTCTTTTTCAAACAAACAGGAAAAACCTTTGTCTTGACTGGAAACAATGAGAAAGAGTGGGAAGGGAAAGAATTGGAAAATTCCTCATTGGACTCTTGAACAATATTTCATCACAAAAGGGAGATGATTTGCAATCCAAGGAGGATGGTTTATGGCTGAATTTTCACATTTGTTGCCAAATGAAGGATGTCTGCAGACAAAGCCTGAACACCTGCCTTGAGCACAATAGCTAGCAATTGCACTGCTTGAACTTCAGTTTACAGGTTCTTATAAAGACGAGTGAAAATAATATGATCAACCCATCCAAATCCACAACAGGAACTAGTTTAAACAAAATCTTAACCAACTTAACCTTAGCTTCAATAAAACAGATGACTGACAGAAGTAGCTGCTTAACTGGAGATAACTTTAAACCCCATTCAATTTGCATACCAATATAGCTGTTGCCAAGGATAAACTCTATGGACTTTCAGTAAAATATAGAATTTTTATCATTATTTTATATGTGGAGACCAGTCCCTGGGAATCATAAAAAAAACCAAAACAAGTGTTTTCAGGCAGTTGAAAAGGATCATGTGACATGGTTCAAAGTCAGTAGCCTTGTACACACCATATATTTTTTCTAAAATGTCTCTGCTCACCTAGTGTAGGATGTGGCATTTTGAGATCTGGATGTTTTATGGGTGCTTTGGGCAAATGAAGAATCAAGTTTTTTTCAAAACTGACATAATCTTCATTGGTTTAGTAATAAAAATCATGTATATACAATTTCTTATCTTCGGTTGCTTCTAAATTTGATATCCTTGGGCTCTTGAATAGTTCTGCGCACTAACATGCACAATTTAAGTGCACACTTATTTATACCAAAGTGCACTCTTTCACACTTGAAATTTTGCTCTTGCACCCCCAAAATCTTGTTGGAAACTGCCATTTTCGGCTGTTCAGGTCAGAAGTGAACAAGCAACATTATACCCTTCAATATACCATTGTACCTATATAAAGATTTAACTAATACTTTCTGTTCCTACAGAGAGCCTCTTCTTTGATTATTTTCAAACATTGTCAGAAAAAAATTTTATCATGCAGACGCTTTCATTTTGTGATGGTTACTGTTATGAAATTAATAAGTGAATATCTATTCCCTGTTACTTAATCATCTTAAATTTGGCAGTAGCTTAATATTTTTCGATGCTATATCATACGTAACGAAATGTTATGAAATGAAATATTTGAATTTGCTACTAAACATCTAATAAATAATCTTTTATTCACTTGGTGACTCAAATTTTTAGTAAATTTAATGAAATAATTTCAAGGAGTCTATAGATTTAATCATCGAAAAGAACAGCCACATTCTCCCTTTTAATGTAACGTTTTGTGTGTCGATAAAAGCAGGGTCATTATCGCCGATTTTGGTTCGGATTTTTATGTCTAGCAACTCACGTCTCCAAAAAATATCCAGTAACATATATAACGCCGATTATACCAAGTTTTGTGTTTGAGATAGCAAACAATTATTTTGTTGATGAGCATGTCAGGTATACTTATAAAAAAACACTCGAAAATAACAATGACGATGTTCTGGGATATGGCACCATACTGTCATCGTTAGTTCGAAGCAAACGGCTTACATTCTTGTCACAAGACGCGAGAAAAGTGGAGATCGTCAATCTCGATAATTGTATTTCGATAGAGTATTGTAATTATTTCACATATAAAAAACATAAATTACCAATCAACTTATCAATCAATGAGCAATCCATGACTCAAAGCGGCTTCCTAACTTAGGCCATTTTACTTTTAGGCCGTATTTGAGTTAGACCAAAAGTCAAAGATGAAAGTAATGAAATAAGTAGAAGACTCTTTCCCGATAATAAAATGACAACCGTTGGAAGTTGTATATATTTTTTAGCTAACAACAACCAACATTTGGGCATAAAAATAGCAAGTTCTCACCTGGTCAATTGTGAAGTTCACCTACAAAAAAAACAAAATATTACTTCATTTCTGTGAAACATCCTTCATAAGACATGAAAAAAAATACAGTCGATGTTCGAAGAAAGATGATATCAAACGATAATTTTTCGATGCATTTCTTACCATCTTGGTTGTCTGTTTTGAGCTCTCCTGCTCTCAGAAATTTGGGTCTGTAAAGTGCGCCTTGTAAAAGGCGAGACGATTCGAAAAGGCCGATTGGCAAAATTGCTCGCTTCTTACGCAACGTGTACGCGGTAGCGAAACAATTTTGTACCCTGCGAAGGAGATAGACGCGTTCATGAGTTAACCAAAGCGAGAGTAAACAATTCAATTATTTTTTTAGCACTTCAAAGGGGGGATGCGATAACGATAGCGTGCAACTCATGTTGAGACTCAAAACTAACTAATGATCATTTCATAATTACAACAGTACATACTAAACACAAGCAACATAAATTATCATAGAGTAATGTGAACTAGCGTCCAGTCCTATTACAGTCCATTCCTTCTTCGGAAAAAAAGCAAGGAGAAGGCTATTCTTTTTTTTGAAATTTTGTGGAATTAAGTGTTCAGGAAAGAAGTCAGTGCTATGACAGAGTTCTGGGATGGCATGCTCAGAATACAAGGAATAGCAAATTTCAAATCAGGATGTTGAAATGATATCGTCTGTGACTTGTGATGTATGATGGCATCTAGTTTTAACTAGGTGATTTTGTCCCATTATGATGTCTGTGGCAAGGTGAGGAACAATTATCATTTTGAGATTGATTGTCCGATTATTTGAAAAGGTTATAGGTATTGTCATGGCATCCCTTATTGGTAAGGAATTGTGATCGGCAGAAATGAGGCTGCAGGCTGATGAGTTTTGTTGGCTTGGAGACAATTTTATATTTCTATGAGGTGGTATCGTAAGGGAGTGTTGTTGACAATTGATTGCGTGACGCTTTGAGACGGCTTGCTGAGGTGTGGCGACAATGCCTTTGTGGTTGAGATCTACTGAAGTTGATGCTTCGGATTTTGATGTCCGTGGACCTAGAGGACCAATAAATGCCATTTCGCTTTTCCGATGACTTTGAGCAAAGTCTTCCTTCATTTGGTTAAAACGCTCTATTAGATCTTTTAGTGTATCCGTGATCTTGGATAGAAGTGACTTCTGGTTGAAGTTGGCAGTGTCGTGTGAACTGTGAATGTGAGTGTAGGCTTTGCAGTTAAATTTCAGGCAGATTCAACATATGTGGTCTCTTCCATATTTGCAAATCTTGGAATCTTGTTCACAACTGGCGACTTTGAAGCGGTTGAGATCTCGACATATTTCTAGGGATGAATCTTTGAGCTTCGTTAGCAGTTTGAGGCAATGAGATTTGTAATGACCGTAGCCTTTGCAATATGAACAGGCGGCAAATAACATCCTTGTGTCTGTGAAAGTGATGCTTAATTGGTTCTGAATCGTTGCTCTTATGCTTGAAAGCAAAATCGGGTCCTCCACCAACTGTTACAGGTTAAGGGTTAGCTGTAACTTGCAAGTAGTCGTATACGATAAGAAGCGATGACGATAGCGTGCAACTCGTGTTGAGACTCGAAACTAACTAATGATAATTACATAATTACAACAGTACATACTAAACACAAGCAACATAAATTATCATAGAGTAATGTAAACTAGCGTCCAGTCCTATTACAATCAGAGAGGGGGGCTAGATTGAGAAAGAGGTAACTTCTATCCAAGATCACGGATACACTAAAAGATCTAATAGAGCGTTTTAACCAAATGAAGGAAGACTTTGCTCAAAGTCATCGGAAAAGCGAAATGGCATTTATTGGTCCTCTAGGTCCACGGTCATCAAAATCCGAAGCATCAACTTCAGTAGATCTCAACCACAAAGGCATTGTCGCCACACCTCAGCAAGCCGTCTCAAAGCGTCACGCAATCAATTGTCAACAACACTCCCTTACGATACCACCTCATAGAAATATAAAATTGTATCCAAGCCAACAAGACTCATCAGCCTGCAGCCTCATTTCTGCCGATCACAATTCCTTACCAATAAGGGATGCCATGACAATACCATAACCTTTTCAAATAATCGGACAATCTTGGAATCTTGCTTAATGAATATTTTGAAATAAAAACCATTTTCAGTGGTAGACTAATTTTTTTGCTATTTGCGAAACCTTCGAAAGGGTCGACGCCATCCCTCTGCGTGCTCGGAGTACCAACGGCCTGTAATTTTGATAAAAGTCTTTCACATGGCCCATGCTCAATGCACATTAAAGCTTGGTTTCAATGTGTGGGGAAAAGTGGTTGTTGCCCCCTATCTTCATTGACTTTGCTGTTGTTGTCACGTGACCTTTTTGATGAGTTGTGATTGGTGGTGTTGGTTTTTTATTCGATCGATATAACTCTGGAGAGAAAGACGCACGGACATTGCTAAAGAATAGGAACAATTAAATGGCAGGTTGCAGAAATTTGTGACCAGAGATCGATGTGTCTTCATTGAAACCTTAGTAGCGATCATTGCGTTGCCAGATATTGCTGCATTGTTAGCAATCGTTGCGTTGCCAGCGATCATTGCGTTGCAAGCGACTATTGCGTTGCCAGATATTGTTGCGTTGCTAGAGATCGTTGCGTTGTTAGCGATCGTTGCATTGCAAGCGATCATTGCGTTGCCAGATATTGCTGCATTGTTAGCAATCGTTGCGTTGCCAGCGATCATTGCGTTGCAAGCGACTATTGCGTTGCCAGATATTGTTGCGTTGCTAGAGATCGTTGCGTTGTTAGCGATCGTTGCATTGCAAGCGATCATCGCGTTGCCAGATATTGTTGCGTTGTTAGCAATCGTTGCGTTGCCAGCGATCATTGCGTTGCAAGCAATCGCTGCATTGCCAGAGATCGTTGCGCTGCTAGAGATCGTTGCGTTGTTAGCAATCGTTGCGTTGCCAGCGATTGGCTGGGCGAAGTACTTTGTTGCTGATTGTACACAGGACCGTAGGCAGTGGCGAAGCCAAAGGTCCTGCTTGTCCTGCCGGGCAGGACCACGAATTTCCAAAGATAACAATTTTTAAAATGTTAAAATTTGATTCACTTTATAAAATCATTATATGCCTGATTCAAAGGCATTTCTTGTCTTATTCTACACTTATACTTCGTGGCTGTGCCCTTTTTCAATTTTGAGACACAGGGTGACTGAAATGGAATTTCGAGTATTCCGTTCGTAAATTGATATCGTCAAAAATTTAGCCCTGTGGTCAGTCCTGCCCAATACTCGTAGGCAGGACTAAACCCTATGTTTGGTCCTGCCCAACAATGGGCAAATGCCTCGTAGCCCTGTTTTTGGACCTGCCTCGCAATAGAAGAAAACAATGGCACTCCTGCCCTTCAGAAATGGCAGGACCTCAGGTCCTGCTCTTTCATGAAGGCAGGACCTAGACTTTTGGAGCCCTATGTTTCGGTATAATTTGTTGATTTTCGGCGCTGTGGTCAAAGGTCACAAAGAATTTTCACTCAGGCCATAGTCAGGCTTAACTATTTTGATATCATGGCTAAAACTAACTGTAACGAAGACATCATGATTCTGCTGCTGAAGAGGTTTTTGCTGCTAGAAGCTTCGGCCCTACACTGTCGTCAATTGATTTATACAAGAATCGATCGTTTCAAGAGGAGTGGTACTTATGGAAATCAAATTGTTTAGGATCGTTCTGTTGCTCCTATTTACTGTTAAAGTCGGGAATATCACAGACATCGCGAGAAACCTGATATGCATATAGTTTTCTCCCAGACTGCAGAGAGCGAAGGAAGTCATATTCAAAGGCCTATTTTAAAAAGTAGAAAAAGTTTGCCGCCGCTTCCGAGAGAGAATCTTCTATTTTTTCAGGAAAGTCGAGATCGAGGGGAGATGGGGTGTTCATGACAGAAAAAGGGCTTGCTTAAATTTAATTTCAGCAGTTCGTCCTACTGCCTTAAACAGGAACTACCATACAATTCAGAGGTCCCGATGAAAAGAACGCTTTGAAAAGGATGAAAAGGAAAACAATGGTAATTACTGGGAGCTTTTGTACTCGTTGACTCAGATTGTATTGTACTGGCAAAATGTCAGGGGTCCCCTCTGATATTCAAAACAAATTGATTCAAGACCCTATCTACCGTTCATCAGACATATCCATGTTGTGACAAAATATTTTTACTTTTTTAAATAATTTGAATCAATTATGTTTCCAGTATGTATTACAACTGTATATGCCTATCTGTACAAGCAATTTCTTTTTAGTCCATGATTTCAAAATTTTCAATCAATGAAAACATTTTCAAATCTAACTTATTTTAGAAAGAATTTTTGTGATGCTCTTTTGACTTCTTCAATGTAAGGCAGGAGCAACTTGAAAGGATCCGAACCTTCATCCCCTTTTTTCCAAAATGTGACAGCGAAAAATGTTTCACTGCAATCTTGATTTCAACATATCCAGAAGGGCGTTTCCCCCTTTTCCGAGGGTATCTAGGGCGTGGCTTCACGCGATTTTTCTGGGGGCTATGCCCCCAGACCCCCTTTGAGCAGGACCACCTGTTCTTGGTTAGCTTCGCCGCTGACCGTAGGTAGGATAGAATTAAAACAGGTTCCTGTTGCTTGAGAACAATAGGAACAAAAGGTACTGTTTATTGGAAGCAAAATATTTTGAAGCTTTTTTTCGGGTACGAGCCTTCAACCCCCTAAGAACAATAAAAGTTACGGCTATGTAGCTGGAAAAGTAGAGAAAGTGAAGCAATAATAAACCAAAGAGCTACTTGGAAAAAAAAGATTGCAAAATCTGAGATCCAAAGAAATATTATTAACTATATATAACAGTGTAAAACAATAAGAAAATCCATTCGAATAGACATTGGAAACTTAAACACTCAATCGGCGGAACAACCTGTCAAGGTGGATCGTTGGACACCACTGATCGTATGGATCGTCGATACCGAGCAACCATACAATTTTTTTAGCAATTTACAGAAATCCTCGTTTTATCTGGTTTCTATTCATCACATCGATCGTAGACTTTCTAAAATTTGCCGCTAAATCTAAAAATTGCTTTGAAAAAAGCAAACATTTTACAAGATGATAAAAGATTTTTCGTCTGACATTCCTCAGAGCATAAAACGTCAAAATAAGGTTCCGAAAGAACACGATGAAAAATATATACCCAGTTGTGGATCGAAATAGGCCAATCAGAAAAACGCAAGCACAAGACCGGTATAGTTGACCAATCAGTGCCGCAAGCCTAAAGAAAATTACCAATGGATTCCAAGAGAGAAAACGAACTCCTTCTGTCTACACAATGGCGGCTTTTTCGTTTATATGTAGATCGACTCCAAAACTGCTAGATGGAAGGACGACTGGGCTCCGCCAATTATCCGAAACATGTCGTCATTATAGATTTTTGCACAATCTGGGTTGTCTAAAAGATGTTGACCGATGGCAGAATCACTTGTTTTAACAGAGCTTCTAGACCTACAAGATCGAGGAGGCTGTTCTCTTTGAAGGGCAGTTTTTCTTTTATGTTGGAAGGAACATGCCGTTTTATCCTATCCCCCAATCTTTGGGTTGTGCGTCCTACGTAGCCAGAATCACACTGGCACGTAAATTTATAAATGACGGAACTTTTTTTGGTTGGTAGGAACGCAATCCTTTTGAATGGATGGAAGGGCTCTCCTAGTGCTGTAAACAATCCGAGGATTGACAGCAAAGAAAAATTTGGTTATGGATTGCCTAATCTGACTCTCGAATCGCAAGGAAGTGTTACCAATCCATGGTAGTTTCAAATAAACTGGGCACTTTTGCGGACCAAACTTTTGAACAGCTGAAAAACTTGCGATCTTCTCCTTAGTATAAGATAAAATGACGTCTTCTGGATAGCCGTTGTCCAGGAAGATCGTTTTAGGTTTTTCCAGTTCAGCGTGCAGTTTAGATTTCGAGCAGATCGTAAGTGACCTATGTAATAAGACAAGGTCGACTTTGCATTGTTTTGGGCAAAATGAATTCCAGCGTATGTACTGACCGGTAAAAGTCGGCTTGCGATATACACTGGTAAGAAATCCAGTGTTAGACTTTTCGATCATAACATCTAAAAATGGCAAGGAATCATTTTCTTCCTTTTCAAACGTAAACTGGAGTCGATCTACATACAAACGAAAAAGGCGCCATTGTGTAGACAAAAGATGAAACAAAACCGAGTAAACCAATCGCCTTATTTCTAGAAAAAACAATAACAATTTTGGCAAAATGTTTAGAATAATCCAAAATGTGTTCCCTTCAATCATTAAGCTTTTCTTGAACTTTAAATCAGATATTCGTTCATCGCATAAAGTGTGCTTTAACCAGGATGCTTCGGGCCGAGGGAAGCTCCAAAACACTTGGGATCTACTTGATTTCTTACTTTTGAGTCGTAGATAAACTAACGTGTTTTATATCCAACGTTAAACCAACCAACGATTAACCAACGATTGTCAGACTATCAACTTTGACAAACTTATGTCAAAACATGGTGCAAACGGGGCCTATGTCACTTTGAAGATTTATCTATGACTAAATATTCTACATGAAAATTTCTTTCAAAAGAATAATGAGTTGAAGGTTAAGAAAATGCTGTAAAACTTTCGATAGTTTACGATAGTTTACAAAATAAAATTAGATGTTTTGGGGGAGTATGCCCGAACCCGCTGCCTAGGTCATACCAGAAACACCTGAGCAATGAGCAGGAAAAATAACAACATGGTTTAAAGTTCGATTTAACTCTTGATAAAATTTCAGCTACTGAAACCATAATATTTATTATGTTTTTATACATGATTTTGAAACCTTAAATAAATGTTATCTAGAATACAATTAAGTTCATCTAAATGCCTATACAATCAAGTACCGAGGTTTAAACTATATAAATATATATATATATATATGTATATCTACTTTCATTCATTCATCATAATGATGATCTTTCATAAGTGGTACATAAAACAATAGTTAACTCTTTAATGGGATCAAAGCGAGCCGCTAAATGATGTAGCGATGTAAAGGCCTGGCCAAACGAATTAAACATCTGTAAAACATTACAAAACATTTTTGTACTAACATTGTTTGACGATTTTTTATGCCCTGACCAAACGAAACAAATGTTAAAACATGTTATGGTCAAACGCTGCCGCACAGCTTCCTACAGTTACTGCGTTGTATTTGCCAAATTTTAACCTACTGCACTTGCGTTAGTAAAAAAATGTTTTAAGGGGTGGCAAACGAACGCAAAATTGTTGATCAAACATGAGAATAAAAGAAATGTTTTACGAAACGTTTGATAAAAATCAAATTTTGCAAAACATCATAAAACATCGTATAACATGGTGGCCAAACGAATAAAACATGTTTTATGCAACAATGTTGGATGATGCTCTTTGCCGATGTTTTATTCGTTTGGCCAGGGCTTAAGGCCTAGGCCTTTTGCTTGTTTCTTAATGCTAGTGTGACCAATCTCCGTGTAGAATACAGAGGTGATGATTTTTCATGAGGTTGATAGCAAGTGGTAGTTAGGGTACCACAACAGCTTTAAATTTCTTTTTAAGAAAAAGAGGAAAATTGTTTCAGCTATTGGCAGCGTGTCTGTAGCTATAAATAAAGATAAACGCATCAGGCACAATCGATACTGATAAAATGCTGACATCAGGGCCCACGCCACCGGACCCTCCCCACCTTTTTGGTAAGCAAAAATATTTACAAAGGTGCCCTGTTTTGAAGCACTAAAGTCAAGTTCGATTAATAGCATTTGACCTCTCCACTTTGAAATTTGTGGCTTGGGCCCTGGACATTAATTCAGCAATTTTGTAATCAAACTGTTTACACCAAACGTCTTGCACTATAATCAATTTAGGCCATGCTAACATAATTCTTATAAGTAAATGTTTCGTACTTTTCTTAGTAATTGACCGTTAACCATTTAAAAACTCCTCTATGGTTTTTAGAAATTTAACAAATATTGCTTTCTTACTTTTTATCAAAAAGCTACCCACAAGATTTCAAAAAACAATGTTCCCTATAGTTTAGAAACATTGAACTGGTTAACATCTAATGATAACACAGTCAATATTTCATTCTAGAAACGTTCAATCTGTTAAGAAAGGAAAGCAAACTGCTGTGTATAAAAACTGAATTCCGGATATAACCAGTCAGATCTTCTTTAAGTGTTGAACTGGCGAACTAGACTTTTTCTAGGTCTTTTTCTTAGAAACAATAGAGTGGTCATCAAAGCTTCTTTAAGAAAGTTTATTATCTATTTAGCAGAAAACGAAAAATGTGTTTAATTTATCTTCAGGTTTCTAGTAAAGTCAAGTTTTACTTAAATTGAATCAGATTGTTCAGAAAAAAGCTTTCAGTTCTCTGTTTGGAGTATCATTGACCGCCTCAGAAACGGTACATTTAAATGATGACGTATGCATGCGGACTTGAAAGAAAGCATTGTTGAACTCGGGCTATTCATGCGGTACCGCACCGAATTCGGAATCCAATCAGGTTGATAGCACAAAACAACAGGTCCGGTATGCTAGGTTTTCTGAACATCATTAGTCTTATTCTGAGGTATATACCAATACTCATCAAGCTAAATAAATCTAGTGTTGCATTATGGGGCTTTGAAGGGATGGGAGAATCCAATCGAGGCTATATGACTCCGTTATTTCATCACAATGCTATATGCCTCAAAACCTGTTAAAACAGACATATAATGTATTATTTGAAAGCCTGTATTAGAATACTTGTATTCTGTTATTGCTAAGATCAGAAACAACTATGTAGCCGTTTGGCGTGACCGCTACACTCTCGGGGAAGGACAACTGGCCGTCACCGTTGCCTTCTGAACCAATGACTTTGATGAGCTTCCCAGAGTATGTGACTACCTGCAAGCGATGATTGCCCATGTCAGATACGATTATATTTCCTGCAATATCCATGGAAAGTCCTCTTGGGTGATTAAACTGTCCCTCTCCTTGGCCATGCATGCCGAACATTTGGATAAATTTTCCACGTTGATCGAATATCTGAATTCTATGGTTTTTGGAGTCAGCTACGAGAATGTTCTCATTGTCGTGGTTTACTGCCACATAACAAGGTGAGTTAAATTGTCCTGCACGTTCACCCTGTGAACCAAATTTCATGACAAATTTCCCTTCTTTGGTGAAAATCTGTATTCTGTGGTTGTCTGTATCTGCGACTATGATCTCACGTGATGATGGGGAGACTGTGACTCCCCAAGGTGATTTGAAATTCCCGCCTTTGATCCCTTCTCTGCCAAACTTATTTACAATTCCCCCAGCTCTGGTAAATACTTGTATCCTGTTATTACCATTATCACAAACGATAAGCCTATTATCAGCATCAATAGCAACGTCAGTCGGACAATTGAACTCGCCTTTGCGATCGCCGTGAGATCCAAATAGGTTGACGAATTCACCTCGGGGACCGAAGATCTGGATACGATGATTGTAGCTGTCGGCGACATACACGAATCCTTCTTTATCGCAGGCGACACCGAACGGCGACTTGAACTCGCGCCTCTTTGAACCGTATTGACCGAACTTCATAACGCTGCTGCCAACTTCGCTGTACTCTCTGCGATTGATGACAGAAATTTGGAATGGGCTGTCCTTTATTGGCTTGTCTTGGATTCGCACATGCAGCACGTGTTTGCCATTGACTTCTGGCGTAAATGTGATAACATAAGTCCCATCGCCTAGAGAAGTAAAATAGAAATGAAAACAAGAATCAAATATAAAGCACTAAAACTGGCCTTTATATATAGTTAATTTTTTGAGGATTGTGCTAATGTGTGGGGATGGCCCAGTGGTTAGGGTTACGGACTACAGATCTAAGGAATTGGGGTTCGAGTACTTGGCAAGATAAAAATTTCATACAGAATGAGAGGAGTGGGCAGCTCTCTGTAATTCCAGATGTAGGAATAACTAGGTGTGGTCACGTCGAGAGGAAGGACCAGGAAACTGCTCGATAAGCATAAGCTTCTCAGTGACCTTAAACTACCTTCAGATGGCACGATAGATAGAACAAATGGCGATAGAACGGTTGATGGAACAAATACAATGCAAATAGTTAGTTTTGGTTTATCTGGTCGGTTTGAAAAACGTCCTGTATGAAGCTTAACTTGCATAAATATTAACAAATGAGAATGGAATGAATGAAAAATTTGGCTAAACTTTTAGAAGAAAGCAAACATTGAGTAATCCCGAGGAAAAACTTCATTGCGCGGATATCGGAACAAAACTTGAAGGATAGGGGGGAGGTGGAATTTGAGATGAAAAAGTAATGCGAATTAAATTAAAAGCTTGTCAGCACGAATTTTGTAGCTATATAGAAATAAGAAACGTCTGAGGAAATGAAGGGGGGGGGGTAAAACCTCCTCAGCTCAGCCGCCCCTTTTGACATTATCTGTAATTATCTGACAAATTATCTGTAAGACATTTATCTCATAATAATGTTTGCATTAGATTATAAATATTTGCTATGTTTTGAATATTGTAATATAAATTTTGAATTGATGGGTAAATGAAAGCAAGTGTAAAAACAGGTATGGGTGAATAAGTTCCCATTCGAGAAAGGCGTGGCTTGCCAATTTTTTGGAAAGTCAAGAATAAGAACTGCAAAATAAATAGGAATATCATTATATATTGTTCAAAATACATTTTTAAAAATGTCGCTGAGGTTGATGTGAATATTTGTAAACGAAGATCAGAGGGACATAAAGCGGGCAATAAGGTTATTAAAATTTGAAGTGGAAAATTTAGCTGTATTTTATAAAGGACAAAGATTATGTTTCAATACAAAGGAGGGCGTCCTTATATGAGATTTGTATGTGCATCCAAGATGTGCACACACTTGCATTTCTTAGTGCAATCCTTATCACAATATATATTGTTAGTCAACATAGCAAAAGTTCTTAAACGAAAGAAAACCATACCATTGTCTTCAACATTAAGATCTTGCTCAACCTCCTCCGGTGAGACAATCGCCGCCTTTACTCTGTCTCCGCCAACTTTCTTGTGACCATGACGATCACGAGCATGTAACGTGATCGAGGCTAAAACCCCAACTCGTGCAGACTCGAATCCATCGCCTTCTGCATATGATAACGAGGCGAAGGTTTGGCTGGCTTGAATGCTACCTAAGGATGCCATCACTGTTTGTATGGAGTCACTGTTGCAGATGTACTGAATGGTGTCATCTTCTTCCGGCTCCAAATTCACCTTCATTTGGTTCAGTGCTTGAAGTGTTGACTTAATCTGAAGAATTTCAACTTCATTTCCAAACTCAAGCACATTCTCCGCAAAACTGCAACACCCAGAAATTTTGCCTAATTCCAACTCGACACCATCCTGTTGAAGACTTAAAATCTTCTGTTTACGCTCATATATATTGTTCAATTTCTCTAGTATCGTCTCTTTTGCTACTAAGAGAGCATCTATTCTGGCTTGCGTTTTTGCATTGATCTCACTAATTATGCTTTGCTTGCATTCTTTCAACGTTTGCTGCATCCCGCGCACCTCTGCCAATGTATTTCCTAGTTTTGGTATGTGTGTCTTTGTCGCGTCTAGCAATTTCTCTATGATTGGTTTTTGCTGCGGAATAGCCTCTTTTGGATAGACAAACTGATGCTCCCTGTGTTCCAGAATTGTGCATACTCTGCAGACTGCTTCATCGCATGTATTGCAAAAGTACTTTATCACATTTTTCGTATGATACTTACAAAAAGCAAGTGTGTAGTTATCAAGTGATTGACCATTGCCAAAATCATCATCATCAATTCCCAAAATCCTGTGCTCGATAGTCCCGCGGGTTCGTTTGTGTTCTGCGATGCAGCCTCCGCACAGCATGACGTCACACTCGACACAACGAGAGGTCGAATTTTCGTTGTCTTGACATTGTTCGCACTTAAGACCTTTTCGCTTTTCTTTTTTTATCTCCTCAAACTTATACTGAACAACATCAAGCATATTATTTATGAAGAAATTTATTGGTAGCTGATCGATACCCTTTTCGGGTATGGGGGTTTCCACGCGGCATGTGGGGCAAGTGATGTGTTTCGCTGGGGTTTGATTAGTAATTCGATGCAAACACTGTGAGCAGAAAGTATGAAGGCAGGTAAGGAACTTTGGATTATTGAACCTTTCCAGGCAAATTGCGCAGATTAACTGTTCATAAATTTGTTCAATTACTTGCGAGGAACTCATAAATGCCGTAGCCATCGTTAATCTGAAAATACAAAAAGCAAATCAAGGAAAAGTTAAGAATATTATAAAACGAGAATGCAGAATCCACGTGTAAAAATTCCACAGAAATAATGCAACGAAACGTCTATCACTAGACAACTCAAAATGTCTCAAAATTTGTATTTTGAAGTCGAAGCTTCACACACAGAACAGAAATAAGTAGAGACTTCCCCCTAAACGGACAGTAAATTGATTCGACGAATGGTCCTTAGATGGTGATGTTACAACACCTATATATCTTTGGAGGTTTTACAGTAAATCATCTCAAAGCATCTGCTAGAAATATTTCTGTTTAAAATACTAAATTTCCATATTCTGTTCTTTATTCCAGCTTTATCGTAAAAAGAATTAAATTCATGTCAATTTACTTAATCAAAATATTCTTCAACTGATCAATATTAGAGTCTCATAAAAGCTACATGTATTCGTTCTTAATAATCAAACTTTGAAAATTTTCAGCTTAATGGATTAGGATCATTTTTGAAATTTTGTTACAACATAATTAAGATAGTCTCAAGGCTGAATAATTTTCTTGCATGTTTAGTGAAAATTGCCTGAAGTTTCCAAAATATCTTTAATTGCGGTGTCAAAGTTTCCTAATTTTTCTTTGGTACTTAGAAGGTGATGACAAACTTTGGTATAAAATGAAATCAGATATTTGAATTGTATATATTCTTAATGACGGCAATGTGTTCTAGAACGAAATCAGATATTTAAGATACATATGTATTTCAGCGGAGTTAGAAACTGAAGATTAAACACCGTCAGATTAAGCTTAGATGGGGATCAATATCAACACGTTTATGGCTATATTCAGTGAAATTCCTTACCTTGGTTCCGATCTGTCATAACACTCAGCCAAAATTCAATGAATTTTCGACGCAATCAAATATGCTTTGATATATAGAATACTGTAATATAGATGCTTCTAGGCCAAACACAGACACCTAGCAGTGCCTTCGGTTATAAAGAACACCAAATTTATCCCAGTTTATGCATCCAATATTCAAACGAGACCAGAGTTAACACTGGATCAGATTAGAAACAACTGAAGCAGAATCACTGATCTTGATGGTATCACAGGTTGTGTTAGTGTGGTCTATTGAAAGTCGAATCGGCTAATGATCGCAGTGAACAGGCGTTATGACCATGAGCAAAGATCATCAAACAAAATGACAGATTCAGCAGGTTCCAATGATATTTCTGAGTGAGCAGCCCATAGACAACGTCGTTTGAAACAATCAAAGTTTCCACTAAGCTGCATTCTACTGCCGTGCAGTTAATAGGCTCAAAAGCTGAAAGCGTTTTTCTTTAATATGAGGTAATTGACCAGTTAGTTCAAACTTCAGGGAATAATAGATACGCAATCAAGTCATCGACATAAACATATTATGTGAAATTGTTGCAAATGTTGTTTCTTATTTCAATACCACTTTATCTTTAGATTTAATCTGCATTTCCTCACGATGCGGAGGAACAAGATGTTCATTTAGTTTTGAATGAGCAAAAACCATGTTTCACAAGGGGAACACCTCTGAAGAAGAGGCAAGTAATCGGAAAGAATTATCAAGAAGAAGCATCGTTTGGAATGATTTGAGGGCTAAATTGCACATTTTTAGTTTCACTTGGTAATAAGGGCCACAAAGAAGCAAATAAGTAATGAGGGACACACAATGCCCGCCAAAAGTAGTTGGAACACCGAGATTGTACTTCTAATAAATGTATATTTTTCAATTCATTTCCCATTTTCAAGCAGACGGAACCACCCCCCCCCCCCTTATACAATGGTTTGAAGAAGGATGAGCATGTCGCTAAACATGGGTTATACAATTTGTGCGCCAACATACATTTGTTGTCATTTTCCAGTCGTAATCCAACATTGTATATGGGGGGAGGGGAGACGTTTAGTAGGAAAGATGATTGGACTGTTCCAATACTTTTGGCGGGCATTGTAGGTTAAAGAAGATCATAGAGAAACTTAACTTTTTTCCCTTCCCATCTGTTCTCCACCTCTGATTTTCTTATTCCATAAAGAAAATTCATGGACAAGTTTTCCTCTTACCAGAGCATGTATTGATTAGTTCTGGTTTCTCTTTTAGCATTAAGCGGATATTTTTTTGACTTGCATAATACCAGACTCAAATAGGTATTAATCAGTCAGATTTTTCTTCAGATGACAATATTGGGAAAATTAGTTGGGAGCGAAATGTGTAAGAACTTTTGTAAGTTGGAATCAAGAGCTGCAAGTTGGAAAACAAGAATAAATAAAGAGCTTTATTCATTTTGAAGCTTAGAATTTGGTTTCAACCCAGCTCTCATTCCATTTCCTTATTACAACACTTGTTAATAGAGTTCTTAAGTGATGACGCCACAATATCATATTTTTGAATTTTTTTATCCAAAACTTGACAGAACATCTCTAAATCTGCAAAATCAGTTAAACGTATTACGAATTTGCTGAGATATGACCAGATGAGCACAAGCTCTGGCCCCATCAAACCTCTGTAATTTGGTCTCAGTTCATAACTTTATTTACTGGGCCAAAATAACAGTGATCCGTTAGCAAACTTCAAATCTTCCATTGCCCATAGCTCACCCAATTTTTGACAAATTTAACTGATTTTGCATGTTTAGAATAAGTTCATGGAGTTCCTTTATATTTTATGATAAAAGTTAAAAAATTCTAAAAATAGCTTTTTGTGACGTCATTCTTTATCGCTGCAGCACTGTCGTCCCATTGCCTGCCTATTCAGTTTTCCATTACAATGAAAACGACGTAGCCGTAATAAAATGTCCTTAGTGACCGGCAACTGGGCTCCCTTCCAATTATTCTAGGTCATCTTGCCTGTCCAATTGTGAGCTCCTTTTCTCCCCGCATCTTCCCCTAATACAGTTAGCTACAGAGCTTCCCCAGCCAGAACTGACAGCCATTATTCACCCTATCTAATAGACCTTCGAAACATAAATTCATCAATTCCTTTTTAAATTTGTTCTTAGTTTTTCAGCCATCAGCACTGTATTTTTTATATTCACAGAAAAGTTTTACAAAACATACACAAATTTAGCAGACGATACCACAGGGAGCATGGAAATACATAGGAACCCTGAGGTAATTTACATTCAACATAAAAAACTAAATTAACTACAATTTAAAGATGCAAAATGAACGAAAAGAAGAAATAGAAACTGTTTCTAGAAATAGGAGAGGAGAGAGGAGAGAGGAGAGAGCAACGGCCAACCTAGGGCTCTCGGACCAAATCCACTCTCAAAAGTAGCCTTAATGGCCATTGAACCAAAATAAATGATACGCAGACATAAACCTGCTTGCATGTCAACCAATCCCGACCCGGTATGACTCACCACAATACTGAGTATTATGCAGTTTACCCAGTGGCGAAGCCAGCTCTGGAGAGTTGGTCATGCACTTGGGCAAAAAAATAAACAGGGTTTTCGTCACCACAGCAAGGTGCCCAATTTAAGTTAAGGTTAGATCAGTTCCTGTGAGAAAAGTGTTTTCAGCTACTGTGAAAATACCCAGAAAAGCCTTAGGTGGCATAAAACTTTAACAATTTGCAAAAGAATAATTTTCAGATACTTTCTTGAGACATGTTTTGAAGAAGACTTGGCTTTAGGTGCTAAACATGTTTTTTAATTCTGAAATCCAAATTTTTGATTGTTTTTTATGTTAACTTGCTTTAAACTCTGACATTCAATTTATTCATATTTACTATTTCAAGAGCAGTTTGATTCACCTGATTAAACTGTTGGATACTGAAGGAAGGCTTTTTGAGATAACAAAACACAGCTAGATTTGATTCTCACAACATTATATAAAATATAAAATGTCTAAATTGTTTTGCTCTGATACATGATAAGATAAATACACTTTTGATGACCCTTCCCTAGTTCCTTACTTAGAACTATTGTACTTACAAGTACAAATAGTGATATTTTTACAAATAAAAAAATTAACGCCCCCTAGTCAATGTTCATGCTACACCTCATTTATTTTAAATTCATCATTCTTAATTTGGCAAAACAGATTATAATCAGAAAATGGAGAGCTCTCCTCTGAAACAATCTCAATACTCTCATCTGACACAACATCAATAACAAAAAAGGCCATTATAAGATAAAGACTGAAAAGGTGAAGGCAACACTAATTTAATGTCTCATTGTATGTCAAACTTGCAATGCATGTTTCTAAAGAGCAACAACAATGAAGTATTTGTGTTTCTTCGACTAACAACAAGTTCTAGAAACATTCATTCTGAATATTTTAAGTTACATATTATGAGAATTTAGCATGTAAATCCACTAGCCATTATCAAAGCATGGAATACTTTTGGCTTGCCAATTATCAGCACAGCCACAAATAGATATTAGAACCAGGCAGTTTGTTTCATTGTTTTTCTTGAAATGTAAGCGTTGCCTGCCTTATCATCAGGCGCCGAAGGCCTAGTTCGTGCATGTCAAATCCTCGTTGACATAGGCCGCGGTCACACTATGCTTTTAAGCATGCTTTCTTAAAAGGTGTTGTACTAATGGCCTTGCTAAACATTTCTGGAATTCGGTCGGAATTTTGCATTTTCAAAGGAAATCCCCTTAATTCTTTAGGATGCTCTGTACCTTCCCAAAACCATGCTAAATACTTGTTATGCGTTCTAAATGAACAAAATCATGATGTTCTGTTTCCATAAAGGATTACTGATGTGCGTGTCCTTGACATGTGTGTCCTATGGCGGTTGCAATAAAATAAAGCGCACGCGTACAATTCTTTTCATTTATAAATTTTTCACTGAAAATTCAACAAGCAAAATTTACAAAACAATCATGTCGTACCCTTCCGGATCTGGAGGCAATTCTCAGCAAAATCCGTTTCAGTACCAAATATATTTGCAGCGAATTGAATTTGAACGCTACCAGAATGCGCGTATGAACTTGAATCCAGGGAATGAAGTTGCGAACGAAGATGAAAAGAAAAAAGGGGAAAACAATTGTCGCTGGTCCGAGATTCAAGCAAGAAGCCTGATTAAAAAGTGGAAAGAAAATGTCCCGGAGCTGGAAAGCAGTCGCAATCGGCAGGCATGGACAAAAATTATAAATAATGTTAATAAAAATGGACCTAAAAAAACTGTCAACCAGGCCAAGAAAAAACTTTCGAATTTACGAGAAACAAGATAGACGATTGTAGCTCCATCATGATAACGAATAAAGAAATTTTAAATTGGCGTGAACCAAGAAGCAAAAATAGTGAAATTTTGGCGGGAAATATACTCTGCGTGTTATAAATGTGCATGTTATTTTCTTGAGCTATTAATTCCTTGAGGGTACTAAAGCATCCTTATAAAAAATCATGTGTGACCGGTCGCATGATGTAAGAACAAATACGGATTAGCAAAAAGGATGCTTGGAAAAGTACAGTGTGACCGCGGCCATAGGCTTAAATATATGTGTTAGCAAACATAGTCCACAACAGGAAAATCTGTTCCACTACCGACTTTTATTTTGCTCTTTTCATTGTTTCGCATGGTTTTGCATGACCAAACATAGGGTTTTAGTCATGCACATTTGAAAGTGCACGACTAAATTGGGATCCCTGTGAAAGTGCATAACTAAATTGGAAACCCTTGAGCTTTATTGAGTTTCAAATGTAGAAACCCTATGTTTGCACCTACGGAGTTAAATAAAAGTACGCAAAGAACAATTTCCTTTGGTTTTGGAAAATTTTGAATGTGAAAAAACCCCATTTTTTCAAATAGCGAGAGATTTTTTCATAGATTAAAAAATTATTTTCTGGAAAATGTTTTGGTCATGCTGTGCATGACCTGCATGACCTCTAGCTTCGCCACTGAGTTTGCCAACCTCGTGCCTAGCCAAAAGTCGGTTTATAGCGTATGGTTAGGTTAAAGTAGCAAAAATGGAATTATTTCCAACTGTCCTGGTGCTTATTGCAAGATCAAGTGACGTCCTGAAGTTGCACGATACTGTGAAAAAAATCCTCACGAACGGAGAAGCGACGTGTCGGGTGGCGGCTTTCAGGACCAGTGGTTTCATTGAGCGCGCATTTTTTGATAAGATTTACATTGCTACCTTTTAAATGGCTAGTGTGTTTCGAAAGAAACTACAGATCCTTGAAGAGAAGGGGTATATGAGTATTTTCTTTATGAGATCAATTCAGATCACAGCAGATATGTGATGGGGCATCCCCAATGTTATTTTCCAGAACACGGACTAATACAATTTTAAGAATGGAGGAAACAAACTGGGGAAAATACTGAATACATTTTCCTGCACTGATTGGAAGAATGGTTCTAGTGATAATGTTGCCAACAATCAACAAAGTAAGTGCGTTGTGATGTTTCTTTGGAGCTGAGTGATGAAAAGGTTACGACAGCGGTTTGGATGAGCAACAGCTCTTTTGGAGCCCTTCGAGAGAAAGTCAATTATCGACAAATGATGGAGATATTTCAACTTATTTCTAATAAATGTTGAGAGCAGTAATCGCAGCTATCTGATGTCTCATAACTGGGTTTGTTCATCACTGTGAAAGGGAAGTAATTCTGGGCCAAAGTGTTTTTTGCAAATCACAACAAAACTTAACTAGTCTAAAATTGTCCAAGTGACATTTCTTTCTATGGGAGTGAAAGTAGCAAGGTGTATATACATTATGGTTCTTCTTGTCTGGAGTTCCATTCAATTCATCGTCTTGATACCGGAATTAAGCGATATATTGAACAGCTATTGCTGGAGTAAATTCAAGTCAGAGATCTGTGTTCACATATCAGGTGTTCACGCCGGTTACAGAATCACCCTCATTGGGTCCGTGTACCATCTTTTACTTGCACTGCTGACCATTAATAGCAACTGTTGCCCAAACTTCTCTGGCTTCATTCACACCAATTGTTGGCTTTTAAAGTTACCCGTATTCGTGGCAATCAACATAGTAGCATTCATAATACCAATCGGACCGTTTGCGTTCCACTTGCTGTATTACATTTACCTAGTTGCTGCTGTTCTCTACATCCCAGTCATGTTCATTCTGTCCCTGGACTTCAGCCATGCCTGGAAGATTTTGTGGATGCGAAGTGCACATGCTCGCAGCGAAGAACCAACATGCTATCTATGTACATGGCTCTTCCTGATTCATTTAGCAACTTCAATTTTCTATGCGATTGCATTTGATCTCATTTTGGCCTTTTTCTTCTTCAATTCTGTGACTCAGTGCATCACAACAGTGTGCTTGCTCTCTATCAATATATTTCTATGTCTGGTTGCAGCAACTCTATCTTACTTTCCACACTTAAAGGAGACCAAGGCCTCGTCTCAAATCATTTTATCAACAATGGTATTCTTCGTTGTGTTCTTCACGTGGCTGGCATTATCAGACTCTGAAAACGAGTACTGCAACATGTTCGGTACACCATTTTCGGGTTCCAAGCAAAATATCTCACTTAGCTTTCGTTCAATATCGTTGTGTGTGCTGACAACAACGACCCTTCTCTTCATTCTACTTAGAAACGAAAACGTTTCTTATACATATAGCTTAATCAATATCGATGGAGAGACAGATGCATTGCGATGCTTCGGTTTCGCACGGTTTCACTTCACAATGTCCCTTGCTTCATGTTTCTTACTTATGGCAATGACAAATTGGTATAGTCCATTCCATGAGCTTGCTGTCGACTGGGATCGCGGTAAACAAAACTACATTGTTGATGTCGAAGAGTACAACTACTACAGGTTCGTTGCACTGTGCGTGGTGAGCAGTTTTTTGCCTTTGCTTTACATAGGCCTGCTTACTTTCGGAATCTGTCTGCGTTATCTAACGAAGAATCCGCTGCGGAAGAATGACACCACAAACTCGACAGATAGCAACGAGAAATCGTTTTTCCAATTGTCCAGCTACGATGAAACCACATTTGTCATCGGCTACGAGGAGGCTATTTCCAGGCTCCGAAAATCTAGTCACGCGGCGGCATTGACGAAACCGCGGGAGGACCTCGAGACAGCTTTAATTCCTTGTTACCACATTAGAGAAACAAAACTGCGATTTTGGCACTTTCCCAGACACATTAGCCAGTCGTACTACGGTGGACGAAATGGCAGTAATGCGTGCACAATTATCGCATTGATAATTGGTCGGCTGTTTTCAAGATCGGACGTAGTTATACCTCCGTTTGGCTATCTTACGGACACTTGGATAAACCTGTACGTATCGTCAATTGTGGAAGGAAACGCGCTTTACGACAAGATCCTCAAGGAGTTCGGCGTACTCGATCTCAGTATCGAGGAGGCTGCCGAGCAATTTGGCACCAAGTTGAATATAAAGCAAATCGGGAATCCTTTGCCAGTAACATTTGAATCGGAGATCGAGACGGTCCGCGTCGCATTTCAACTTCAGCGCTTTGTGAACCTTTGCAAGAAGCAAGTTATACTATTCATACACAGATATAGAACTTGCGCCTTCCTCATTTTTCCGGACGGCTCCGTAATTTTTTCGGACAGTCATTCGTACGGCGAGGAAGGTGCTTTGTTAATATGGGCTGCAAGATATGACGTCATACCTTTGACTGAACTCTTAAAGAATGTTCTGGGGACGAACCAAAATAAACTAGCTACGTTGACAGAAATCGAATATGAGAGTCGTTTTAGAATTCTGAGGGGAAGTTTGAAAAAAAAGGAAGCCAAATGACAGACTGGAGGGCTGTAGGTAAATAAGAGCAAGGAACGATGTTACAGCGATTCCACAATGTTTATTCAGTTGCAGAATAAATAATTATCACAGCCTCTAATCGAAATTATTTGATATGATATAAGGATTTCCTTTACGCTAAAACAAACTTGTGCATTTGTTAAAAGTACTTGCGCGAATGAGGAACAATGTATGGCTGGAAATCTCACAGTATTTACATGCGACATTTGTCACGAAATGCGATTCTCAAAGGAAACATGGTGACTGCAATCCTGTGGCCTAGCAGTTGCCCACCAAAACAGTACTGGGGAGAAAAAAATAGAACACACCAATTTATACGCAAGAAATCAAAAGAGCTATGATATTTGTTGCGTAATACTTCGCCACTATCAATCAAGTGAGTCCGTATTACATTGGTACTCCACCATTGGTTGTAACATAACGAGAAGCAACAGAAACAGGAAACGCATTGACAGGGGCAAAAGTGGTCAAAAAGTGCAATTAAAATATATTAGGTCCAATGCTTAAAATTGGTATGACAATTTTGTGAAAGAAATCGATGGGACCAATTGCTTTTGGGATTGTTTTTAACAGGTTTTTATGTTGATGCCGAGAAAAGTCGAGTAAGAAAAATAAGTACGCTGAAAACTAAATGGGTAACCGTTTTCACAAAAACGACAAAAATGAATGGATATTGAGTGAAAGATTAATTGTTCTTTGCAGTTTAATTGTTGAAATGGATTGTTTTCCGGACACGGCCTGGATCTGCCACTGGACATAAATACCATTGTAATCCGCATCGATCTTTAGCCATTAAAAGCACACATTCTACTACATCTTCATTACGTCATTACGGATAATGTGAGAAGCGCAGCGCATGCGTAACTGATCAGTGTGTGGTATTTGCAACTACAAACTTAATATCATCAGGCATTAGCCCCCCTACTTTTTGCAAAAAATGACAAATACTAATTAATAAACTACCATTAAAGCCTCTTTTTATACGGTACTAGCCCCCCCCCCCCACTTTTTTAGACCCCCTTTCTTCAAAGCTCTACGATGCTTGATCATCGTGTTCACAATTACCTTTTAATTACACATCTAATATGCTTTTGACTGTTCTGGTGGAAAAGACCCTTTATTCAATGGCGGCGCCAGCCACCAAGCCCTCGGGGGGGGGGGGGGGGACTAACCAAAAAAATTTAAGCCACGCCCTTTTACCAACAGGGAACGCCAATTTTATCCGAAGGGAATGCCTATGACTAACTTTTGTTTGAAAATTGGCAGTTTGAAAATCATAGGATTACATCACAAAAATTATGGTATCAAAATATTACCCCTCCCCCAACATTTTCTCATCAAATTTAGACGAAATACAAAATCGATTTTGCTGAGAACTGGGGGGAGCCGTGTCCCCCCAGTCCCCCCCGTGGCGCCGCTACTGCCTTTATTTCTTGAGTTCCACAAAACCAGGTTGCCATCAAAAGCATAGCTAGATAGCAAAATGCAGACTGACAAAGGGAAAGGGAGCAAATATAACCATAGGGAGTCCAGGGATGACCCTGTCCATTATTTTTGAAGACGCATTTGAGACACAGTTATGTCATAAGCTGTGCATCAGATTAGCTTTTTGGAGAACTTCTCAGGCACCATTTTCTGACATTTTAGGGGCATCCATTCCCTTGTCCCCTTGCTTTTTTACTAGGTGTCATGTGATGATCAAGTGCATTGCTGAAAAGCCATTTGCATTTAAAGCAAATGTATTTTTCCAAGTTTGTTATTAGCATTGAAAAGGTATAGGATTTGACATATATGGTGTTAGGCACATTTTGGAAATTATTAGGGGGATCAAAGCCCCTTAGCCCCCAGCTTCAGCAGTCCCTGCTATTCATCCTTAACAGTCTGTAAAATAAGTCTTTAAACTGGCTCAGATTGCTATACAGTTGATGGAGAAAATGTTCAAAGAAGATTATAAAACTGTGTTAAATACATATATCATTTTTTTTATAAAAAATTAAAAATATTTATAAATTTGCCAGCTGCAATGTCTTTTATTATCTATTTTGGCTTTCGCCTTAGTATTGAGTAAACAAAGGAAACTCTCACTGTGTGACACCCTCTTTCGCAACAGCAAATGGCTGTTCAACTGTGATTACTCTGGAGTCTGTAATCTTCACTGGCAGGACTGGGTGATCACCTTGACCTGTGGGGTTGTTCATCACTTTGTATGCTACATCCTGTTGGCAGATGTAAAACATATATCATTTTGTTTGTTATAAACAAAATATACATTATGCTCTTTAGAAATGCTGAATAGATTTTGGCAGGTGCAGTGAAATCAGGACCTTGAGATGCATATTTCTCCACATTTTCCAGGAATGATAAAAACAATACCCCTATAATACAAAACGGCAGCTTTTTTTGCTTTACCTTCCCAACTTTTCAACATACCCTTCCTTTAAGACAAAGATTTAACGGAAAGAAAGAAATAAAATTGACCACACTGGATACAACTGAATATAGAGGTTCTATCCATTAGACATGGCTTTATATGCACAATTCCTGTCAGGGTACTGTTTATATCAACAATAGGACATTAGCCTAAATGCAAAAAGAGAATTATGAAACTTTCAGAAGGCCTTGCATTTTTCAGCAAAATTCTTTCTATTTTAGAAGGTAATTGATATATCAGGGATACTGCTACAATTTTTAGGGGGCCCACACCCCTTCATAAAATTATAAAAATCCTTTTTTCCCAAGAAAATCTTTTTCTCTGAAATAGTGGTGACCTTCATTTACTTTCTTCCTTCCCATTGTACTGAACTGATGCTATTTAGGTTAAGAAAAAAAATAATTTTCATACCATTCCTTTCAGTACTTTTCCAAAGCATGTATGTTCACCATCTAGCCAGGGAGTCTTGATGAAAGTAATATAAAACTGAGATCCATTGGTGTCTTTTCCTGCATTTGCCATACACAACCACCCAGGACCATAATGTTTTAAGGTAAAGTTCTCATCTGGAAATCTATTTCCATATATACTGTAGCCACCTCTCCCATCACCAGTGGTAAAGTCACCCCCTGTGAAGCAAATAAACAATGCAAATAAATATGTGTAAATATATTTTTGCCTAATTATGCCTTAATAATATGGTTATGTTAATATGATATAATATCTCTAGATGTCCTTGCAATTCTCTAGTTGTTATTTAAAAGTCACTAGCATTGTTACACATGAGCAAGTAAGCTCCTTACTATTACTGCTTAAAGGTTAACCAATTGTTAGTTAATGAAAATCACTATTTACCAGTATGTCATTAAGTGCTTGATGTCGTATAACAGGTGGAGCTGTACACTGTAATAGCGCAGGATGTCGCTTCTCTGAGCTGAGTTTCATACTCAATGCAATCATTGAGCAACTTTTCAATTCTCAATTTAAAAATTTTTGTATAAAATTACCAAGTTATATAAACTTTTAAATTACCAAGTTATATAAACTTTTGTATAAAATTACCGAGCTATATATATCCAAGGTTCTTCTTTAGAGCTCTTAACAGGAAATGAGACTGCCTGAGGGTTTAAGCTATAACAGTATAGTTATAAATTCTAAAACACTGAAAAGTTTGGTCTGCGCGGGGAATGCGTTCCCCGCGAAATAATTTTTGCCCTTATTTCCGCCCGCGTATTATTAAGAATCTGCCGTAGATTCCGCGCAAAATATTTGTTTATCTGGTCATGTTCCCCTCGAATATTCCACTATTTGAACTTCCGACTTCTGATTACAAGAAAAAACAACTAATACAAGGTCTCTTCGAAAGTCTTTGCTTCAAATTCCGTGCACGATTTCGTGGGAAGTGTTCGTTGTCCGCAAATTTCAAAATTATTGTACTGGCATTCCCCGCGCAGAAAAAATACTTTACAGTCTGGAAAATCACACGTGTCAAATAGCGCATAACGTTGAGAAAAGTAGCAGGGGGTGGCAGGGGTTGACTGGTAGTAACGGAATAAACAGAGTCTTGACTAGTGGTCCATTTCGGTAAAAAGTAGCAGGGGCTAAGGACACCAGCCCCTCCCCCCTGCTCTACGGTGCCTACTCTGTTTGGTGTCCTATTCCAGGGGGTAAAATGTCTGATTATATGTTCTGAAGCATAGCATAGAAGTAGCAACAAGGGGAAAACTTAGAAGTTTCAACTACATCACGGCAAAACAAAAAACATCGAAATCGAAATGTTATAAACACTACCTTGCATCATGAAATTCTTGATCACTCTGTGAAAGTAAGAATTTCTGTAGCCATAACCAAACTACGATAGAAAAAAAACAACTTGAAATTATTACTGACTTTTGATCAGGGGTGTATGGCAGATGTGAACGAAATGCTTCGGCAGGGATAAATCATAGCCTTTTTCCTATCGATTGACCATTGATAAACGAAGTAATATTGCTAGATTGAGGGGAGTGCAGGCGAGGCGAAGAGGCAAAAATATCTCAACAAAGCAACAAGAGTTTCATGAAAAATAATGAAACAATGATCGCAGCAGGTTACAGGTATAAAAAGCACAACTAAATACCTCGTGGCCTGCAAGGGCAACAAAGTTTGTGACTGTCTTCGGGGCAATGTTGCCAAATAGGCCTAACTCGACTCGATGGTGCCGGCTTTTTCATTGCCGATTTGAATGTCCAGTTGCACTTTCCTTGTCACGATTGCATCTTCTTCGCAACTTGCGAGTATTGTAAAACTAATGATAAAATATAACGTCCAAAGATCCATAACTAAATAAGTTCAGACGAAGCACAAAAGACAACCAGCTGACACAGGGCCAAATGAAATTTTTCCTCGGGGCTCTCGGAAACATTCGACAAACTTGACTTTGATTGGTTATTGAAAAAGAGGCTGTCCAATGAACGTGATAGTTTGGGTTGGATTTATTCTTCTATAAAAAGGCGGGATAATTTGGGCTTTGGCAAGACAATACGAATCATGATGATACCTGGTGCTACGGGTATTTGCATGTATAGATGCTAAGATCAGGCAGCTTTTTGATCCCGAAGTGGAGAAAAGGCACAATAACTTATCTTCTCTGATCCCTTCAAAGTGACGATGAATTAAAACCCATTAAGCATACTAATTCATTCAAAAAGAGTTATTGTAATTCACTTGAAGATTGTAAAAGCTATTTAACAACTAGAACGACGAACATTTTCCAAAACTCTGAATCGACTTTCTGTAAAAATCAAAGAATCTGATCACATTGTTTTCTATATTAATAATCTCAAGAAGAGTGCAATAAAACTTTCGGATGAATTGCATGAAATATCTTTATAAATTCTTCTTTTGGAACATTCTCACTTGGTGTGTACACAGAAAATACAATAGGGGATCATTAACAAGGTACATCTCAGACTTTTTATATGATTTCACCCTTTTCGCCATTATCATAGAAAAGACAAAGCTATTTGGGGTAGTTCTGCCTGAAAACAATAAGAACAAAAGGGATCTTTCATTTGAAACAAAGGACATTCATAACTTTTTGGGGTGGAGAGGGCCTTTGGAATGCAGTGGGACCACACTATAACGAATCATCTAGGGACTAAGAAAAAGTTCGTCTTAGAAGGAGCTTGACACACCGAGGGTTTGCTCTACATGGAGTATTGCAAGGAATCCAGTGGTGTAACGGATACACCTAGGGGCCTTTGGGAAAATCTGAGACGGGCCCCTTTTCACGGACTGCCAGAAGGGCCCATTGAAGGTTGCAGAGTATGTCAAACACAATATCAAGGTTTTAAGGGGTATTTTTCGTCAGCAAGGGGGATCTGGGTTACATGCTTCAGTTGAAGAACTTTCAGACCTTTGAAAACAAGTTGAACTTGAGGAAAGTTTATAATAGTTGAACTTGAGGATATATTTCCAATAGTTACTGAATTAAGTTACTCTAAACTGGTTTCCGCCACTGAAGGAATTTGGCTTTTTTGTTGTATGCATATATGTATGTATGTATAATAATCTTTAATGTGATTAACAAAAAAGTTTGAAAACTTTTTTTCAATTTGGTTCACAAATTAAAAGTACAAGTAATCTAAATCTAACCAATAAAGAAATCAAAGTTAGTAAAAACCTAGTAAAATTCAAATAATGAGTAAAAGCCTATAATGTTTGCTAAAAATGCTATTTTGAAATCCACCCATACTTATTAAAAGAGACCGACTTAAGTTTGTCCATGAAATAATTTTTACATTTATTATAAAAGAATGAATACTGTTACTAATAGCGAGAAGCCCGTAATAAGCAGGGCTTGTTGAAGCTGGATTCAATTTAACATAAATTGATGCAGTAGCTGTTTATAGATTTACTCTTGTGAGTTTGGCTTGGGTGACAAGTGTTTATCTACTGAAAAACGAAAAGAAAACATGCGTGATCTTACCGTTCTATGTTACACCGGCACCACCTGTCATGCGATTAAAACTCGACCAAAGTCAATGAGATCAAAAAATCAAACGATATTAATGCGAAAATAACGATACGCACTTTAGGAGAGTGCACGAAAGCCGAAATGATTTGTCGGAAATATTTTGATATTAACCTGGTATTTGCAGGAATATTTGGATTCCTGATTGCTTCTCGTCGTTGTGAGGATGCCGTTGTAACACACGAAGCCGCCCTAGAAATGACTGTAGGCCAGCGACCAGTAGGACGGATAGTTATTGGTCTGTTTGGACAAGTTGTACCAAGAACTGTTACCAATTTTGTCGCCTTGGCAAATCATGAGGTATGAGACACTGAATTGGTTCTTAGGCTTGCTGTATTAGAAACAAAAAATAAGATGAAACAAAACAAGTAATAATGATATAAGGAGAAGAAAAAGACAGAAAAATAAAACAGTGAAATTACAAATAACAGACAGGCCACATAAAAAACCAACGTTAAGAAAGATTCAATATTTGCCTGAGCATGAACAGTTTTTGAGGGGGATGATCAAAGCCTTTCCTAATTTATTAAATCTTTCTTTTTATGAAATCTTTCAGCCGGTTTACTATTTTGATCAAAGGCAGATTGAAGGGATTGGGTACTAGTCAAGTAAGTACCTTATAATGCACCAATAATGATTCAGCCACAGACACAAAATTCATTGCTTCTTCTTCTTTGTTCAAGTATGGCTTTGGCTATCGCGGAAGCACGTTCCATAGAGTGATCAAAGACTTCATGATTCAAGGTATGTTTCACTTGTCTTAACACGATATCTGAATGTGGAACATATTGATCGGCTTTAGCACTCAGTTGTTGAAGCCCTTGCATCCTGTGAAAAAAATTTCTAAGGTTTTAAACTTGTCTCAAGGTTAGAATTTGATGTTCTTAAAATCCCCAGGACAGGGAAAGTGAGGGTAGAAATGGTGCTACCTTGAATAGGCTTAGGCACGCCCAGAGATTTTCTAGCCCCTCTCAGCTCAGGGCCTAAGGCAATCTGCCCGCTCCCCTTTTAGGTGAGCTTTCCTAGGTTCTGGGGCTAATAGAAAGATGGGTCTATGGTGAAGACATTAAAACTTCGATTGTTATTGTTGTTATCATTGCTACGACATTTGTTTAAACTTTTTGCGTCTCTCTCAGCTCAGGGCCTAAGGCAATCTGCCCGCTCCATTTTTAGGTGAGCTGTCATAGGCTAGGGATTTCAATGTAGTTGGGGTGCCGATTGGAAATAATTTCACACCATCAGAACCGTAAGAACTTTTGGAGCCTGATCCTCAGAGAGTCAAAGAAAGGCAGAACTGTTGGGGGAAATGCAAAAGTTAATGGGAGATACTGTGTGTGTGTGACGATTTTCTACGTTCTACAAGAAGAGGGGTGGCATAATGTTTCAAGGAGGGGCACCATCCCTTCAAGCCAGAGAAAATGTGTACAGCCGTGGTTAAATAGTTGAATAGGAAGAGGCGTAGTTTTAGGGGGCCCTACGGGCTAAGATCAATATGCCAAGAAGTAGCCTTTATCTTCTTAGCTATTAATTTTTTGGTAAATTGTGTATGATAGCCTCTTGTTCTTTATACAGGACTGAAACGCTGTGTACTGTAAAAGCTTTCTACAGCCACGCTGCGTGTCGAAAAGTACAAAAGATTGACATTTAATATATTTTGACTGAACCTTTTAGGTGGAGATATCACAAATAACGACGGAACAGGAGGAAAAAGCATTTATGGAGCGCATTTTCCAGACGAGAATTTCAAATTGCAACATTACGGCCCGGGCTGGGTCTGCATGGCCAATGCTGGACCGGACACAAACGATTCTCAGTTCTACATTACAACAGCTAAAACAGACTGGCTTAATGGCCATCACGTATGTTTTGGAAAGGTCCTACAAGGAATGGTTAGTGTTTCTCCTCAGAATAATCTGTTTGTCTTTTTGGATTGGTTGAAAACATGGCCTTTAGGTTTCGGGTGGCTGGAGGAGACTGGAAATGTCTTTGAATTCCCAATATGTCCTTCAAAAAGACAATTAACCGTCATGTTCTTTGCTTTTTGAGCCTCCTCCCTGAAACTTCCCCCGTATCTGTGCTATACTCTAGGGCTGTGGCGGAGCCGCGGGGGGGAATGGGGGGGGACTAGTACCCCTCACTTTTTCAGAAAGTTGTTCCTTGAGATTCTTGCAAACCTGATGAGAAAACTTCAGGGGGGGGGGGGTATGTACGTTATCTAGATCGTCCCATGTAAATGACATTTTTTGGGAGACAACAGTTTCAAACAGGGAAAAGGGCGTGGTCCAAAAGGGTGTGGTCACTGACACACCTTTTGTCCCCACCCACACTTATCTCAGGCTGGAGCCGCCACTGCTCTGGAGTCTCCTTTCGAAAATAACCATTATTTCAACTCAGACAACAAAATCTCCTTCTTGCACATCTAACTACGTTTCAGAAAGCCATGACAAGCAAATAGAGGAAACATACTTCAAGACTGATTGCCTAAAAAGATTGAAAGTCCAGTTTCAAGATCATTCGGAAAATTAACAGGGGCATGGAAACGATTTACTCTTGGGACGTTAAATCTGGTATTCCATCTTTCGGTCTACAAACAGTGTGTGACACAAGGCTTTTGGGTGCCCAAGTGCCTGTGTTTTCTCCATTAAGTCTTACAAATGTAACTTAAATATAATCTAATAGAATAAGAGGGGGTATTATAAAAATGGGGGCACATGAAGGAGCACTTTTATAAGCAACAAAGATGCAGTTAACATATTTTTCTGGAAGTTAGGAGGCATGTGTACCGTTTCCGCCTGCTTCGTCTAAGTACGAAAAATATGCACTTCATGCACGACTGAGTATAAATTGTAATCAGAGTTGAATTGTCCTTTCAGAATGTAGTTGATACTATTCAAAACCTACCCAAAGACAGCAACGACAAGCCATTCGAAAAAGTGACAATAGTAGATTCCAAGGCGTCTCAAGTTCAGCCTTACCCAACGCCCTTAGAAGGAGTTCCTATGGCAGGTGTCAGCACAGCCTTTGGTGGAAACCCAGCCTCGTTCTCGCCTGAATCAGATTATTCAATGGAGAATACCCAAGATAGCCCCCAACAGCAAATGTCAGCTAACTTTTTGCAAGAGAGGAATCCAGCCGATTTCGAGCAAGAATCAAACTACCCTGAGGAAAGTACAAGAGGATTTAGTCAATTTAGCCATGAAGATGGACCTAATGAGCCATCAGATTTCCAAGACATGAGAGGTGCCCCATATCAAAATGAAATTCAGCGGAACAGCAACGGCTTCGAAGATAACGTAGGCATGAATGAAAATTATTAGTACTAAATTCATCAACAATTGAGATTGACAATGTTTTTATAGGCTTTAAGTACATTACATAAATTTCTTTGTTCTTTAAAGAGTTTTAGTTTTAAATTCCGTCTCGATTAGTTTCTCCGTTTCAACCTTTAAAAACATAACAATCAATGCTGAAATTTGTTCCTTGTCCGAAAGAGTTGAAAGGTGGAGTTACAGAAGAACCCAATTTAGGCGAGCATAAATTGTCCGAAACTTTGGCCATTTTGCGTGGTTGTTTTTGGAAATTTTCTTTTCGACGCTAATTTTATGTTTAATTTTTTAAAAAGTATAAATTAAGCGTTGTTTAACCGATATATGTAACTACTTATAGCATCTATTTCTCTTTCAAATGTAGTTTCTGTTCAAAATCCTTGTTGTTTTTCAGAAAATATTCTGTATTCCACTAGTTTTCAACGAGAGTGTGTTATAAAGGGGCAAAATGTTATGAAGCCAAAATGCGAAGAAGTTTGAATTGCCGTACTTGCCGCCAAAATGTCAGTTTATGCCATTTGCCGCCATAAAAAGTAAATGCCGCTTTGAATGATCATAAAATCAGTTTCATCAAATATCCCTTAATCTTGTGTCTCACCCGCTTATTTGCTATTTTCAGTTTTTCAAAACGTATTATCTTGTACCTGTAATCTTCTATATATATATACTTCTTTTCTACTATATATATGTCAGTGATGGCGCGTACCATCAAGATTTTAAGCAATCCTATGTTACAAGCCCGATAAAAACCACCCAAAAAACTGCCCGAAAAATCCCCTTTAAAAATTTAATGACCCTGTGATTTTCATTTTCCTGCGTCCCTTGCAAACTAAGGCTGATATTTTTTTACCCCCAGTCGCCTCTTAAGTTTCCCCTTCGAAAGTGTTGTTTTCTATTTCTGTGTGTTTCTATAAATAAAAGTATGGATCGTTAATTTGCCCTTCGACCCCGTACTTCCCAGCCTGCGTCGGGCCCCTAAATTTTGCTTATCTCCAAAGCCACTTATTAATGGTAATCTTAAGGAGATGTATGCAGAGTTGCTGGGGGTTTTAGGTGGCCCTGGGGCAAAACAGAAAGACGAGGCCCCCTGCGAAAGGAGCGAACGAACAATTTTTTGCAATTTGGCCCTTCAGATTAATTTAAAACGCATTTCAGAGTAAACTTTGCAGTCATTGCGATCATTTCAAATATTTTACCATTTTTTAATTATACTTAAGGTACGTTTGATTAATTCCAGTCCTAAAAAGATGTATGAGGCCCCTAGACCTTCAGGCCCTGGAGCAATTTACTCCTTGCCCACCCCCTCTAGTTGTTCCTGGAGGAATGCAGGGGAAAGGTATGCTGGGAAGCGTAAAAGGTAATTATCCCTTTTTGCCAAAACATTGTACACCAAATTATTTTTCTACAAATGGATAAAATCCATTGGTTGGAGTAGTGCCAAATTTAGTAATTCCCCAAGGCGCATTGCGGGGCGTCACGTGACGTTTCGGCCTTCTAATAACCAAACAGTTACATTGTTCTGGTTGATAAGAATAACAGAGCTCTTGGGAACCAATTATTCTGTTTCTTAAATTTCACACAGTACCGCATTTACCCATGGGCCCGTTGAGTCCCATAAGACATAGATGTCCAGAGATAGATCATCAACACGTGCAAGCAGAAATAGTGATTACATAACACATTTGTGAGCTTTAAAAAGCACATTTACGTGGTCCAATTTGTTTCACACATAAAGTGAGCGCGCTAAGTGAGTATGCAATAACAAAACATGTATGGTCTAAATTGTTTCACACATACTGTGAGTGCGCAAAGCAAGTGTGCAGTAATAAGGTCCGTGAGTACCGCGAGAAGAACTACAATGCCTGCCAAAAGTACTTGGAGCAACCCCCCTCCCCCTCCCCCTTGAAATTCGTTGCGTGGGCCCTGGCATAGCTGCGATAGAATGTAGAAATTACTCGAGCACCTTCTTAGTTCCTTTTGGAATCAAAAGCTGTATTAAAACTTTCCCCAAAGATGATTTGAGATGATTTATGAGCTCTTCCAAGTTTCCTAGACCCGCCATTGAACAATGATCAAACAACAAAACCACGCTTTGCTACTGTACACCTACTTTGCGCCCTCGTAGTAGATGTGAAACAAATTGGACCATATGAATATGCCTTTGAGAATTCATAGATGTGAGTAAAAATGAAAGTGTCCCGGAAACATGTCCTTAGTATCCTTTCAAATGCCATCAAAATTACTGTGACAGGACTTGGGAAGCTGCAAATTTTACCTGCATAAAATATATCCTTTGCATTCAGTGGCAGTGCTAGATGGGATAATTGGGTGTAATGAAATGGCGTGACTTAGGCCAGCCAATCAGTAATGTACAATCTTATGATATTTGACTAGTATCCCACATTGTTTGGGGAATATATCTTGGCGTATATTTTCGGCAGCCAATAAGGAAACTTAGCCATTTGGTAGAGATAATTCAGAAATGACTATCTTGATTAAAATTACATTTACGGATATTGATAAAACATATTTTGTCTCTTACTATATCTGAAGCTATACCTAAATTATGCTCTTCACTAAAATTGCTATACAACAACGATTGCTACCAGGGTGTTTTACTGAGGGAAGCTGAGCCCCATGCCCCCTAGATGCTTCCAAAAAGATAAAGACCTTTAGTAAACTTTACTACACTGCTAACAATATTTTTGTGACTGCTCAGGGGTCTTACAACCAGGGCCTCCGACGAAAGGAATGCCCCCCCAATCTTTTGCAAAACAATAGAACTTTTTTAAAATTATTTTGTTATGATGGCTGAAATCTCCCTTGCCCCCCCCCACTTTCTAACCTGCGTCAGAGCCCATGTACAACAGCACTCCAACCCTGGCTGCTATCAGCTTGTTGCAAGGGCTGGGGCATCAAGGGGGCTAAGGGGCTTGTGCCTACCCCCTGCAAATTTTCAAACAAACACTCTAATTTTCAAATATTAAATTTGGGAACCTATTTGTTTTATAAATCGAAAGCCCCCCCCCCCCCCCCCCCCCCCCACACACACACAAACACACATATCGAAACCTATGACCCTTGGCCTATTGTAATAAAATGAAGAAATTTTAAAACTCTTGTTACGAATGGGCTATTTACACAGTAAATAAGGATTCTTGTGATAGTTTTCTGTCAACTTCCGGGTGTGGAACTCCTGCCCTCCATTTATAGTCTTTCCTTTCATGTGTGTTGTTTGCATATAGCGTTCCCATCAAGCTCCATCGATCACCAGTTCCTGGAATAATGTGTTCGCTTGGGCACAAAATCAGGTCAAAATCTAACAAAGTGTGTAGTTTTTCGTCGTTTTTCGACTGATTTAATTTCCCTTTTAGTCGTATACGTTTCAATTCTACGACGAAGTCAGAAGCTCTGCCAAGCCACGTATTGTATTTTACTATTGAAGTTTTTCTGGCAAATCCAACAGTGGTTTTCTTCCCCTCCTTGGTAACTGTCTCTGTTAGTTCGACCATCACTCGAAAAGGACTCGTATTTTCCTCGCCAGTATCACTTGATGATGAGCTTGACAACTCGAGATAGTCACTGGTATTTGCATCAGAGCGATTCTCCCGAAATCGTAACTGCAGTTTGTAACGAACCGTTCTACCTGGGGTATCGGTCGTAGCAAATTGTGGAACCAACTGAATATCAAGCGGTCTAGTCAACGGAATGTTTACTTCTTTGAAATGGTTACCGGTATCAAAGAAGCGCAAAGCGTTGTCATCCAGAGCTATATGGCTGCTGTTTTTCTCCATTTTGTTCCCCATAACAACTACGTTGATCTGAAGGCTAGGCCCAATTAATTTCTTTGATTTCCAAAACATGCATGAACTCGTTCCGATTGTCAACACTGCTTTATCTACCACAACTATGTATGATGGTAACGTTATGAGTAAAAGACGATTCACAATTAATTATTTCACTGGTATAAATCCCTATTGATTGTGAAAACAAATAAGTCCTTCTTGTACAACCACACTGATTTATGTATCTATTGTCATCACGAAATTCAATTTTGAAGAGACCATTATCTACGAACATGTATGCTTATTCAAATCAAGCATAGACCGAACCCTTTCACGTGTTAGCATCTGATAATCCTTTCATCCAGCGGTGGAAACATTCAAAAAGATTTGCCATTTCGTCTTATCCGCACTGCAAACTTTTATCAAAACATGTCACTGTCAAGCCTTTCTGTATTCTTAATTGTGTTAATAATCAGTATCACGTACGAGTTATCCACCCACTCTCTTCTCAATCAAAGATTAATATTGAAGTATGACGTAAATAATTAGAAATCTCCAAGGGAGTGGATTAATGTCTTTGAAAATTTTTAACCTAACAGTGGAAATTTTCCAAGTGGCCAATGTCGACGTGCAAAAACATTCTTTGTTATAAGAATCCGATAGGTTTTTAATTACGAATATTTATTAACTGCTGGCTGCTTCATAAATTTTTTATATTTGTGGGATGATTGTGATAATCATTTTTCGCTTCAGCACATGATAGGTTCTTCCAAAACGTACGTTCCTTTGATATGGTGTTCGAAGTTGACCAGTTTTCACAGTCTGACAATTCTTAATATGATTATGAACATCGAGAAATTATATTTATTCACCAAACAGACACACGATGTTGTTGAAGCCATGTTGTTTTTACTGCAAAAGATGCATCAATGTTATGAAAGATTGCCACTGATCCAGGGCCTTGACATACTGGCAAGAAAGAAAATTGACGCCTTCGCATTTACCCAATTAATTTAGAACAAAGGTCTATAAATTGCAATCGCATAATTCTTTGTACTCTAGAGATTGTTACTGAAAATGTCTTCGTCTTGTGTGTTTCTTCTTTGCACAGCAAAAAGACATTGATCAATGCGTTATCTAATGTATATGTAGCATTGTATTGTATGCCGCTTCTTGCTTTTAACAAATTGTGTTCATTACATGTGAAAATTATATGCTAACGCATGTGAATAAAGAAAAGATTCTTTCCCATGACTGCAAATAGAACAAATTTGCTACCTCTTTTGTTCCTGAAATCGCTATATCAAACATGTATTAACAATATGAAAACTTCTCATAAGAATTTTCTATAGAGCTCTAGATAATAAGAAAACAAACAAATCATCACATTTATTGAATGGCCGTTTTTCTGAGCTCCAGCATTCTCGGGATGCAGTTGCTGAAGCAAACACTTATTGATCGAAGATTACAAAATATTGCCATCATGATTTTCAAAGTAAAACAAAATATGAAATTTGAAATACCCAACGAAAGATATTATCTAAGAAATGCAGACTTAACAATTCCTATATATAAAACCGTAAAGTATGGAAAACATCCGTTGAGGTACCTAGGACCTCTTGAATGAACTAAATTAAATGAAAAAATAAAGGGCCAGTTCAAGTATTGATAATTTCTGCATAAGAAAAAAGGACCTCGAAGCCTTACTTAAAGTAAACTTATGCAATAAACATTTTAGGCTCTGCGACTTTTCTTGAAATTCTCACCTTAATATATTACTCTTTATTGATTACGTTTTCTTAATAAATTGTATGTAAATAGTGTCCCTAATTAGCAGAAATGCTAAATTAATCTGACACTGAAATAAAGTTATTATTATTATTATTACCTGCCTTCCTTCCGTCTATGCTTGCGACATGTCCTTGTGATGTAAGCGACGATACAAATTACAAATTACACACTACATCTTTTTGATACAAATTATGAGAAGCAGGGTGAGATAGACAGTGTCTGAGAATAAATCCTGTCCTTAATGTGGCAAGTTTTACAGGTTAGCTAAAAGCAGTACTAATTTCATTTTTTTTCAATTTCGCTATCTTGGTTGCGGTTCTCACTCAAAAATCCTTCATTACCAAGATTTAAATAAAAACGGTTTTCATTTAATACGGCATTTTAATCAAAAGCCGTATATTCTTTTTAATTCGAATCAAATATCCCTAATACGGCACATAAATAATACGCCAATTGAACCAGGCCTAAGCCCTCCTTAAAAAAACCCTTCTCTCGAATAAGCCGTCTCTATTTAGTAATCTGAAAAATAAATAGAGAAAGAAGACTACTAAACAGAGAGAGCGATTGACTTGTAGCAGGTCCAAGTGGGTGGGGTATTTTGCCATAGTGAATTTTTTCTTCTCCGACTCATTGTGTCGTGTGTCGTTACTTGAAGTACAACAAGTAAATTGCTGTATCGAAAACAAAAAGCCCGCCATTTATGAAAATATCTGAGAGGCGATGCTGTTGAGATACTCTGGTTGGAAATGGGAACTATTCTGCTTAAGGTAAACAATTATCTAAAGACATTTTTTCAAAGTTCATTCAGCAATTTTTAAAGCTTAGACCGATTATAAGTTTTTTTGATTGAAGGAAACAGATCACTCTTTCCTAGCTAGGCCTAACTATGCATAGGCCTAGGCCAAACAAAGAGCGATCCTCCCATTTTTAAATTTTGTTGTTGTGCAAAGCTTAATAAAATGGTTGATAGAATTGTTAAAAAAAGTTCAAAAGCCAACATTGGTTATATGGAAGTTTGTGAATCCTCTGTTTCTGTTAAGTCTTGGACGCCATATAGAATTTTCATTTGTTGTTGTACAACAACTTGTGTGAAAGTAATTACACTGGATCAACAGTTAGACATTACATGCACCCTTTTTATAAGAACAAGGAAATCGAGGTTCTGTTCTATTTTTCCTTATTTATTCTAATATTGTCTGGGTGTAAGTAAAATAAATTCAGGCACTACATTACTGAAAACCAGAACACTTCTGTAGCCCAGAACATACCATCAATGACCTTACTTGTAACACCATTACTGAAACTCAACGACAAACAAGAGAGTGTCCGACGAGCCAAAGAGCAATACCTTATTGGCCTGGCAAACACTCTCACACCGAACGGCATGAACAGAACCACTGACCGTTAACCTTACAGCAACATTATCATTATTTCATATTATAGTACTTCATCCCCATTGCGTTTTCATTCCACCACCACCACCCACCCTCTCTCATTCGCCACCCTTCCCTCCTCTACCACTGCGCTGCATTCACACCATTCCACATCAGCCAATCCAACACCACCATCGCCTCTTCTAAATGTGTAAATTTTTAGCCTGTTAACTTCTGCTCTGATGTAGCCCCGTATGCCGGGGTGAAATATTAGCCTTTACTGATGTACGTGTATTTATTGTTGTTTATTCTTGGCGTATTGCAGTGTTTCATATTTGCTAAATTTTCATCAACTTTTCGCCGCAAGAATTCCTTGGAGCCCATCGTACCAACCTGCTACAGTGACCTTTTCTTCATTCACACAAATATATACTGCACCTGACCTGGGATAAAAATATATCCTTAATAATGATGTTCTTACATTCTTAAATTTTAAAATACCTCAGTCTTTGCTTGCTCCTCATTTGCACTTAATTTTTTATCAATTTTGAGGATTCTGTTCTTGAAAACAGTGTCAGTTTTAAAGAGGCCATGACCCCAGACACCAGGGCTGACTCTTTTGATAGCTACAAGGGACCCTGCACCAAATACAATTTATAATCTTAGAAAAGGGCATTGCAGTCCTTTTCTCATTCTAAATCAGGTCACTAGATAAGAACATAGCAAGGTTATATTTTTTAATCAGAAGATACATTTTGAAATTCGAACAGGGTTTGAGATGTTAGTATTTTTCTGCCTCACATGAAAATGTAAGAAAGAGCTACAGTATAGTATGTTAATGTGAAGTGTTTAATGTTAATTGCAATATTAATTCTTTAGGAGAAAACTAAAAAATTCTGCTGAAGTATTAATAAGGACTTATATCACATCCTTTTTTCATGATGATGTTGACCTGATTGTAGAAGACATTAAAGTTTGCTGCACCCACCAAATGGGCAGTACCTCTGTCTAGCTGAGTTATTCATTGAGAAATATCAGGTATGGCATCTCCTTTGGACAGTCGCTACCTTAAGTCTCCTCAGTCACCCAAAAGGGCACAGTCTGTTTCACCAGAAAAAACATTCCAGTTTAATGAGGAGCCAAGTATGGCAGAAAAAGGTAAATATTCATTTTATCAAATTTTGTTCCTAGAAGAAGTTGGCATCAATGCAATCAAGTATAGTGGATTACCACTATTGAAATTACAATTTTTTTACAAGAATAACTAATTTTTTGCTGTACCACGTTAGATTTTTCTTTTAAGAACACAAGGTATAACTGAGCCACATTTAACATGTCAATGACTCCAAGGCCCAATCTATTTATTTCAAGACATATAATGTGAAACTTGCATTTAAAAATCTTATATAAACAAATTATTCAATTCTTAATGGAACCTGACCTTTGGATTAATATACATTATTCTTAAACTATTTTTAAATTTCAGCAATTTTGAGCCTAATTATCTTAAAGACTATATTCTTATGAAAGAGTGTGCATTGTAGGGTCCAGGGAAAAAGTTTCTGCTAGCCAGTGTTTGTTAAACCATAGGTTTTTACACAGGGAGCATTCCAGGGGACAATTTTTACTTATTAATACCGAAGGCTCATAAGTTGGGTTCCTAAAATCAGAATTTCACTGTATTGCCAATTTTGAGAAAAATAAGTTTTTCTTGAATATATACCTTACAAATTGATTATTATTAAGGCATTGCCAATGAGATGAGAAACAATCAAAAGGGGGCAGAGGATATATGATATATATGTGTAACTTTGAGTTCTTCATTATTTTGCAGATGAAATAACATTATTGAGGATCAAGTTATCAAAGATGCAATCAGAACAAGCTGAAAGAGCTCATGAATATAATGAAGATGTAAGCAACATCTTCTTTTAGAAACCACCTTTCATCTTGCATTGGGTGCTCTTATATCCTCATAAAAGTACATTATTTTAAAGAGGTGCATGTGTGTTCTGTTTTTGCCATTTGGTATTAACCAGGGGAAAGCTTAACCAGGCAAACCTATGTTATATATAATCCAGCCCTTAACAAGAATGTCAAAAAAGGTTGAAAAAATACAAAGAAGAAACTCAATCCATGAAATAGCAACAACTGCATGGTAATGCCTACATAAACGTCCTGTGAGCCTGCAAAATTTTGTCAATGTTTGAAATGAATGAATGTCAGCGATTCTTGTGTAAGGGCATCTTTAATAGCTCAGCAAAATTGATTGTTTCAAATATATTATTCTTATATACACAAGCTCTGCCTATTTTTTGGCAATAAGTATTTGGTGAGAGACCCATAAATAGTAATTTTCAATATTATTTTTATCTATTTATGAAAGAAAGAAAAGTGATGATAGCACCAATCTGATAAACAATGATAAATGCGAAATTTTGAATGCCAACAATGTTACAATTCATGTCTTGGATCTATTAAATAACCTTCCTTTTTATGTACAAGAAACCTTCATGAATGCTCAAGGTTTTCCTACTTTTTTCTGTTTCAAAATTTGAAGAACAATTAATTGTTTGAAACCTTTTAATGCATTGCAAATTATTAATTTAACATAATCGTATTGATTGTCTTATCAGTGCAAAAATCTAGAGGTACAAGTCACAAATCTCAGGACAACTGTTGAAAAGGGAGAGGTTCTTAAACAAAAACTGGAGTATGAATTAACACTGGCCCAAAGGTCCCTAAGCAATGAAAGGAGAAAATTTGCTGAGAAAGAGGTGAAACTTCAAAGAGAAAATGACAGGCTCAAAGGTATTTTCATGTCTTAAAATAATGATATTTCAAGCGTAGCTAGTAATGAAATCTCATTATGTTATAATTTTTCCATTCATGTTTTGCTTTCTTCTGTATATTATGGTAGAACTCAAAACTTCTTATCTAAAGCTGAGATAAAAATATATATATATATGTTTTGATGTGCCCTGATAAATGCTAGTCCAAGGAGAAAACTATAAAATTCTAAGAACGCAGATGTACAGTTTTGTCTTTTGCCCAAGTTATTTTGATGATAGAAATGTATTTTGATGGTTATATTTCATCTTACAGAAACAGTTTCGAATCTTGAAAACGAAATAAGTGGTTTGAAGAAGACTATTGAAAATGAAAACAATACTAGGATAGCAGAAGTCAAGAAAAGTGAAAAATTTGCAATGAAAAAGGTTTGAAATACTGTGGAAAATTAAAATTTACAATGCTACTTCCAGTGGCGGACACCTGGGGGGGAGTGCGAGGGGGGCGGTCGCCCCCAATATTTTGGAATACAATGGTCTTTTGTTCTAAAACAATGGGAAAATGTGATGTCATCTAATCAATAGGCTTGCACCCCCCCCCCAATATTTGAGCAAGTGTCTGCCCCGGGTTACTTCTTGCTTTTGCTGATTCTTTCAAAAGCTATTTAATTTGTGAATTCTATCATTGTTTTGGATTCTCACTTCGCTTACAAAACTAAAATGCACAAAATGAGGTTTGTGCCTGTTACTAGTATTGTCAACATTGTGTCCATCTACTGTAATTTTCTTTTCAGCACCCCTCTAATTTTACCCCTCGGCATCCAAGTCTAATTTTAGCAAGGTTAGGATCTACCCAGATTCGTGTGCCACTTAAAACAGGTTCATATTCCGAGGCTTGGAATAAACCGGCGAGTCGCTGACATGACCAAAATCTCACCTAGAGTGAGGAGAGTGGCCAGCTTTCTGCAATGCCAGGCATAGGAGTTACGAGGTGTTGTCACTTTGAAAGGCAGGACCAGGACACTGCTTAATAATCGTAGCCTCGCATTGGCTTACAAAAACTACCTTCGGATGCTAGCTAGCAAGTACAAACAGTTCATAAGCCAAAACACAGCGAAGTATTAGAAAGTTTCTGATAGGAAAAATTTTCATAGCCAGGTCAATGTATAATTTTTTTTGTTATTTTGTTGACATGGTGATATTTCTGTATGATAGGAAAATGAAATCATACAAGTCAAAGAAATGAATAAAAAGTTGCTCGAATCGGAACAAAATTTGAAGAAAGCACAAAAGGAAAGTGAAAAGTAAGACTTTATCTTTGTTCATATGGAATAAATCTCACAAAACTCTAGCAGAGTTTACAGTGAATGTTAGATTACGAGCGTGTAAGTCTTTTTTTAATTATGGTTTTTAAACTCAAAAAATTTCCCAAATTACTTGAATATAGTTTTGAGCAGGGAGTTATTTTCCCCTTGACCGTGTGACCATTGGTCACAGGAAATCAGTTAGAATATTTTCCTCACAGGAAATTCTCAACCATGAATGAATAATAGAAACGTTTTATACACTTAACAAAAAGTTAAGCAGGTTGGAAGGAATCTAAATGCTCAGAAGAAATCAACTCATTGCACTGAAAAAGATCAAAACTATGTTTCGAAAAGTAATACTGTGCTGAGGGAGCTCAAGGGGATCAGCTTTCGTTGCAAAGAGTGACAAATTATGTCATTACTGATATGTCATTACGACCCCATACCATTATTAGTGTTTGAGATATTTTTAAATGCAGGCTGTAAAGAAAGAACCAACCTCCCGTATCACAGGTGTATTTTTGCAAGAATTTCCTGCTTGTAACTCAATCACAACACTACAAATAAATCTCCTTTGTACAAAGTTATAGTTTTTGGTATGAGTCTTTCATAAAATCGCTTCATTTATCAAGACACAGGAATTGCCATTTTAATGCTCGCTCATTTATGCAAGAATGGCAATGTTCCATATTTCTTTGCCAACCCTTTGAAAGAGTTTTGACAACAGCATCCACTATAAGTGGGGCTGCTGAAAGGGGGGATGAGGGGCAAAATGTCCCAGAGGGCCTCAGGGTTGATTGCGCTATGTTAGGAATGGAATTAATCAATTGTAGCAAAAGTATGCATAAGAACGTAATATGTTAAAAAATTTGCAAGAAATGACTGCAAGGAATATTCTAAAATGCATTTTAAGCTAATCTTAAGGGCTTGGTGATAAATATTTTCTGTTCCCTCCGCTCACTGGGGGCCTTGACCTTCGGTTTTGTCCTAGAAACACCGAAACCTCTTTGCAGTTCTGATTATAAATATGGCAAAACATTTCTGATAAAATCTGTACTTTCATATTTTACTCATGTGACTCCTTTTGTCTTCAACAACATTTTTTTATCGCATTATTGAGGTTTTTGAATCATAAAATCCAAACTAATTTCACAGGAAATTTTTTCAAAAATTTTACGGTCAAAAGAAGTCTTGAAGAAAATAACACTCTGGAGTTTTAAAAAGAAATATTTTCTCAGCTCTCGTCTTGCCAGTGTATTTATCTTGAGTTTTTAACCTAATTTGCCTTGACTTGGATGGCGTTTGACTGAAATTTTTGTGTGCTCATGAAAACAAAAGAAAGTGAATTAAGAGTCGTTATGTTTTAAATTTTTATCTTCAAGACATCATGACTCTTTGAAATTCTTCTTGTAACATCCTAATGCAATATATCCCAACTAAAGCCCCCCCCCCCTGGATCCCTGATTATCTAACAGACGGTTCGTTAGAGAGTGGGATGTTTATTTCAATATACAGAGCTAATCAGGGGGGCATGCATATGAGGAGCGTGCGAATAGAAGATTTACCGTAAAGGCATTTTTCTGACCGATAGATTCTCTTATATTGTCCCATGGTAGTTATTTTGTTTCACAGGCTACATTGTTAAAGTGTTTTCGCATACTTTGATATGAGAATGACTCTTAAGGCTGGTTTTCATATAACGTATTTCGACGCATTTCATCGCAATTCAGGTTCCACGATTTTCACGTTATATGTTAACAAAAAAACGTATTTCATCTTAATTCATCGTAATTCAACGTATTTTGTCGGGAGAAACAAAATTGTTTGATTTCTTCCGATGAATTACGTTCAATTACGTTGAATTACGTTCTATTAGGATTATTCACGATAGGTGGTTTTCATAAAATTTGGTCGGTTTTCATATAACGAAGTAATCTTAATTTATCGTAGACTCTGAATTGCGATGAAATACGTCGGAATACGTTATATGAAAACCAGCCTTGTATTGCCCTGTTTTTCTCTGTTAACATTTATTTCGTTGTTAATACTCATTTTACTATTTCTAGCCTTATAGCAGATCTTCAAGAAAAATGCAGAACTTTTACAAGTAAGAAATTTATTAATTGTAATTTTAATCAGTTTTAAAGCCGCTCGCACTACTCAGGTGCAGCATTTCATATTAAGGGATATATGACCCAACTTATACAACTGCATTCAAACAATCTTTTGGTGGTACAAAACTTGAAAATGGCTTTGAAAAAAGCAAACATTTAGTAAACTAAAGCTTTTCGTCTGACACTCTTCAGAGTTTAAAACGTCAGAACATAGACCGAAAACTCTACGCTAGGAAATATTTATACCCAGTTGTGGACTATATACTCGAATATATACTCGGTCTATTTTCTGACGTTTTAAACGCTGAAGAGTGTCAGACGAAAAGCTTTAGTTTACTAAATGTTTGTTTTTTTCAAAGCCATTTACAACTGCATTCATCTAAACCTGTATTGTTACAAAGTTTATTTACAAATATGTGCTCTTTTGCAGTTTGAAAATTTACGTTTGTTTTTAAGGCGGCTGTTCCCCGAGGCTAGTGAAAAGGAATCGTTTTACACAGACGGTCGCTTTACACCGATGGGCATTTTACATAGGTTCTCGTATTACACATTTGGTCCTTCTACAGTGATGGTCATTTTACAGAGGTGGTCCTTGTACAGAGTCGGTCCTATTACGGGGGTGGTCCTTTTTACCGAAACGGTATTACAGGCATGGTCCAAAAAGCAGATACACCAAATACAATTCGCTGAAAAAGAATCTAAAAAATTAAGAACCTACTAGTTGCCGCCATTTTTTAATCAAGCACCTGGTGTTTATGATTTTTGTTTCGATTGGTATTTTTCCCTGAACCACCATATAAGGCTTAGTCCTCGCTAGCGACAGATCCACGAACGCAAATACAAGGGAATTATGCGCCAGTAAGGACGGGCTGGGCCATAGTAAATGGCGTGACAAAAGCATGAGGACAAGTGTATAGAAAATTTCCGTTCTTTTTCTGTATGTGCTTGAGTTACTATTTTTCTCTAAGGGCATTCAATGCACAAGCACAACTGATCCAATAAATTAAGCCGTTGTTACCATCGCATAAAGTATTCCCTTACGTTTTTGTTTCTGCTTTAGTCGCTAGTGAGGATCAAGCGTTTAGGCTGGTTTTCATAAATCGTAATTCGTCAGCGGTGATCCCCGATGCAGCTATATTCACACTGGACACGTCACGGTGCGGTGTGTCACCTAGCGTCACCGAGGCAGCCCTATAGAGTTCTTAATTGTGACGTCACAATAAATCTATTTTTGGAATTTTTGAATTCTAACCTCAAAGCATAAGATTTGAAAGTAAAATATTTGAAGTTTGCTTTGTCTCTGTTCATAAAAATATGAACAGAGACGAAATTACGGGGGTTTGATGGGGAAAGAGCCAGTGCACATGTGCCCATATCTCAACCAATTCGAAAAAAATTTCATGATGCTCTTTCAGGTTATGGGATCAAAATTCAAAAATTCTAAAAAAAAAATTTTTGACGCCATCACTTTAGAACTCTTCTAGCTCATCATCAAAATTCACCGTTTGGATAAGAAGTTAGTTCTGGTATTGTTGAGCCTAAACTTGGAATACGCACTTTAATACAGCATTCTTGGAAACTTGGTTTTTTGCGGTGGTTAACTTATAAGCCCTGATAACTAAAAATGTACACTGAAAAACCCCTCTTGCTGGATTCTATTTAAAGAGTTGCACAAACAGGCACTGTAAGAAATTTTTAGGTATGACGTGATGGAAAACATTGCCAAATAAACAATTTCTGCCAGAATAATTAAACTGAGCAATGTTCCCGTACGATAAATTCAGTTCAAGATCAACAAGAGGAAAACAAACTGGTTATAATTCCAAGGTTCTCTCAATCAGTGGTATTTGTAAACAATGAATCTTCAATCTAGATTCCAATATAACCGATTACTAAACAATATCCATATATTCTCGAAACATAATCAACTTTTATTCAATTCACGCGTTCGTATAACAAACCCTCTGCATTCAAGCAATCCAACAATCAAAGTCCTATCAATCAAAAGTCTATCCATCACAAGTCCCCCAACCTCGATTAAATCCCTTTATATACCTCACGGAAATAAACTAAACAATACTCATTATTTACTATGTGTCCTCCGCAGAGTCTTCATGTTTTCTAACATGACGTACTTTCTAATAACAGTTGTTGTTGTTGTTGTTGTTGTTCTTTTTGTTGTTGTTGTTGTTGTTGTTGTCAGTTAATGTACACGTTGAAGTATGCGATAGAAATCAAAGGCAATCTGTCACGACGTTGATTGGTTATATGAACAAAGGGGTTTTTAATTTTTTCCAGCCCCCCTTCAATTTATCGCATTGTAAAAAATATGGCGGAGCGCTGGAATCCTGTTTAGGCTATTGTTCCAGCTATTGTTCTCGTTAACCAATCCTCAACGAGACAGATTGCCTTTAAATTTGAATTGAATGAGATTAGAGAAGACACAATTAGAACGGATCGAAGTTGGAATTTAAACTAGAATTTACTTTATGATTAATCGAAATTACAGTCCTCTATTGGAATTAGAATTTTAGCCTAAACAATATATAGTTGCTTTTCTTATCATGTATCTGTAGTACTGAATTCGAGTCATCAGCATATAGCAATTTTGCATAGGCCCTACCAAAAGTGACTTTACCAGTTTTGATTGTGAGTTATCTCAAAACTATATTCCAATTTCAGATCAAAGAGATGCTCAGAACGACACAGTCCGCCGTTTGATGAAAGACATAGAGTTTTCGTCGAACCAGGAGGAAAGACTTGAATCTGAGTTATCTGTAAGCGTTTTTGCTTTACTGTGTGTTTATTTTGAGCTTTAAGCATATTTTTAACAGCAAAGGCATTGCAAGCTACGTTGTTACAATGTTTGAATTGTGCTTGCGTCAAACACCTTGCTGACGTATGTTCGAATTTCCCCCTTCTAGCAACTGCGCGCTAAAATCAAGTTGTGTCACGATTTCAAGATGTAACAAAATTAAAATTCATAAAATTGCTGTTCTTGTATGGTTTGTTGTCCGGATATTTGTGTCATATGAACAGGATCCGTATTTATGACTATATATGATTTGCTATTGTAGCCGATCTTTGTTTTTGGTTGTCGAACAATGTTTTAACTGTTCCTAGTAGCTAGCATACTTTTTTGGAACTGCATTGAAACTGGCCAGGCCTAGTTTATTCTTCTAAAATCGATAGAGAATACTACCCACTCTGTCTGCTATCTTGCCACCAGTGTGACCCCCCAGAATGATTTTTAGCTTCTTCTCATGTTTCCTATTTATGAATACAACTGTTGTTTCTTGAAGTAGATCTCCAACAAATGATTGAAGTACATTTTCGATTTTTACAGTAGCCTAAGTGGTAACGCTAGATTTCCTGTAAAGATCCTGCGTGGTGACGTCACGTGAATATTTAGAATTTTTTAATGTGGATCGTATAACCTTAAAGGGCATCATAACATACCTTTAAAGTTACGAAATCAGCCAAATAAGCACAGAGTCTTTCCTCGATCAATGTTATTTGGTTTCCATTCATAACTTTATGACCCGAGAATATCAGTAATCCGTTACCAAACGTCTAATCTGTTATTGGTCATATCTCATCCAATTTTGAATATCTGTAATTAAATTTTCTTAGTTTGAGACCTTTCTTTGTGTTCTTTCACGTTATATGGTCAAAAGACTAACATTCTAAAATTTTTGATCTTTTTATTCACATTTTTTTTCGGCCAATGGGGAAAATTTCAACCCGGGTTTAGAAAGGGTGCCAAGAATGACCTGTTTGAAAATTTCTCTAGATCACCAGAACCCAAATTTCTTATTGTCGGGTTGAAAACTAACCGGGATGACTAAATGTAAATGTCTCCTTAGAGAACGTCTATTTAAAATTGCTACGATGTAATATTTTTTTTAGAAATCTAAGGAGAAGTTGAAGCATTTAGAAGGCATGATTGAGTCCGAACGAACCGCCCATCTCGAAACAAAGTTTAATTTTGAGCTGCTCCAGGTAAGTACTAATAATCATTCCTTGTCAAATCTGAATGAATGGATTAGTATGGCCTAGGCCCTATGGGAAAACTACCTCTCTCTTGTGTAATGAATATTGTTTTTGGATAGTGTTGAAGAACTATCTCTGCGATTTCTGAATTCTAAACTTGCGATAGGGCCTAGGCCGCTTTCCACTTGAGCGAATTCTTCACTGATTTCGTCAGCGAATTCGCCGAGTGTGTTTCCATTCAGAGGGAAGCTGTATTTCGCTAGGCAGTTGAACTCCTTTCCACTCTTACTTCACTAGCGAATTCGCCGGTGTCCGGAAAGAACAAAACACATTCCAATTGCTGACGAATTCGCTGAAGTTTTCGCTGAAGCTTTGAGAGATTTAAAATCAGGCCGCGAACGCAACTCGCTCCCCTCTGTGTTTTGATAAGATGACGTCACATTTTCCCATTGTTTTAGCACAAAAGACCATAGCCCTCTAGAATATTAGGGAGATTGCCCCAACCCCCTCGCCCCCAGGTCTCCGCTACTGGTTTCACTGATTCACCGTATGCATAATGAATTGTAGAAAAGAGTTTTCCTATTGTTAACCCTGTACTTATTTTTGTACTTGTTATTTAACTCTGTACAATACTTATCTTTAAGGTTCGCATCCGAGACCTAGAAGGCAGTGAAGCATCGCTCAAAGACTGCAGGCAGGATCTTGAAAATTATGCCAGGGATTACAAGTACGGCTTTACTTTATTTTGCAATTCCCTGTCAATCGATTTTCCAGCTTTCATTTTCGAATGAAAAGCCACGAGACTGTGTTGATGAATAATTCCCGAGAGGATATACTCAAATACATCGTTCTCCCATGGTGCATTGCAGGCATTATATCTATCAGGTTACAAGATATCTACTTTTAAAATATTTTTGTGGTGTTGTGATGTGTTGAAGTGAAAAGGGATGAGTTTTTGAAGATTTTCTAGGGTAAGGAAGTCGGAGGCTCACATACTGCAGTTTTTGGCGGTACAAAATTTGGAAAAGGCTTTGAAAAAGCATTTACAACTTTATTTAAGCTTATCGGCTGACACTCCTCAGAGGATAAAACGACTGAGAAAAGATCGAAAAGATCAAGAAAGAAAATATATACCCAGTCCTGAAGCGAAGTAGGCCAATCAGAAAAACATATTTTCATCTACTAGCAGTTTTTGAATCGATCTACAAACAAACGAAAATGCGTCATTGTGTAGACGAAAGGAGTTCATTTTTTCTCTTGGATCCCAGTGGTGATTTTCCTATAGGCTCGCGGTACTGATTGGTCAACAATGCCGGTCATGTGCTTGCGTTTTTCTGATTGGCCTTTTTCGATCCACAACTGGGTATATTTATATTTTCTTTCTTGATCATTTCGAACCCTTATTCTGACGTTTATACACTAAAGAATGTCAGACAAACATCGTAATGCTTTTCTCAAGCCATTTCTAAATGTTGCAAATCTTGTCTGCAAAGCACCGTTCTACACAAATCGTTGGCAAACTCAGTTTTCTTCTTGAATTGATGAAATTTCTTTTTACTGATATGTGGTCTATATCGAAAATCTGAACTTCAAACTGACGTAGCCATTAACGCCTTGGTGTATAGCTTGTCTGAATTTATAGATGATTGTCAGCAAAGGGCGCCGGAATTTTAACTTGTAAGGTAACATCTACTCCCCCCCCTCCCAATGGTCTTTTTTCTAAAACAATGGGAAAACGTGACGGCATCTTATCAAAACAATAGGCTTTCCCCCCCCCCCCGATATTTGACCAAGTGTCCGTCCCTGTCAAAAAGTCTAAGATTTTATCACTTATTCACTGTTTTTTCTTTTTGTAGAGAACTGCAAAATGCCTTGGACCAGCAGTCGGAAGCTTGTAGTGAGCTGAAGAAATTAATGGAACGAAAAGATCAGCAGTACTCAATAGAGCTGAACGAACTACAGAGAGAACTGAAAGAGAAGTTCGAAAGAGAAAAACTATTGTCTGACCAACTTGATGTACATCAGACGAATTTCAATTCTTTACGAAGCGAATTAACAGAGGTATAGAGGTCTCACGTGTGACGTCACAAAAATTATTTTTAGAATTTTCGAATTTTGACCACATAACATGAAAGAACACCATAAAATAGTTCCATATATGCAAAATCAGTTTAATTTGTCAAAAATTGGGTGAGCTATGGCCAATAGAAGATTTGAAGTTTGCTAACGGATTACTGTTATTTTGGCTCAGTTAATAAAGTTATGAACTGAAATCAAATTACAGAGGTTTGATGGGGCCAGAGCTTGTGCTAATCTGGTGATATATCTCAGCCAATTCGTAATACCTTTACCTGATTTTGCAGATTTAGAGGTATTTCATGATGCTCTTTCAGGTTATGGGAAAAAATCTCAAAAATTTTGACAATAGATTTTTGTGACGTCATCACTTGACAACTTTATTGCAAAGATAATTTCAATGTTTCTGTTGTACTCCAGCTTTGGTAACAGCAGTAATATGGCACTGTTATACAAGGAGGAATAAGATTGCCTTTAGAAAACTGTCAAAGCTTCAAACCTCAATTAACATTGCTGTTTACATTGTTGGATAGAACAGGACAGTTCTTAGTTGCTACTCGGGGTTTCACGCTTATTGCCAACATCATATGGCTTAAACTCTAAATGCTTCATAAATCAGCGACAAGATGAAGTTGACAATCTGTCAATCAACAAGTGACCAATCAAAAAGCATGATACCACTAAGACGCTTATGATTGGCCAAGAGCTAAATAAAGGAATGCTAAAGCCACTTTCGTAACTGTCGATTGCCTTTAGCCGGTTGTTTGCAGACTGCTCGATGCTGATAAGACAAGAGCTTTACCAGCTTTGGTGTGAAGAACAGGACCGTTCTAAGTTGCATCTCCGAGTTTCATTTTTAGGCAACTTTAAATATATTTATACCTAGAGAGAGTTGTGAGTAGGTCTCTGAAGCTGAGAATATTCTCTTCTCTAAAGTTCTGATAAAGATAATTGTTTATTTATCTTCCAATATAGCTCGTTGTCGAGTAGGTGAAGCTGTATTCACCTTGTTGTATAGAACAGGACGTTTCTAAGTTGCAACTCTGAGTTTCAAACTTGATCCCATTATGTTGTACTTCATGTGACTAGTGTTTTGATGATCTCCTTTTGGTAAAGCGTGCAAGTCGGTGAAACAAATCAGGATCGAACTGGTCTACACACTAATGTGACAACTTATTTCACAATTGTCTTGCTTACATTACATTTTTAGATTGTTTGATTGAGCTATTTGCTATTTCTCTTTCACGTTTGCAGACTTGCTCACGCCATTTATTCATCTTTGACATACTTAAGGCCGATTTCCACTAGGCGAATTCTTTCGCGCGAATCGAATTTTTGCCAATGTGAGCATGCGTGGTGTAATGTTCTCAGAATTTGCAGAGAAAAAGTTCGATTCGCAGAAAGTAGATCACGGTCCTACTCTATCGCTTCAAACATTTATTCGATTCGCGCGAGAGAATTCGTCTAGTGGAAATCGGCCTTTAAAGGCACTATGTCCCGTCTGTCAACCGTTCAAAGTTGACAATTCATTCTGTGGCACGTTTTTGACTGAGAAAACATTGAGAATCAGCCTGATTGGATAATTAACAATAGGTCTATTGTATAGTCCAACCAATAGGAAATTTAAATGGCTATCGAAATGCATCGGGGGGATACAGCGCCTTTAAGGCGCGTGATTGCTTCATGTTGCTTTATAAACTCAATTATTAATCTTTTATATCGATGATTTCATTTCAAGGCCAAAAATCACCAAACTAGCGTCGAATCAGCGTACGGAAGTAATTTGAAGGAGTTGGAAGTGATTTTGGATAACTTTAGATTCGAAAATGCCAATGACACAGAGAAGACAGGTAAAGATACACATTGATTAATTAGCTCAATTTCTTTGGAAATAACGATTTTCCAAGCCTCTTCGGTTAGCTCTTCAATTATTTGCTAGTTTCGCCATGGCAATGATCTCCAAAAAATTAATCTGTCTATATAGTGCTAATAATCTTTGTCATTTTTCATTTACTAAAATTATCGCTGCAATAAAAAAAGCCAGAACTTTCCCGAAAAAGTCATCAACAAAAAAGTTGTGATTCAGGCCATACATCATTTTAGATTAAAATCGAAAAGCTACGACCTTCGCTTTTTCAAAGGCCTGTCTTTTTATAGTTGTTCTTGTGTTCACAGTGGAAAAACGCAAGAAGAAAAAAACCACTTGGAGCATTTTGCTAGAAGACCTCCGACACATGTTGAGAGATTACCAAACGAGGCTCATGGATGCCAACACCAGGGTGAGAACTCGACTTGTTTCATCTTTGTTCTCCCCCTCCCCCATGTCTGGCTATAGAACCCCGTTAGGAATTTTGCTACAAGTAACATTGGAAGTAAATTTTTCAAACGGAAGCTACCTTGGTTGCTTATCGGATGATTTTAAATGTGTTTCACCAAATGACCTTCTGCTAACTTCTGAAAGGTCGGGTTATAATTTCAGACTTCAGGGGAGGGGGGCGTATTCCCTTTGACGGAGGTAAGCCCCAAACGGGGTTCCTGGTGGCCCAAGCAAAACTTAACCGTCCCCTTGATCCCGCCCTGCTCTCGCTTGTCGTTTTGATTTCACACAGTTTTCTTTCCACCCCATTCCCCGCATTTCAGCTGGATACACTAAAAAAGACAAACGACCAATCGACAAATGATTGCCAACGGTTGAAGCAGAAGCTCAGGGACAAGGACAAAGCATTAGAGGTATGCAATTTTTGCTGTGATTTGAGAATCTAGCGACTTGTTCACTGCGAAACTAAAAACACCTATGAACTCTACGTGACGCGTGATAAAGAAGTTCTGTCTCAGCCATCGTTAGAACTTTCTAGAAGCTTCTACGCTATCCTTAGGCAGCTAGAAATAGAGCAGCAATCAATCTATACTAACTACGCGTCCTAGACTAGCTACTAATTACTAAAGTCATTAGCAGACTTACATAATCAGCAATTAGCAGAACTGTTGAGTGCACGTTCCCAAAAAAATTGTTGTGGCATTCGTTCCCAACAATTGTTACTCCTAACAATCTCAGAGAGAGAATGACCTTTAATCCGGTTTCTGGTATTCTCTTCAATATTTGGTAATACGTCTGGAAAATGAAGCTCTTTCCTTGGATTTATTACATCTTGGTGCCTAAGGCTGTCCTTGGTGTCATTAAATTCTATCTTTGTGTTTTTGTGATCAGCTATTTTCTCTCTCTAAAACTGAAGCCTAGTGCTCGTGTATGAATCAATTAATGCAAAATTTCACATTTAGTCTTATATTTTTATAGCAAGGCATTGTGGCAAAATATGATGTATATTTTTGAGTGAAAGCAGTGTCATATTATTTGTTTTGTTTATGGTTTCTCAATGTCACTTAGACTGTCATAATATGTCATATTATTCTAGCCTGATATTATCATTCGATTGGCCGCACCTATCAAGTGAAAATTCAAACTACAATTAGCTGGAAATTTAACCACGTGTTAACTCGAATTTTATTCTTTCTTACAAATGTAATTTTTGGACTTTTGTGTTTGTAAAATTGAAGGTTAAGGTCTTTCACATATTTGGAAGTTTTTATTGCTCATTAAACTTCAATGCTTGTCAGTCTTAAAGTTCTGGACTGAAGACATGTTTTTTTCTGACGACAGGAGTCTCAAAATGGATTGAAGAGCTCACATTTAGAATCGGCACGCTACAAAGCTGAGTGTCTGAAACTCGAGAATGAATTGGCAAAGTTCCAAGATGATTCGAGTAAGATTGTTAAAAAGTTCGGGGATCAGAAAGACAGATATCATCAATTATACCTCCAGGTATTGTCGAAGTTTTCAAAGTTTTCAAGTCTCATACCTACTGCAAACAAATGAAATTCAAACAGAACAAATAGTTTTATTGTTCAAGGGTTTTGCCAACTGTTATTAATGCCCACAATGGATTTGGCAAACAGATTTTCACGTAAGTAATCTAATTGGATGCAGCCATAATTTTCAGGAAACTGATCTTCTCGTTTCTAGCACCTAATGTAAATACACACTTTTTCAATCTTTTTAACTGCAAGAGTGTCATTCTAGATGGAAGATCTTCAGGAAACCTTAACAAGAACCCAAGAGGTGTGTATCTCACTTTCCACCTTCTTAATGAATTTCCTTTGCTTTCATAATTTCTTTTTCTCATAAACAGTTATTGCTTTTATAGGATTCCATTGTCAGCAGGTTAATGCACAATAATTTTATGTCACTTTCCATAGCCAAATTTTTTCTATGAGAAGTTTAGAAAACCTTGAAAAGTTTTTTTCAAGGTTGAAATAAAATAGAACAGGTACAAAGAACAATGTTTTTGCACAAAGGTCTCCAGATACAGTCCTTTATTACTGGGAAATCTGGATTATTTCAAATTTAAGATTTTATATTACGAGATAGTTTCCGAGAGCTCTGAAATTATCGTAAAAGATTGATTTATATGGCCGCTAATGACGTAAAATTATATGAAATTACATATGAAATACCTCTTGACTATTCTTTTTGTTTTCTCACAGACTCACGAGGTGTCCCTTTATGGAATTTATCAGCATCTCATCACTGGGCGTCCATTCCTGCAGTCAAGACGAGAAAACGTCATGACGTCATTTTCAGCGACAGAATTGAGTCAAATGATAGAAGAGCAGCTAGATGCGAAGATTTCCGCCTTGAAAGTTGCGGAGGAGAGAGTGAGAAAAAAATTAATTTATCATCAATCGTTAGATGAGCTGCCCAGTTAAAAATGGTCATTTTTTTTTATTTTGCAGTACTTATTTCAAAATCTTGGTTCATTTTTAAACAATTATTTCCTTAAACATTTGCCTGATTACCATATTGAGTTTGAAACTCCGAGTTGGAACTGAGAACCATCCTGTTCTATCACTCTGTACCAACTTAAAGCGAACACTTCTTCGCCAATAAAACAAAGATGGCAGACCAGTAAACAATTATCATTATATCAAACTAGATAATATCCTCAATTCCAAAGACATGACTACAGAAGCATGCAACTCTTTCTATATACATTTATACCTACATACATAAATTTCATTTATATTTGTAGTCCAGAGGCACAAAGGGGGGGGGGCATTGCCACCCGATGAAGGACTTTACCAGACCAACCTTTTCTAGATCTTTCGAGATCAGTTTTTGGCTTACAATTCGAATCTGGATGTTGATGGGCGGGAGAGGACGCTTTTCCGAGATTCAGGGGGTTTTGTTCAAAAACTGGGATGCAGCCTTTGAAAAAGCTAACAATGGCCACCCAAGGAGGGACTTTACCAAACCAAATTTTTTTAGACTTTTCTAGTTTTTGGTGTAGAATTCAAAACTAAAAGTTGATTGGGTGGGAGAGGATGCTTTTCCGAGATATGGGGGCTTTGTCCAAAAATTGGGATAAAGCCTCTGAATGTCCTATGAATAGATCAAGTTGTATTCTCATGCATGTTTAGCAATGAGAAATATCACCTCCAGTCGACAAACAGTAGCGCTGCTGTCAGCACTGGTGCTCTTGTCTTAGGGAGAGGGTTTAATTTTAGGGTCATTTGGTTTGAGAAAAAAAAATTAGATAATCCAGCTTGATCTGTGATTTGTCTCACAGCGTTCTAAGCTGAAGCCATAACAGACTTACTTTAGCTTCTATTGTACAGATAATAAATTCAAAGTCATAAGCTTCCGTGTCGTTAACATTATCCTTAATCTGCTCTGTCACTGAGTTGTTCAGTGTCCGTATCATCTTCATCATCTAAACTTTTTTGACAACAATCTAACTGAATCAATTTTCTTTTTTTTCTGGATATGGCTCTTTTATCTGGTCTCCAAAGGCTTGCAATATAGTTGGAGCGTTGGATGTGCTTCCTAATGTTGAAACTGCATGGAGGCATGGAGATAGATCTGCAGTTTTCTTGTCTTTTGTTCTTCGAAAAAGTCGTTTACCCCACACAGCCTACATATGTACTTCTTCAAACCTTTGATAACATTGGCATTCGGTACAACAGTTGTGCCAACCTAACTGAAGGTTTCTAGAAACTCCTGGTTGTCTTTCATTAAACTCCAGAAGGCCCTTTTTCCTTAAGGCAGAAATTACGATACATTATCATTGCCATAAATGCGTGGAGGGGAACAAGGGCTACTAAATGACGGTGGAGAGAACACACGCTGAAAGATCATAGAGCTTTCTGTTTTTACCATTGCCGTTATCTACCAGTTTATGAAGGCTGGGCATGTCACTTTCTAGAAGGATGATGGGAACTTCAATATCAGCAAATCAAAATTTCACAAAGCATTTTGTGTATGGACCCTGTGCGCATTCTTGGAAGTTTTCAATTTTGACTCTTTTTTCCGAAGGATCATCGTGAAACACTTCTAAATATGCGAAATCAGTTAAATTTGTTACAAATTGGTTGAGATATGGCCACTTGAACAAAGGCTCTTGCCTCATTAAGCCTCTGTTATTTGATCTAGGTTCGAAAATTCATGAAACAGGCCAGAATTACAGTAATCCGTTAGCAAGCTTGATGTCTTTCGTGGCCCACTTCTCCCTAGTTTTGGACATTTTTGGCTGATTTTGCACCATAAATGCATTTTATGCCCTTCTTTCAAATTGTGTGGACAAAACTAAAGAATTCTAAAAATAGGTTTTTGATGAGGTACACTATTCTCATTAAAGCCCAATCTCCAGTGAGAAAAAGTCTTGCGAAATTTCGCTGCGAAATACTTCACGCGACAAATTCCTTTGAATGCTTTTGTTGACCTCACGACATTGGAATGTAAAGTTTGGAAGCGTGACAAAGGAATACGGAATATGATTGGCTGTTGAAGGATTTCGCAAGCGAAAAGCGAAACTCATTTTAACTTTTTTCGCATAGAAATTCTTCGCGAGAAATCCCAGCAAAAGATTAATGCGCATGCCTAAGACGTATTGCGCGCGAACTTTTTCGCATTTCGCAGTATTTTTTCTCACTGGAGATTGGGCTTAACTGTGGCATTGTAGCTGAGAAATACTGCGCTGGTTGATTAGTGTTATCTCCTATTTCTAGAACGATAAACTTGAGGGACATTTGAAAGAATGCAAGGATGATCATGAAAAATTAACGCATGCGTACAATGATATAGTGAAGAAGGTATATACATTTAATGATATCAAACAATGTTTAAAATTCATCTGGTTATCAAGACATCTGGTTAATCTTATATATTCTGAAGAATGAATGAAATTCAACAGAACTCTAGCGTTTACTCTAGCGTAGCTGTAAGATATTTAATCCTTCAACGACACATATGTCAGTGTAAAGCATTATTCGAACAGAAGAGCACACAATGCGAGCAGAGGACTGTTTACTTTTTTATCGATCTCGTCTTGTCTGCGTTATGGTATTAGATCTCTAGTCGTGCTGTATACGGAACACCTTTGCCTGATTCTATTGAATTCAACGTCAATCTTATTATATTTCCATTTTGGTATAGATTTAGGGTCTATGCTGAGGTCATAAAACGGAATGAAGAATGCAAAAAGATATACTCTTTCAGTTATATTCTTTGCTTCGACGCAATGTCTTGGGTTTTTTGAACCACCCTTGTTTTCCCCAATTGCAGTACAGTAAAACCGCGCAAACAAGAACCTACTTTTCTAAAGAACAGACTGACTAGGTTCTTATAAATGTGGTACTCATGATATTTTCAGGGTGTGGTTCTTATCGCAAGGACACTAACAACTATGATGCACAAGATAAAAGTAACTAGATTTGAGAATGGCCTGACTGAATTTTAAATTGTAGAGGATATGTTATTTTGTTGGGGACAAACCAATTTCAATCACAATATGAAAAAATGAAAATAAAATGCCATGGCTCTGAATATCAATTAATCAAACCACAATGACGACTTGAAAACTATACTTTCTGACTTTGAGAATTTCATGATTTATTCAATATGATATACAATCTCATAAGAACATGGAAAGAAATCAGTCTGTTTTTGGTTCTTCTCTTTGGGTCTTATTTTCCATAAAATCAATCTGAAGGTTCTTATTTTCCTATGTTCTTGTTTGCGGGGTTTTACTGTAGTTCATAGGGGCTGAACAAATTAGCAAGGAAAGATTACACCAAACTATAGCAACGCAGAAGCCGATTTTCATTAGTTGACAAGTCTTTTAATTTGTATTATATGACCTTGATGTTTTTAATTTGCATCATTCTAAGGCTTCTAAAAGAAATAAAGAGAAAGAAGCTGAATGGAAGAGAATGAAGGCCGAGTTAGAGGAACATTACAAGAGGATCATTGAAGACACTCAATCAAAAACAGATGTGAGTTTTTTTGTTTAAAACTCGATTTTGTTATATGATTCAAGAAAAGTGCTGACGTGTTTTGAGAAATGTAGAGTTAGAATAAAGATATATGCATTGCTACAATTCTTGCCAAAATTGTTGGAACACTTGTGCAAAGCTGAAGCGTTCTTAAAATCCCCCCCCCCCTACCCCCATTACAATGTTGCTCAATCGGGCTGTTTTGATCCTGAAGGTGAAAATTTCTTCACTGAAAGCTGTATGAAAGTATTGAGAAAATAAATCAACATTGTACGGGGGGAGAGGGTCGAAATTTTTGAAGCGGCAGTGATATTTTGGTGAGGTAGTTTTAGACTTGATTTGTTTATTTGCATGCTGCAATGAGAAGGCGTTCCAGTTATTTTTGGCAAGGATTGTAGGTATAGCAGAAAGATCTCTAATGCAGAGAAATTTGATAGAAATCGGAGATAAAGAATGACGCTGTGTGATTTACTCAAAAAGAGCCCCAGGAAATTGCTCCTAATGTTGAAAATTGTGGGAAAGTGGTCAAAGACATTGTAGAGAAAAGGACAAATTCATACTCATTGCAGTCATCTTTTTATTCAAAAGTTTTACAAAAGCGTGGATGCAAAGATAGAAATAGGCGTCTCAAAAAAGACTTGACTCTTCAGTTACGTGTGGTGACGTAAGGGGTTAGCGGATGATAGCTGGTGTAAAACATGGAACCAATCAAATGCGCTATTTTTTATACGTTACTTTCTATCCAAACCTGAATATAAATTTCTGTCTGGTTTTAAAGTATTATCTGACGTTTTATGCTCCTAGGAATTTCAGTCGAAAATCAGCAATGTTTCATCAACACGAGTTTTATTTGCTGACTGTTTCTTGACCTTTATGGAGAAGGACCCTTTTAATTCTTATAACGATCAAATCGATTATATTCATGAAAAATAATGGGTCAGTTTTTTAATGGTCGATTGATCACCGACTTTGATTTTCTTTAATTCATTTGTTCTTCTTATCTAATTTATGAAGCGTGGATATTTTTCTTACATTTTCGTACTATATCACATTTTAAAAAAGTTATAGTTCCTCAGTTAAGAGTTTGAAATATGTTGAAAAGTTTGAAATATTATGTACGAGGATGGCTCAGTTGTTAAAGGCGCTGACTACAGACCCAAGGGTTCGTGGTTTGAGTCCCTGGCATGACCAAACTTTTACCCAAAGTGAGGAGAGTTGCCAGCTCACTGTAATTCCAGGCGGAGGAATCACGAGGTGTGGTCACATCGAGAGGAAGGACCAGGACACTGCTTGATAAGCATAGCTTCACAGTGTCCTAAAATCTACCTTCGGATGCTAGGTAGCAACATTTACAAAAATTACAAATTACATAAAAATTTACAAAAATTACAAAATATTTGCATGAATTATACCAATTTTCAAATGTTTTCAATTCACGGTTGTGTAAACTAGCTTTGTTTCTATGAAATATTATGTATGAACTGCATTTAATCTCCATTTTTAGAAGTCAAAGGCTACCTTGAATGAGATTTCCACAAAACTTGATAAAACAGTACGATCCAAAGAAGAAATGGAATTAGAGAACTCGAAGCTGCAGAAAGTATTAAAAGCATTTGCGCATGAAAAGGGTTGCCTCTTGCTGGCAAATGCCTTGATATCAGGGTCGTTTGTGTATGTCGTATCACAGCTTTACAACTCAAATGTCCAGAAGAGTTTAATGGAGAAGATGGTTAAAGAGGCTGCATATTTGAAGCATCAAATTATTGATCTTGTCGAGATATTGAGATCCGAAATGGACGAAGCAAATGGAAATATTCGACCAAAAGCAAGCACGAACCAGAAAAAGCTTCCTGGCATTCTCAAGTTTAGGAAAGGGGTGATTGCCATACTTGCTATAAACAGATTTTGTCATCATGCTATTTGTGCGAGACCATATCTGAAAGTGGGTCAATCGTCCTCTGAGATGAACAATAATTTTGTAATACTTTTATCGAGCAAACGAAGAAAGGGTGTGAAATTTAAAGGTAAGGTTATTTATTCAAAAATCTGACCTACGTCTTTGCTAAACCTAAAGTTAAACTTTAGCTTTGAGAAACCATTTTTGATAGTATCTGTGCGCATTGCCACTTAATTATTAGTTTACATTTAAATTTATATGGTGTTGTCAATAATTATGAAATGGTCTATAAATTGCTGAAATGGGATACCGGTGGAGCGGAGCCCACTCGCTACCATAAGCGTGGGGCCTAGGCCATGGCCTTTCTGGACCCCCCCCCCAGAAACTACCACCGTCCAAGCAAATTAAAATTGCCATTGTGCCCTTATTTTAAATTGGAGAGTGACATATTAGTTGGACCATGTTTAAATTGCAGAGACAAGTTATGAATAGATTATGTAATATGGTGTAAAGCGTGGCAAATGTGTCATCTTCCAAAAGAGCGCTTAAGTGATGACGTCACAAAAATATATTTCTCTACTTTTTGACTTTTAGACTTTTTGAAGGCTTGAAAGTGCCTCATGAAATACCGGAAAATAAGCAAAAGCAGTGAAAACTGTTGCACTGTACCGTAAATCCTCGAATTGCCCCCCCCCCCTTGAATAAGCCCCTACCCTAGAACGACAGGGGGCTAATTCGAGGATTTACGGTACTTAAGTCTCTGTTCTATTGAACCAAGCCAAAATTACTGTCAACAGTTACCCATCCTAAGATCTTTCCTCGCAAAGACCTCACTCGATTTTTAACACATTTAACACAAAAGTTTTGTATTCATAAAGATATGGTCATCTTTCTGTTATTTAGTCAAAAGTCAAAAATTTTACGAAGGAATAACTTTTTATGACGTCACACTAATACTGTTATGCCCTATCCAGATCATATTTCTTTCGAAATCCTGAATTCCCTTTTACCAAACCTTTAGCTAACTTTCTATTTACTTAGATTGCAATCAAGTGCTAATGTAAAACTAATGTTGCTTTTTCTATTTTTTCTCAATTCTAACCGATGTCTTTTTAACAGGAATACACCATCAACAATTTCCAAGAAAGCCTTGTTCAACATCTTGCTTGCAATCACTCACTAGTGAAAGTTTGGCTTCCGTTGTTATCCATTCAACGAAAAATCTCACTGAAGAGATAGGGAAGGTACCTGATTTCAGACATGTCGCTCATGGTGCAGATCGGGAATATTTTTATGGTTGGTACTTAGCCCAGCTATTACTTTCCGGGTTTTAATTAGAACTAAGAACAACCCAGCTTTTAGAAATTCTTTGTAAACTGCTTTAGTTTCATTGTAAGTGAACTGAAAGTCCAGTGACAACCCTGTTTCTCATAGTCCACCTTACCAAAGTTGCGAAACATGACACGTCTTACCACGAGTTGTGGTTGTCCAAGAGAAGTTTTCTTGTATCATTTCCACGCCCTTCTGCATAGTTTTAGAACAAGGTATTATTTCCCCTAGGCAATTCTTAGAAAATGCCCTATCCTTACCCAGTATATTTTAATAATTTTTGCCCTTCATACCCCTTGGCGCTACTATGGCGTAAAGCAAAACAATAGAGAATACAAGAAGCTTTTTTGAAAGAACAAATCTCTTCTTTATTGAAAATATCGTTATATCTAGCGATGTAAGATTTCGCATAAGTGATCACGGGCTACTTTTGATGTATAGCACATAGTTTCTGATGTTATCTACATGTATGAAATCTAAATTGATGTTATCTCAAGTGTTCTCTGCATTGCTGCTTTGATTATCAGATGATGAAGAGGAAACAAACGACTACAGCAAGAGACCTCTAGCTGTCAGCAGTATTGCTGATGAAGCAAAGAAGGCTTTCAGGAAACTGTTTAAGGGCCTTCACAAAGAATTCCCATCGTCAGTTTATGAGCCGAAGATATCAACTTATGAGTCCTCCGACTCACTGGCAAGCCAACTTCGAACAGGTTTAAGAAGAGCCCTGGCCAGAGGCAAAGACCATTGGAAGAAGGAACCTTACCCATCTTCATTGGTTTGTATTGCTGACTTTCATAGATATAGTTATTAGTGCTAACAGTATCTACAATCTTTGCCTTAATTGTTGAACACCCACAGATACCGTAAATCCTCGAATTTGCCCACCGCCGCCCCCCCCGCCCCCCCCCCCTCCCCCCTCGAAAAGCGCCCTCGAATAGCCCCACCCTAGAACCACAATTCTCAATAAGCCCCCCCCCTCGAATAAGCCCCACCTGTTACCGTAAATTCTCAAATTGCACCCCCCAATTGGATGATTTTTGCCATTCATGGATGAAATTCATACTTTTGGTAGTAATTAATTAAATTTATACAGAATTAATTAGTAATTAATTAAACATACAGAAATTTATACTAAAATAAACGAGGTCTTTTGATAATGTCTTCTTAATGTCTACAATAATTTTATAAGCCCCCCTCGTATAAGGCCCCTTTCGTATAAGCCCCTCTCGAATAAGCCCCCCTCGAATAAGCCCCCATTCAAAAATATCAAAAATAAATAAGCACCCAGGGGGGCTAATTCAAGAATTTACGGTACACAAAATCTCCCCATTTTCAATGTTGTTTCTCATCTAAACCCCCCTCCCCCCATTACAATGTTGTCAGTATCAATATTGTCGGTAAAAATCTAACTAGGACTGCTGGACGCATAAAAAGTACAAATAATAGACTCAACATTGTAAGGGGAGGTGAGAGGGAAGAATCCAGCAACAGTGTCGATGATTTGGAGAGGTTTCAACCAAGGGGTTTCAACTTTTGGCTGTGAATATTTGGTGTTCCAACTAATATTGACAAGGATTGTATGTGTACAATTTTCTGGCGGTACAGAACTTGAAAATGGCTTTGACAAAAGAAAACATTTACAACATATTGGCTAAAAGCTTTTTCGTCTGACACTCCTCAGAGCATAAAACGTCAGAATAAGGGTCCGAAAGAACACGATGAAAAATATATACCCAATTGTGGATCGAAATAGGCCAATCAAAAAAACGCAAGCACAAGACCGGTATAGTTGACCAATCAGTGTCGCGTGCCTAAAGAAAAATTACCACTGGAGTCCAAGAGAGAAAACGAACTCCTTCTGTCTACACAATGGCGGCTTTTTCGTTTGTATGTTGATCGACTCCAAAACTAGTAGATCGATTCCATCTACGTCTATTTCAGATAAGTCTATTTTAAAGTATATATCGTGAAACTCACATTTGATTTGCTTTCCAAAAAAAACTCAAATAAACAAAAAAACTGTTTCTCGTTGAAGCTTGAGCCGTGCATTCTTCTTAAATGATTCTTAAATTCCAGTTCTTTTGAGCCTCAATATTTTTATAGACTACATTCTTATAATAAAAAGTGTGTATTTTTGGTGAATAATATTCCTATATAAAAATTGGCTTTAAATTATTAAGATTGTATCTAGGTTATTTCCAATACAATATTAACTCAAATATTACCGTTTTGCATGCCAACGTCATTGTCACTTTGTAGTCTCTTGTGGATACGATGAAGAATCAATTGCTGGCATTTATCGAGCGTCTGCATGCAGCTGAAATCGAAAGAAAGTCTTTCAGACATAATCTTATGAGACTCAATGAAGAAAGAAACAACTTGGAAAACTTCCTCAGATCTGAACGACAGCATAAGACTAACTTGGCAGAGGAAGGAAGTGCCATGCAGCGACAGCTGGACAAGATGAAGGCAAGGATGATTAACATGGTTGATGCTGAAAGGTACGATGCACTTTGTGATGACCTGAATGTGGCATTGGAAAGAGAAGCAAAGGCGCAGAAAATGCTAGAGGAATACACGAAGCAGCTCCAGGACCTTGAGAATAGGTACAAATATTATCTTCAGATTGATACTGTTGTTCATTATTCGTACCACAATAGATGGGTGTGGTTCAAATTAGAGATGCAGTTCAGAATATTATCCTTTGCAGCATTGCCTAATTTTCCATTTCAGGCTAATATTTTTGTTATTTATGTCGAAACCAACTGAATATAAGAAGAATGTTGTTTTCAAATATCAAGACAATCGCACTAATATTCATATTAGCAAATAGACTCAACGTACATTTTCTTCGTACATTTAATCATATGGCGACGAAATTGCAGCGAGAATAGGTAATAACATGACCTTTCGTAATTTTAAAAAACACATGATGTAAGTACCAATAAGCATTTGGGATTAATCGTTCTTTTCAATTCTGTCGCTTGTTGTGGAAAGGTATTTCAATCGATTTTAAGCAGAATGTGTTGTTTCTTTGTAGGGTCGAGAAGCATTCATCACAGGAGAAGTCCAAAGATGCAACAATGTCAGAAACTATGCACATGCTTAACAATGCAAAACATGAGATCAGTAAGCGAGATGAAATGGTAAAGAAACTTAGAGTTGATGCTGGGAGTTTGGAAAATGAAAAAATCTTGGCGCAAAGAAATCTAGCTGATTTACAAGCATCTTACAAATCAATTTTAAGGTAATCAAACAAAGGGTTTTTTAAGACAAGCATTTTGCATTGAAGGCTGGCATTACAGAAAGCACCACTTCTCTCACTTAAAAAGGGTAGTGTCGAAGCTATGAGTTTGCCTGGCCTGGTGAGAGTCTTTTAAGGTGGGCCGGGGAGGAGGAGGATGAAAGAGGGGGGGGGGGGGTTCAACCCAGGTTTTGATTACCCATGCTGATGATGTGGTATTGAAAGGGCCAGCCAACTTTTTGTGATTTTTTAGTAGACCTCCTTATTACTTTACTCAGCTCTCCTAGAATATCACAATTTAATGATTTTTTGGTCAATTTTAGAGTAGCTTCTCTGTTAAACATTGAATATGATAAAGATGTAAAGGGAATTTGACAGTTCCATCCCCTACCATAATATCATTCAAATACAATATATCAATCATTCATAAACGATGAAACAATCCTTGATTTTTATTGTTGAAGTTTATTTCATTTATAACTGTAAGAGGAATTTTTCTAATGCTCTCTTCTTAGTTCCCCTCTTGACAAGGTCTTATTTACATTACACTAGTGCTCCGAGGCTCTGCTTTCAAGCCTAAAGGTTTTGGGTGTGCGTCTTTTAATTTGGGGTATACAATGATTTTTTGGCATAGGTAGTCCCAGAGGATGCTGGTATAGTGGATTGTATCTTATGGGGGGAACTGACCCCAGATAACATAACCCTGGCTTTGAAATCCTTCTTTCCTACAGAGGTGTACAACATATTCTGGGTAGAGAGACACATCCTTATTGACTTTATGTTAACTTATTTGGTCTCCTTTTACCTCAATTTTGTCTTTCAAATATCCTACTGGGTAAATTTCTGTCCACATATTTAGGTAGAGAAAATTAAGCAACCACCCTTTCTTGCTGGCATTTCTCTTTAAAATTAAACACATGTAAATTGAACTTTCAAAGGAAAGAATTGTTTTGAGTTGCAAAAAAATTATCTAAGTATGCATCCGGTCTAGTCAATAGACTTTTAGCAGGGGAGCAGTAAACGACTCTCCTAGTAATTTCCATGTGAGCTATTTGAAGGTAAACAAAAATGGAAACGGAGGAAAATTGATTTCAAGGAGAGCAATTTGATTTTTAGAACAATTTAGGAAAGCAATCTGTAGCTCCCATCCAGCATTTGAGGAGAGCCTGGGGAGGAGCAAGAGCTTTGGCTGTCCTCCAATGGCCAAGCCTGATGCATGTTTTTTGCTAAAAGAAAGTTTTATTTAGAATTGGACAATCAAGCAGCTAGCTTTTTAAGCCTAAATGCATGAGTTTTGCTACTTTTTGGTTCTTTATCAAACATTTCGTGTTATGCAAGATGTTAGAAAAAAGATCCTACTTTTCAATGGTGCAACCTCTTTTTGTTTAAACAATTAGGGAACAAGAGATCATTACAAGTTATATTCGAGCAGTTGGGACAGTACTAGAACAGAGCAAACTACAAGCAACATTAAACAGCACCGAGAAGTTTGACTTTGTGTTACCAGAACTAGTTCTTCCAAATGAAGTGCTCACTTTGGATGGAATTCAAATTTCTAAAGATGTCCTGGCTTGTCAGGTGATATGGTTTTCTAAATATAACAAGTTCAGTTTTGAATAACTTTTAATCAATGTTGCAATCAAAGCTGGTAAACTGAAAAAGTTATAGAACTAGATTTTCAAGTGACAGCTTTGATTCACATCAGATAGATAATCATTGATAAGCAAATCTTTTATAAGATATGTATATGCATATGATGGAATATACTAAAATTTTCTATTGTACTTGTGATGTCATTTGTTCTGTCTCTGAATTCAATTGATATGTAGTTTTCTCCACGTTCTTGATTCTATAAATTATTTATTTAGTTGCACTGAACATCTATGCTTATAGAAATTAATGACCAATGGGGTTTGTCAAATCATAAGAGAAAAATGCTAGCAATGTTACAAGACCAGAGGGGTGTGATGGTACACTTGGTAAAATGTGGAGCATGTGGGTGAGTGGCACAACTTTGGGCTTGGATTGGAAAATGTGACAGAGTAGCTCAGTTGGTGGAGCAAAGAACATGCAAGGTCATTGGTCATCAGTCCTGCCCTGGTCATGCCAAACTGGCTCACATTTTCTCCTTTTTGTATCTGGTCACATCCTGATCTTCAAAGGAGTTACATAATTTCTGACTGCAAGTTCATGAAGTTTTTTTGATATTGTAGTTTGAGCAGTTATTTTATGCACATGCTATATTCTTATGCAGGACACTGTACATATGTTTTACCAAGCTCAGAACTTGGCACTTCAAGAAATATCAAAACTATGTGTTGAGAAGCAGCACTTGACGCAGAAACTTGACATCCTGAGTGAAGAAGTAAGGTCTCAGCGAGATAGTGTTATGCAAATCAGAGGAGAAATGAATGCACTGCAGCTAGCAAATTCATCATCTAGAAGAGGCATACCCATAGGTCATAAATCAGATGTCAATCCAGTGGGTCTTTTTATGGTGAATATTTCCTCTGTTTATAAAAGAAAATATTTTACTTTGAGAATATCATGTCTTGTATGATTGGTCCTTAATTGGTCATTCAAAGATGAAAGGTGCCAGAATGTAGTGGAATTGTTTGGTTTTATAAGTTTTAAAGCAAAAATATTGAATATTGATAATATAATTTAGATATTAGATATTAAAAGCAAATAAGTGGTGCTCAGACTAATTCATGGAAGTATTTTGAAATGCTTTATAAGAAAGTACAGTATAATCCGGTTATAATGTACTTCAAGGGACCAGCGTATTAAGTACTTTATACCCGAAGTACGTTGTAACAAGGGTAAGTAAAAATTGATTAAAACCAAGCACACCTTTTGCCGGGACCAAGCACACCAGTATGTTATATCCGAAAGTGCGTAATAACCAAGTATGTTATAACGGGATTCTACTGTATGTGTAAAAATTCAGTATTTTAGCAATTTGCTTAAATGCTTTATGATGTGTTTCATGCAAAATATGATATGTTAAGATTTGTTTTTTAGTTGGTATGATGTGTTGATTTGTGATATGGTAAATACATCACTTGCAATGTTATTTAAGTAGCTCACAGTTAGTTTAAAATTGTCTTCTTAGAGAGAGAACTTGAAGACTAATGGAAATCGAGATTTGCATAACAGTCATGGACTTCCTTCCAATGGATTTTTCCCACTTATGTGAGTTAAACATACTTTCTTTAAATTGTCAATGCAGCTTTTTCAAGAAAATTCTGATTGTATTTCAGTTTTCTGGTAGATTTTCCTAATGAAATCATGTTTCCTTTTTAGGACTGCAGATAAGAGCTAGCAAATGTGATTTCATGAAGACTCGGTTTATTGTATATATTTCAAACCTGTAAATAACAGCTATTTTACCTCTTATTAACACATTTAAAGGAATATGTTTTATATATTGTATGTTTCTCATGACTTCATCTCATATATTTAGAGTTTGAGATTATTTGTGTTTTCCTAGTGTTTTTATGTGACTGTTCCTAGGAAAATATTAAATGTAACTAAGCTCTAATGATATTTTTAGCAAATGTGTTTAACTACATTATTAAACCTATCCACTCCATATAATTATGTATAGCAAAAATAATTATTCCTCGTTACAATTCTAGCCTGTCTTGGTAATCCCAGCAGCTATATTGAATGCTCGGGGATTATCCTACCTCTTACATTTCTTGAAAAAAATGTGTACATTCTATGTGTTTTTGTACTTCACTTAGCAATTCTATTCTATACTATATTATATTATACTATACTTTACTTTACTATGCTATGCTATAATAAACTATACTTTACTATACTATACTATACTATACTATACTATTCTATACTATACTATACTTCACTATACTATTCTATACTATTCTATACTATACTAAACTATACTATATTATACTATACTATACTATACTATACTATACTATACTATACTATACTATACTATACTATACTATACTATACTATACTAAACTATACTAAACTATACTAAACTATACTAAACTATACTAAACTATACTAAACTATGGACAAACCAATGCTTAACCATGCTAATTTAATGCAAAAAACAGAAATTCTAGAGAATGTGCCAAGTAAAAACTAAGTAAGATTACTTCAAATAATTTAATTCAAGTTAACAAGACACTAATATTTGTTAATTCATTATATGTCATGTGACAAAACATCATAGCTTTTTTAATACTCTTGAGTATTTATCTAAAGCATCCTTGATTTCCCCGTCAGTCATCTTAGAAACTGGTAACGTGAAGTACTTCCATGAAATTCTTTCACAACTGTGAACATCATGTGCAACTGGTAAACTTAGTTTTACTCTCTTTAGTTTATGGTGACAATTCTCATACGCAGTTTTGTAGTCTAAAATTAAATTTCCTAAACTTTGGAAGGTTAGAGGCTTGTCCATTAACTCTTTTCTTCGACTCATCCCAAGAGCTCCATAATAAATACCATGATTTAGTCCCAGAACAACGTGTCTGTGAATGTTGGTGACAAACTTTGATTTAAAGCTTATAGTAAACCTTATGATGTCGTTCATGCTTGAAGTTAAGTAAAGCGACAAAATAACAGCTTCTAGACATTTTATAGGTAGCGATTCTTTGATGATTTCCTTGGCGACCTCTATCAAGCCACAAATGGGCCTATATTTTTTTACTTCAAAAAACTGCAGTCCAGTGTGATTGTACTGAAGATTGTTCATATAATTTTGTATGCTTTCAATTTTATCTTTTGTTGACATCAATGAACTGAAGGATGGAGCTAGTGGGAAGGCAGCTTTTGGCAATTCTAGATTCCCGCGAATTTCCTTCTCGTACTTTTCACCATCCTCGTGCAGTTCTTTTACATTTTTCCACAAAGTTTCAATAGTATTTTCAGAGAGCGGGAATCCATCTTTGTTGACAAGAAATTTCGGATTTTCAGGCGCCTTGTTTTCACTTTGGCCTTCTTCCTTCATCGATTCTAATTCGTTATATGTATCTCTGTCAGTCTACGCCTTCCATTTGCTTTCAACCAAAACATGGACGCGATCGCACGGCTTATCTCTGTTTCCATGGAAACCGTTCACTGTAACTTTTAAACGAGGCTCTCGATAAAAACAGGAAACCAAAAGGGTTTGACCATAGTTAATTCTATTAACTATGGTTTGACATTGGAAAATGTTTTACCCAACATCTATGCCGGGTACTAAATCAAAACAAAGAAATATTTTCCACCAATAGTACGACAATAAACTAGCCAAATTTTGGTTTCTACACGTGTTATCTTCCCATTGCCGCTTTTTGGCATTTTGTGAGCGTTCTAGAATCAAACCATGCATTAACTAAGGAGGCGACGAGCCCCTTGTGAAGTAAAGGGTAGGGCAAAAGGGGCTCGTGCCCCCAGCTTAAGAATTGCATTAGTTTAAATCGAGGGGCAATTCACTTCATGAAATTCTCGTACACCTTTGCTAGAAATCCAATTATTTTATCAGTAAATCTCTAGAAACCTTTTTGTCTTGGTGAAAATTTCGTATCCTAATTACAAGAGTGAATTGCCCTTCGGTTCAGACGGTCATTTTAGTTCACTTGAGGAATGCTCCATTTTCAAACACTGTGCCTCCCTCCCTGTGCTCCCAACTTTGAATTGTGATTGACTGCCTATCCTTGCTACTGAGACATCTCAGATTGCAGAAGAAATTAAAAACTTTTATTGTCATCACACATATTTATCGTCAAAATATTGAAATTAAGACAACCACATTCAGAAAAGCTCCAGATACTGATACTGAACCCTGGCTACAACTCATTGAGTTACTCTTTTTTATTAGAACCAGTAGATTTAAGTTCAGGCTGACTGTTCTTATTTTTTCGAAAATCTGAAGCTGGATTGTTCTTAATTTGTTCTTAAAATAATAGGATGTAAGCAGTGCGATTGCTAGTTTTCCGCTCTAGGGAGGTGTTCAGGCCTCATTTGCAAACAAGTGAGCGAGACAACCTTCATTTGCCGACAAGTTTGAATATTCACCGAATAAGCACCCACACATGCCTAAAAATCCTCGTTTTTGAGATAAAACATTGTTCAAAATTGCATTTTACAGTAATTTGTTCCTAATTCTTCATTTGTTCATAATTGTTCTTAATTTGTTCATAACTTAAGACAATTTGAGGCTCGTGTTCTTGTAGAATTGTTCTTATAAAAAAGAGTTCATCTTGACCCTTTTTGGTTCCCTGAAACCCGGAAGAGAAATTCAATAACAGACGGGGGTGACAACTGCTTATCTCTGTAAAAAAACCGCGGACAGACCTCAAGGAACAGGTAAACGAGAGTTACGGGTCTTATTTTACAGAAGCTTCAATAAAACTCTGCTAATACGTTGAAGCTACAAGGAGATTTAGATTTTTCTTTGGCGATATGAAAGATCATTTAAGATCGACGCCGGTTGTCCTTGGTTACATCGACAAGAAAGGGACAAGTTTGGAACGAAAGCGTCGTGTCAGCTATGATATTAGGCCAAGTGGCCGAATGGCAAGTACACATGTTGAGACAAACAAACCGTACTGCGACATTCTCGGTAGGAAATACTGTATTGTATGTAGCGAAGAGACGATGAGAGAAACAGCTTATGTGCAGTCGTTGACTGAAGCAGAAAATGTAATTTCAAGATCAGCAAATCAAAGTCGGATGTCGTACACAACACAGTCATGGCAACGATCTGATTATGGCATTGACATGAAGCGAGAATCGTGTTTTCAAGAAGACGGAAGGGTTGATCACCTCGTGAATTCAATGTTTCCTTTGATGTATCGAGCACTTTCATCGACTACGAAGGTCTCCAATGCAGGATCTGTAAGGCCAACATCGGATAGAGGAAAGATTATAAGATCTTTTGAGTCTAACAGTCAAAGACACGAAATACGCACGCATACACCAGCGTGTTCCCTCGACTCGACCATTGATTATGACGACTTTGAAGCAAATTCAGACTTTATCTCTGTTTCAGAAAAGAATAATTTCCCTTCTGAAGAGGGGACGTTGAATGATCAAGCTAAACTCTGTACCAGAAGCACACTTATTGGTGAAGAATTAGGTTACAGTGGAGAGCGTGACCTCAACTCGAGTGAGACTGACCAAGATCATGATACCATTGACGATTTGGAGACACTGTCGATAAGCAGCGATGTGCATACTGGGGTGAGACAGAAAAAATCAGGAAGGTCTTATCATGAGCTTGTTCGTCGTTCTTCTGTGGTTGGAAAAGGCATACGAAACCAGACGAACGAGAAGATAAGATTTCGTCTCAAGGAGTGGAAGCCTACAAAATATCTGCAGTTTAGGGTAGAGAGAGAAGAAAAATACATCGACTCTGGCTTAGGCACTCTAGAAGAGACAGCAAGTGAAAATAAAAAGAGTGAAACACTCGAGCCAATTTTGACTCTGGAGAAACTGAAACTTCCAAAGTACACACAGTCGATGTTGCCAATGGAACCAGTGATGTGTGGCTTTAAGTACATAAAGAACAGATGGAAAGACGAAGCAGTGTTTAAAAATAATGATTTTGCAATCAAATTAAACATGATTGGGAAGGACCATTGATCGTATGTAGCTACCCGCGTTCAATTAGAAACCTTCCCCTAGAAGTTCAGTACTTTGGTCAGTGTTTCTATCTCTCGAGTCAGAATTAGAAAACCCTTTCTCAGTCCTGCAGTGCTCCAAGTTTTCCTGGTTTCTCTTTAGAAAAGTGTGATGCCAAACCCTTTGGCAGAGTGTGGTATATCCTTATTTAACTGTTTTTAATGAAGCCTGTGGACAGGCTGGACTTAATAAAGAGAAATGACCTAAGTTTATTCAAAGATATATATCAGGTGCTGTCTTAAAAGAAATTTGAGTACAGGTTCTAGACGAAGGTTAGCATAAAAACGTTTAGGTAGATTTCCATTTCGGAACATGATGTAGTTCTCTGGACATAACAAGGGAGCTGGAGAAGCATTCCCTACTATACGACAATAACTGCCCTTAATCAATTTGAATATAGATACAATTTTTTCCAGAAAATTTCAGATTTTTAAGATTTATTAGAGTGTTCAATTTCGTGTAATCAAGAGCAATGAAGTGCGCTGATGTTTATCTATATTCCTTCTTTATGTCGAATGCATGAAAAACTCGGTTTCTAAGTTTTACCTGAGCGGTTTCTTTTATGAAGGCCGTGATGTTGACTCGACCGAAGTTGGAACAAAGTACAGAACAAATATGGCCATCAAAATAAGCTCCTTTAAACAAAAGAGGCAGAAAGTACTACAGCTGGCGTGTGTAAATTGGAGACGGGGGAAATACAATTTCATTTGTCGAAATTCGTACACACAATGAATTTTATGAATCGATAATGCTATTAACCAATTAATCATTTGAGAAAAATGGGAACATAGGCCGAGAGGCGATTTACTTATACAAACAGCGCACGAGTTTTTCACCAAAACAAAATAGGAGAAATGATTTATAGGGATTTTCAGACAAAACAATAAGATTTCCACGGAGTGATTTGCCCGCGAAATAGGCACTTCGTCTCCTTGCTTATGAATGCAAACTAATAAATTTATAATCATGATGTATTTTTGGTGGTCAGAAAGAATTTGCAGTTGATATTCACAAAGTACAACCATTGCACATAGGACTATCCCTCCATTAATGCACCTAAAAACATCGAGAAAATAAATGCATTTTTATATGAACCTAAACCCAGGATGAGTACTCATTTTTTCTTATTTTGCTGACTTTAGTACATAATTATCTTAAAATTTTTTAAACACAAAGTGCAAAGTATTTTTAGCAACACAAATTAAGCACCTAATTGTCTAAAAGAACCTTAGAGAGATCAGGTTAATCAATTTCGTCGTCACTAGGTCGATGTTGAGTACTCCAGTTTCTTGATGTTCTGGAAATTTCAATACTCATTGTTTCTTAATTATAATGTCATGAATGATGTTATGAAATGTTCGTGACCTTTTTTATCACGTCAAGAGACTCGCTTCCGTTCTGATGCTGTATGTGTGATGATATGGGAAGTGAATTTTTATCCCTTGTGTCTTAAGTTCTAGGCCAACAGGGCAGTCGTGTTCTTGGATTTTACAAAATTCTTTGTTCTCAGTTTTATCACGATTTAATAGTTTCTTAATTTATTTGCTTCGAGTACTGAAGTTTCTAATAATTTTTTCTGACTGTCCAGTATTTGTTTCTTATAGCCAGTTTCTTATAAAAAATGAGTGTCTTACATATAGACATTCTCATAATGCCCCTAAAGATGCTTCTAGAAATGAGCATTAAGGGCTAGAGTCTCCTAAAATGATTCATTGTTACAAATTGAGAAATAAGAAGATGATAAATTAATAATTTTAGTATGATAAGAAGTTTTACTAGCCAAAACATGACTTTTCTCAAATTTGCGACTTTCTAGTAAGCAGTAAGTGCCAGAATAACAATTTAGCTACACGAATTAGGGCCCAGCCCCCCAAAAGTAAACAGTACTATAGTAGTATGTGGCAAAATAGAGTTAGCCAGATTCCATGATGAAAATGTAGGACTGACACCACTAGACTCATCGCCTCTAGCAGTGGAGTCATGATTTCTAAGATGTTCTGTTTCGAGAAATCTTCCGGAGTTCTTGATTTGACGGTGAGTTACATACCATATTACATATGTACAGTAAACACCCACGTATAAGAACCTACCATTTTCCAAGTCAGCCTCACTACAACCTTGGCAAAAAATAACTGCGACATTTGAATGAAAAGGAATTCGCGTGCTATATCTTCATATTATATAAGCTGGTGACCTAAACCCCCTTCCCCCCGGGGACAATGTTGGTTAAGATGGTTACGGGATAACTACGGATTACTACAGTGGTTACCAATCTAATTACAACATTGATTTGAGGGGAAGGGGGGGGGTGGGTGATTAGTAAATAGCTTCTTTTTTGCAAGTGTCTCAGCATTTTTTGCCAAGATTGTAGGTTCTTATGTATTGGGTATTTCATAGGAAACGAGACTGTTTAGGTTCTTCAATTTTAATTGGTTCTTACTCGATGCAGGGCCTTTACCAATTTCTTTTGTTAAATTTCAAACTTCAAGTATATTACTTAATGGGGCTAGAGGTTTTGTAATTTCAGTGTATTGTATACTTGTTAGTGGAAATCCCTACTACCTACTAAAGATGTTGAGAAAGTTGAGCAAAAAGGAGTCTACCAAAGACATGAATTGAGACAGCTTGGAAATATTGAAACAGAGTACTGAATACTGCAATTATTTGGCTATTTTAAAGCATTTATAACATCAGTTGAAAGTTAAAAGAAAATGAGAAAGCAACTAGAGTTTTAATTCGATGTAGTTTGTCGATCTATACAAACAGGAGTCTATTTCAGATTTTAGGCTAGATGGGTTCTTATAACAGGAGGTCTGATTTTACACTTTCAGCCTGTGGGTTCTTATACGTGGATACTTACTGTAACACAAAATGTCATGGTTGTGTATACTTCGAGTTTAGCACTAAATGCGATCTTCCGGCAACTACAGTATAGAATTATGCACAAGAGAAAAACTGAACATCAGTTAGGAAGAGACTTGGTTGTCTTTTAAAAGAATCCATCATCAGAATCATGCTTTAAATCATAATAACATAGCCATGATTGTAAAACGTAGCCATGATTGTAAAGAGAGGGCAGTCCTGAAAACGAGGTTCGGATTTACGCTGCTAGAAAGGATCCGTCATTCTTCGTCAAGAAAGGGATAAGCGTGCTTTTTGAATACTTCAATTTGTTAGGAGGAAGGGGAGAGGGGAGGGAAGGGGAGAAAAGGAGGTGAGGAGAAAAGGAGGGGAGAAGGGAGAGGGGAGCAGAGGTGAAGGGGGCTAGTCGCGCTGCCTCATCTTACCCTTTGACTGCTTTTGTGGATGAAAAATAACAATGTTCAATTAGCGAAGGAAAGAAACGTAAAAGCTACTCAAGAAGTTAAAAGGAACTAACTTTCTAAATCATGATAAATTCTATGCTAAATTGAAATGTATAAAAGTGTATGTTCATGCATCATAGTAATTTGCTGTTTGATTTTTCTATCTAATCGCTTACAAAAATAATATAAACCAAACGTTTTTAAAATACACAGGCGTTGAAGATTCTAAGCTATTTAAGCTGATTAGTATACCTGGCGAGGAAAACTGGGGGGATAACTGGCGGGGATAACTGGCGGGGATAACTGGCGGGGATAACTTGCGGGGATAACTTGCAAGGATAACTGGCGAGGAGAGCTGGCAAGTGCAAGGAAGCCAGGTATTTATACCCCCAAATAATTAAAAAAACAACAAAAAAACCATCCAATGATTGGAGAATTGTTTGAGCTTATTGCTCTATAAGCGATATTGCATAAATAGCGACACGGTCAGAAAATCAAAGCGATTTTATTTGACAGTATCCCCATTCTCAATGTTATAAGCCTTGCTGCACCTTATTCAACCGCTAAAATGGGATTTCCCAGCATGGGGAAGGAGGTAAGATTATTTTTTATGTAAATATTATGTTGGTATAAATCTTTTGCAAATTAAACATGTTCTTTTATCAATATGCTAGAAGATCGGTAAAAGGAAGAATCGTGCAATCTGAAAGTAGGTAGACCAAAAGTTTGAGCTTTCTCGTACGCAAAGCAAGACGATACCTGTGCAGGTAGGGCCTAAATAGCCTGTCTTAAACTTACTTCTAAACTTAAATTCCTGCTGAACGGTTGCGAATAAAATTAAATGCTTACTGTTTTGTATAAACCATAGATATTGAACCATAAATGAACTAAATCTTACAAATAATATCCGAAGTATGCTGAACAGAAACGTTACTCACGAGGCAATGTTTACAACTTCAAGTCGTCGTCGTGGGAAGTTGAGTCTTCAAAGAACCCTGCCGCTTGCTCTCAGTCTCCATTGCTTTCTGCTGTAGCACCCTCGATTTTAATGCTGAAAATATGCATGATATTTAGTTAACTGTGCCATGCAGGAAATAGGAGGGCGTGATATTTTAGTTTCGAACGAAGATAAATTAGAAGATAATAGCCTTTGGTTGCATATGATTGTGGAGTTAGGAATTTGACATCATGGGAAATGGCTGAAGAAATATGCTGTCTCTGGGGACAGTATATACAATGCATCGTTGCCAATTTGCCATCTCATAAGGCCCTTAGAGGTTTATAACGTGAAACAAAATCAATCAGTGTCGGTTCACGCCGGATCGAGTTTCCTTCGGGACCGAGTTTGAATCAGACCACCGGGAAATCCTCTCGTCCCGCGCTCAACTTAGGTTCAGATTAAAAGGTCCACCTTGAAAATCAAATATGCCTGTTGAAAGGAAAAATGTCTTGAATCCAGGGTGAGAAACAGGAGTGAAAAATATGAGAGTGAGTGAAAATGGGAGTGAAAATAATCAGAGAAGAGACTTTCCCAGGTGCATAAATGAATGGGAACTGAAATTAAAAACGCCGTAAATTTCAACCCAAGTTGAAATTTAACCCCACCTTGTTTGTTAGCTTGTTTGTACCTCGTCAAATATTGTATGAGAGTAAAAGTTTACTAATAAATTCTTTCTATTATACTTGCCTTATGTACTTTATATTAGGTTTAAAACAGGGTTTTCTTTGCATAGTAAAATATCTATGCTATTAAGACTATTTGTTTTCAGGACAAGGTTATTTGGCCTTGTAAATACATTTGTTCACGATTGTTGTGGCTAGGTTAACTTAAACCCAAAAATTGTTAAATTTGATAGTCACAAAAATTTTTATCGATTCAACAGTTTTGAACAATTTTAAGGTTCATTAGTTAAGTATTCATAGCTTCTATTAAAAGATAGAAATTGATTTTCCGTAAAAATAGGCACATTACATTCTGCTTACAAGAATGTTTCATGAATGAACAATCGAAACGAGTAAATAAACGGATAAATACTTAAATAATAAATACATGAAAAAAATAGAACTTTTAAATAGAACAAATAAATAATATTGTAAAATCCAACCTATAATCCGATTTTTCGTCGTCTCTCTCTTCTGCATTAAAACATGGCTCCCTGAAATATTCATGTCGCAGTTTTATACTGTATGACTGACTTAGTTTTAAAAGACCGATGCAAAAATTCTTCCCCATTTCTTCCAGTTCGCGTGTCCCAAAATGATTTCCCTAGAAAAGAAATTGAAAATGCAAACAAATTTATGTGGTTCCAGCAGATGTATATATCCTACATTGCAACTAGGTCGAAATGTTCATAGAAGTTTTCCATTACTGAATATTCACATAGACCGGCGATATTTTCGTGACACATTTTGAAAAACCTGTCTAATTTAGCCTGGTGATTGTCTGTGACACAGGCCAGGTTAATTTGGCTAAATTTCAGGATTATGTTATTAATATACGGCTAAATGCTCCGCCATTTTACTCCCTGAATGCTAATTTTAATCCTCATTGACAGCGGAGAAGGGGAGAAAAACCTTTTCTTTAAAAAATATTTCAGTTGATAAACGATTGGACAAAGGCAAATATTACTTTGCGTACAGTTTAATGTAAAATACGATGCCTTTTCTCAACGTACAACAGGTCCGTATACAGGATTCCAGAGGGGTTCCTCCCTCTGTTGTGAAGGATACAGAGAATTCTCGATTAGGGTCCAGGGCTCCGGAACACATGGCGAGAAGGTCACACCATATTTGGCGTTTCCGGCATCCCTTCATATTACGCCCTCTCATCAATAGTATTGATTAGTTAGGAGCACGAGGCAGGAAGAGAGGTTCTATTCCTTGAATATACAGAATTATATATATATATATATATATTTATTATAATCTTATTCCAAGACATGTCTCTTTCTGTGGTGTACATCTATGTATCGCCCAAGTCAATACAGCCTCAGTGGCGAAAAAGACAACATTTCAGTGTCATTGTCTTATCATTGAATAAAGTAACCGATGTCTCAGTCAAAAAGGGGGAGGGGGTATCCACATTTAATGCCCCTCTTTGTTTAAATGGAATAATGGAATAGAAAATAAATGTAATAGAATTGAATGGAATATACATTGAAGATGTGTTGTTAATAAAATTGGAGGACCAACCAGAAGCACTTAGGAGGATTTCTAACAGTACACCAGCCAACACAAATTGTGGTAGGGGAAAAGGGGTCTTACCTTATAAGGACCCTGGTCTGCCCCACAATATGTCGATTCCATAGTGTAACTTCTGACAACCCCAAGTTCTTTGAACACCACAATCCTTGCCGTGGCCTCCTTTGATTTCTCCATTATATAATTGCAACTTTGAATTGAAAATGCTGGAGCAATGGCGTTCAATATTCTTGGAAGAGCCTAAAAGGGGAAAATTAGAATGCTTATTTTCTCACATTAGATGAAAATAGGTATCCGTAATAATTCATGTGTGGATAGCTGCTCGAATTTGCCCGCTGCAGTGTGTGAGTAAACAAAACAAAAATTGATACGATATGAAGTTGGAAAGGAGATTATATTCATCTCAACAAAGAAAGCGTAAACTCAGGGAGAAACAAAAGAAGATAGGAGAACGATAAGGTTTAACAGACAGCTCTGTCTGTCTTCTTTTATCTATCTCAATTTTAACGGGTCTCTAGAAACATTTTCCCTCAATATTACTTTTTCTAGCAACTAAAAAATTGCTAGTGTTCACAAGGGACGGCTAGAAACATTTTTTTAAATTTTGATATGTTAAAAGTCCAAGAGAATGGAAGTCAGCTCCTCATTTGCAATGAAGGGGAAGTTTTCGTTAACGGAAGCCTTTAAATTTAGGACATCTCGCAGAAACGGACGCCTCTGACTTTCCTTGTAGTGTTGCTAATTAATTTATAAGTAGAGTACAATGTAGTTTATATAGTAATATTTTAAATGAATATATATTTGTATGAATAAAGAAAAATCATGGTATGTAGTTAGCGATTGCAAAAAACCTCTAATCATTTTAAAACTAAAACATAGTTGGAGAATTTAAAACTTTACATCAGAGCTTACTGGTTAGCAAGAACACGAAATAAATGCATTATTCTGGAAAAATTACTGAGTAACTGAATTTTCAGCACTTTTACCTTTTAGTTTTAAACATAACTATAACAAACTTTTGTATCAGTATTTTTCGTTTCTCTCATAGAATCAAATTTTGATCTTTAAAAAAAAACTTTCAAACACTGCAACTAAACGTAAGTATACTCAACGATTACATTATGATTGCAACTCAGAGGGCAAAATTAAAACTGCTCATTCAATGGTACGTCAGACTTTGAAAGGTGACCTCTTTGGTATTAATTTTACCGTGCGTTCTAACCACTTAATTGGTAATTTTCTGGCATAAGTCATCAACTGCTAAACAATTAAAGCTCTCTTGAATAAATAAAACTCGTCTTTCAAAGTAGAAATGGTTGATATCCCAGTATAACAGAAAAAGTTCAATCCCGTTATGTCATAAACCAGATCACCCGGACTTTCACTTTCACTTTCAAGTCCGGTCGGCTTTCAATTCCAATAGGATTTTCACTAAGTCGGACATTCGCTTAGTCGGACCATTTCCCCACATCCCTTAAAAGTCTGACTTAACGGCATTTAACTTCGATGTTTTCCCACTGCTCACGTTTTTTTGGATACCCAATTCAATCCAACCCAACTCAATAAGTTCAAAGACGTACCTTGTACCCTGTGTCTTCATCTACGTTCGCATTGACGTCTTCCAAATTATTAGCCTCAGTCTTCAGCTCCCCCTCAGCCCCGTTGAAATAAACGGTATCACTGTTGCCTTGCTGCCTCGCAGCGTTTGTTGCAGCCACACTACAGCCATACATAAAGACGTTTTTCTTTCGTGAATGACCGTGGAAATCACAGTAAACCTAGGCAAAATAGAGAATTCTCCTATATTTTGCAATATAAGTGTGATAGCTTAGAAATATTAGTTTCAAATGCGCAACATTAGTATTGTTGAATAGCGGAGAACACCAAGTTACGAGAAACGGAAAGAAAATTTCTGTGAGCTGAGTGGAATATAACGAAAAGGGCATTACAGCAAGGATGCGTACTGGCTACATTTTTACTTACCAAAGGCGATTTGTTGATCGAATTCAGATAATGAATGAAACCCTTGATGTGATAAATGGTAGGATGATTGACAGGGTCTGGCGCAATCCATTGTCTATTCAAATCATCCCCGGAGACAGAACAGCGGTGACTAGAATGAAGGAAAGAAGACACAATTAATTGTTTGCTAATGAAAATGAAATGGAAGCAAGTAGACCGAGGCATACTGTTCCTTCGATCGATGTATTATGGAGCTTTACTCGCCCTGATGCTAAGTTCTTCATGCCGAATAAGTTATCAGGTTTGGCATTCTGGCCTACAGAGCCCGTGGTCTCACTGTCAACTATATATTCCATTTTTTCAAAAGAACCATTTTATAAGAACACAAGTCTAAAAATTGGTCAAATATAAAAACAAATACAGAACAGGCTAATGTTCTGTAAAAATGAACTTCTGAACAATTTTTCAACTCAAAATCGAGTTGTTTGCAATCTAGGGGTGCTTTGTCCGGGAATTTTCAATCTTGTCGATGCCTCACTCACTTTGCTAGCGAATGAGGCCTGAGCACCCCCCCCCCCCCCAGAGCATAAAAGCTAGCAATTGCAAAGCTTACGCCCTTATAATTTGAGAAAAATTAAGAACTTGTCTTAGATTTTCGAAAAATTAAGAACATGAACTTCAAATTACTGGCTCATAAAAACCGTGTATCGGACTTCAAGTGCAAGTTTTATGTGCTAATTTTGATGATTCTTTTAATCTAAGTATTAACATTAAGATTCTTTGAATATCCAAATATGAATCCAAATAAACCTAAGATCGAGCAAATTTGAAAACAAACAGAAAAGCGGAAACAAATACTTAGACACTCTACGCCCTCCGAGTATTCACGTCGGATAAAGAGAAAGGCGTACTTAGTTTGCTAGTTGGTTTTAATTAGCTTGTATGTATAGCTAGAATTTGTACCAACTTTTAAATAAAGAAAGAAAGGAAAAGGGTTGGTATTTTTGCTGACACTTTTTCAAGTACACCAACACAAAACCAGACATTTCAAGACGACCCTCGAATACTAGTTTCAGAACCGCCATGTTTAAATCAGCGCAATAGACCCAATTAAATCATGCGTTGGTGTAAAAATGTGAACAAATAGATACAAGTATTTGGGGGCTGTGCAGGGGGGAAGGGGAGAGGGAGAGGTTCTCTCAATAATTAATCAGCATATGATCTTGCGAGTAACTATACCAAGATCCTCCGAAACTCAACGTTTTTGTTTCAAACCAAAGTTTAAAAACCTGATTAAGCGATTGCTTACTCATATAGTGTACAAATTCAAGCCATTATGTCCTGTTTCCTTTAGGCATCTTTACCTAAGAAATGCCAAGGATTTCTACAGATACGATACGTACTTGCCATTTATAACACCATCAGGGTTGAGGAATGGAACGATCTTGAAAATAAATGTTTCTCTTAATCGTATGGCCAGTTCGTTGTTACCCATTAAGAAATCAAGCATCCCTGGAAAATATTGGATAAAAGTTTATATCATAATACTAGTTTTCTATTGCATAAAAAAACCTCCTCTTGAGAAGCATCAAAAATAAGGCTTCTTAACACAATAGTAAAGAAAATGGCTGCAACTACTTGTTTATATATATCTAAGAGCTGCTTCTCAATGCTAGGATAAATAGAATATTTTTCTCATCGGAGATCGGTCCCTAAAACCTCTTTAGTATTGAAATAAATACCCAATCATACTAATTTCACTTGACGGGGTCTTTGTGCAGTCAACTTTAATGGAGCAACCTTCTACGTAACTTTTATAAACAAAAATTCAAATATCGATAACTCAATGTTTATTACAGAAATCACTACGTTTCTATATCATTGAAGTAAATTCTTAGTTCAAAATGTACCTTTGGTTACCCAGCTCGAGCATGATTCTCCCGGATGAACTCTGGCAGTCAAAACAATGTATGGTCTTTTACCTGTAGTAACATAAAAAATTTAACAAATATACGGAAATAAAACAAACGTATAAGAAACATATCTAGGTAAAGAAAATGTCTATGAGAAAAGCAAATGATTTAGATAAACCAACGTTTTTCGTTTGACACTTTTCAGAGTATAAAACGTCAAAACGAGAATCGAAAATTCTAAGCCAATCAGAAAAACGTGAGCACGTGACCGGTAAAGGTACCCAATCAGAACCGCGTGCCTATAGAAAATATCATCATTAGGGTCCAAGGATGAAAACAACCTCCTTCTGTCTACACAATAATGGCAATCATTTTTTGCGTACATTGATTTTGAAAATTGTAGAAGGAAAGACGATCGGGCTATCAACCGAGACGAGTTGGGACTTGTTCGGATAGTGAAAACATTATGGAAACTAAAGCTTGGTTCCCATAAAACCGTGAGAGTCTGGAGCGGGTCGTCGACCCCTTCATCCATGAGACACAGACGTAATAGCCAAGTTAAACCGTACTTAAGCTTGATAAGAACAGAAAAGAACATTTGTATGTTATATTACAGCTGGATCCAGTCACTTACGAAATGCAATAATGCTTTGCGGGTCGTCAGTTTTTGGCCGTTCGGTGATCGTTAGAATATCACATTCATTCCCATGAGACGTGAAGCAGAGAATCTGGTTATGGTAGTATACGTTGGTGGCAAGGCTTGCTTCCAGCTTGGAAATGTGGGCCTAAAACGTGACAATTATAACAGAATTCTGCAGTATGACGTCATAAAAACTATTCTAAGCATTTTTTCTTTTGATCACACAACCTAAAAACTGATTTCACAAAGTTAGGCAATCAAAAACAAATCTATTCAGAACTTGTTTTGTTATAAACTTTATCACGGTTAATATCCAATGATTAACACCATAGAAAAAAGTTTCAAGCAGTTTGTCAAAAGTTCAAGCTATTCCGAACTGTAATCCACTCTCCATTCAAATTCGTTCGAAGAGCTTCTTGTTCAAAAGGACAAACTCCTCCAGAGGACAAACTTTTAAAACAGGAAAAACTGGCAGAAAATAGGCCCTACAAGATAGGCTTGAAAAGTTAGGATTTTATAAGAAAATCTTACCTTCAGCATCGAATAGGTATATGGATAATGATAGGCCAAATAGCAAACGTCGTCAGCATGCGGGAATCTAATCGTGAATGTCGTTGTAAAATAATACTTATTTCCAGAAAGGCCATCTATCTTCCGCAAGTAGAAATTTTTGTAATAACAAACATTTGAGCCAGTTCTCTCCCATCCAGGCTGGCCATCTTCTGCTTCTTTTGTAGAGTACATTACGGGTTGCATTCCTAAATCAATAAAAATCAATAAAAACGAGTTGCGAAAATCGCATGGGTATTCAAGTATTTCAAAAATGGAGACAATTTAATTGCTGTCCAAACAGCTCATTTGAGAGCAACCTAATAAGAACTTTGTCCCGATTAATTTCGATGGTCATCTTTATTCCCAGTGGGCGAATCTCACAAGTGCTTTTGTTACATGTTCCAATCAGCGATCATTTCCTTTGATGTTCTTAAGAGTGCATCAACAGAACAATAACACAAATACTGAAAGAAAATTTGAGCGATTAATTCCAGACAAATGTCGCTTGCTCTAACAACCGACCTATCAGATCACGTTTTCGAATCCCAACCTAGAGCCGCATCACTCATACACACCGTCCAGGCGTCCACCCCATCCCTCCTACCCCCCGGTTTTACTATCACTAGCATCAATTCATTCTAGCATGTTAGCAGTTCCTTTTCTTTCACAGGAATCTAAAACAGCCAGCAAAAAGGATTTTTCGAAAAGGCTCTTTCTAAAGTGGATTCCAAAAATACTTCTGCAAAATTTTACGAATCATGATTTTGGCTTAAAAATTTGGCCACGTTTTGCAGATCTAAATAGACAACTTATTGAAAATAATATTTTCGAGAAACTCACCAAAATTAAACTGACTATTGAATTTCTCGCAGTTGATAATGTTGAACCTATAGGGAACATCTGCCTCCATATTTGAAACCTGGCGAGCAAATAAGTATAGTGTTATGTAAAGTGTTGTGAAGTGTTATGTTTATTGCAAATCAACTTTCTAAGAATTCTAGGGAAGTATTTTCTTTAAAACATTGAGTCGTGATAAACGAGAGGGTATAACCAAAGTTTTATCAACGATCAATCGTATACAACGGTTGCCGAAATCACATGGAACTAAAGTGATCATGCCGGAATTGACTTTGACGCGATGCCTTTAAATTCTCTTTGATCAGCTTGGTAAAAAGTAAAAGCCGTTTTACGTGGTTGATGAATTCAGAGGACAAGGATGGTTTTATGAATTGACAACATTACGAATTCAGACCCACTATTTTCCTAGTGATAAACAACAAAACTACACAAAAATTCAATTTCAAGTTCGTCAAATAACAAGCATGCTTACATTTTGTTAAGAACTTAGAGTAAGTTTTATCTAGCAGTAGCAGTTAAGACTTTGGGCCTTCTAGACTTAAATCTAAAAAACATTGTTACCATACCTCGAAATAAAACCATTGGCAGTGGTGATCTGAATTGGTGTCTGCGTTGAGGATCAAATCGTATTCAAATGGCCTAATCTGCAAATTCAAAACGAGTAATTAAACAAGACGAAAGTGGAAATCATCCGACTTAAAACCCTCTTCTTGCTTCAGTATTAGGTGGTAGAGGGGGAGGCTAACACTGAAAGTTCAGATTTGCCTTTCAAAGAACCTTCCCGAAAACAATGTATCATTAAGAACGTTTTATGGGCCTCAAGACTCGATTTCTGCATTCCTATACAAGGGCAATAATTGATCTATTTGGTTCTAAATTTATAAGGATAGGCCTTGTGTTTCAATTCTACGAGTCCACTTCTGTTTGGAACTGTATGCTGGGAAAATAAGTAGTTAGAAGAGTGATAATAGCAAAAAAGAAGGATAATTCATTTGTTCAACCAGTGTCCAAACTCAATACCCGTAGATCAAAATGTGGCCGTAAATTGAATTGATAGATATACAAACTAAGCACCCACCAAATACTGAAGCAACAGCTGACTTACTTGTATGGCCTTCCTCAGATTGCCAGATTCAAAACGAGACTCAAACTGAAGCGAGGGAACTGACAGTGTGTCTTCGTTGACGTTTGAAATACTGGAAAATAATGGCGATGCAGTTAAATTGTGGAGATAAGGCATATATGGCAAGACCTTGACTTCCGATGCTCCGAGTATACTTAAATCATACACAGCATGAATTATATGTACACACGTGAATGACTATGAGCACAGTCGATGGACAGTTTCCAAAAATGGTTAAAATTTGTAAAAAAATTTTCAGGTAGCACTCTTTTGAAAGCTAAAAAGATAAGACTTCTCACTACTCAGGGAAAAATGAAAGCAACATAGAAAAAGTAATGCCAATTTGTGACACTAAGGCGCATTTTCTACTGCCAGAATCATTAGGGATGCAAGTGTTTGGATGGGAAACATCGGGGTGCAAGAATGTCCCACGTATTCAAGCTTAAAAAGCAACGATGTCATGTTTATAGGACGTTGACAAAAATACCTTTAATGAGCAGGGGCAAATTGAGAAGCTACAGAAAAGCTACACAATATTTTTCAACAAAGTCCTACAATATCGAAGAAGAGTGGCGAGTCCTCATAAAACATAAGGTTTTCCAACCTTCTCTCCACTAAAAGACAACACGAAGCAAGAGCTCTGACAAGCGAATAACAGTCGCGTTAATATAAATGAAAAATTATAATGGCTTTCAACTTACTTGGTTGACGACCTCTTGCTGGTCAGACCTATCCTCTTTGGCGAGAGCAAATACGTGCTGGCAATGGATTGCTTGGATGAACCTTTTAGGCCGTCGCAAACCAAGTCATCGAGATCAAACACAACACGGTTTATGAGCTTCTCTGGGCAAATGAATCGATAGAAGTCGTGAAATATCATCACCCTGAAGGTAAAACAAATCAGTAGAATCACTGGAGTTTAATATGAAATAAATTTAGAATTGCATGAGCGTAAAATGAATCAATCTGGGTTGAGATTTATAAACTAGGAAGCACATTTTGATCATGTAAACATTATTTACGTGAAGAAAACCTAACATAATTCAAAAATCAAAATAGATTCATCCGGATTGGGTTTCGGAAACACGGAAGTGTATCTGTGATCATTTAAACATAAAAATGGCTACATTTTGTTTGGATTGCAGTCTAAAATCTCTCACAAATGGAATGGACTAAAGTAGACTCAAACACTACAAAGCTTCATGTTAAATTGACATGAATCCCGTCTCGTGCCTCATAAACCCCAGATCCTGCAGAAATTCATCACTGTTCCATTCATTTTAATAAGTAGTTTTTTGGTGAGACCGCCAAGACGGGTTCTTGCAAGAAGCCCCTAGTCCGAGGCTTGAGTACCCAGGGCCACCAGGAGGGGGGAGCCTAAGAACACGTCTTATTGGCCTGTTCGTATCATACCGGATTTATTTTCTATCGGATTCACAGACCCAACCCAACACCAATATCAAGGCTCTTCGCATGATATAGGAGTTATTTTGTATCAGATTCATATCTTTCTACGCGGTGATGCTACCCTTCAAACGTCTCCCAAAAATCCATCGTCTTTAAGCCGTAGAATTGCAATGTCGTCTTTTCAAAATCGAGGTCCGGAGCAAAACATTATCGGATCCGTGCATTCACAGAACCATACAACATTCGAATGATTGGATCCGAAAGAACGATCTAGAGCATACCGGTTTCATGCCTATCCGATGTGATAAGTGATCCGATAAGAAATTAATCCGGTAACATGTGAATAGGGTCGTAAAAAAACTAACCAACAAAAAAAGCAAATATAAAGGGTTAGGAATAAGATGGATAAAATTTGGCAGGAAACGATTGTCGATTGGGTTTCTGTACAAAGTTTGAGCTTCTTGGAAATCCAGCCAAGGTATCGTATTGAGATATTTTGAAGAAACTTGATGAGTACTGAGGTCTGGACCCTAGTCATTATCACGTGACCCCTTTCGTTGTATAAAGGGCTAAGCAAGTTTCCCGTTTTCGTTTCGTTCGGAGTTCATCTTTCAGCTGTAATTTAATACGATATTTATACGTTATTTTGGGATCTGTTTTAGTAAATATATACCATTATGTTTCGCATATAGTTTCAAAACGTTTGCCTCTTTCTGTGTTTCACAGAAATATTCAATCCTTCGGCTTTCCTATATCAACACCGAATTTTCATGTGTAAAACAGTATGTAATGCAATCACAGTTGTTGAAGAAAGGAGTCATTTTCGATAAACACGCTGGATGAGCATGAATAGCCTTCCAATTTATGATCAAAACTTGAATGGATTATGTTATCAAATTCAATATGCATCGATTTAGGTTAAATGGCTTAAATAAGTGTTTATCTAATTTTCAAACAACCAAAAGTGATGCTTTTCAGTATTTTGTGGCAAAATTTGCATAGGTGTGTCGGCCCGATGGGCAATAGCTTTGACTCCAATCTCCAGCCCTCGAAACAATTCGCGGTGAAACGCAAGCGAACAAGCTCGCTCAAAAAATCATCTTTAAAATTAATGTGGAACAGTATAGGAAATATTTACAGATGATTGGAAATGCAAAGGGCAAAGTTCAAATGTATGCTCAATTACTGCAAGGAAAGGACCAATAAAGTGAGTCAAATTAATAGACACAGCATAGCAAAGCATGGATTAGCATAGCATAGCATAGCATAGCATAGCATAGCATAGCATAGCATAGCATAGCATAGCATAGCATAGCATAGCATAGCATAGCATAGCATAGCATAGCATAGCATAGCATAGCATAGCATAAGATAGCATAGCATAGCATAGCATAGCA
>NW_027019384.1:11577913-11845963 GCF_013076305.1 Rhopilema esculentum
GCAACATAGAAAAAGTAATGCCAATTTGTGACACTAAGGCGCATTTTCTACTGCCAGAATCATTAGGGATGCAAGTGTTTGGATGGAGAACACCGGGTGCAAGAATGTTCCGCGTATTCAAGCACAAAAAGCTACGATGTCAGGTTATAAGACGTTGACAAAAATACCTTTTATGACCAGGGGCAAATGGAGAAGCTACAGAAAAAGCTACACAATATTTTTCGACAAAGTCCTACAATTTCGAAGAAGAGTGGCGAGTCCTCAAAAAATATAAGGATTTCCCATCTTCTCTCCACTAAAAGACAACACGAAGAAAGAGCTCTGACTAGAGAATAACAGTCGCGTTAATATAAATGAAGAATTATAATGGCTTTCAACTTACTTGGTTGACGACCTCTTGCTGGTCAGACCTATCCTCTTTGGCGAGAGCAAATACGTGCTGGCAATGGATTGCTTGGATGAACCTTTTAGGCCGTCGCAAACCAAGTCATCGAGATCAAACACAACACGGTTTATGAGCTTCTCTGGGCAAATGAATCGATAGAAGTCGTGAAATATCATCACCCTGAAGGTAGAAAAAAATCACTAGAATCACTGGAGTTTAATATGAAATAAATTTAGAGTTGCATGAGCGTAAAAATCAATCAATCAGGATTGAGATTTATAAACTAGGAAGCACATTTTGATCATGTAAACATTATTTAGGTGAAGAAAACCTAACATAATTTAAAAATCAAAATAGATTCATCCAGATTGGGTCTCGGAAACACAGTAGCCTGTGCTCCAGACCCCTAACCTGAAAGTACTTTCAAGACTACTTCCAAGTTAGGGGTCTGGGACACAGGCTAAAACACGGAAGTATATCTGCGATCATTTAAACATAAAAATGAATACATTTTGTTTGGATTGCAGTCTAAAATCTCTCCTGAATGGAATGGACTAAAGTAGACTCAAACACTACAAAGCTTCATGTTTAATTGACATGAATCCCGTCTCGTGCCCCATAAACCCCAGATCTTGCAGAAATTCATCACTGTTCCATTCATTTTAATAAGTAGTTTTCTGGTGACACCGCCAATGCGGGTTCTTGCAAGAGCCCGAGGCTTGAGTACCCAGGGCCACCGGGAGGGGCGAACCTAAGAATACACCCTTCAAACGTCTCCGAAAAATCCATTTTCTTTAAGCCGTAGAATTGCAACGTCGAATGTCGTCTTTTCAAAATCGAGGTCCGGAGCAAAACATTATCGGATCCGTGCATTCACAGAACCTCCAAAGTGGTCCGATATGGTTCCACACAACACTCGAATGATTTGATCCAAAAAAACGATCAAGAGCATACCGGTTTCATGCCTATCCAATGTGATAAGTGATCCGATAAGAAATTAATCCGGTACCATGTGAAAAGGGTCGTAAAAAAACTAACCAACAAAAAAAGCAAATATAAAGGGTTAGGAATAAGATGGATAAAATTTGGCAGGAAACGATTGTCGATTGGGTTTCTGTACAAAGTTTGAGCTTCTTGGAAATCCAGCCAAGACATCGTATTGAGATATTTTGAAGGAACTTGATGAGTACTGAGGTCTGGACCCCAGTCATTATCACGTGTATAATAGGCTAAGCAAGTTTCCCGTTTTCGTTTCGTGCAGGGGCGCAAATGAGGGGGGGGGGGTGTTTGGGTGTCACACCCCCCAATAATTTCATCACCCGGTCCCAGTTGAAAGTTGATAGCAATAAAGTCGGTCCCGATCTAGCCATCTGCTTAGTATTTCTGTCTCTCACACCCAAAGCTGGTCCTAATTCTGCTGGTACCATGCTGTATTGCAGTAAAGTAAGGCATATAGTGGGCGCATTTTCTAGGAAGGGCTAATCACCGAAAAATGACAGGGGACAGAATCGGTCCAATCCGGTCCCAACCAGCGCTGCTTTGGAAAAAAAACTCTAGCTGCCACCGACAACAATAACTTTTTTGCCATATGAACATGCTTTATCTTGTTTCCGTGCTATGCGCGGCGTTGGATGCGCAAATTTCAAGGGGAATGCGAGAGCAGCAGTCACATTCCCTCAATAGTATCTCAATTGGAAATTTCAGGTAAAATACGCTCGGTGGAAGAAACACTTTAGGTATTTCAGAGACCTTCCTGTCATAAAATCAATAAAGGATCAAGCAAAGGTAGTTGCTCCGTTGGTTAAATTAAATATGATATTCTTGTTGGCATTAAATCTAAAAATCCAAACCCTCTTTAGGTAAAATTGTGCCTTATTTCCACAGCCCCTAAAGTTTCTTGAACTGCAATTCACAATGAAATCCAGATTTTTTTGAACATTCAAAAGGCATGCTTAGGTGGAAAGAGTGATCTAAATTGACAACCAGCGTTGCTTGTTACCTAGAAGTAACTGACAACACGGTATTTTTCAAGACCATAGCGAAATTGTACCAGTTGTTTCCAACTGCTGTTCAATTTGTTTGCAAGAAAGAATTTTCAATAGGGTTAGGAGGACTGCTTTAGTTAAATTTGCTTAAAAAGTGCATTTTCCAGGGAACTGGAAGCATCAAAATTCGAAAATTTCCTGCTCCTTTCCAAGCCCGTTATCATCATATAAAAATATATGTGGCGAATTATATACAGAGTTAGATTCACAAAATATATTTCAGAGGTTCGTGACAGCAACTATATAATTTCAGGCAATCATATTTCAATCAGGTAAATTAGTTATCCATCCCCCCCCCCCCCACCCCCCACCGCCTCCTCAACAAGGTCTGTCTCACGACGGCCCTGGAGAGTGGCCCCGACAATATCTATATCTCAAAAATCGATCTGTCGTGGCGAAAACTCGGTCCCTTCAAAGAACACCCCCCTGAAAAAAATTTGCATTTGCGCCCCTGCGTTCGGAGTTCATCACTCAGCTGTAATTTAATACGATATTGATAAGTAATTTTGGGATCTGTTTTAGTAAATATATACCATTATGTTTCGTATATAGTTTCAAAACGTTTGCCCCTTTTGTGTTTCACAGAAATATTCAATCCTTCGGCTTTCCTATATCAACACCGAATTTTCATGTGTAAAACAGTATGTAATGCAATCACAGTTGTTGAAGAAAGGAGTCATTTTCGATAAACACGCTGGATGAGCATAGTTGGAATAGCCTTCCAATTTATGATCAAAACTTGAATGGATTATGTTATCAAATTCAATATGCATCGATTTAGGTTAAATGGCTTAAATAAGTGTTTATCTAATTTTCAAACAACCAAAAGTAATGCTTTTCAGTGTTTTGTGGCAAAATTTGCATAGGTGTGTCGGCCCGATGGGCAATAGCTTTGATTCCAATCTGCAGCCCTCGAAACAATTCGCGGTGAAACGCAAGCGAACAAGCTCGCTCAAAAAATCATCTTTAAAATTAATGTGGAACAGTAAAGGAAATATTTACAGATGCTTGGAAATGCAAAGGGCAAAGTTCAAATGTATGCTCAATTACTGCAAGGAAAGGACCAATAAAGTGAGTCAAATTAATGGACACAGCATAGCAAAGCATAGCAAAGCATGGCAAAGTATAGCAAAGCATAGCATAGCATAGCATAGCATAGCATAGCATAGCATAGCATAGCATAGCATAGCATAGCATAGCATAGCATAGCATAGCATAGCATAGCATAGCATAGCATAGCATAGCATAGCATAGCATCGCATAGCATAGCATAGCATAGCATAGCATAGCATAGCATAGCATAGCATAGCATAGCATAGCATAGCATAGCATAGCATAGCATAGCATAGCATAGCATAGCATAGCATAGCAAAGCATAGCATAGCATAGCATAGCAAAGCATAGCATAGCATAGCATAGCATAGCATAGCATAGCATAGCATAGCATAGCAAAGCAAACCACAGCATAGCATGGCAGAGCATAGCATTACAAACATTTGGCGTTGGTAAAAGATCCTCAACCAAAAGGAACTCACCTGTGAATACCAACTCTCTTCTCAAGTAACGGCTCCGGGTCCACCACAGGATGATGCCCATACACGCTTGGGGAGGCCTCTTTTACAAAGGGTAACAGGTGTTTTCTTTCAAACGAAAACCCTTCAAGCGAATGTTGACGCTGTAAATCGACGGCCGACAATGCATCGACATCACTGCGAGACTTTTCGCATCGAGAAATTTCAGACTTGGGTAAGTCTTCGGCGTCTGTATCCAAACATTTGGCTTTCGCCGCATACTTGTTGCTTAAATAGTCTTTTAATGCCGGGGACGAGCTGGAGTTGCTATGCAATCGCATGCCTGTTACCAGGAAGTCAATGCCGTCAAGATTCCCAGAAGTCCGCTGGCATGGAATCGAGGGCATACTTGGAGTCTTGGTTCTCCCTGGCGACATCATCGGTGATTCAGGTGCAAAGCCCCCTGGCTCAAACAGTGTCGTTGTTGTGGTTATTTCAACCTCACTGTAAAGATGAAAATCGACATTGGCAAGGGTTGCGAGTAGTAAGAAAAGCAGAGTCTATATTGGGTGATAGGAGATGCTCTGAAATGAGTGAAATGAGGTTGCTCTGAAAAGGGTGAAACGAGGTTGCTCTGAAAAGGGTGAAACCAGGTTGCTCTGAAAAGGGCGAAATGAGGGGAGCTGTCTAGTTTCCAAACTGCTTGACCTTATGACGTAATTAGTTTACCCTAAACCTAACCCTAACCCTAAACTTAAACCTAACCCTAACCCTAACATTAACCCTTACACTAACCCTGACCCTTTACTTGAAAAAATTAATCATACTAATTTATGGCTATTAATCATGCTTATTTATGACTATCAGGTCGAGCAGTATGGAAACTAGACAATTCCGAAACGAGGTTGCTCTGAAAAGAGTGAAACGAGGTTACTCTGAAAAAGTCTGTTATGACCTAGGCAGGACAACCCTCGTCAATCTTTTCCTTTAGATGCGCAGTTTATGAACAGATTTTGTATAGCTATACGACAAAATATCATACTTATCCTAAAAAATTTAATGGCGGATGGTACGTTAACGAGGATCTCAAAGGGTTATTAACAATGTACCTCCCCCTCCAGATTTTTCAGTAAGCAAAAAAGTATCCTTTTTCAGAAAGTGCTATTTTAGAATCATAACCGATTCTTTGCTTTTGGAAATGCCATTTAAAACTGGCAAAGCTGAAAATTTCAAGCTGGTCTTTTTAATACTAACAGATTCATGTAAATTTATCAAAATACCAACCATAAATAACAACCTGTTTTTACCCGATTCGTAAGTAAATATCATGCGTGTGTCACTTTATCTTAATTCGAATTTTTTTTTAAAAAACAGCTTTTAATAATCCAAAATAAGAGAAGCTAATAAATTTCGAAAACATTTACAATATAAAATATAATCAATTTAATGGTAACTAAAATGCGACACAATTTTAACAATACTTATTCATGAATTTTTTTATTTATTTATTTATTTTAATCGATGTTTTGTTTTTCAAATTGACAAGTATTGCAGCTATATCTCCACCCCATTGTTTTACCAATCTCTTAAAAATGTGTATATTTTCAGTATGTTTATATGTTCATATGTGTATATTTATTCGGGAGTCCATTCCATATCCGAGGCCACAAGGCCCCAATGCTATTAGTACCAAAGTTCGTTTTCTTAGGTCTATCATAGTTTTTAAAGCGCAAATTATCAAAAAGAAGGATAGAATATCAAGACTTACTTATCTGAATCGCTTGAAAAAACAATGTTTTTGTTCTCGCTTCGTCTTTCTGACAGAATACTGTTACTGTCCAAGCTCGTTGACTTTTTGATTGGCGAATAGCTTCGCCGAGAAGAGATTTGATTAAACGACGAAAAGTCGTTAGAGCCGAAGAAACTTGCTGGACTCTCCATCGTCGCGGTCGGAATTCTAATCAGAGAATCGTTTGCAAAATGTTCATCGACGGTGTACTCGGCACTCGGATCAACCTGTTGAGGAAAATAAGAATTCAGAAAGGCATCCTTCAAAGTAATGAAATGGTTAATTGGTTAGAGGGCATTATTGCAGTGCTGAAGGATTTGGGCGAAATGAAACACGTAGCGGGGCAAGTTCACTTAGGACAGGGCAAAAAAAACTAATTTACAATGTTAATTTATAATTTACTTTGACAATTGTTGGGAGCATTGTCTGTGAGCCTGTAGATGCTCTAATTTCTTATTCAAAAAGAGGTTCATTGAATCAAAACTGCGGTTAAAAAACAGACTTGAAAATCAGGCATGAAAATCTGGTCAGAAATTTTATTCGCTGCATAACTTTATCTTTTGGAGGCGCACAAGAAATCCAAAAATATTTATTTCCAATCTCAGCAAATATGTCATAGATTTAAATGATTCTGCAGGTTTAAAGGTCTGCTTATGTAGATTCCGAATGTATTTTGTGACATAATCATTCAGAAACTCTGCCACGGTACACTAGTGTGCCGTTAGGTATTGGCTAGTGTGCCGTGGCAAACTTCTTCGATTTCACCTAATTCGTCTGAAAACAGGCCCATGATTCGCAATGAATGAATAGAAATATTTTATCTAATTATAAAACACTTTTTGTTTATGTAGATTTGATTCCTATTCAAGATACTACGATGAGAACGACTTTATAATATGGCCACAGAGTTAATTTTTTAACATTTTTTATAGGTGGCGTGACTCGCGTTTTTTTCAATGAAAAAGTGTACCATGGACAAAAAAGATTGACAAACAATGCTCTACTTGGTATACTGCCAAAATTAATTTTTCAATTTACTATTGGCTGTTTCTGCTAGGGCAAAAGAGAAGAACTTCGCATAAAAGGAGAGAAAATCACAACTAAAACGTACCGCGAAATCAAACATTTCTTTAATAAATTCTTCATACATTGCCAAGTCAGTTCGTTGTCTTTTTGGGTCACCCCCCAAACAAGTTTCCTTGTCGAAGTCATCTTTTGTCATCTGTACTTCGTCATCAACATTTGCATCATCATTATCTTCGACATCAATTTGAAAATCAGCTGCATAAGAATGAACATATATAAAAATTTGTATATAAACATAACATAACATGACATGACATGACATAACATGACATGACATGACATGACATAACATAAAATAACAAAACATAACATGACATGACATGACATGACATGACATGACATGACATGACATAACATGACATGTCATGACATAATCATATAAGCACAAAATATTACAATAGCATCAGAAATTCAGTGGTTTCTCAAACGAAGGTCCTCTTACCGTACTATCTTGAAATTTTCCAGCACCAATGGCTTAATTGGATATAGTGAAAAAGCATTGTATAATACCATACTCTCCCGAAAGTTAACAAAGTCAAAGGACAACTAACCTGTAGCTTTGAAAGTACAAATGTCTTCTTCGGAACTCTCGGTTACGCCCGTATCATCCTCTGAGTTCTCAGTACTGCTTCCGGTTTCAAGAGGGGACCGGACGCGGTAACTGAAAATGCTTAGGTTGCTGCGCAGAGGAAGGTAAGGCCTAGCGAAGCACCGCCGAAGAATCAATATGATCAGCTTGATCATTCCATCTAGCTCTTTACCTGTGAAGGAGCAACAGAAAAAATAATTGACAACAACATCACAAGGAATCTGAGAATGATAGCGAGCAAAATTCTTGGTTGAAGTATACCCAGAATTGGTAAACACCTATTGCAAAAGCATCCGCAAGCTTGGAAAGAGACAATTAAGTTTAGCTTAAAACAAGATTGATAAACTATTAATAGTAAGTTGAGGGGGCTGGGGGGGTGGGGTAAAACTAAGAAGATTGTTCTAGAAGAGGGAAGTTGTTTTAAAAGAGACTGGTTCTGAGATTGATAAAAGACTAGGTCAGATTTGTAAAGAAAAGATCGAAATTGTGATTGTTTGAAGTGTCTTGTGTGTCGATTTACTTCAGGGGTGCAAGCATGGCAGTGAGGAGTGCCGCACACTTTATTTCATAAATATCATGAAGCAGTGGTATATTTTTCAAAGAGATCGTAAACATACATTCTAACCCTTCCATTGCAATGTTGTAAAGAACTTTCATGCCAAGGGGTGCAAGCATGGCAGTGAGGAGTGCCGCACACTTTATTTCATAAATATCATGAAGCAGTGGTATATTTTTCAAAGAGATCGTAAACATACATTCTAACCCTTCCATTGCAATGTTGTAAAGAACTTTCATGCCATCAATCTGAGCCAGTGCCTTCCTTCCACTGTCTGAGAATTGAGAACAATTCCGAAATAAAAATTTTGGTAGGGTGATTATTGAAGCATAGGGAAGCAAAGCAATGAGAAATGAATAGTTAAAATCGACAAGCATTGCTCCATACCACAAAGTAGGACGTACGGTTTTTCACCGATTATCGATATCTTGAAGATAAACTTCTTCAAACTACACTTTGTCACAAGCCACGCCTTCGCATCCTCCCTTAGTATATACATACTTCTATTATCTAATGTTTTGGTTATTTCTCTCTGGTATTTAAATGTCCTGCTGTGGTTATCAGAATTATGCCATTTAATAAGTAATAGACTTATAAATATGTCCATGTACCTAATTTAGGAATGTATCACAAACTCAAGAAATAAAAATTGATCGAATTGATTAGTGATTAGTCGCTAGGACAACGTGGCATATTGATCGGGATGGAGCGCTCGGAGTGAACGGGGTGATAGAAGTGATAGGGGTGATCGAGGTGATAGGAATAATAGAAGTGATCGTAGTGATTGAAGTGATTTGAATGACTGATTTATTGATGGGTTGATAGATGTTATGTTACTTTCACAAAGATATATCCTTAAACAACAAACCCCGGCTCAACTTACTTATCATGATGATGTTCTTTAGAACAGTTAAGATGCTTTTCCGCAAGGTCGTCTGTCTATGCCTGTGATCAGTGCGATGCCAATCTACAAACATGTTGAGAAGGAGAGGAACTGCGCCTTGGAGTACCGCTCTTCTTGCTCCAATCTCTAAAAAAATGGTTCATCAGTTCCAGAGTGGAGGAGAAATAGCCTCACAAACAGCTGATATTTTATCTACTAAAATCGAGTATTTTCACAACACCAATCAGTCTATAAAAGTTGGGATGACATCTAGCACCAGATTATGTTTTGTGCCCAAAGGCAGATCCAAAGATGTACATTTAGAGGACTAAAAAAACCTTGATTACAACATTTAACTATATAAAATATTTATTTTCAAGTTTTGTTCACAAAATAACCCTCGATATCTATCATACTTTGTTAAGAAGTAAGGAAGTATGTCTCACTTACTTGACTTCACGAGAAGTGCCAGAATTTCCAGAATAATTCTGAAAAGGAAGTCGGGGGCCATTGGTTGCCATGCACAAACATTAAGCATCAGAACTCAGAATTAAAAACAGATACTCTATTTTACCACAAAGATTATAAAATCGGTAAACATTTGCAAGTTTAAGCACAAATAGGGGTAATATGTCGAAATTTGGCTAATTTTTTAAAACTTATTGAAACATTCTAAGTCCTAGATTAGTGGTTTATAATCGAATCGATATAATATTAATCCAGCAAAACATTAAGAATAAGATGCGATTAAATTGAATCAGCGAGTTAACATGAATATTTTTATAAAATGATGGCCCCTGAGAAGATAAGAAGCTCGAGACTATAGACTAAATCTGATAATTCAATTTATGCTCAGTCAATCTCAGCAAATATTAATTATGATGATAATAATGATACTGATACTGACATAAGGCGTTTTACTTTCAAGGAGCAAAGATTTTTAATAAATTAACAGACGAAATGAAGTATGAAACTTCAATTCTAAGACTTTTGTAAAAAATTTAACTTCGACTTTTAAGATTTCATTTCCATCATGTATATAATTTTTATTTCGGTAATCGATGTATAATTTAGACAGGTCCTTTATTGATAACATCACGTTGTTGCTGACCAAAGTTAACCTGTATAAATATGATCTTATTATTAATATTATTATTATTACTATTATTATTATTTTTAACAATGGACAAGTTGTACTAAATTTCATAAAAAATAAAAGACAACAACAAAAGTGAAGCAATAGCATAATATGGATAACTATTTGAAGAAAGAGATGTTCTAGGAACTGTGTGTGCTGCCAAGGAGATTGACACACAACACGATTGCCTAACCTTGACCATACGAAACGAAAATCTTACTTGGCGGAAAGAACGCGTTTTTGACCACAGAATGGCAATATCTTTATCAACGTTTCAATTCCACCACCTTTCACCATTATGTTGCAGTTAACAGCTGAAACAAAATAAAACTATGTTTAAAAATGTTTACGATCAAACTTTTGAAAGTGTTCGATTCTAAAGTGTTGTAAAAACATACCTGTGCACCCTTTTACTTTATAGAACAGGAAGATTCCAAGTTGAAACTCAGAGTTTCAGGCTTATGCGACCATCAAACAACAGTTTATATGTTTATATAACTTGAATAAAGCTTAGGGAGGAAAAATAAACCTCTTATGTAATACCGTATTGTGAAATTCATTAGTTGGAGAAATTGAGTCTAAATTCCAAATAGTTGGTAAATGTCACATGACAAAAGATATAGCCAATAATCGTGGCTAAAAGGCTACTAGACTGGACGAGAATCCGTTTAAATTTCAGCAGGGCATTTTGTACCCCCTAATGATAATAAAAAAAACTTCCTTGAAGCAATGTTGGTTACTTGGACAATGCATGTGTTCCAGTAATCGGAATGAAATACACATATCAACATTGCATGTTTGGGTAATGAGGGAATTTTCTCAAAAGACTATAATTTGGCAAGTCAGTCCAATAACGCATGGCCCCGATTATAGCTTTGATGTTGAAAGTCTTGTGAGGTATTTGGTATAAAGAATTTAATTTGAGATGTAAACCACTACGCTCATGTGCCGTATAAAACTGTCACGCAGAAGTTAATCAAGATTAAGTCTTAATATCACATCTAATCTTTATTGAAATCTTGCTCCAGTTGCGGTCGAAACGCTGATAGACTTTTCACAAGACAACTGGAAATCGCTGAGCATCCACAATAAATGTGGTCAAAGTTTTGCCTGGAAATCAACGAAGATTCCATTTCCAGATTTAATTCCATGGTAATTATTACTTTAAAAACAGTTGTCAAGATGTTGGTTTTGATTTTGACGAAAGATAACTGCAATGCAGCTGATGTTTCTGAGACAGATGAAATATTACGAAATGTCATCTAAAATCTAGTTTTAGTGCAGATGGCAAATACAACAGTTTTTTATTATGCTCTTAAATAGAATACACGAGTTTCTGAAATGATAAATGAATCTCTGATTTTGAAATAACTCTATGAAAACGAAAATCTTACACACTAGAGAGGTGTAGGTCAAACAATCCAAAAAAAATGCTTTGATGTTTAGAAAAAACCTTTAAAGTAGGATCAGGGAGGGACCTGGTTATAGAAATGACGAAAAACTTATTTTCAACACTGAAATTGTAAAGCTGAATATAGATTGCATCGTATACTTAAAATAAATTAGAATTTGCATTAAAAATTTCAGTGAAACCTGCTATAAAAGCTTTTTGATTTCTAGTTGTCATATAAACACTTATAAGTGCGGACTGACAGAAAATTCAAGTGAAACTCTGTGATACTATGGCATATGTAAATCTGCATGGAAAGTAAATTTCAAAATTAAAATATTTATTTGAGATTGGAAATTCTAGAGATGATCTTAATAGAAATCTAACAGAGATTTAGTTGAAACTCGAATGAATTTTCACAGAAAGTAGAAACAGAAAGCAAGTAATGATGGAATACGAATATACGAAGATACCAGAGGTGAAAATTACACGAGCCAATTTGTTGTTCCCTCAAAGAAAAATTGTTTAGATAAAAAACTATGTACACTGCAAATTGATAAGATTTTCCCGAACCGATTCATTCGATCAGTATTAACTTCATCTCGCTTCCGGCATTTGGACCAAGTATTTGATAACTAGATCTTTCATAAAATTTTCCCACACTTTTACAGCAATTCTCAATAACAAGCCAAAATTCCTTTAAAATAAATGACTTTTCGATTTAAATTTTCAAATGGCTCGTTTTTTCAAGTCAAACTGATGATGAATTTAGGAGTTCGTATCAACCAAAAACCGATATTGCTTGAAAATGTTTTAAAAAAGAAAAGGAAAAATTCTTTTCCCTTTGTTAAAGGCAACTTTTTAGGCCAATTATTGCTGGTTCGAGCTTCTAATTATTCGAATATTGATAACACGAGCTTTTGATATCTGGAGATTTGAAAATTCGAGCCCTTCGAAATTTGGAAATTCGATAATTTTAGTCTTTCGGTAATTCGAGATTTCGACAATACGAGCTTTCGACAACACAAAGTTTCGATTATACGAACTTTCGAACTTCTTTACGATAATTCGAATTTCGATAATTCTTTTGATAATTCGGGATTTCAAAGTTCGAGTCCTTCGAAATATCGAACCTCGATAATTTTAGTCCTTGTGTATTCAAGAAATCCCTGATAATACAAGTTTTTTCGAATATGCTTATTGTTGAAGGTTCGAGCAAGAATTAACGGTCAACTGCATTTATCAAAGAGAGAACTTACGGCTGTTTGCATAGATCTTAAGCACTTGTAGCACAGGATGCAAGACTTTGAAGTTCTGTGGGTTTTGCTTGGCGACGTTCAGGCTGACCTGTAACGCGCCCGTCATGCGCGCTTGCACTGCGAAGCGTTTGTCTGCAAAATAAAATTATGTGATGACGTCATTATGAATTCATGACTGAAAAAATAATGTCAATATATGAGAAATTAATAACAGAATCACATTTCCGGAATACTTGAACTTTTAACTCTTTCTCCAACAGAACAACAGAGTCGAATTTGGAAGGCCGGCAAAAGATACAATCGTCAGTTCCTCGATAGAGCATTGTGGGGAAAGTTCATCATCTAAATTTTACTTTTAATTTTTTTAAATTGCACCATTTCATAAATCACAAAAATAGCTAATATAAACTGTAAAATGAGCTAAACCAATGATTAACTGGAAATATTTAGCTACAAAAACTGTCAAAGCCAAAATTTAGAATAAGGTTAGCTATTGAATTCAAAGTTGTAGATGTATTTAAGAAGATACCTAGCAAATTTTACAAGTTCTATTGGCTTTTAATCAGGAACTAACTCTGAATGGAAGACCAATGTCTAAACTAACTGGCCCTTTTTGGGGATCTAATGTGATAAAATTTTAAAAACTCCAACCAAAATAGGTAAACTATGGGATAGGGCGTCGATCTGATGAATTGGGTCTTTTCGCCTACTTGAACTTGAGAGAAGATAATTCGATATAGGGCATCAGGGATTTTCAAAATCGGAAATTGTAGAGGTAAGGGTTAGCCTCAGAGGACATGGAGGCATTTTCGATAGAGAAGCATTTTTGAAGCTTTGTTTGACTGAAGCAAGAATATAACATATAATAAAACAAATATCTATTGCAATCATGACCAAAACCCTTCTTTAATAAAACTAAAAAAGAAAAAAATCACCAAACCACAATTTTGCAGTTCGTCTATTTATCATAATTCAATATGATGTCTTAAACAAAATTACTTAATCAACTAAAATTCAATAAGGCAACTTTGTAGAAAGATACTGTTCAAAATCTCTTTATTCAAAGATATGAAGATTTCATAGAAAGATATGGTTCGAAAGCTGTTTAGAACGTGAAATCCTTATGTATCCCTTGAAGCAGAAATCAATAAAATTGATGCTTTGTGGTTCAAGGTTCTCTTGACTAATCTTAAATTTGTTATCAGTGAAGATAAACGCGGCAAAACTGCAGCAACTGAAACAACACTGGATACATGGTTACTAAAAACGACAGAAATTGGATCCGGATTCATACTTTTACAACTATTTGCAACTGACTACTCAAAATTTTGCACGTTGCAGGTCCTTCATTTTTCATAAAACAGAATTAAATCCCCTGAACCAAACTTATCATGTATTTTAGTTGCCCTTGTATTCAATTTAAGCAAGGTAACCAATGAATCTCTGTCACAGAACTTCTGGTATCAATTTAACCATCCTCAAGCAAAACTAGCTTATATAACCTGACACCCTGAATTATTATTTGCCGTTACAGCATAAAACATTGCAGCAATCTTTGGTACGCAGGGGGATACCTCATCCAAAAATTCGGGATCAAACCTACCTACTTAAAACAATATATGCAATATGTGTATCCAGGCCTTTTCGTGTTTTTAACTGAGTACGTGACCGCCATGTTTCAGTGTAACAGCAACAACATCGCTTACCTTTTGTACCCATTTTCGAGAACACAATATGCAATATCAAGACAAGCTCCTCCGTAATGGCACTATCTTTGGGTGTGTCACGAGACGTCACCAAGACCAAGGTCCTGAATAATGTTTCTGGCAACTCGTGGTCTGTCAATGCGCCAATCCTCTTCCCTAAAACAAAAATTAACTAGTCAAAATAAGGTACGAAGTAGATTGAAATAGCGGGAGAGCTGGTACGGACCAAAATATGACGCAATGAGTTAGTAACAGTCACCAGTGTGGTCGAGAGATGACATCAAAAATCTATTTTATAGTCTGAACTGATACCACAGGATACGTTAAATTCTACAGCTTGGTCCAGATAAAGAGTTTGTTAAAGTGCAATTCAAGGCTTAGTTCATGCATTTGAACAAAGACAAAGTTACAATGATTTGGTGGCTAAGTCGGGTTTACTTAAGCGGTTGTATCCAGACAACTATGAAGGAATATTTCTCAGTGCTTTTTTGGATTGCACCAGGGATTGTACGGTAGAAATTCCTCAATACTTTTAATGACGTCATCAATTCGCTTTTTTGTTGAAGGCTGTGTGACACAATAAACAGCCAGCTGCACTCAAACACCACGCGCAAATTGGAAGAAACCAGAAAAAACGAGAAACTACGCCGCACATTCATAAAACATGTAGCAAACTTCTTAATATAACAGAAGTGAGGTCTAAAGCCAACTAGGTGGCATGATGGGGTGATAGGCCAGAGTGTTTTTCATTTAGACGCCCTTCTCTGGTGACATCGACAAAAGACTGGGATAGATGGATGATAGGTGTTCACACTACTCCAACAAAAACGCTATTGGTGGCCTCATTTTTGGAAAGAGGCGTTCACGAATCCTCAACAAATTGGCGTCATTATAAATGAAATTAAATACAAGTGAAAAACGTGAAAAACTTTGTTGTAACAGATACCAGTCCATTGTGAATTTTTCAATTTCAAAATTTTTTAGATTTGATGTGCTACAAAGCACGTTATTTGTTGCCGATGTTAGCGTATTTAAATGTCTCCGTTTTTGGTGTTCACACTGAAAACAACAACTACTTTACAATCTGTCAGAAAACTATAAACAAATCTACCCTTGACTAAAATTTGATTTATCCAATATTTTGAAAATCAGCAAAGATGTGGTAATAATAAACTTAGAATGCCAAACCCCTAGGCGTCGACCTGACAGTCAGAAAAATAATTATTTTCTTAAGGCTGCTTCGTTTTGAAAATGTATAAGTACCACGTATGCTACGAAGATATAAATTTCTGAAATTAGCGTTACGACCAATGCAATAATGTGATAAATATGATAACTGAAAGAAAAAAATTGCAAATTTAAGCTATTTATTCTTCAGATAATTAATTGTATAACATTTATAGAAAATAAGATAATAAATATATATGATAAATAAAAGTATAGATAAGGGAAGAAATAATAAACGAAATAACAAAGTAATTTATTGACTAGTGATAGAAAATATTTCTGAAACATTCCAAACATTTTGGAAGACCCATCATGGTGTTCAAACGACCCACTCAACATCAATACTGGGCAAATGCTAGGAGAAATGTTGGATCGTTTAAACGGGGCTTTATGTAAAACGTTGTGTTTTTAAAAAGACATATCGATTGTAGCTTTCAAGAGAAAATTTCGAGATCAGAGAAAACCTTGGAAATTTTTAGATAAATAATAAAGGAAAGAGGAATGAAGAAAAATATCCAAAACGGTATATTGAGATAACTTAGACTTTGTCTTTCAGCTGAAATAGAGTTTGATAAAGCAGAATTTCAGACAAATGAAACAAGACTAAAGAGAAATGAAAACCAAACAAAAAGCAGCTGATTTATGTATGTAACTGTTAATTTGCTACATTTCACAGTGATAGAAATATCGCTGAAAGGCTTAAGACTTCGACATACTAGCTCTAACTATCTCTAGATGCAAAATTAGATAACCAGGACGACCTATGACAAAAAATTGAAACTCGACAAATAGCAATTATTTATAGCATTCTCGCAGATATTCAGAAATATCTAAAGCTTTTGTGTTTAGACTAATTAAGTTGCTACTCTGAATTTCACTTTTAATGCTACCACCAAGCAACTAGCAATTAAAGACGGTCCTACCATCAGGTGTTTACAGTTTTGTCTAGATATGGCAATCGTAAGAGCTGCCAATACAATCTTCATATAAACAATATTTAATCATTTTGATAAAACTTTTTCGGCTTAAGATCAACATACCTCTTCGATACCTTATTCTGATACTCGCCTAACCCAACGCAACTAGCATCACGCCTGCTCTCGGAGCAACCTTGTTTAAAATCTCACACGAGAGCCTAATTCAGAATTCTCTTTCTTCTGAATAATTAATTTGTAATGAGTTTTAACAACAATAATGCGATGGGTTTTCAGACTGATAGCCTAAAATTTGCTTCTTTCATTCTTTGAGAGCAGACAGCTGGCAAGAACAAGCTTTTTGTTTAAAGTACAGACAACGGGATTCGCATTTAAAAAATGCAGAAGACGTTCCCAATTTTGCTGCCAGAATAAAATTGTTCTTCCTAAAATACTGGCATTCGTGCGAATATGCCCAATTCACAAAATATTTTCTCTAGGATTAAAAACCGATCTGTTCACAAAAATCGTACGAACACATTGAAAAAGAGTGCGAGAATTTCGAAGCGTTTCCTCGCCCTACTTGATGAGGACTACATGCTACGACCAATGTTTCGGCGCTTCTATATCATTGGCTACGACCTAATCTTGAGACGTGGTAACGTTGTGGTAGGCTGGCAAGAAATGTTTCAAAGGCAATTTTTTTCGCGCTCTGGACTTATATTACTTCTAAAAACAGCACCTTATGCCCAGGCACCGCGCAGCCATTGGGCTAGAAAGGGCTATGGCCCACCCCTTTTTTGCAATAATAGGCTAGAAAATTTTTTTGAAGGTTTACTCTAACGCAACTTTGGGTAGTTTACTCCTATGTAGTAGCACTTCTCATTGACTGGGAGCCATTTTTGTTCTTTTTCTAGGTGTTTCATCTTGTTTAATGATCTCATGTATTTTCCAACTTGGTTAGCTTGGCTTTTTATTACCCTCGAGCTAATTCTATCTATTTTTATAGTTATTGATATCTTCTCTGAACCAAACTGTTTATAATAATTCAATAGAAATAAGCAAGCATTTTCTAAAAGGGGTGTTTTTCGGCGTTCAAGGGGGCGTCGCCTCAAAAAATTTTCTGTCACACCCATTTCAGCCCCTCCACTTTTAGAGTGGTGCGCGGTCCCTGCTTATGCCTACCTTGTAACAAAACCATAATAAAAAAACTCCCTGTGCACCGATACATCTTAAAAGACAATGATCCAAGCAGCCATTGGCGGCGCCAGCCACTACCGTAGTAAAAAGTGTTTAGGCTATGCCACTTGTCTGTAAGAAAATGCCTTTTTACCAACAAGGAACGCCAGTTTTACAAAAAAGAATGCCAAAGACTAACTTTTGGTTTGCTTTAAAGCAGTATTGAACAATAGAATCACATTAAAAAATATTTTTCCTTCGAAGTCAGACGAAAAACAAAATCGATACTAACAATCTTTTGGTGGTACAAAACTTGTAAATGGCTTTGAAAAAAGCAAACATTTAGTAAACTAAAGCTTTTCGTCTGACACTCTTCAGAGTTTTAAAAGGCCGGAACATAGATCGAAAACTCTACGCTAAGAAATATATATACCCAGTTGTGGATCGAAATAGGCCAATCAGAAACACGAGCACATGACTGTAAAGGTTGACCAATCAGTGCCGCTTGCCTATTAGAATGTTACCAGTGGAGTCCTAAGGTGAAAACGAACTCCTTTTGTCTACACAGTAGCGGTTTTTTCGTGCTTATGTAGATAGATTCTAAAACTGCTAGGTGGAACGACGATCGGGCTTTACCAAAATCGATACTGTACAAGTTTCCCCTACAGTCCCCTAGTTGTCCTTAATCCTAAATATGGTTAGATGATAACCGCCGATGGTCTAGAGTTGATTTGTTGCTAAAGCATTTGAACTGAGAAAAACTGGAATCCTGAACGATGCTTCTCAGATTGAAATACGTCCAAAAAATGTTAACCAATCAAGTTACTTTGAAACCATGCGTATATTTTGAAGGAAAAACTTAAAGCATTTTACGAAACAACCACTCTAAGGAAATCACACGGTCAAATTGTAATTCTTTTACTCTGGTCTACCAATACGAATAGTTAACCAGCAAATAAAGCTGTACAAACGAATTCAGATACATTTATGATCTATTTTTCGTAAGACGTAAATTATTTTTTATAATAAAGGAAAAAGCAGAATAGTTAGAAGGGCTTCAAAAAAGATTTTTCTTCCTGGCACCAAAATAAAAAAAATCCAAAATTTCCTGCGAAGCTTCGACAAAGTTTCCAGCCACTGAAAGTGATATTTTGAGTTGCTTGATTTGTTTAAACATTTGTCCTAAAAATAAACTATCATACTAAAAAAGAACTAATTGTTGTTCCTCGATTTTTGATCGTAGCTATTCGAACAGCAATCATTTTGTTTATACTTTATAAGATGATAAAGGAGAACGTGATCGAGAACATACTCATAGTTTGTTTTCAAGGTTAAAGTTAGTAGATATTAAATCTATAATAACTTTGATTAAATTTCATATCAGCACTAGCAAACTAGATACTTTTGAAGTATTGATGTATCCTTTATCTTGTTCTGCGTTTCATGTTTGCTGCTCATTTTTATCATCAAAGCTAGTAGTTCATACAGCATGTAAAAATACTATTTTATTTCTAAGTGGTTAAAAGTAACGTTAAAAACCAGGGCTGGTGCTAGAGGCAAAGATGTAAGCCCAAAACGGTTACATTCTATTAAGCTAGCGATAAAAAATTTATGCGAATGCCAGTAGAATAATAAGTATGAATAATAATGGACACTTCAATACAGTTTTGGGCGCTGCCGGACATTTTCCAGCCCTGCTAGTTAGAAGTACGTTGTTTGCAACAAGCAATTTGTATTTCATTATTAACTAATCTCCTTTCGGAAACGAGGTAACGGTAAAGTCAGAACATGAAGCTTTTGAATATTTCCCTGAATATTGATAAAACAAAGACTTTTGTAACATACAGTGAAGATAATGTAAAGTAACTACGCAAATTTAGTACCAGTCTTATCGAATGTTTTGGATGACAATAACACAAAAACTCGAGTAAATTTGTAATAATTCAGAAGAGTAGTGGAAGCTTGTCATAAAATTGACCAAATTGAATCTTGTTAAAACGTTGTGGTGTGCACGCCTTTGGCCATGCCCTTTGACATATTTTGTGTGAATAATTATGGATTATGGTGTCTGTTGTGTCCAAAGAGTAATTGTTGACTTTTTTCGATTTCACAAACAATGCAGTCCTTACCAACACAGTGCCTCTTAAATAATTAAGCAAAAGCAATGTAAAAATAAAAAAAAATTCGCAGTGGTTATCCAAGTGCAGTTCTGATCGAGATTGCATTAACAAATGGCTGTGTTCGCTTGTAGAGACATGACCAAAACGTTTTCTTTCTCCTCGAGCAAATAAAAAAATAAAATTACATCTCTACAAGATTAGCTTGTTGCAATTCATTGCAGCTGATTCATTCACCGATTTATTTACTGATTTTTGCAGCAAAAAGAACCCATTCATTTCACAATGAACAAAATCTATACAGGACGATTAGTGTTTGTTCATAAATCCATGTTTTTTAAATTTTTACGGTAAAATTTCACAGTTTAGCTTTTTCTCTTTGTAATTAAAGGTATGGTTTAGTGTCCTAGTATCTATATATTAAGAAATGGTTTCGGGTACTCATGTCAGTAAGATATGCTCTCGCGTGATTAAAGACATGTTTTTATCTCCTCGTGTCATTTAAGATATAATTTCATATCCTCGTGTCAGTAAAGGCATAGTTTAATATCATCGTGTCAGTAAAGGTATAATTTCGTGTCCCCGTGTCAGCACAGAATAGGAAATACGAATTTTCTATTCTGTGGTGTCAGTAAAGGTGTAGTTTCGTGTAATCGTGTCATTTAAGGTATAATTTTATATCCTCGTGCCAGTAAAGGCATAGTTTAATATCATCGTGTCAGTAAAGGTATAATTTCGTGTCCCCGTGTCAGCACAGAACAGGAAATACGAATTTTCTATTCTGTGGTGTCAGTAAAGGTGTAGCTTCGTGTCCCCGTATCATTAAACGTAAAGCTCCCTGTCCCCATAGAAATGAAGGTGTGGTTTTAAGTCCCCGTGTCAGTTAAGGTACGGTTTCGTGTTCTCGTGTCATTTAAGGCTGTGACTTTCTCTGGGACTTTTAACAAAATAATGCATCTCGCTCAAAATATCTAAGCAACAGATGATTAATTGGTTGTTCCTATAAAGATAGCATTTGGTTTCTAGGAAGCGAGAGCAAGCGGATTTATTTATATACTTATTGATGTTGGGAAATAATGACCAGAATTAGAGAGGGATGGTTGTATGTTTAAGAACAAACCTGAAAAGATTTAAACATTTGATAACTTGTGAGAAATGGTGGCTGCAATGTAAAAACTGGACATGACAAAAATGTGAGAGTCTCGTTTCCGTCATTTACAAGCAAATCGTCTATATATGATACAAATAAATTCAACTAATGGTTTCTGACCGAGCAAGGTAAACGCAATATCTTACACGAGAAAAAAGTTATCTACAAAACAGGCAGAGATTTATCATTCATATAAATCAATAATTGGTGATTCTAAAAAACCTCCGCTCGAGAAATTCAAAATCAAGATTGTATTGTTTGAGGAGGCTGCATGCTTGGAAATTTTACAGCCTAAATCGAACATTTACTATTGTGTGAATTAATTCTGCGACCTCGAGAAGAAGAATAATAATGGCTGAGAATAATCTTGCTGATAAAAAATTCAATGTATTTGCAGCATTTTAATCGCCTCTTTTACAGACGATGGCAGTATGAGACAGAATTGCATCATAAAATGTGCGATTCTCTCTGAAAGAAGAGTCAGGAAAACATTACGGTTGCACGGCCACTGACCGGAGGAAAGTACAGGAAAAACAATAGAAGCTCATATGACACACCCAAGCAACGCCCAGTTTATAATGTTTTGTGAGGAAGGTTTGCCTTCTAGGATGTTTTTGTCTGGAGGAAGGTTAAAAACTTTTCTAGACTCTGTCTGAAAGATTCACGTCCGAATAAAATTTTTCGTGAATTAGTCAAGTTAAAGTAATTTGGTTCCTGCTTCAAGCTTTATTGTCCTCTTCGATAAAATGGTTTTAATAAAGAATAATCAAAATATAATTCAATCTGAGTAAAAAACATAATTAGTGTCAGTCGCTCATATGTATCTCAGTGTAATTTAATATGACATTCCGTTTCAGTAGCATAAAATTATCACTAAAATTTCATTAGTGTTCTCCGAATAAAAATTATTGACAATAAAAATTGCTCCAATCAAAAACGTTTTTTGTGTTAATGTAAACAAAGTATTGAATCAGAATTGATAAAATTTCGACAATCTTATTCGTAAAGCTTAAATGTACATTCAAAACTCGGTTTCTGCCGCTAAAAAGTGAAAAAACTACAATTTCGTAATAGAATTTCGATAAAACGCGTACGGCAGGTTCAAATATGCCGCGCAATGATTTTGATTCAGGGCCGGTTTGTTGTGACAAGAAATAATGAAAAATGTTGCATCCGTGCGTGAAAAACCCAAGATCTCCCAGATTTAACTCGTGCAAAGAAAATGTTGTGAGTCGACCAAAGTTAGCCATCAAGACGCTCATCATTTTGATTAAGGCTCTCCAAACAGACCACTGGCACAGAGACCCTTCATAAATTGAGATCCTTCTTATTTTATGCAACGGTACAATAGTTTTTAAACTGGTAACGAGAACTTCACGATGAAGTCTCGATTCTGTTTAAAAAATGCCGGACAAGAGTTGGTTATAAGATGACTTACCAGAAGTGAGGAGTTCGTTGAAACAAGAAACGAGGTTGTACGTCGCCTGGATGTCCCATTTTGATGTGGCCTACCGCAAACAAACAGAATAAATAAAATGGATACTCAAAAAATATAAACATACGATATTAAGCATGAACTAAAATATGATGCAGTTGTGTACCTGTGATTTATAGACCAAAAATATTTCTATGTTAATCTTTCAAAGTTTCCATCTATCAAAGTTAGAGCAAAAAATGTGATCGAATTTGGCTTGGGTAAGTCAGGCAGATGGGCACAAGACATATTTTTATATCTAGATATTTTTGTGCTTTTCTTTTCCCATATAGTAACCTCTCGGAAAATATTTTGATTAATTTCAAATTTGCGAATAGAGCTAGCAATTTTTAAAAGTGTTTTCATGCTATAATCTCTAGATATTTGTCATTAAAAATTTCAAGCAGAATTGCTCAATTGTGGCTTTGCTATAAAGTTTTTGCATCGACATTGTACCGGTGAACTGCCATAATCAACCTTGGAAAGTGTATGCAAATCTTTTCGACAAATCTTCTATTCATTGACGATAGTCAGAATACTTGCTCAACTTTTCATTGGCTGTAAAAGGTCTTCATAGTATCCCTGTCTATCGAAAACATAAATTTGACCTCTATAAAGCCACACCCCCCCCCCCCACCCCCACCCCACAATCTGATATGAGACAGACAGTATAAGCAGAGGGAAAAACATAAAGGCAAGAGCTAACTGTTCTCTTGTTAAATAAACCCTATTTCTAATGTCAGTTACTCAAGTTAACTTTTAATAGTTTGCCAGTCATTGCGAAGGAGGCCTTAGAGACTAAAAAAACAGTATGTGCTTCTGGAACAACCAGTCAAGCATCTTTGAAAAGGCAGGTACCAAAATAATTGAACCCGAATGTAAAGTCATCACGCACCTCTACAACTTATGGAATAAAGCCCCCTCTCTAATAAACCCATACGTAGGGCCTCCAAATTTATAGAAGCCCCTGGGGGGCTATACCATTCCTGAACAACTTTTGGAATAAGGCCCCGCTCTAATTAACCCATACGTAGAGCCTCAAGAATAATATTACCCCCTAGGGGCTACACAATTCCTGGGGGCTTTAAAGCCTAGGAGTTTAATAAGCCCCTGGGAGTTTTATATTATTTAATACTGCCAAGGATAGAAAGCTTAATAATGGTTAAATATTCGTTCAGGTGCAAATTGAGGTGGAACAAAGAGTAAAGAGAAGTGACGCTTACAGCAAGCTCGTATTTCTACTCCTTTTTTCTCCAATTGATATCTTGATTAAAATTGGAAATAAAATTGCATACCTCCAGCGCTGTCAGCATTTTGTACACTCCATTGGGGTTTTTGTTGATCAGCTCTTTTCGGCATTTTTCTAGAAAATTGAAAAGCAGAAAACAAGTTAAAGAAAGTTAAAACTTTTCACTTGCCTAAACCTAGAGACTTATGCAAAAAGGGTGAATTTCACAGGGTTAGGGTTTTTTCAACCAAGGCTTCCTACCTCGATTGACCAACACCCCTGATGTAATTAACTGAAAACTGAAGGTTCTAAGTGAGTCAAGTAAAAAGATGTCGAATGTAAAATGACTAGAAGCACTCGCGAATTGATCATAATTACTCCTTGAACAGAAAAAATGGAAGGACGGATTATATTAAAGGCGCTATGTCCCGTCAGTCAACCTGTCAGCGTTTTAGGCCCTGCAGCGCGTTTCTAATTGAGAAAACATTGTGAACTAGCCTTACATTGCAGATCAGTTACGTAACAATAGGTCTATTGTGTAATCCAACCAATGGGAAAATTAAATGGCCAGCGAAATGCGTCGGGACAAAGTGCCTTTAACGAGAAATAACAACTGGTGGTTTCAAGCTATTTTTGAAAAGAAACATGAAATATCTGCAATGAAGAACGGAATCGTCTGAATAAACGTCTGCATATGATAATATACTGGGAGAAACTGTGAGCGAAGGGATGACCAGGACAGGACTCGAGGCGACAACTCGTGACACTGTGTGTCTAAACTGGTAAGCTCACATGCTCTCAGTATATTTTCTCAAATACAGCTCTGCACGCATAAATTCAATCTTGCCAAACTGGAGTACCAGAAAATGGGTGAAAACAAGAAAAGAAATATGGGCAAAATGAATGTAAACAATATTCATGTTTAAAGGTTAAAATAAAGTAATATAAGTAAATTGAATTTGGATAATATTCCTGTTAAAACCTAATCTGCCATAGGGTCTGTTTCATCAGCATTTTGAAAATATGGACAAGGATTTCCTTAATCACAGGACGAAACATGACAGAATAATATCGTAGGGTGCATTTGGAAGGCTCGTTGAGAAAGGGGGGATTTCTGTTGGGATCAGTGCTAACAAGAAGCGAATAAAATTGTAATAACAAGGACCCAACGGTTGAGCTGAGGTCAAATTTTATGAACAAAAATTAATGAAGAGTTATGTTCGAAACGTCGAGATTATATTTAACCTTCCATTGTAAAAAGTTGTAATTTCATTAAATTAGTTTTTGGTCATTAGTCATCGAGGTGCAACACGCTAAACTAAATTGATTGTCAATTTTTTTTCTAAGAAAAACATCAGTGTACTAGTCTAGAAATGTTCTAAAGCTTAGAGGTGGAGTGCTGCATTCTTTATTACAATATCCGCTTTGTTTTTAAGTTGCATTGGAGGGATCTTCTTTGATAATTAAAACATAAAATTGAAGATCAAATATGGTTTGCTAAATCAAAAGAGTTTCAAGCTCGAAATTCTTCAATTGAGTAGGTGTGCCGCGTAATTTTCCCTTTTGGCACACACGTTTGCTGATTAAACACCCTACAGGCCCAGAAAAAACCTTTCTATCACTCGAGTTTCATCCATCCAATCGAACCCCTTCAACAGTGCCTTGGTGCAATGCTGCTTGAAAAATGGCGGTAACATCTGGCGTGTACGTATACATAAATTCAGCTTTTGTCTACGGCGGTTTTGCCTCAATAAAGGAGTTCACAGTTTATGGTTTGAACGCTTGTAAGAAAGCTACGTAAAGAAACAAACCTTGCGACGAGAGTAGTTGCTGGAGCTTGTTAGAAATGTACCTCACGTGCTCGATATCTTTGTCGCTTGGAGGATCAGGCACTGCCAGTGGCCATACTTTCTCCAGCTGGTCCAACAATGAGTGGAGTCGGTTGCTGTGAAGAAAAAGTAAAAACTCAAGATATCATGAAACCAAGAATTTCAAAAATTACACGCAGTAAAATTCGCTTCCACTGGTTTTACAGTGAAAATAGCAGCACGATCTTGCTTTTAATGCACAACACTAACAAAAACTGAAATGGTTAAAACTCATGAGGATAACACCATAGCATACACATTTGACCACATTCTCTTGCACCATTAAATCTTTGCATCAACAAAAAATATATCGAGTAAGTTTGTCGAAATGCAATATTTTAAAATGGCACAAAATATGGAACACATGGTACTGAATGATACACTTAGTCCTAAGATTCTGTTTATCTACAAAATATAATATTTTCTAAGCCAGAAGACTATTTATAGGCGAAAAAATAGTATTTTCCAGGCATTTATACCCACGTTTTGTCAGTACCTGACATGACTGGCGTGTACAGATCGCCGATCAACCGGCTGAGTTTGTGCACTAGCTGAAGCGAACTTGCACGATGCTTTGTTAACTGCAATTATTTGCAGGTTAGCAGGACTCAATGGCCCCTAAAACTATTAAAAACAGAGCAAACAGACCGACACTGATAAAATCCTCTTCAACAACGAATGAGGGCTTAGACGATTGCAAATGTTTTCTCAAACAGAGATTGTCTGCAGAATACACCATTGCATTGTGAAAATCTTCAGCTGGGAATTAGTGACTTTTAGGCAGATCTCTTCGTTGGCTAGTGAGGACGCGATCAAGCTGCATCGATCAAAGTTGACAAATTAGGGAGCTATTCGCAACCACATTGCAGCAAATTATCCAAGGATTAGTGCTTGAAAAACAATGATGTGACGGGGCACTGCAAAGTTGTATGATCCGGTATCAATTATATGTCGTAATTGATCCGGTATCAATTATTATCGATCAACATCATCATCATGATCGGCAATCCAAACAATAAATGATCAACATCATCATCATAACCAACCACTTGTTTTTATTCCAAAACAAAACGACATATAATGTTTCCTATCGAATTTTTAAATTACTTAAACCCAAGCGATTTCCCTTTGACAAATACGACATTTATGGCAGATTTGGAACTTTTATGATCAGGATAATGATTTCTAGGATCAGAACGATAAGAAATCCTATTTTTCGAGGAATACTCTTGTATCAGTATGCTTTAAGATAATAACAGTTAGCGCCAACGAGATGTGGATTCCACGAAATAACCGTATAAAGCAAATCGCTTTCGTAATCCTTCATAAGGACCAACTCAAATCTGCCATTGAGCTTTCTGGCTTCCATAAGAAAAACGTTGAAACTCCGCAGTAATATGCTTCCCTAGAAAAGCTGGTGAGCAAAAGTCGTCGATTGTTGTAATTAACAATTCGTCCATACACCAGTGATATATTGCGCAAGCAACAGCTGCAGACGTTGCAAAGTTTCAACCCGGTCCTTCACAGCTAATATGCCATCATCAGACTTGGCTGAACGGTCAGGCTAAGATGTCCTGGGAGCGTGCTCTAAAATTTGCAATTTTGTTTGAATATGGGTTTTAATTCCAGTCAATTCGACAGTAAATGAACTATAACTAGGAATTTAAGCAAAATTTTACTAGGAAAAAAGGAAATAGTGCAATTTTACTTAAATCCCTAGTTATATTCTACTATAGTACCATAATGAAAATAAAATTGTTTGACTGTTTTATTTTTATTCTGGTGCTCAATTTATTTGATAACTATATTATCGCTATTTTGGATAAAGTACCACACGCAACGTACAAATAGAGTATATTTGTGTCAATAAGCTTCTTTGAGAACTCTAAAGTGAAAGGGGGATGTAACATTTTCTAAAAGCAGACAAATGTATGATGGGGTCGGAAAATTGTCTTATAACATGAACGGAGGTTGGAAAAATCAGGCGCAGTTTGAAAATAGGTTGTGTGTTTGAGAAAAATCAGGATACCAAGTAGCCTAGAGAATCAACAATTTTATTTACCATTCAAATTTTTTTCCTCTATCCTCTTCGTAAAACTTGTTTTTGCATCTTTTAAAACTTTTGGCATATTTTATAAAAACCACCCCCCTCCCAAACAACCCTACAGTACAAAGGGAGGTATACCTGGGTTGCCGCCATTCACAACTGCTATTAAATACACTAGAGATAATTCATTTTCAAGCCTACCATTGTCACCCATTTATGGGTGGAAAAATTTGCTGTTGGAATAAAATGAGTGGTTTTTAGTCCAAAGATAAATAGGTCTTCATGCAAGCAAGGAGAACACACAACCCAGATCATATCTGGAATGAATGAGGAACTTTTAATTCTTGATGAAATTATATAAAGGAAAAACATTGCTTGTTTGGAAAAGGTCAGTTAAGCAGCTATTCCAGTATCTTGATTATCACTGTGGCCAAGAAAAAAACCAGTAAATTATCTGATGTGGGTGAGGGTGTTCTCCCAGAAAACCCCATGCAGACTTAGCAGCATTGCTCAAGAAAAATGCCCATTGTCATTTTTGTTGAGCAATGAAAAGAAACAGGCTGCAAAACTTAAAAATCTGGCATCAATATATTTATGACAATGGATGAGGCCCTTAGGGTAAAAAAAGTAGTACTTGAATAGGATTGTTTTTCAAGGAATACATTGGTTCTACATTTTGCCTGCTTGGTAGTTCTAAACTTTAATTTATGGGGTATTATATGTATGAACAGAAGTGCAGAACAAACCTGTTTGTCTTTCAATGAAGATTTTAGAATTAATTACAATGTAAATTGTCTATTGATAGCTTTAATCAAATTTTCAAGGTAGTGTGGTGCACCATTCACAAAGGAGAAGGTTTACCAAAACAAAGGAAAAAACGCTTTGTCAGATTGATTGATTGATGTCAAATGTCAAAACAAATCATGGGTAATCTCTCTGTCACTGGTCAGTTATGCTAATTTTTTGTGCTTCTCTAATTTTGAGTACCATCAGAATTTAACAAACAAAAAGCCAATGAACAACATCACAAACTGCCTTTAAACTGTGAATTTTCATAGCAAAAAACAATCCAAAGCAAAAACGGTTAAATAATTAACCAAAAATTGTCTTTATCCTTGCTACAAAAAAACCTTTGGATTAAAACTTTTGCTTTGTTTTCAAAACATCTTCATATTAGATATACGCTATTTGATGTATAGAACCGGATGAAGTAACTTAGAACCATCCTGTTCTATACATCAAAAGTGACTACAACACTGCTTATACAGTATATATAGCACACAGACTGGTAAACAGTAATTTTCATATTACACATTGTATAATTACAAAACATCTTGTTAAAAAAGAACTCTGCTTAAATAAATATAATGAAAATGGGGACAAGGCAACTAATGTTTTCTGGCCTGCTGCTAAATAATTGTTGCTATATATATAGACAAAAATATAGTTTCCTATTTGCAATAGCAATGAATCTCCAAGAGTAGAAACTTAAAGCCATCTTATTCCATTTATCAAATAAAAGACAGCAGCTTTTTCTATTTTGTTGATTATCCAAAACTAAACAAAATATGATAGGGCAGATCTTAAAGTACCTAAAAAGCTAAAGGATACAGATCAAAATTTTAAGAGAAATATAAAAGAAGCAATCAGAACATATTAATGCTAACTATTATTGTTGAATATGTTTCAGGTTACACAAATTTCTTTGAACAAAACATTTAACAGAAAAACTATCAATTCAGTGTTTATGTCCAGGTAAAAATACACACTATTTAGAAATCCTGTGTGCTATTTCTTAAAAAATTATAAAATAACAAGAGGTTTTATGGCATTGGAAATATTGAAAACTTCATGGCAGTGATACTGTTTCATTTAAAGATTCAACAACTATGAGTTTAATATTAAGCAAACCAATTCCACTATTGAAATTGAATAAGCAAGGGCCACCTTTCAAATGTGGCAGCACCATGTACCAGTTAACCTTCATTATACTTAGACTTAAAACTAAAAGAGGTGTCCTTGATTTTTGGGTGCAATTGCTCAGACACAATGCTAATGAAATAAAACATAGCAAAAAATCTAGTCACAAAGCTAATATTGAGAATCAAATTGACACTGCCCAATAAATTTGTATAATATCAGAATAATACCTTTGTAGGTAAACTGAGTAAAAATACAAAAAAGCCAAATGGCTTGAGATTAAATAATTAACGGAAAACAATCAAACACTGCCAAATTAGATATGTTAAAAACCACCAGTCGCAAATTAATTTATGACTTTGATATGGTTTTGTAATCCAATCAATAAACACTTTCCATTGGGAGAAAATCAATTGTATGTTTTTTCAGCTTTTGGATGGCAAGCTTCGTGGTGAGATTTTAATAAAAAGATTTCCAATTTAACGACATTTTCCTTCGACAAAAAATTTCGAACTTATTTGATGAGCAGCATAGCTGTTTAAATAAGATTGTTGGCGCTCCAATAAAGTACAATCCAAATTTTCTAACTTCAAACTTGTTTGATGAACGGCATATTGTCGGCACTCAAATTGCACTCAAAAATATCAACCAAATTTCTGCTTGACACCCTGATACAATCATTAAATGGAAAGCAGGAAGTTACCTGAGATTTTACAGACAAAATTAGAGGTCGTTGAAATGTATCTCAAGTAAATGCATTTTTTGTCGACCCCCTACGGCTAGAGAATTTAAAGACTCTTCTAAAGAGGTGTGCTCAAGTAAAAATTATTGTATACATAAGACAGCTTGAATAGTCATTTCGAAATTAATAAACAGAGCTAAATAATCGATATGATAAATGAAAGGCACAAATACAAAATTTTCTATAATGCAAGTGAGCTGCCAACCTTTTAGATGCAGCGGCGGTTCCTCCAACTGCAATTTTGTTCGCGTTCATTATGTTTTGATGTGTCGCATATTCACATAACTGTGTTTAGCAAAACCGGAATAGTTGCCGTGGTCAGTTCAAATCGGCTTTGGATTCTAATCCATTGTCAATGCCCAGTCTTACTGATTTAACTTCAAACAGCCTTCCATAATTCGTCGAAAGCCACATCAAACCGCTCTTCAGTTTGTTTTCTTTTCAAATGAAATAGAGGCTGCATTAAGCCGAATCTATTATCATAAATTATTGATGACTAAATTTCGCTCGACCTTTTTGATTTACCTTCGTTAGGGCCCCCGTTATATGTGAGGCTTGTTTTCAAAATGGTGAAAAAGATAGATAGGAGTGTCTCATTAAAGGGGTCTATATAGCCTTCTAGATTCTTAAAGGATCAACATGCAGTAACTGCTGGCAAATTTAAGATGCATACATCCCATAACAGGACACGTGTAGAAATTTTAATAATATTTTAAAAATTAATTAAAAAATATATTTCGATCCACCACTGGATATATATATATATTTCCTAGCATTGAATTTTCGATCTGTGTTCTGAAGTTTTATACTCTGAAGAGTGTCAGACGAAAAGCTTTAGTTTACTCAAAAGTTTGCTTTTTCTCAAAGCCATTTCAAAAATATTTAAAAGGCCCCAGGGATCAATTTTCTGGGGTCTTTTTGCCCCTTTGTCCTTCATAACCCGAACTAAAACATTTAGGGATTCCTAAAACCTTTTTTAACGTTGCTACTCGATTTGATATACAGATAATTTTGATAGAAATAAATTACAAAATCACAAATAAAGTCTTTAATTGCGATTGCAGTATTTTATGAAAATCCGCTAGACAATCTTAGATGATTATGATAATCGACCGGACACAAATGGTGTACCAGCCAAGAAATCTTCTCAGGAAAAGATGGATGAACGTAAGCTTACAATTTAAACTTTTCTGATGCTTTAAGTGGGATGTATTGAACCATGATATCTATTTAACACTTGTTAAATAGGAGGAATCTACAGCTGATGAGGCAAGATGATCGCATTAAACGTGGAACGCGGAGCAGCAATTTAAAACCGTCCTGTTCTTTACGCTAATCAGGGGGGGGGGGCTGGGGGGAGGCTTTAGGTCCACTTTTTGCAGAATATGCAAAATATTAAGAAGTGAACCACCAGTAAAGCCTCTTTTGTTTCGGTTTTAGCCCCTCGACGTTTTTAGACCCCAACTTTTCACAACGCTCTGCGGTGCCTGTCTGACTATACGGCATCGAGCAGTTTAGAACAGTCTGGTAAACAGTAATTTTCAATAAGAACCTACATAAACCAATTGTGACTTTTTATACAAATGCAAATCTGCATTTACAGCAGGATATAACTACCAAAAGTTTCAGTGAATACCCTTGCATTTTAAACTTCCTCTTTTAATAACCACCCGTTTGTTACTGCCAGAAAGAAAGGAAGACAAATTTATTTGGATTATCAGAAGACATTTAATCAAAAATTGTATAGACAATAAGACAATTTACAGGCACACGTGCACAAGACTAGATCTATAATAGCACAACACCATCCGAGATTAATTTAAAAAATTCAAATTTTCATGTGGATTTAATGGATGGACGAGGGTTCGAAGGCTTGCACAAACGAGAGTAAGAGAAGGCAGAACTTTCGCAAAACCATCACACTGGCCCTAGCAATGAAATTTTTCTTTTTTCAAAAAGCTAAGGGAAATTACCCACATTATAAGAAATTCTAGGAAAAAGAAATAATTAATTTTATAGATTTGAATTTAAAACATTGAAATTCTCAAAATTTACTTTCAGTGTGTTGACTGACAATATGAAAAAGCAAAACAGACGTTCGATTCACTCTTGCAAATAGCGTTCGAGATTTTGCGTAAAACAAAAGGATTTCCGGGGTTTTTCAGATAAAAAAATAGGATTTTCAGATAAAAAAATAGGATATTCACAAAAGGTGTACGAGATTTTCTTGGAGAGATTTGCCCCTCGAGCAAAACAACACTATAATAAAACATTTGATGTATTTTCCACATTTTAATGCGGAATTTTACAAGATTTTACATATATAATTTTACAAAAGTCATTGGATGGTTTCATAGATGGATGGTTTTGAGTACCATATTGCAATCTCTAAAATAACCCTTTTCAACTGATCCATACATTATAATTCTCTGCAATAGATTACACCATATGAAACAATGATGACCTTTAACAGGTGAGCCCATGCCACCGGGCGTCTGGCAATTGACGCACCGGGCGTCTGGCTTTTCAGATAATCATCAATCATTTGATTATCGCCTCCAATACTGTGGATAGAAAAGAGAAAAATTAAAAAAGAAACATATTGATTATAATGACACAGTTAGCAGATAAAATCAACTTCGACAAATCAACTGTCACTAGGTTAAATCTGGAACACTAATCTCAATGTTTAAGGGCAAGTTAAGCCATCCCCTTGTCTCTCTGGGAACAATGTTGGTTTATCATAAAACAATGTAAGAGATGAGGAATTAGGTCTTTTTGTGTGATTTGTATAATATTTGCCTAAACTACCAATATTATTCTGGGGGGGGGGGAGGGGGTAGTAATACTTGGGAATAGTAATAGATAGAATGACTAAATCTAAATATTTCCTGGTAAAGTCCGGATCGATTAGGCATCCTTCGTATTTCGATCGAAACAAACCAATAGTAAAAGTGCCTTATGAGGCCTGAGGCCATATGATCACGTATAGAATATTTGAATGCTATTCCCACGAAAACAACCAATGCCAAGAAAACATTTCTCACCTGGGCCCATTTGTGAATTTGTTCGACGACCGATGCAAAGACAGCACTAACACTTTCATCGATTAATGCTTGTAGATACTGCACGGCTTCTTCATCGCTGAGATCAAGCCTAAATTTGTCTTGCACCTGGTCAAAGAACACCGAAATATCAAAAACCTTCTCTCTTCTACTTAATTTTACCGCATTTCCTCTAATAAACGCCGCCCTCTGACAAACACCACCCTCTATTAAACGCCGCATCCAAAAGTGGTATTTTGTAATAAAGGCTGCGGCGTTCTTTAGAGGAAATACGGCAATTCAGTAGGCTCATTTGAAACCTAGAGATGTCGAAACAATACTTTACTGTCTAGCCATTTTGGAAAGCACTCTTCAGAAACCTTCAAGATAACACGGAAATTTTACACACTGAACAAACGTCTTAATTGTCTGGTAGAACAGTTCAGAATATGAAACATTTTCAACAAATTTTTTCCACTTTTTTGTACTATCAGGAGTAGCAAACAAAAAAGTAGTTACACGATGTGTTCATATTAAGTGTATTTTTGAAAAAACCTTTAAATGTCACATTAATAAGGATATCAGAAAATCCTCAATCAAGCAAAAAACATAATGACAAAAGTCCCTTGTTGCTAATGCAAGGAGTGGCAACTTAAGGAGATTCTGTTACAACCAAATTATTTTTCATCTTTAGCTCATTCGAAATCTTGAAAAACAGAACAAAGAAATATTGTAAATCGTGTCTTAGGGTCTGACACTGTATTTATTCTAATGAAATTCCTGCCAGCTTTGAACCAAGATTGGTTTTAGCGCTAATTCATCTCTGCGGATATTTGTGTAGTGCAATTGTGCACATAAACTCTCTTTTTATAAGAACAATCTTATAAGAACATGAGCCTCATTATTGGTCAAAAATTGAGAACAAGCTGAGGCTGAGCTACTGTAAAATGCAATTATGAACAACATTTTATCTAAAAAACAAGGATTTTTAGCCATGTTTGGGTGCTTTTTCGGTGAATATTCAAACTTGACGGCAAATGAAGGATCTCTCACTCACTTTGTTGGCAAATGAGGTCTGAACACCGCCCTAGAGCAAGAAAACCTTGCAGTCGCACTGCTTACACCGTATTAATCCAAGAAAAAAAAGAAAATAAAAACAGTCTGCCTGAACTTCAATTTACTGGTTCTTATAGAAAAGAGTGTAAATACCTTTTTGACAGTTTTGTCTGGTTCTAGGGCAATGTCCGGAACGGTAGCATCAACCATTAAGGCAAACAGATTTAAGATCAAATTGGCATATCTAGCAGAAAAAACAAAAAACTAAGAAGTAATTGAGAACTACGTTAAGAAAATATGAAATATGAAAATATGAAAGACCTGTAGCATAACGCAATTCCCGGCCCTTTTCATTCGATAAACAAGGCCCTAACCCTCCCCTCTCCCCCCAACCAAACGGGACACATAAAATATTTCAAATCTATATTTTTATTACTTCGCTCAAGTTCATTTCATTTCTAGAAAATCTCAAAGACCTTCAACTGAAGCTTCTATAACTCAATACCCCCTGGTTAACGAGACAAATTTCATTTTTGCATTTTGCTACTGTGTTTGGCATGCTCTACAGCATTGGATGGGACCTTCTTGCAATTCAAAAATAGGGACCCCGTTTAGTTTTTTTTCTTGGGGCCCCAGATGCCTCCGTGACGCCACAGTGAAAGACGTTAACATTTTTATCAATAAAAGATATCAAGCAATCCAACTTCAAGAGGCATTTATGAGGAAATAACATAAAATCAATCTCAGTTTGTTAAATAACTGTCTGATTGTAGAACCCTCCACTTCCTCACACATAAACGTTGTAAGTTACTTTGTATAGGTTTTACAAAGGTAGCAATTAACAAAACTTTCAGCATGTTCTCGTTCATTTATTTTTACGTTTTGCTTCGTTTTAAGGTTCTGTACCCTTTGTTAATTCAGTACTTTTGGCTGTTATATGTTAGCCTACATCGCATAAAAAGAAGAAAAATCTGTCAAACACGTTTCACTTCAATTATTTGGTTTTTGAATATATTTACGAGGTATACTTTTCCAGTCACAGCAGATTTCAGCCATGTCAGCTTTCTTTCAAGGATATATTTAATTAGCCTTTGAAGATAAATGCCAGCTTAAACTGTTGATTAAAGAACCAAATAGGTTTTACTACCGAAATGGGCTTTCCTTTTAATTTGCCCTTGCTAATGCACAAAAATCTGAATTTGTAATCGACTCCCTTTCATGTTTCTCTTTAGTATTAACCAAATTTTATTAAAAACCTCTTTAGTACAACTTTTGAATGAAACTGCGCCAACAACTGTCTGGTTCAAAGCCAGTTTACTCCCTGAAAAAAGAATTATGCAACCGGTAAGAAAGCTCATTGATATTTACTCCACAGATATGCAATGCCATTCGTTACCTTCGAAGATGCAGAAAAGCAGTGTAGCAGAGGCGTCTGAATTCAGGGTAAAAATCACCAGTGGTTCCACCCATCGCTTCAACCTGGCAAAAACAAACGTTGCTTATGCAAATCAATTACTTCGTGTAAATTTTAAACAATCTTTTTCGTGGTACAAAGTTAGAAATGCCATTGAAAAAAGCAAATATTTTGAGTCATACTTAAGGTTTTTGTCTGATACTCTTCAGTGTATAAAAGTCACAACATAGGTCGAAAAATCACGTAAATTGTATTTAATGATAATCTTTCCATTTGGGGAATGGGGTGAACCAGAGATATTTCAGGTCCAAAGAACGTCTCGATTTTTAACATTAAAGAATCAGAATTTAAGAAACATCTTCAAACAAATTCAATTTTCACAGGAATGCTAAATAAAGAAAGGTTGTTTAACCACTTTATGGCAGTAAAAAGAATATAAGCTGTCAATACTGAAATTTCACGATGAATAAATGAAATCAATTTTAGGTAATCTTTTTTGCTAGGAAGACTTGAATCAGAAAAATAAATTGGATAAAGGCTGAAAAGATAAGGAGCCATTGTCAGCATTTTTGCGATGATTGTAGGAACTTTGATGAGAAAAACTAACAAATAAGACGAGAAACCAAAACCATACTGCTAAGACTTAGCACAATCTTCTTGGGCTGAACATTACAAATCTATTTAAATACTGAAATCCAATTACCATTTCTTTACTAAGCTTCATCGGTGGAGGAAATGGCTTTGGATCTCGTCCAAGAATATAACCAAAGTCAATGTGAAACAGGCTGCCTGCAAAGCGAAGGAACACACAATAGCAATGTTCTTAAAGTGATAGAAACTACGATGATAATGGTAAGGCTGCTACCGGCCGAAGGATGGTTTACTCAGCATAAGGTCCAAACATTTGATTGGCTAAGTGACTTGAATTCTCCATGCCTTATGGACCAGTCCATGTTCAAGAATTTGACAGGAAACGAGCTTACACAGTTAGATTTAGGCCTATTTTTAACCTTTTCAATAATCATCAGAAAGAAATAATAGGCCTATATCTAGCTGCGAGGTGCGTTTGTTCGTTGTCTGATTCACAGTCAGGCATGGAAAATTAAAATCCCTTGGCCAATTAAAGAATTGGTACATATGCTGCCTTGCCGTATGGTGACATAAACACAGGTTCTCTTGATATCAAATTACTTCAATTTGGTCTTGGTTCTTAAATTCATCAACTAAGCAAAAACAACAATAGGTCTGAAGTAAAGTAACATTTTTGTTTTTCAATGACCATATCGTAGACAACTTGTACCAAGCCAAATTGCATACTTAGAGTTATTGCTCTTTTTATGTCGTTATTTCAAATTACATGGTCCAAATTGAAAAGATTCTGAAAAATAAATTTGACGACGTCATTGCTTTATCGGCCTTTGAGGAGCGCCAGTTTACCTGATTTGGTAAGCATAAGATTGTCCAAATGTCGATCGCCAACGCCAAGAATGTAAGTTATTACACAGTATCCCGCTGAAAGGAAAACATGAAAAACGTTTTGCTTCTTGCAATAGTTCAGATATAAAATGTCATGAGAACGTACAAACTCCAGTATAATGTATGATTCTCGAGGCAAGATTGTGACTTATCCTTGAGGCCAAAAACAAGTGGAAATATTGCAAGTGGTCACCAAAGACGATGTAAGTGTAAAAAAGAGTTAAGAATACGAAATTCTCTCACAGGCTGCAGAAAACATAAGTTGGATTCTTCAGATATAATCTGCACAAACATATGGGTCCCGACGAAGTGGAGCAGGGGGAAGGGTGGCCATGGCCTCCCATATTTTTGCAAACATGAAGCTTTTTCAAAACCTTGTGTTATGGGTGTTGAATATTGCCCCCCCCCCCCATTTTCCAACCTATGTCAGCGCCAATGAACATTGCAGCGCACGTTGCAGAGGATGCTATAATTTGGAGAGAAATTCTTATGAAATCGGAGAAAGACCTCTTGGAAAAGATATATAAATCACTTAATTAGCCTACAGCACGAAAACGATAGCATGCAACAATCGAAATTGCCCCTATGACAAAATTTAGATAATAAGAGAAAACATGGATATAATTTTAAAGGAGTAACAAACCACAGCTTTTGATATACGTGTCCATACAGTCGGGATGGATCCCGTAAGATGCTCCTTCCATAGGGTTATGCCTTCTGAAAAAGTTCTGTAAAAGGAAACAAGATAAAACATTTTCGACTTTTTGACTATTTTTTCACGGTAAGCATCAAAATTGAATTTTCAAAAATTATAGAAATTCTTTTAACCAGAAACTATCTAAAATCAAATTTCAGAGAAAATGCAAAAACCTCCTTACCCAGATTGGATATTTTGCTTTATGGTTTTCCAGGCTAAAACTGCTATATGGTTATCCTCATCGAAAAACTCTATAGTCAACTCTGTCTAATTTGAGCTTGTAAAATTGTAACTTTTGCTAATTCGAACGAGCTTCTTTAAAAATATGCCTCTTCAATTCAAATCTTTGTAAATCAAACATTTTGCAATCGAACGAATTGAATCGATTTGGTTTTATATTTGAACTGCAAAATTTAAAAAAATAATTCGTACTTGTATGCTGCCGTCAGCTGAAAGGATTTCAGCCACTGGTGTTGAATTGATGAACTGTACAAAACCTGAAAATTATGGAAAGAAAAGAAAAGAATCAAAGAGAATATAGTAAGATTCTGGTAATTAAAAGATGACTAGATTCATAGAACGTATCCAAAATTTTGCAACGTTTTGGTGTGTAAAAAGGACGGGCCTATGTTGCAACTCAGAGATTCACACTATGTTGCAACCATCAAGTCTTCTTTGCACAAAGCTGACAAAAATGACAGAACGTCAATTGATCATTCAATGAGGCTAATGAGAACTAATTTAACAATCGAAATAAAAACAATCATGTAGACAAAAAAGGAAGTTCAATTCATTGGCAGAAAACGAAAATCACATATTTTGCAGACTTTTTTTGCAAGATAAAATATCTGCTGTCGTAAAACTTCGCAAAGCTTCAAACCAGTAAAAACACAATAAATGGACGATTGGCAGGAACAGCGCAAGTTGACGAGAAGTATTTCAACATAAATAGATCTTGCTTGAAAAATCAAAATTTAATAATAAAGTAAAATTTAACTAATATTTCAACCTGTCATATGGAGCTTCATCAAAATTTGTGAAGGAAATGGGTTGGAAAAAATAAAGAGGGTCATTTTTAAATATCTAGAAAATAGTTGCGAATCAATACAAATTTGAGATTGAAATCCACACCATATTATATAAATTAGCAGCAATATTTAGTTTACAATAAACTTAAAAATATTGTTTCATTTTAACTATAAATGCAGTTCTGACTATGCCAATTTACTGACACAAATAAATTCAAATGACTAAAACAAATATCTTGTTTAGAGCAGGGCCTTACCTTGAGAGCTTCCAGTTGCCAATACATTATACGGGGTCAACTTCAAATCCAGGTTCTCTCGCATAAGCAACTGCAAGAGGATTTCAATTTGTACTAATAAGAAAACGTACTTTTACTTATGAATGGACTCATGTAATTGTAAACAGGGCCGCCGAGAGATTACGGAGGCCCTGGGGCAAAACCGAAAGACGAGTTCCCTGCTCTTCAGATTAGCTTAAAATCCATCTCAAAATATTTCTAGCAGTCATTTCTTGCAATTGTTTAGAACGTTTCAATATCTTAGGCATATTCTTAAGATATTTTATCAATTCCATTTCTAAAATGGAATTCATTACTTTATGAGGCCCCCTAGACCTCGAGGCCCTGGGGCAATTTCCCTTTTGCCCCCCTCTTGGCGACCCAGCTTATAAATTGACATTATGGAAGTATTTATCCTAGAAATACTCTAAAGGCACATCTTGCAACTATCTGATGTGATGAAATCATACTAGGGTCATGTTTCATAACACCCAAAGAACGATTTTGCAATTTTGCTTTAATCAAGACGCAAAAAATTCCGTAGAAAGCAGGACTTCGGGAAAATATTTTTGCTTCAAATATCTGAAGTGGAACCCAGTTTACAACGATAAAAATCTATTCTTTCCATTGAAATGCATCTAACTGAGACAGGAGTGAGAGCATCGAGTGATCATTGGGTATCAAAACAAGTTTATGATAAATTAGGTACCAAACAAAAGATTTTCTGAAACTTTTGATAGACCCGTGCAGCATCATCTAATTAGTTGATATATCGAAGTGGCTCAGGAGGGTCTCAAGTTGAAACAGTAGATAACTCCCTATTCAAACAGTTGCTCAGAACGGACACATTCATACTATAATTTTATGCGAACTGGCAAAAAGCTCTTCCTTCTCAACTCATTAGATCTCGATTCGTTCTTCCTAAGGCGCCGTTAAAATGGATCTTTTCTCAGAAGAGTCACTCACTTTGTCCATAAGGGTGATAATCTGAAGAATCAGCTGATCTTGTCGCAAATCGTCGCCATTTTTGAAGATGGCCTAAGTGAGGATAAGAATGAAAAATAAGGAAGTTGTAGCATGCGATTAAAGATATAAGAAAGTCTAGTGCAGTAAAATTAGAAATATTAAAGTTCTTATTTAGGGTTTTTAATGAATTTTATAGAGATTAAACGAGCGACAATATTACGATTTTACAACATTAAGTTGGACTAAACACGTGAAACCAGTTGATTTGAAGTTCTGTGCATTATCGCGCTCATCGATCAACCCAAACAAAATGGTTTTTCATGATAACATTTATCTACAAGGGTTGCAACTAGCCTTTTAGTGTGCTTACATAACTACACGAAGAACTACAGAGCTACGATGAAGGCAGAGGAAATTACATGATTATATGGAGTAGAGATTAATAATGAACCAGCTCTCTAGATAAAAGAAATACACTCATTTTTTTATAAGAAACTGGCTATAAGAAACGAGTACTGGACAGTCAGAAAAAATTAAGAAACTTCAGTACTCGAAGCAAAAAAATTAAGAAACTATTAAATCGTGATAAAACTGAGAACAACGAAATTTTGTAAAATACAGCATCAGAACGGAAGCGAATCTCTTGACGTGATAAAAAAAGTCACGAACATTTCATAACATCATTCATGACATCATAATTAAGAAACTTATAAGAAACAATGAGTATTGAAATTTCCAGAACATTAAGAAACTGAAGTACTCAACATCGACCTTTGTTTCTTTTAAAAAAATGAGTGTAACCCAGACAGAGCAGCCCCCTCCCCAGCAAATGAAAGCAAGGAGACTAGAAGACTTAACAATAAGAGCAACAGTTCTAACGTCCATGTAAGAGTATAAGTAATAAAATTGTCTATCTGAAAACCTGCCTATTTTGCTTGAATATAAACAGATTCAAATCCATCTATCTGGCTACGAAACACATCTTAGGCCTACTAGTATACTGCAAATCACCAAAAGGGACTCCCAAAAAAAGTGGAAAGCAAAAACTGGGAACACCGTTCTGATGATCTAAAATACAGGATAACTGAAATTAAGTCTTTGAAACTATAGTTTTTGGCACAAAATGTACAAGTTTCTTTTGAGCAAAGATCCTGTCCCTGAAATAAACCAAGTCCCTTTGGAGACGACGTTGAGCTAAAAGTACCGCAAATTTTTTTATAACAAGACGAAACAAATCAAAATTTGCTATAAACAGTAAGAATACCTTGGAATTAGCAAAAAAACTCCTAGTTTCTTATGGAAATAAATCGAAAAAATTTCAACTCGAGTGTTTTACTCTGATTTGTATTTAAACTATCGAAATACGAATTAAAAACCATTTTAAACCATTTTGAGCCAACAACACAACTACAAATAAAGGAATAAACAAGAATAAACAAGAGACTTACAACATATTCTTTGTTTTGCACAGTGCGGAATGTCAGTTTCATTGGCATCAGAGCAGACTTGAACAGGGTCACCTTGTCTAAAAACAATAGTTCAGTTTGATGATGCGGGAGCTGATGACGATATAAACAAAACAGATTTGATCTTATTTCTAACATAAAATTCATTTCATGAGTTCTCAGTAATAGGTCAAATATGGCTCAATTCGGATTTACACCAGTATTGTATATTAACCCAATTTATTACAATTATTGTTTAACGGTCGGTAACAAAGTGCTCGATGTCGTAAAGGCCGAGCTGTACACGGTTTGGTGTATAGGACATTAATCAAATACACAAAGTCTCCTACATAATATCTACGAGCATTGAAATACCCGATACATCTAGGAAGAAGTTTTAACAGTTGCCTTGTAATCGCAGCATAATGGGATAATCGCGTCTTCAATTAAACACATGGAATACGATAATACCTGCGGAAACCAGCCCACGTCATGTAAACAGGTCCTTAGAGCCGTCCTGTTCTATACACCAAGAGTGTATCCAATCCCTTTTTACAAAAGTTTAGTAACCATGTTTTTAAAGTAAATCTTTATCAGTAAAAGAGATTCTGCTATCATTAAGGGTCCTCATAAATTACAGTTTACAAAGTAAAAAGACATTGGACAATACTAAAAACTGCATCAAATAAGAATTGAGGTGTTTCTTTACTTAAAAATGTCCTTAGGCACAAGTTTATTCCACTCTCTGTCATTTCCTTGTATACCCTTGCATTTATTTGAGTTGAAGACAATAAAATCCCGTCTATTTTTCAGATAGTATAAGCGATAGACTTTTTACCTAGACTATAGCATGATACTAAAGAAAAATGTTCAAACCTCTTGTACACAAGAAATGAAACATTACATACAAGCTCGTAGCCAATATTTCTCCAGAAAGAGTCGTTTCTTCGGCCAAAACCCCACTCGTAACAGTAGAAAGAGAAAATTCTACAACATCATTGTATACGGATACCGTGTTTGTTTCTAAAGGGAGGGGGCATCCCCACCCCTGGGCATATGCAATCGCCAGTACTTACCAGCGACGATACCCTTGATTCTGACGTCAGGATCCAGAGGCAGAGGAATAGGCTTGAAGCTGACGAGTTCTGGAACATCCACAAGAGACTGCAGCTTCTCTATCTGATTGAGAAAGCAAATTTAACGGATAAAATCAGGTTGGTATGTTACTAACAAAGGATATTTTATATTTTAGCTAGTCTCTCTTGAGTAGTTACAGGATATATTCTTGACAGATTTGTAGGGCTACCTTCTTTGGTACAAAAATTGTAAGGACAGACACATATCATTTAGCCTTTGAATCTCAACGTTTAAAAAGAGGAAAGTTCTTCTGGTAATGTATTGAAGAACGGCATCATTTATGCAGCTTCACCGATAACGCCAGAAATATTTGTGAGGAACTTAACTAATAGAAAAAACAGTAGATTTCACATTGCAATCAGAAGTAGACAACGTCAAAAAAATATAAAAAAATTTTGTTCTAATTTTACTAAAAATTATTACTTCTCTCTGTCTACGCTAATTTTAAGATTGATAAAAAGATATGGTATCAAAAAGCACGGCAAGAAGCACACTTTTTACTGCACAGACGCACACGTTCGAAACGCTAAATTTTAACTTGTATAAAAGCTTCCAGCAACGATTTTAGGCTCCTCCCCAAAACACCGTTGGGGATCTTTGAACAAGCCAATCAAAGCATGATCAATAGAGAAAACCTTGTTTGGAAGCCCATTGTTCTGTTCTTTTGTTCTCATCTAAAACTTGAAAACACTTTTATTCTAACCACGTGACCAAAGTAAGGGGACAAGATGAAACATTTTCTCATCTCGCAATAGCAGATACAGACAGTTTCGTTAAGCCCAGCGCACACAGGCGACCCGTGTGTTTCAAAAAGAATGGTATTTGGGCTTTTGACAAAGTTGCTCATTTGCACGGGTCACAGACAAAGATATTTTCCGTTTCAAAGTCTGTCTTCGCGATTAAAAATGCTTACTTTCAAAAAACCATTTCTTAAACCTGAAAACAGATGATAGCTGATCAAATGTGGATGCAAAAGAAGTTGCAACTGACTAATCTATTGCTTTTTTATCCATCAATTTTTCAACTAATGTCTCTTCGTTGAATATACTTTTGTTCTGTCGAAATAAAGAACGAGATACAACTTTTTATTTTCTTGGGGGGGCCTTTCTTGGGGGGCAGCCCTGATAAATAAGTGTAGCAAAAGCAATATTTTACAAAAAAGATATTTTACTTATGCTACTTGTTTTTTGGGGGGCCTCTGGCCCCCCGGTATCTCGGTCCTTAGTCCAAAATGATGATGCAGTGGGCGCCTTGTAGTATGTGGCAAATAAAAACATCCCCAGATTCAATATGACGCTTAGAATAATTGTTTACAGTTGTTCATCGAAGCAAAAAATCTCGCCATTTGCGCTGCGAAATTCTAAAAATTCTTACTCCCGAGTAAGGGTAACGACAACAGCCTTGAACAGCACAATATGAGCTGACCATAGTTTTAGATTGTAAAATAGATTAGATTGGATTGTAATCAGCAAAGAATGGATTATAAAATTACCAACAATTTTGAGAAACACAACAATCCTATACAGTCCTATTCAACAACAACCCTATACAGCTGTTTGCATGCGTCTCCTTACTTAGATCACGTGATTGCAATAAACACGAACAAAGAGTTAGAATAAAAGGCTTCCAGACCAGAGTTTTTCTATCGACTATGATCAAAAGGAAAAACTCTCTGCACCTAACCAATGACTTAAAACCAAAATTGTTCAAAACATCAGAGGAGCCAAACTATACTCAGAAACCGGCCTAGATTTCTAAAATACATCTTACTTTCTTCTTCCTGTTTCCACTGAATTGATGAACTGTTTTAACTAATTCTGTAATTTTCTCTAAAAATATCTGCTCGTGTCCCAATATGCTACGACGTTGTTTGCACTTGAAGTCACCCTGAAATGTAGAAAAAATTCTCCAGAACTCTTTGATGTTGTGGCATCAGTTGAATACAGAGCATCATTTGTTAGGGCACCACACCCTGGGGACTTTGGACCATTTGGGTAAAACTTAACCTGGGGTATCCTTTCGGGGCTATCATGGCTTTTTTTCTGGTTATAACTTTATGTAGATAAGTAGTCCCTCCCTGAGGGCAATGGCAAAATCTCTGTACATTCTGATAATATGTCTTCTCTAAATACTCGATGTAGAAGGCACGACGGAATTTTGCATTGCCAATCCATTTCATTTGTATAACGGTGGAATGCCTTCATTACAAAGTCCTTTGGAAATCAGCTTCTGCTGAAGAACAACCCTCCATAAAAGGGTTCAAAATATGAAAATTTTGAAATATATGAGATGGTTAGCTTTCGATGAATCTGTGGCTTATCTAGAATGACTGAGAATTTTTGATGTCCTACAATGAAGACCAAGGTCCTGCTCAAATTTTTTGTCCACCCTTTTGGACATCTCCGTTTTCCAAAGTTTTGATGCAGAAGAAGAAGCGGATACCAATATAGGCAATTTGGTATAATTGAAAAAAATTCAGTTTGATTTTTAAAATTTTGTCCAATGTGCAAGCCTTTGCTAATGCAAAATCTGAAAACCGTCTGGGGAAGTTGAGATGGGCCATAATGAAGTACTTTTCTTCTGACTCAAGTCGAGAAATCCAGTCACAATAGGCTCAAGAATTTAAGTACCTACAAACATATAGGACAAGGGTTTCAAAATCATTGGGCAAGTAATATCGTTTCTCATGAAGTTGGAATCTTCCTGCGTTAAAAAGCAGAAATTTTAGAAAATTTTTATCATTATTCCAAGTTTATACGCTGCGGAGTGTCAGACAAAATTTAACTTAGCAAAGCACGTTTTCGCTAATCCGAGCTTCTTTCAAATTTCGTTAACTGTTGAATAGTTAATCGAGCTATCTCACTTTCAGTTCGCTAAATCGGTCCTTTCCCTAAAGAATAGCACGAAAAGAAAGCAAGTTTCTTTCAGACTCAATATAAAAACAAACTGCCTACCGCCAACAAAGCTTTACTGAACCTCTTCATTACACTGACGTAGAGTTCAGTTACTTTCTCATCTCGGACACCACTGTCCGTACATTCAACAAGAAGGTACCTGTCCGGGGCACAGAACAAACATTAAAGACATGAATAATGATGATCCTCAATGAAATTTATTTTTTGATGTCGGTCCTTGCTTCTTGCGCAAAAGATTGTGGTTCTGAAAACACTTATCAAAAAATTGCTTTGAAAAAGCAAACATTTAGTAAACTAAAGCTTTTCGTCTGACACTTTTCAGAGTTTAAAACGTCAGAACATAGACCGAAAACTCTACGCTAGGAAATATATATACCCAGTTGTGGATCGAAATAGGCCAATCAGAAACACGAGCACATGACTGTTGAGGTTGACCAATCAGCCACCTCGGTCTTGCAGATCTAAAAGTACAACTAAAACCCTTCGATTCTGCTATCGGGCAGCATATACTGGAAAACCCAGATTGTGCAAAAAACTATAATGGCGACATGTTTCGGATTATTGGTAAAGCCCGATCGTCGTTCCACCTAGCAGTTTTAGAATCAATCTACATAAGCATGAAAACGTCGCTACTGTGTAAACAGAAGGAGTTCGTTTTCACCTTAGGACTCCATTGGTAACATTCTAAATAGGCAAGCGGCACTGATTGGGCCGCATTTATTACTATAGACTTTCTAAAATACATCCCAAAGATTAATTTTAGGGTGACAGTCAAGAATTTCTAAACCCAACATTTGGCAAAGAGTTTCACTGAGGATGAGGCCTAACTTAGTACTTGTTTTTCTGTTCTACAGGTTATACTGACCAAATCGTTAGGACAGGGTCACACGATAACACAGAAGCAAAACTTGATCACTAAGAAGTTTAAACCTAGATCCAAAACAGATGTTGCCTTTTCCTTGAAGTCATTCGCAAGTTTTCCACCACCTTTGGTGTAACTGAGGCGGAACCATTATTTTCTCAAAAACAGTAAAAGGAAATTCGCTAAAGATAAGAATGGTATTGATCTCTTACCAGAAGAAGAAATTAGCAATTTTATCATCAGAGCAGGCTCTTGAAACCAAAAACGATGCCAAATCAGATTCCTAAAATGTAGATACAAAAGTTTACTAGCAATAAAATAAATCAAACTTGGGGAACAAACAAAAAGAAATAAAATGTCGAATGAATGGTAAATACTACGGGAGAAGAGCCAATAACAAATTCCTACAAAGACAAAGATACCAGTATGGCAAAAGACATCGAAATTTCATTTCTAATGCGGAGAGTGTATACGAAAATGTCACACACTAAAGCTCTGGAACAATAACAAAATACCATGCTCCCAACAGTAAGGTAAAATCAGTGAATGTAAACTTTACATAAATTGCAGAGTCCAAAAAACATTACAGTTCCATGGGAGTGTGCCAGAGGTAGGTTATCCATCGATGCATTTTGAGGAAGGCAAATGAATGATTTGATAACAGTTTTTAAAGTGAGAGGAATTCATCTTTGCCCTTGAACTCCGCTCAAAGTGAAAAGCTCAAAGATTATTTTAAAGCATAGAAACTTTTACTCAAAAGATGCAAGTAAAATTTTAAGAAAGGTAAGTAGGGCCAAATATCATCCAGAGCGTTATCTGAACTCTGGCTAAATACATATGTTATTAAAAAACAAATGTCAAGACTTTTAACAGCAAACACCAGCATGAAACATCTAAAAAGATGCTCTACCGTGCTCACATTCTCTTTTGTTTCCTCGTTTAGTTTGACTTCCATTTCGCCAAATTCTTTTCCTTGTACCTCAATACCTTCGGATTCCGTTGATGCTTCGCCTAAAATAACGTGCATAATATGTCACAACAGACTTAAAATAACATAATATATAAAGCTTTTTAATAGATTTCGGGGCACAAAAGGGGCAAGGGGCATGCCCAACCTTTTTTCTGTGAGATCTTAATTATGGGATACATTGTTTGCAACTGACAATGAAACTTTTGTTCTTTTATGGTCCTTCCCTGTTAATCTCAAGGCTGCCAAGCTCATTCGCTGAATCAGTGTTCTAAAACTGACTATCTGGTGGCTCAAATCTTCGACAAGATGTTTTTGTGGCCCTATATATGCTTCTGTCCACTGTAATAAAATTCAGTGCGGTCCAATAAATGCTTGTTTCAGAAACTGCCTTGTAGGGTGGAAACTTACATTCACGTAGATAATTTGTCGCTCGGTCTGCCTACATTTCTTAATATTTTCCCATTTAAACCTAGATATTCTGCAAACGTTTAACAAATGTGTAATTTTCATTTTTGAACTAGAGCAAAGGAAAAAATTGAGTTTCTTTTTACTACACTAAAATGACTTCGAAAACCCCTGTCTTAGAAAAACAATTCAGCCACTGTGAAATGGAACAATTTAGCTCTCTTATTAATTGCTAAATAGTGTCAGTTTAATAGAAGGTAACCAACATTTTGTAACAGTAAACGTAATGACATTACTTACTGAGAGGTGGTATGTTCGTCTCTTCATTTATATCTGGAATTTCACTTGTCTCCTTATCCTTTTCTTTTTCAACATTATCTTTGTCCTTCATCTGTTTGGCTTCGCTCTTGATTTCATACCTAAGCGCTTGCACCAGTTGCAAGAGGTAAAGCAGAAGATCCTTTGAAAAGAAACCAATTATATAACTGGTAATATCTCCCAAAGCTTTAATCAAGAACGTGAGACGAGCATCTTCAACAAACGGTAGCTTGGTCTTGCTGACTGGGTGCTGACTGGGTGCGTATTAACCTTTCGTGTTCTTTCATAAAAATTTAGGAAAGAAGACATTAACGTCAAGAGCAACCTTCTTATATTATCTGTATTCGTTGCTTGCCCTGTCAACAGACTACCAGACAAGTAGGCGGGTCTCTTGCTCTAAAGAGGTATACTCGTATTATGTTCAAATAGCTGTCTTACGAGATTTTTTCTACTATTTTACCTAGCGAAATATTCCAGCTTGTCGATCAAAACTCGCTGATTAAGCAAGGTTGGTGAAAAAAACAAGGGGCTCGTTGCCTCTAACTATTTGACCACTTTAGGGCAAATAAATTAATAGAAAAACTGGCACAGCATCATACTTCACAAGGGGTCGTATACAAGAGTGCTGTGTCAAATAAAATATCTTAAGCCCCGGTCAAACAAACTGAACATTTCACTGAGCAACGCTCACCATGCCTGCTCAGTAAAAAGTTCAGTTCGCTTGCTCTGCTTTGCTCAGCTCTGCTCAGTCTTGCTCAGTCCTTCTCAGCGATGTTTTATGGCGATCAAAAATGTTGAGAGAGTCATTAAACATTACTTTTGTCTGGGGTGTTGCTAAGCGATGTTCAGTTCGTTTGACCACCCTGTAGGTATTGAGCAGCACGCTGAGTATAGCTGAGCAAGGTTTGTAAATATTGAGTGTTGCTCAGTAAAATGTTCAGTTCGTTTGACCGGGGCTTTATACAAGAGAGCTGTGTTAAATACAATATCTCACACAGGAGGGCTGTGTTAAATACAATATCTCACACAGGAGGGCTGTGTTAAATACAATATGTTATACCTCGTTCGATGCTTGCTTTAGTCTCGATACTGCATACTGCCTGACAACTCTGTTCGTGAACTGCGGCGTGAGCAACTCCAATGCATCAACTGTGTCTATTGGATCCCATTTGTTGATCAGGTCTATTGCCTGTCAAAATTACAATACCATTCTATATATTAGCTATGTTAACTGTATTGTAACTGCAATGCTTACGGAAGTTAGTTTTTTGGACAGTGAGAAACTAGGCTAATCAACCCTGGTCACCCCTCTCGATGTGACCATACCTCCAGTGGCGTCGCAGCGGGGTGGACTGGGGAGGACATGTCCACCCCAGTTTTCCTAGAAGTCGATTTTCTAATTTCTCGAAACCTGTTGAAAAACCTTTGGGGGAGGGGGAGGAGAGTGGGCTGATCAGATCGAACTTGATTTTCACACTTGCAAAAAGCCACCTTTACAAAAAAGCTTCTTCAGAAGTTGCTTGCCAAGAGGTAGAAAAAAGATAAATAACTATACTAAATAACTGAAGGGCGTGGCTGAGAAAATTTGTTTTCGTCCACCCCAGTTCTTTGAGCTGGCGACGCCACTGCATACCTCGCCACTCCTCAAATTACAGAGAGATGGCGACTCTTCTTGATCTAAATAAAACATTGGTCATGTTAGTGACGCCAACTACAGACCTTTGGATCTGTAGTCCAAGACTCTGTTAGTGACTATAAAACTTGCAGAGACAGCTAGCTTGTGAGAATGGCATATGCTTGGGTGACGAACAAAGGCCTTCGACTGAATAATCCATCCCATCCCTTGTATTTGGAGTCAGAAAGCATATGCAAATAAATCAACTAATTCTGCTTGTGTTCTTTGGATCCATGTACATGAGGAGATTAGAATGCTAGAAGATTTTTGCTCGCCAACAGCATACAGTGATACCATTGGGTGAAGTGTGCAGAGAGAAAGTCAACCGAATTACTCTTCACTGTGGGGGATTCTACAGCGCGCATAGCAAGCATTTAGTTATGTTATGTTATATTCTTAGATATATTGCTATATTCACTTGAGGACTCGAAGTTGCTTAATTTGTTTTGTTATGATATTGTATTTACGTACTTGTCTCATGTTAATGTGTATGTGAGCGAAGTAAAGGAAACTGATATTCGTGATGTATTTAAAACCTATGTAAGACCTTTGTATCGGTTTAAACAGTAAGCAAATATAGGTTCCCTGATTTGACATGTTGATTAGCTGAGTAATTTAAATGAGTTCACAAAAGTACAGTAGGGCAGTGTTAGCGTAAAATGTGTTGAGGAAAGACGTGTAGAAAATTTGAGAAATGATGACACAAGGCGTACGTTTGAGTCTTCTTTGAAGAGATTTCTTGGTTTGTGGAGAAGTATATATGTTTCGAGCCAGCTTAATTGAGATAGATTGCGATCTATAACATTCACTACTATAGTATTCTGTGTTAGTGTACAGAGATCTTGAATTCATGATACTCAAAGCCAAAACAAGATCCTAAAACCTCTTTTCAACAAAAAATGGTTTCTTCATAGTTATGCAAGATACTTTCGTATGCTACAGCTGCACTGATAAGAGAAAATGTGGAAAGGGCCTACCTGCTTCGCTTCCAAGGGTTGGTTCCAATTAATGCACTTGAGAAATTTGGTTAGAGCCTGCAAATCAAAGAGATTATTTACTATGGTGTCTGTTTTAAGAAGATGTCCGTTGTAGGGAGACGTCAGCTCCAGGAAAGTTACGCCGTATGGGCCGGAGGGATGTGTCCCTTGAAAGGAGATGTCCGTTGCAGGAGGGTGTCCCTAGAAGGGAATGGCCATTGTACGGAGATGTCCCAAGAAAGGAGATGTGGGTAGAAGGGTGGTGTCCGTTGCAGAAAGATGTCCGCTGCAGGAAGGTATCCTTAAAAGGGATGTGCCCATTGTATGGAGATGTCCAAAGAAAGAAGATTTGCGTAGAAGGGAGGTGTCCGTTGTAGAAAGATGTCCGTTGCAGGAAGGAGGTGTCAGGTGTGTGTAGGAGGTATGCGCCGACCACTGCTCTCTATCGTTTAATTGAATGATTTTGAGCACTGTCTTCGACACTCAAAAGCGAACATGAATGAAGATGAAAACAATAGCCTCAAAATTACATTTTTCAATTATGTATGCCTTAATATATAACTCTGACGATATTTAGAAGGTCATTGCCTCATCGATGGCAGTTGTAATTCTGACGAAGGGCTTCAGCTCCATCACCAAACCACCCCATAACAAAAATCCTTATCTAAGAGATTATGTTACTATTTTTTAAACCAGGCTAATTTTTGGTCAGTCCGTTCCTGAATTATTATAATTTGTGTCTCTCAAAGTGCATCTACGGGATGCGTTTTCTGACAGACCGAAATTCTGAGTTCACAACTCAGTCCCCGATGATGATTTCTTTTCGTATTTGCAGATCAATTCGAAATGCTTCCAGATTTAGAAGCGCAACCCGAGAGGCTAAAACAGTACTTGCTTATCACGACTAGGACGCCTTTGAACCAAGAACAAATTGACTATAGCTTGAGTTTAAGAAACGCAAACAGAACTACAAAATTAATGACTTTTGTTCGCATGTTATGGCATATAAAGATTCAAAGCAGAACAAATCTTGGTCTAAACTTACATCATTTTACTTTTGGCAGAGCAAAAGTATTTGGAATTTGAATTATATCTATTTCAGTAGGATATCAAGCTTTCCAAAAAACTACACACTTTTATAAACTTTTATAATCTTCATTATCTTATATATTCCAGGTATCTTGAAATGATTCAAAAGCAAGCAAATATCAAATCTATGAGCAAAGAGTTGAAGTGCATGTTTTCCGGACACCGTTTACAGAAGAGTCACCCACAAAAGCTTTTGGCAAACATTTCCAAAAGGACTCTCTCTTGGTAAACATCAGTTAATAAAAAACCGAAAAGAAAGCTTGGAAAAAGCATGCCAGTGGCTCAACTGGTTTGTTTAATTTAGAGTCGTGTAGAAAATGTAAACTTTATAATTGTGAATTATAGATACTGAATTATAGAATTCTTATGATTTTAAAGAAACCCACTATTAAACAAGACTATAGCTAAAGAACGAAAAAGATAAATTTCAATTTTGATGCATTTTCATGTAAAAAATGCTATCCAATTGAAAAATAACCATTTGAAAAAAGGTTGTTTAAAGTTGTCATAGCTATCTTAATCCTACGCGATTAAGTTGCAATTAAAACAATTTAGGCCATCCTTTTATTCAAAAATCGCACTGACTTAAAGTCAATTTGATGTGTAAAACTTAATATTCTGTATTTAACCGCTTTTAAATCTCCGAAGACTCAATACAAAGGCGTGTTTTGCAATAATACAGTTAGCAAATAGATTTAAAACCAGAATGAAAATATAATAGGTTGATTGTTAAAAACACGACGTTTCGAGCATGTACTCGTTATCAAGTGTGTGCGTTTTTCACTTGATAACCAGTACATGCTCGAAACGTCGTGTTTTTAACAACCAAACTATTATATTTCCATTCTGGTACTAAATTTATTTGCTAACTGTATTATCGTTATTCTGGATGAAGTACCACACGCAACGTACATATTTCATTGTGTTTTGCAATACTGTCTTTAATATGCAAAGAGCAACACAAACCTTCTTTTGACTTGTAAGATAGAATCGAAACTGCCACACGAGATCTTTTTCTTTTTCAGTTAAGATTGTTGTTGGTGGGTAACTAACAATTTTCTAAGGAAAAATTAAAAATACATTTAAAAAATACAACTCTAGCTTCAAAAGACATGAAAAACATTACGATGATGCAGAATTGAAACAAGGGGATTTGTGACACTCTTATCCCGGGGTGCTCAGTCTGGGCTACAAACAATAAGCCTCAAAAACAAGAAATAGCATAAAAATATACCCGACAAATGATTTTCTTGCCCTGTACCAGGAAATGTTTGCAATTTATCCTTTTTCTTTTAAACCTTTCTCGAACTTGAGACCCCAAAAAATTTTATTACGCTGATAAAGAAATTGTACAATGACTCACCCAAACTAAAGATAAAATTTGCTCCAGATAAAATTTGCTCACCAAACTTAAGATAAAATTTGCTCACCCAGGGACGCCGGAACGACCAAGGGGCAAGGGGGCAGGCTTGAATCAAAGGGCAGTCAAAGGGCAACTGTAATTTTGTTGTTTCGATCTTGTGTAGATATCTCATAAATCGGCATAAGAAATACTTTTGGCATAAGAAATTTCTTTACAAGCTTTGAGAAATATCTCCACGAATGAAGCAGTACAGTCAGAATTTCATATGAGTCTTTTGATAATTACAAACGGCCGGTGTTAAGGGCGCTTCTATGGAACGGGCACGTTGGCCCCCCTTGCCCCTCGTATAAAAAGGCAACAGGGGCGGTTGACCCCCGCACCCCCCTCTCCGGCGTCCCTGGTACCACCGGATCTCAACCCTGGGTAGATCAAATCTTCACGGGAAGAGGGAACATGTCGCAAAGATTTACCTCTGGTGCAGATATGTTAACCTGGAAACCATAAATGTTTTGATCAAACTAAAAAACGCAACTGCAGAAAAAAGTGAAAAAGAGGCGGAACTCACGTTCAGTTGGTCTCTTATCGAAGCATTGGGTTTCAAATCACGTGACATAGTTCCACTCCTTACACTCCTTGTAAGTTTGTGATGCTTGTTTTCGACCGGATTCTCTTCCAACACTTCCGGGTCAGGAACGTTCACAATCTCGGGATACACCTTGACATACTCGATTAGATCTGCATCCTGGTTAGCGAAAAAAAAAATCATTGTAATATACCACTTTTTAGTGAGTATATGAAGATACAATAGCTCATGGTTTAATTAGGAAATTTTTCAATTAAGATCAAAATATGATATACAGTAAAGTAAGAAGCCTGCCAAAACTATTTAGGACGCCAAGCAATTTGCGTTGTCTTTTTATGTTTTTTCATTTCATTTCGCATGTATTACTACTTCTACTGACTCATCCCCCCCTCTCCCCCTCCCCCTCCCCCACCAAAACAATGTTGATAGCCAAGACAAATATCATAGAAGTCAAACAAAAATTCTCCTCAATCTTTTATGTCGATATTTGCAGGGATTTCAGGTGCAGTTTGCGATAATGTAAAAATTAACTGTAGGAAAGTTCACTATTGGCCTAATGAAATTCCGTGTTTCAAGGTTGATACAAAAAAGGGACAGAAAAATTAGCAACGAGCATTTGGCATTACACTAAAAACAAATAAAGAGTAAATGAGAAGAAAAGAAGAGGATGAGTTTCAAAGACTTCGTGAGAAGCAGATTAAGAATGGTGTCAAGCCAATGCGTAGTTGAAAAGTAGAGAAAGATACACAGCTTTTTGAGGATTTTGCAGCCATAGTTGATGTTTCCCAGAGAGATCGAACTGTTTAAGATTTCATTTGATAAAAATTGACTTTAAAGACTCAATTAAGTTCCGCTTTCTTTTATTACTGACAAGAGACCAGATTTATTCACTGGGGGCCACATGAAAATGGACTTCTTGTACAAGTTTATTTTCTTTAAAGCCAGTTCATTGTAAATTGTTATTCCATAGAGAATTTTAGTATGCTTTAAAAGAGCCCCATGTGAAATGAAAATTCTAGAGGATTTTAATCGCGCGGACAGTGAAAGATCTCAATAAACTATTAGGGGATAAATAACCAACCGAATCACAAGCTATCAGTAGAATTTCATCATAAAGACTCCCATTTTATTTACTATTTAGTCCTAAAAAATTGACCCTTTAATTGCTATTATTATGTAGAGTCAAATGTAAGACTTCAAAATTAACTTATAAATTAATGCAGAGAATAACAACAATGAAGCTAACTATCGAAGTTTCAAGGCGCCTAGAGATTTTTATAACACAACTCGCCTTTTCGAAGTAAATCATCGTGTATTCGACTCCATTCATGCAGAATCGAGGAAATTCCACCATGAGGTACATGAAATTCGAATTCCGCTTCTCCTTCTACAAGACAAGTTCAAATGTATAAAAACAACGAAATAAAACCACAAACAAATGGTATATAAAAAACCTATTTTACACATTTCGTAAACTAGCGACAGATGCTTTAAATTAGTAAGCAAAAAAGTCAGTGAAAAATAGCAAATATAAAAAAATTTATACTCGATTGAATTCATCTGAAACAGTTGCAATAAAAATAAAAGAAGAAACAGTGCAAGTTCTTAAGAAAAGTTTTGATGGAAACACAAAGAAATCTTGTCAAACTATACTGATTTCAAATACTTAAATATTTCAAAATTGTGCGTCATTTTTTTATCTCTACAATTTTTTGCTTTGCTTTTATTTCTTTTAATTTGTTTGGCTAATTAAAATCAAGTTTTGGTGCGACTTAATAAAAGCTTTTTCAACAAGAAAAATTTATCATTATCCAGGGTTCATTCCTTTTACTTTTTTTTGGTTTCCAGGTACCTAGGCCATCCTGGCCCCTAACCAATTTCTTTTTCTACAAGTACTTATGGATTGTACAATCCATGAATAACTGTAACATAAGGAAATAATCGGGTTAAAACACTCTAACATAGGAGCGAGCTTAGGGGAACGTCTGCTTATTTAAAAATCAAAGAAGATGTGAAATTGTACCGAATCAAGGGGACGAATTTTGTACACCATAAGAAAAATTGAAAATGAAGGGCTGGTTCAAACAAAAACTTTGAAAGAGAAATGTATTTGCTAATTTCTATAAATCTTTGACATTTGGGCATTGAAGCCTCGTTATTCGTATAAAAACCAAACGTGTTATGAAATACAAAATGAAAGTTGAATAAAACAATGGAACATAATAAAAAAAAAAAAAAATTAGAACATAATAAATAAAACATTTACAAAATTTGGCTAAATTGAGAAAGCATTGGGTTCTTTTTTAGCTATTTAATTGTCAAATTAAGAATAACGGGTAACAGAAATATCGTATTAAAATATAACACCAAGAACGATGATATCACGAGTGGTTAGAAAAAACTTTCTTCTCTTAAGGTCAATAACCTAAAATTGAAGCAACGAAACTAGGACTCAGCATATTGCAGCATATTGCAGACGAGATAAACATACCTCGTTGACCATTTCGATTTCTCGAAACGTGAGACGATCAAGCCAGTCGACCTTTTTCATTCTTCCTTTACGGTGTCTTTTACTCAACTAGAAGAACAAAGGTCAGGGTCATCAAAAGTCAAAGGTCATAGTCAGATTAGAAGGAGAAGAAGGAAAAATTAAACAACTGATAAACGAGATTAAACGAGATATATAGAGCTCTCTATCTGCAAATAATCTTTTGCCTGTAGAAATTATAGAAATCAATTATATTCCCAAACTTCAAAAAGACCAAAAAGAAATTTTGACCAAATTTCTCAAAAGTTAAAACTCAAAAATTTTGACCAAATTTCTCAAAAGTTAAAACTCAAAAATTTTGACCAAATTTCTCAAAAGTTAAAACTCATAATCCAGTTTTTCAGGAAAGAAAATTTTGAAAATACACTCTATTTCTTATTACAAACCGCGGCTTATGAATATTTAACAACAACCTCTTATATGAAGCTTTTAATCAAAAGTGGCTTATGTACGTGGGTAGATCTTATTTTCTCTTGGCTTTAATTTCATGCGATTAAAAACCAATCAGGCCATAGGCGGCCAATAAATAGGGACGGATACCGATCCAAGTAGAACTGTGGGAAACTGTTGCAAATCAAAACAGTGGGAACAGAGGTTTTTCCGAATCAAATTTAAAAATAAAATATGGCTAAAATGAGTGGAAACGATAAAAAAATTCGATCCACAACTGGGTATATACTTTTTCTGACGTTTTATTCACTGAGAAAAGGGCATTTAGTTTGCAGAAAAATGTTTGCTTTTTTAAACCCATTTTGCACTACCATAAAATTGTTTGCATTTTTAAAAACATTATAATTACTTATTTGTTAACGACATGAAATGTTGAAGAATATTTTCATTGTTTTTCCATTCATTTTTACGTTATCAATGAAAAAGATTGAAAAAACAATGAAAAAATTCTTCAACATATCATGCGAATTATAAAAAACAAAATAAATCTTTGGTAGCCTAAAAATTGGAAATTTCGAAAATGCCGTTACCTTGGCCAGTTCAACCATTTTGGCATCTGCCGAAGCTCCCTGTTTTCCGGGGGTCTTTGTTTGTTCACTGCCATCAGCTTCAACCCCCGGCCAAACACGCAAATCGTGTATTCCCTGGCGCAGGGTCCTGAAAAGAGAAGGCCAGCATTCGTTATTACATTTAACCATTATATACATCGAATATGTTTTATCGGAATTTAATACAGAATTTAATAATAAACAAGTATCGTTTTCCATCAATCTAATAAAGCCAAATGGCGATTTCTCCTCTCATTAAACAACTGATCATGTATAAAAAATGTACAAAAACACTATCATGAAATTTAAACGCAAAACAACATTAAAAGAAGAACAAAGAACATGTCTGAAACATCTCTCAAACCTGAAAAAACCTAAAGGCAGTGTATTAAAGGCAGACTGTTCATTTGCTGACAGAAACGAGGAATTAAATTGCTATTACAACGAATTTTCATTTCTTAACAAACATTTCTTTTCAAGCTCATACAGATATTTCACTGTCATTTCACAAAATAAAATTCCGACCAAAATAATCGTCAAAAAAATACATAGTTTTCATTTCTACAAAGGAGATCTTTTATTATTTGCCATTTATCAGTTATACTTATATGTCACCCTTCTCTAATTTAGAGGACCATCGAATTCAACAAGCAATACACTCTTTTTTTATAAGAACCAGTAAATTTAAGTTCAAGCTGAGTGTTCTTAATTTTTTCGAAAATCTGAGGCTGGATTGTTCTTAATTTGTTCTTAAATTAAGGGGGTGTAAGCAGTGCTATTGCTAGCTTTTTCACTCTGAGTTGTTCAGGCCTCATTTGCCAAGAAAGTGAGTGAGACAGCCTTAATTTGCTGACAAATTTGAATATCCACCGAAAAAGCACCCACACATCGCTAAAAATCCTCGATTTAGAGAAAAAACGTTGTTCAAAATTGCATTTGCAGAAGCTCAGCCTCAGCTTGTTCTTAATTTGTTCTTAACTTTTGACCAGTTTTGAGGCTCGTGTTCTTATAAAATTGTTCTTATAAAAAAGAGTGTATCCAATGAACAGCGCGACGTTTCGCCTGTAATTCTGATGGCTACATAAAAACTTATTCCATTCAAATCGCTTTAATTCATTGTTATCATGCCCATTCAGATAAAAAACTGCCAGTTCACAAATCATTATTCCGATCAAAGAAATCGTCAAAAAATAAATACCCATGTTTTCCAAACAACGAGACAGTCGTTCCACCCACGGGAACAGGCTTTTTGGAATCATAAACATCCCACACAGTGAGTGCAACCTAAAGGGTCAAAAATCGGTCATGGCTCGACGAAACATTTTAAAAGGTAATATTGATTACAAAGTAACACACAGTTAGAAAAAAAATTTACATTTATAAAAATCTGCTACCAATTTTTTGGGGTGAATAATTTAAAATTGGCATTGAAAATTCAAAAATTTTGAAACATCTTAAAGCTTTTCGTCGGACACTTTCGGATTAGAAAATTTCTGACGTTTTATACTCTAAACAGTGTCAGACGAAAGACATTAAATGTTCCAAATGCTTTTTAAGAAAGCCCTTTTTGAATTTAAATAAATTATATGCCAATTTGTATTGACTTCAGATACGGGTTTTCAGTTGATAGCTTAAAGTTTAGAATCAAACTTTTTGAGCCTGTTTTACAATCAAAAAGAATCTTAGCCTAAACGACTTCTTTACATATTTATTCATAAATTTGAGCCGAATGTCTGCTTTACTTTTTCATACAAAAACATCCCAATTCTTCATCAAAATTCAAAAAAGAATTCAGGCAAGTGAGCCGGTAAAATTTCATGTAAATTCACAAAGAATTATCATTTTTATTCAAATAATTGTTTGTAAGCATCGACAAAAAGCGATGTGTTTTTTATTTTTAGTCCATTTACTTTTGATCTGATGAAGCCCCGTTTGCCGGGGCGAAATATCAGACATAACTGATTTACGTGCGTTTGTCACTTTGCGGTGTTACTTATTTACTATGTTTTATAAACTTGGATGCACATATATGTAATGTAATATATGTAAAAACAAACTCGTAAACTGACAGGTCTTCCTGCTAGTGACAGTGGAAACAGGGGGTGGGTCACAAGCAGAAATTACTCAGCAAGTATCATTAAAAAATTTTCACAAATAAGCAACCCAGCAAGTCAATAATCTCTTCACTTCTTTTAAATATCCAACCCTCTGATGGAGTTTAGCTCCCAAAATTAGACCTTACAACAAGATGTGACAAAGTAAAAGAACGGCACCGGTTACAATTGCTGTTTCGGAGGATGGATCTTCAAATTGAATCAGTAATTAAATGATGTTCAGATTTCTGCTAGTGTGTATTATATAAAAGCATCTGGATTTAATCATGAAAACATTGATTAGGAAAAAGTGAAAAGAAAAAAGCAAGCAATTCTGGAGTGGCTACAATGTTGTGTAGTTGAACAAAGTAGTAGTAAGTAGATAGCTTTTTCCAGGGGAAATCAGTTGCAGGGGCAAATCTTTGTTTACATAAACAGGAGGACAGTGGCCTATTGTTTAAAAAATGGAAATTCACTGGGGTTGCAGGGGCAATTACCCCCTAGTTGGTATGTTTAAAAAGGCCCTGGGTAGGTAGTGGAAAGCAATGGTATATCCATATTGACATATAGGTGTTTAGGCAGAATGCTCACAACCCTCCCCACCCCTCCCTTCCCCCCTTCCCCTTCTCAACACTGATAAATCTGTTATGTAAGAAACCTTGAGTCTAACTTTCCAAAACTTTTTAATGTGGCTAGTTGAAAAACCACTTTATAGAGCCTTTTGTCCTGAAAGATAAATGTATAGCTCCCTGTTAGTATATATTGCAGTTACGCAGTTGCATCATGAAGGTTACATGTTGTTCCTGCTTCTGCAGCTCTGCACAATTTTTCTGACAATCATTTTTGTGGTCCTTTGCTGTGGATTGTATCTTTTCAAAATCTCCTCTGTTCTTTATATTGGGTAGTGGAAATGACCTTTCCATTGCTCTCAGTCTGGTGATATCCTTATTCAAAGTTGTCACAAAAGTGAATCCCCTCTACCATCCTGCAAAGTTAAATCTCATCTCCCCAACAGCTGGTGTACTGCCGGACAAACACAATATGTAACCAACATAAAATTGCTTATGTTGGAAATATATCAAAAAAGCAAAACTGTACCTGTGCATTTCTTGGAAGATCTTGATACTTCATTGGGAGTTTGAGCCACTCATTCCAGCTATAAAGCAAGATAAGGGTTTTTGAAATACAAGATTCAAATCGAAAAAAATATACTTTATATTCTTAAGGCAGTTAAAGACAGATGGCAGGTTCAAAGCCAAGTTGTTTGAAAGTAGATCAATTTTTGCAAATCATTCTGGGATAAATGCATCACATGATATCATCATTAACCAACAATGATACTCTAGTTGTTTTTCTTCTTAAAAACAAGTTTGGGCAGAGTTAAACCAAGCCATGGAAACAAGTCAGTTGTTTGTTATTGTTTTTACTGTTGTTTGACACAAGAAAACAGCACAAAAATGCAAAAGCAATAATATACAAGTTATGATGACCAATCCTCATTGGCTGTCCATTTTTAGCCCACACAGACAACTGACTTATGTACTTCTTTATCTGTTGTATGGCTTTAACTGGATAAATATGAGAAAATAACATACTTCCATCTGGTAGAAAAAGCTTTATATGAACTCCTCACAGGTGTGTATAAGGCCTTCCCATCAGCAAACAAAGTGCAAGTGACATAGAGATCAGGACATGATCTAAGAAAAAAGCAAGTGATTAGTTCAAGGTTTAATGACATTAAGTTTGTACTTGTCTTAATTACAGAACTAAGTGCAATAATCATGCATAAACCAAAAGCAAATATTTTGGAGACATTATGCTTATATCTAAAATAAATTGTGACCTACAGCAGTCACATCATTACAGTCCCACTGTTCCATACAAAAAATAACACCATTGTTTACCGTCCTTTGAACCGCCATACAAGCAGAAAACTGATATATCATATAATACACCCACGCCAAATTAAATTTTCACTTCTGTCCTAGCCAAATAACATGAATTTGATCTTAGTTATATAAATGAGCCAAACAATCTTTTGGTGGTACAAAACTTAAAAATGGCTTTGCAGGAAAGCAAACATTTTGAGTCACAAAGCTCTTCGTCTGACACTCTTCAGAGTATAAAACTTCAGAGCATTAATCTTAAGACACTGGATTAATATTCTTTAAAAATAAATACCTTTTCTTTAAAATTGAGTGTAATTGCCTAGAATTCTTAGCTGAAGCTCCCTGGGTTTCTGATAGCTGCTATAGCCCTGTATCAATCAAGCCAATTATGTTTTTAATATCTTTCATTATACAAACTTTTACAAATATTATTATACAAACTTTTGATAAAGTCCCGAGAGTTTCAATTGTGGATCTGCAATAAGCTCTTTGTAGTTCTTTCTCTCACATTTTCCTTCAAGTATGCCGCTGTAAAAACAATTAACTTAATAAGGGAACTGCATTTAAAATCAAAAATAAAATTGTTCTAATTGCAGTCTTAATTGTTTTGATTTTCCATTAAGATGAACTTTTAATGTTCTGAGTACAGTTTACTAAATTTTCTTAGGCCTGATGTGTGTGTGAGCCCAGCTAAAAATATGTTATTGATTTTTCCAAATATTTTTAGGATTTGTTAAGATTTACATTTTTCCTACAAGCTTGTGTAGTTCAGCAACATTGATCTTTGAACTTGGACATACCCATGGTTATCACAATTGAGTTTATCTTTATAACACAATATTTTCAAAGTAATTTTGTACCCTTTTACATTTCAGATTGCATTTATTCAGCTTTAACCCTAAAACAAACAGGGAATGCAGTCATGTAAGTTTGAAAGGATGTATTTTGGCTACACAAGTATCTGCAAGCAGTTTGAGTATCAAAAGCATGACCCAGATGGCATAAATGCACTAGCGTACCTTCAACACTGACCCCAGAATTAAGGGTATGGTAGTTTCCAATGAGATATCTAGTGTGCAATAGCAACATTTCAAATGTGTAAGTGTGCACTTTGATTTAAGTGTGCACTTCAATTGTGTATATATAGTGTGCCAACATCAAGGAAGACAAGAAAATTGACATAATATAGTACCAGAGTGATGATGTCATAAAAATATTTTTTTAGAATTTTTTAATTTTGATCCCTGAATCTGAAAGAGCATCATGAAATACTGCTAAATCTGCAAGTTAAAGGTATCACGAATTGGCTTAGATATGGCCAGATAAGGACAAGCTCTTGCCCCATCAAACCTCTGTAATTTGATCTTGGTTGATAACCTTATGAACCAGGCCAGAATAACAGTGATCTGTTAGCAAACTTAAAATCTTTCATTGGCCATACTTCGCCCAATGTTGAACATATCTAACTGATTTTGCATAATGAGGGGTATTTTATGCTGTTCTTTCAGATTATGTGGTCAAATTTAAGAAATTGTAAAAAGGTTTTTGATGACGTCACAATACAGTACTTTATAGATAGTTGTTTTGTATCTATCAAACTAGTGTATGTGAGGAAACATGATTCATCATTTGCCCTAAGCGATAGGACACACCAATGTCACACCCACATCTCAACATGTCACACAATTTTTTTGGAAAATATCGCGGGTTGTGCACTTACTTACCATACTTTTTCAGTCTGGCCCTTATGGCCGAGAGGGGGTACAAAATACAAATAGACATGTCATAGTGCATTGATAAGTGAAGTAAGCTCCGCCTACAGCATCCAGTTTGAGAAATTCATACGATGAATATAATGTATAGCCTTCAGGAGATGCAACACCACCATTTGTGATGCACATCGGTGCAAGAATTGTTATTATTCTTGCTTTCGGACCTCAGCCAGCACACACAATCCACCAAGGTTGCGATTGTTATTCACATATTTCATTTGCTCAATTAACCCTACATTGAAGAAAGAGACTTTAAGGACCTATACTTACATTTTAAGGGTCAGATACGAATCAATGTCGCAGCTGTAGACATAGTAAAATTTGTCGCTGACATTCACTTCCAAAGGGGAGGAAGCCATTTCTGTTTAGAACAACTTCGACAGGAGGCTCAGCTTGGTATTGAGGTAGTTCAACGATGGCTCCTGAATGAAAACAACGATCTGTCACATGGATCCTCGAGTTTGTTCTCATTAAGATATTTAGTGTAAATATATAAAAGAAAATGACACGCTGGGCTCGAGGTTTTAAAAAGAAACACATTGATGCATCATCTTGGGATGAGCTTAAAGGTACAATTTTTATAATGAAAAATACACCTAAGTTAGGAATGTAATTGTATCAACGTATGTGATGTGTATTTCTGTGGTGTGCTTAGCCTTTTTTGAGTTTCAGATTGTAGAATATAGAATTTCTTGTCATTGTACTTGTTACAGCTTGTTGCTATTCTCAAATATGTTCAAATACATGTCAAATTCTAAGTTTCTAATAGATAATAAAGATGTCAGATTCTCAGAGTTTCTGATGTCACTTTCTAGTTGATAAAGATGAGAGATCGAAAGAACAAGTCAGTGGTTCCAGAAAAATCGATAAAAAGAGTGATTTGAAAAAAGAAAAACAGAGAGAAGCACGTCGAAACAGAAGGAAAATGAAAAAGGTATCCAATCCAACGATCTGTTTTGAAGCTTTGTTGTATTGTATGAACCTTCACTTGTGGATTCAGGACGGAAGTTACATTTTTCGGAAAGATTTTTGTTAACTATTCTAGCGGTTACAAAGAAATTTCAATTCTAGTCAAAAAACATTTTGAAAGCACTCTAAAGACTTTTTGCCTGATACTTTCAAAGTATAAAACGTCAGAACATGGATCGAAAACTTTAAACTAGGAAATATATAGACCCTGTTATGGATTGAAGTAGGTCAGTCAGAAATTCAAGAACATGACTGTAAAAGTTGTCAAGTGATGACGTCAAAAAATCTATTTTTATAATTTTTTAAATTTTTTCCGATAATTGAAAAGGCATCATGAATGTCTGCAAAATCAGTTAAAGGTATCACGAATTGGCTGAGATATGACCAGATGAGCACAAGTTCTTGCCCCATCAAACCAAACATCTATAATTTGGTCTCAGTTCATAAAGTTATGAACTGAGCCAAAATAACAGTAATTCATTAGCAAACTTCAAATATTCTATTGGCCAAAGCTCACCTGATTTTTGACAAATTTAACTGATCTTGCGTATGTGGGAGTATTTTATGGTGTTCTTTCATGTTATGTGAAAAAAAATTGAAAATTCTAAAAAAAAAATTTTTTGTAACGTTACACTTGAGAACTCTATTGTAAATATTACCAACAGAATCCTGAGGTAAAAGCAAAAGCAGTTTAGAGCAATCACCAATGGTATTGTAGGCATTGTTAGTAGGACATTGTAAGCATAAGGGTCATCACTTTTCAATGCCCCTTGTACAAGCATATTAAGCAAATCATGTAATTGTCTATCAGCCTCCTTGAATGTCAAGCTTTTGAGTTTGAGGGTTGCCACTGTGAAATTTTGATTCCAGACCACCTCTGGATAAAGTTAATAACATTAATTTGGGTGTAGCAGAAATAAAAATATTCAAATAATCCAGAATTTCTGAATTTTTATTGTCATAGGTATGCTTTAGTTGTCGAAAACCAGGTCATTCTATAGCTGAGTGTCCATCATCAAAAGATGAAGATACCTCAACTGGAATATGCTTTAAATGTGGTTCAACAGAACATGCTGTTAAAGATTGCAAAGCCAAAGTATCAAAAGGTCTGTTTAAAAACATGACAAAAAGGAATTTTTTTAGATTTGAAGTTATGCACTTATTCAAAGGAGATAAGACGATGTAATATTCTCCCATTTATATGGATTTTTAGGTTTAGAAAGATGAAAAGTACAATTTATACTGAATTTTTTGCAAAGTGAGTTCATGGACAAGTGTTCTAATAGACATGTGTTATCTTGTTCTAATAATGTTTAAATTGCTAAAAATCCTTTCATATATCTTCAAGCCCTTGCTGTTTCAAGAGTAAATTGAAAATGCCCCAAAACGCCCAACCCTTTCATTTTGAATGATTTGATGACTTGCTATTTATGAAAATTGAACTCATGAAATATGATTAACAACAAAGAAAACCTTACTTATGAAATAACATTTAACAGAACTTATTTTTTTAAATATGTCATTCCCAATGTAATTCAAATTTTCAAGCAACCCCGTTGTGTACAGTTTGACTCTTGACTCTTGATATATCAACAAGCTCCTTTAGTTTGCTGGCACAAGCCATATTCATAATGTCATTTTTGTTTAGGCAATGAAGCTAAATTTATAATTTTGCAATTTTAGATGTATTCCCTTTTGCAAAGTGTTTTATCTGTGGACAAAATGGACACATTTCAAAGAACTGTCCTGACAACCCACGTGGATTGTACCCATTAGGTAAGAAAAATCAATTTCATGCATTAAAAAAGACTGGAATAATGTCTTTTATTTTAATTGCTGTCATTTCTATGCTTTTCAAGTTTTGAATAATTAATTTCTTCTTTGTTTTGAAATTTACAGGTGGAGGTTGTGCTTTCTGTCAGTCTGTTGAACACTTCAAAAGGGACTGCCCAGAAAACCCAGGAAACAAAAGAGTAGCTGACAAAGGTGAGAATTTTATTGAAATTGTGTACTCCTCTACTCAAATGTTTTTACTAAAATTGAAACTTAAATGTAGGGCTGCATGGACAATGATTTAGTTGCTGAAAAATAAACAAGATTCCATGCATCGAGTACTGCAGTGATGATGTCACAAAAAAAATTTTTTGAATTTTTTAGTTTTGACCATATAACCCAAAAAAATGTTATGAAATACTTCTTAATGTGCAAAATCAGCTGAATGAAATAAAAATTAGCAGAAATATGGCCACAGTAATATGGCCAGAATAGAAGTACACCTGAAATCTTTCATTGGCCATATCACACCAAATTTTGAACATATTTAACTGAGATTTATTTAACCAAGTTTTGCACATTGAGAGTCGTTTTATGTTGTTCATTCAGATTTTGTTGTCAAAATATAAAACAATTTAGTAAAATATTTTTTATGACATTGCATTTCGGTACTCTTTTAAGTAAGATTTAATTGCTGATCACTAGATCGAAATTCTTTCTTCTATTGTTGATATTGAGCTAGTAAAATAATTGCTTAATTTTTTCTTGTTAGGAAAGTCAAAAGGAATTGGAAAAAGACAGAAAAATGACCTATCTAGCGTTGATGCAGAAACTTTTACTGATGAAGAAAGTGAAGATGATTTGCAAGAAAGCATGCTGAAAAAGAAAAAAAAAGTTGTGAAGTTTTGACTTAACTGCAGAAGCTGGGCGATATCTAGGCAAGGTTGCTAGAAAACTAATTGGTTTATCTGTGCTGTTTACTGAGGACCTATTTTTAGTTAAGGAACAAGGTCTCATCAAACTTTTTGATGCATTATCATCAGAAGGAAGTTTCGAATTGTATGGTATAGGTTTTAAAGTCCAAGAAAGTGTACGCCCCACTTCAGGCCTATGGACCATAGCTTTTAACACTTTCTAAAAGCATTGAAATCAAGGCATGGCCTAAGCGTGATAGCTAACAATTTTTTGTTTTCAACAATCCTTTTCACGGTTTTATTCATCGCAGCACCACTTTTCCATGACTCTGAATGTTAACTTAGGCAGAAAATGAAAATGTACACTGCCTACCAAAATTTCTTGGAAGACCGATTAATTTGCGCTGTATTTCTATATTTTTCATTTCTTTTCCAAAATGAAACAACATCATCGAATTGGCCCCCCTCGAAAAAGCCCAAACCCCCTCGAATAAGCCCCCACTGCTACTGTAGATTCTCGAATTGGACCCCTCCATTTGATGATTTTTGCCATCTGAGGTTGCCTATGGCGTTTTATTGAATTACCACAATAAATTCATACTTTTGGTAGTAATTAATTAAACGCTCATAAAGAAATTCTTGCTAAAATGAACGAGGTATTTTAATAATGTCTTCTTAATATCTACAATAATTCTATAAGCCATCCCCCCCTCGTATAAGCCCCCCCCCCTCGAATAAGCCCCCATCCAAAAATATCAAAAAGGAATAAAATATCAAGAAAGGGCTAATTCGAGGATTTACGGTATCGTACAAGTCACGCGAAAAAACGTACTCCCTTATCTCCTACATCGTTGAGAAAATTAACATTCTTCTAAGGGAGAGAGAATAAAAAGCTACGTTTGTTCTTGAGAACTACCAAGACTCTTAGCAAGGATAATAGGTCCTCATTCTTCTTCGCGGAATTCTGCTGAATTGGATTGACCTATGCGATTACGTCAAATATTGTCTATTTTGAAGACATACTCCTAGTTCCGAGACAGGAATCTCAAATATGGAAATTTTTAGCAAAAATGGAATAATTTTGTCTTTTGTTTTCTAACAAAACTTAATCTGAACAAAAGAAGCTTCAACTTTTTGCAAATCAACCTGCCCCTGAACATCATTGTTGAACATTCCGAAACTTTACCGGAGACCTCTTAGGAGACATTCTGCTTAAAATTTCTTCATTTTAGGAATCTTGTATAATAAAATAAAGGCTATAATTCGAGTATTACTGCTGGATTTCTTGTAAATCTCCAGGTTTAGAAGTCTACCGCCATTTTAATGTCGCCCAAAGATTAAAAACAATAAACACAGTATATAAATCCTATGTTTGTTATCCTGCAAGCTTCTTATATCGCAGTTTAGTTTGCCTTATTTTGCATTCAAGATTTTTCTTCCCGGGGTGTGTTTTACTAAAGAAATAGTAGACATAAATCTTAACCGATTTTGTGACCCAGCAATTGTGAACCAAAAGCGATCTGTCTGGAAGGCAATGCATTTGATGAATATTCTAACTATATCTTGAGGCTGAAAAATGCTCACGGTGATGTATTGATCATTTAACAGTACTGTTATGACTGAATTTTAATCTTTGGTAAGTGGAAAACAATAGATAGATAATAGATAAGATATACAATCAAATTTGGTTTTGATAATATAAGTACAGCAATAGACTACCATGCTGATAGTATAAGCAAGCTGAGCTTTAAGAATTTCAAATGTGATTTTATCGTTTGTTTATTTTATTTTCGATTTGCGCCGAGAAACAGAAAATCATTTGTATGGCTCCGCTTCCTCGTGCTATTTCGATAATTTGCAGCATTACATGAAGTTTCAAATTATTGTATCATGATTCGTATACAATTGAGTTTAATTCTTTCATGCTCAAATTGGACTTCTACCCTGTTCCATAATTTTCGATTTTCGTACATCACTTTGGACTTTGGTTGCTGTTAAGTTATATCTTCCTTATTAAGACTAAGTTGAGATAGAGGAAGGTACATTGGACATTCATATCGTTGTATCTGCAGTGTGTGAAGTATGTCTCGTAATATAATCCCGGTGCCTGTTGATTATGGGAGAATAAAAATTAATCATTAGACCAAAACACGGTTATTCAAACGCTAAACAGGATCGGCCCAAGCTGTGACCCTTGTGGTACTTCAAGGTCCACGAAGGTTGTTACTATAAAGCATTGACATATATAGCGTTTTTTTATAGACTAGAACAAATTTCGATTATATGAACAAATAGATTGTTGTGAAAAAGTATAGTTTTAAAACGACAAGTGTGATTTGCATCAAGCAATTGTTGCCAAAATTATCTGCTTGATAATTATGGAAATATAAACTTGAAAATCAATTAATATAAACGTTCTGACTGCATAATAAAAAGATTTTTACAATCATCGATGACGTATGGATAAACCTAGTTCTGGGATCCCGACTCAAGCCAAGGAGTTCATGGACACAATTTGGTCTCAGGATTAGATAGATACAACTCAGAGAACACACAGCATGTTTCTGCTTACACAGTTATCATCTCCAGCTCTAAACAACAACGACAATAGTCCACAGGGGCCCCGTTCCTAGTGTCTAGTGTTTCAATAGGGCTCTTGTTCTGGGACCCCGACTCAAGCCAAAGTGTTCATAGACCCAAAACACAATATTGTATATCGAAGTTCGCAATTTTGTTCCTTTTTAATTACATCTAGTTTTTACAAGTTTCAAAAGTATCAAAGACTACAGCTTTCTTTCTGCAATTTTGCTTTACCATTTTGGTCGTTGTTTGAAACAATACTTTTTTACTTTTTATGACTTTATGCTTAATTTACTGTTTCAAATTAAAGAATGTTTTTTACTTTTACTATGTTTTGATACCTTTTCAATTAATATTTTGATGACTAAATTGATTATCTTCTTATCATTTATGACTATTTAAGATTGTAGCCATTGCATTGCCCTGGCATATTGTCCCTGTGAAAACATACGAGATACTGCTGCATATACCATCACACGTCTACTCTCAGTCTGAATTGATTTGAGAGTCATCTCATCTTCATATAGAAATTTACGAAAAGATCGCTAAATGCATTTATACATACCGTAAATCTTCGAATTGGCCCCCCCTCGAATAAGCCCCCACACTAGAACTACAAATTGTCAACAAGGCCGCTGTTTACAACAACGCGTTATAAGCCCCCACTGCTACCGTATATTCTCGAATTGTACCCCTCAGTTTGGCGGTTTTTGCCATCTGAGGTTGCCTATGGCGTTTTATTGAATTACCACGACAAATTCGTACTTTTGGTAGTAAATAATTAAATGCTCATAAAGAAATTCCTACTAAAATAAACGAGGTCTTTTAATAATGTCTTCTTAATGTCTACAATAATTTTAGTATCCCCTTTCGTATAAGCCCCCCTCCCCTTCGAATAAGCCCCCGTCCAAAAATATCAAAAATAAATAAGCCCCCAGGGGGCTAATTCGAAGACTAACGGTATTAATTAGTTGCGATGTACTGTCGTATAAACAGTAAAGTTCTCTCCAAATGCAAAGTATTTTTGGAGAATAATCCCCCAGTCCCACCTCACCGGAAGCAGACAATTTATCCCTATTTTACTTTAACCTTAGAACACACTCTTTTTACAAGAATACTTTGATTTTACTGAGCTTCGATATTCTTAAAAAAAATTATTTTGAGCCTTAAGCTTTTTTTAAATGTGTTAATTTGGAAAGATTTGAGAAAGAAATTTCAGATCTTTGCTTATAGAACAATCAGATGAATACAGAACAAGTAAAGTGGTTTTGTTGTAGCAAAATTAAAGCATGTTTTCAAATGTAAAATATTTATTTTTCAACTGAGTCTTATCTTCAAGCATAACTTCAAACGAGCCTGGAAATTATTTTTGATTGATTCTTGAATTCAGGCAACTTTGAGCCCTAATATTCTTATGAACTTTTTTTAAATGAAAGAGTGCAATTTGCTTTCTCAAGTTGATCCTCTTAAAGAGGCTTTCCTTAAATAAAGACTGATTTTATAGTACCGCCCATTATCTTGGCATTGAGAGAAAACTGTAATTTGGTCGTTTGAGTTTTATAATTGACAGCTGTTCGTGTTAGCATCTTCCAAAGATCAACTCGTTGCATTGTCGTTGCCAAGGTGAGGAGGAAGCAATAACCCACTCATCCCGCGAGATATCGCGGATATTACTGAGTTACAATGAATGTCACTTGCCTTGTTGTCTGATTAACCCGCGTGTTAAGAATAAGTTAACGTGTGGGCTATTAACAGCATTGTTTGTACCTCAAGTAGACAAGGTGATAGTAATCAAATCTCAGGCCATGGCAGTAGGCCCCTGATCTTTTCACCCGCACAACCGAGCGGCACACGGGCGGCGTTTTAGAGATTATGCATCATTCACATATTCTTTTGCATCAGTTCCTGGTTTTTTATCGAGTTCTAAAGTGATTCAAGATTTGGAGATTTGCAGTTAATCATCATGTATTGTCAATGGGTTTTCGTTTGGTTTACAACCCATTTGGTACAAGAGGTAAATTTTTGTGGTTTACCACTAACAAAGACTAATTTCATTTGAAAATGTATTTGACGGCCATCGGAGTGTTTGACTTCTGCAAAAGCTTTCTCGTGTCAACACGGACATGCAGTGCCAAGCTGCCATTACGTTGGTTCTGATAAAAACATGTTTCTTATTTGTTTTGGTCTTTGAAGTAATACGATATTTTGACATCTCTTATTTGACAATCTTCAATGAACTTAACATTTAAACGTAATTTGCTAGGTACAATTGTTCTTGTTGTGTAGAATAAGGTTGTTTTAAATTACTATTTCTATTTGAACAGGCTGTGATTTGAAAAAAAACGAAATAAAAATTACGCCCTCTGAATATTCAATTCATGGATTTATAGACGAATAACAATTTTGGTTTTGGTCTGAGGTTCCCAGCCTTAAAATAACAATGAATTAATCCTCTAGAACGCTAGCAACCAAAGAAACAAAATGTAGTGGGAGTAGAAAGAATTTATGTTCTTGTAAAAGTTAATTCTGTACTGTGATGGTAAATGCAAATTTACAAACATTTAATATTAATCTGTTACGCTTCTACCTAATTATGCTGCAAGCATAACATGAATCATTCATGCCGCACAAGAAACGAAATTAGACAGAGTTCTCGGCAACTTATGAAGCCCATTTTTTAATAAAGTCCCATTTTGTCTTGTTAGAAAACATCAGATACAAGAACGAAAACCCGTAAAACCTGTCGACTTTGCAAGGAGATTTGCTACCGCTGATATTAAAGTAAGGAATGAAAATCCGCCAAGAATAACGACAACAATGTTAAGAGTAAATCACACATACGGATATGTGGTTTACAATCAAGATTTCTGCTACGAAAGTTGGTTGCTTCTACCTGCCGAGAATCTATGGCCTGCCTGGGTTCGTGGCATCCTGTATGTGCTAGCAATATTTTATTTATTTCTTGGCATCGCCATTGCAGCAGATGTTTTCATGCTTAGCATTGAAATGATCACCAGCAAAAAGCGGATTATATTTACATACGACTATGAAAAAGGCAAAAGTGTGGAGAAAGAAGTATATGTTTGGAACGAAACGGTCGCCAATTTAACCCTTATGGCGCTTGGCTCGTCTGCACCTGAAATTTTAATTGCAGTTATTGAAACTGTGACAAGTTTAGATGTAGAATATAATGAGAATAGTAAGGCCCGTGATTTAGGAACTTTCACAATTATTGGCTCGGCTGCATACAATTTACTAATGATATCTGCCGTCTGCATCATAAGTGTGCCTTCAAAGACTGTGAAAAGAATTGGTGAATTTGGTGTGTTTGTCGTTACTTCGATATGGTCCCTTTTTGCCTACTTTTGGCTGCTCGTAGTTTTGAAATGGTCTTCACCAAACGAAGTTGAGGTATGGGAAGCTGTTTTGACTTTAGCCTTCTTCCCATTGCTTGTAATCAGTGCCTGGTGCCAAGATCGAGGTTGGTGGCGGCACAAGTTCCTCAAGAAAAGGCATTCAGTTGCAGTCAGAAGCCCTGCCCCCAAAGCAAGTCAACCCTACAGTGGGGTGAGTATTGATGTTTCACCTGAGGAATCAGGGTCTTTATTAATCATACTAACAAGGGGTGGGGGCAATTGCCCCTCCAGCCTGACTGTCTTTTGTTTTTAAAATTGGCTATCATCCCCCTCTTTAATTAAACAAAGCTTTCCCCCTGCAGATAATTTTCCTTTGAATCGGCTTTGTGTGGAATAGTCTGTCTATACCCGTTTTCCTGTCATTTATGGATTAATTAAGAACTGTGGGTCATGTTACTGATTGGGGTTGGGGGGTTAGTAAAACATTTATGGGGGCTTTACATGCAAAATGCCAAAAGTAAGACTGAGCTTCACAACCACTTGGCACTATACCTTTATGAAAGAGAGCTACACAGAAAAAGCAAAAGAGCAGTAAAAAATTTGAAAGAAATACATTTGTTCAGTTTCTTGAATGCAGATTGAACAAGTATTTCAATTTCCTCTTTTATGTAGGTGGTCTTAATCTGAAATTTTTCCTTGTTGGCACAGCTCCTTTAATTTCAGCACTCCAACGTAGACTAAATTGAACTGAGGATATCACAAAGACATTATGATTATTATTATCAATATTATTATACTATCCAATCAAAATTAGCAAAAATTTCTTTACTGAATGACTGTCAGAAACATGTTGGTTATCGTATACTATCACAATGTATATTTTGAAGTCAAAAAAGTCTTCTGAGGCTGAAAAATTGTTGAATTTCTGAACAAGGATGTAATTAGCAAAACTTGAGCATATGCGGCCTTGGATGTGCCAGCATCTCAGATATGCAAGGTTTCTTCAACCATTGGGTTTCAGTATATGTTTATTGTCCATCTCTAAATTCCAGGTGTGTGAGGGCTGTATTTTTGTTGCAGGGTCCCTAGAAATCTCTGAATGAAATTCCATGTACAGAACTCTATACTGTCTTTATTGCTGTGACCCTGGTCAAACAGGCTTCAGGCTGGTCAAACAGGCAGTGTCCTATGAGTGTAAATAAAGGGTGTGGCATCCACTTGAAAAAAGTTTTTTACCATATTGGGGGGTTTAGTCTGCAAATTTCCAAACTTGTAAGCAAATAAAGGATGGCTCACCCACTTTTCAGCAAATGGGACCCTGAAAACCCCCCACGATAACAGTAGCTAGGAAAATCCTTGTGAAAGCACTAGATGCTTGTAATAGCAATTCCATGATTGTAAAACTTTTGTTGCATCAATCAACCAAGCCATAAAAAATTCTGCTCATAGGTACAACTTGGTGCCTATTACCTATGCTATTTTTTACTGTTCAGAAAATATAAAATGCATTTGTTTTTAATTAGCATGCTTATACTGGATCAAAATAACCAGATCTCCAGAAATGAAATGCAAGGAGTGGCATCTTATGAACCAAGAAATTTGATATGGGTACTTGTTTATGAACATAACCTCTCCCTTGGTTTAATCCAATTTCGGACCAGAATTAGTTACAGTGCCACAAAAGCTGAATAGGTCAGGCTGAAGCCATATCTCATGTTACCTGCTGCTAAGCGCTTATTCCTCAGCCCCCTACCCCAAACCCCACCCCCTCTTCCAAACCTCTGACACCCAACTTGACAATGCTGATTATTTTATCAAAGACATTTAAACAAATTCTTACTTTTTATTTTTCAACCGCAGTGCCACAGATTGTCTGAAATTAGGCGAAACTATACTTAAGGATGAGTAGAGTTTAAAAAAATCACGGGCAATCTTTGTTTTTTCAAAGTTCAGAAAACGCCCTAATTTTGTCCTTTTGTCCTTCCTAAAAATTTATTTCTTATCTTTTAAATTAAATTTCCATCAGCTGATAACTTTCCTCCGGCTCACAGCCGTGGAACCGCCATGTTTTCTAAACTCTGCGCCAACCTGTTCCGTTTCAAAAGGACCTCAAAATAGCTTCATATTATTCTCCTGTTATTCTAAAACGCCTTTCTTCTTTCTTGTTACCGCCTTTAAATAAAGGATGGGTTTTGGCACCAGCTTTACACAAACTCTGTGAAATGAAGCTGTGGTTGTGTTTGTTTGTAGGGCAAGCGTAGGTTTTGACATTGTACCTGCTTAAATTGTTAGCAATATGTGAAATTCAACACTAACAGTGATATTGTTATTTTAACTCTGCACTTTTTTGCCAGAAACAAAGGAAAACATCCAAACTATAAGTCTGCAGCTGCAATTGCACCTTTTGCGGAATGTCATTTCTCTTCAAAGACAGATGTACTGTTAAGCCTTTTCGTAAGGTCACTCTACCCTGCTAGCCATCTTTGTTAATTTTTTAATGTGAACACATTCAAGGAGTAAAAAGGAGTGCTCAGGTGCTCACCCTCTGTCGATGCTAAGAAATTCAAATTTTTTGTTTAGGGAGAGCCCCATGTTTTTTTCATAAGTTTGCACAAAAAGATTGTTCTTTTTCATTTGCAAGTTATTTTAATTTTGTATGCGCGGTCTCTCAAAGATGCTTATTTTACTATCACATTCAAAACAACAGGTTATTTGAATATAAGGTTTTTACGACGCAGAGGAAAATCGCGCAATTTGTCGTTTATTTTTTAACCATAGTTTGATGTTGGAACGCAAACTTCTCTTTGAAGCTTGTATTTCGCGGCACTATTCAAACCAACAAAAGCTGCTTTGCAAACATCTTCTTCTAGACTCAAAAAAACCAGTAAAATAACAATGGCACCCTGTTAATAATATCCCTTTAGATAAATTATTCATAAACATGATGAAAAGCGATTGCAATTGTCAGAGCCAACAAAATTTAGTAATCTTGCGTATTTGTCCCTTGCAGTTTCCTTTGAAACATTGCGTGGAAAAACACGTCTGTGGAAATTTTCCAGCAGTTAGGCCCGTTCAAACTGCGGCAGAAAATTTATTTTCGAAGTGGACACCAAAATGAAGCTTAAAGACAAGAGATGAACTACAAAGCTCTTTTTTTCTTTCTGATTATTCTTCATTCTTATTTTAAGATTTTCCAAGCACTTTTTTACCTCCTCCAGTAACGCCAAGCTTAGTCCCTTCTTTCGAATCAAGCCGATATTGAATTATTGTGTCATCGTGTAGTTCATAGCCAATGCCCTAAGAACACAGGCTAGCTGCTCATTGTACTTCTTCAGTTACAAGAACACTTTGCCCACACATAAACCTGTTAACGTGGCTGGCTTAACCTTGGTATCTGCTTTCGGTCTTGGATTAATATCAGCTAAAAACACAGTTACTAGACAGAAGACAGTGGACACGGAGGCGATTAGGAAATGCGTGGTTGTTGGCTTTGCTGAAGGCAGGAGCGTCGAGAGCGGATGGTGAGATTAAGGACACGGGTTTAATGGGATACCTTATAACGTTACACCAGTACCATCGGATTGTTACAAAATCTCGTTACAGCGCATTTTGTGACATCGCTTTTCTTTAAGAGTCTTGTGCCGCTGCGATACGCCTGCGCAGAACACCTGCCTTGTTTTCGAATTTTCAAACGTTTTGTCATATATATTGAATTTTATTTGCGAATTTTGTTTAATGGTAATCTGCGCATACCAGTATTATAATCAGTTAACGGAAAGCCGATCAAGGCCTAGTATAGCATGGTGCTAATTTTAACACTTTCCATAAAGAGTTCCGGCTCAAGCTGATAATTAAAAAATTTAAATGGAATTTTAGCACAGTAAATCAAAATGGACGATTCTCACTTGAAGAGCATAATGTGTATTTTAATGGCAATAACAAGAAAAATTTGGACATTTCCTTCATGAATTTGCATTCAAGAATAAAAATTAGCGTTTTCAAATGTTTGTGACCCGGGATGGAGAATGAAAACAAGGCAATTTGTTAACGATCTAAAAGAATTCGATTAGATAGACTCGCGCTGAATGATGTGATATGAAATTTAGGCCCATTTGTGTCCATCAAAATATTTAATGAGTATATAAACTGTGATGAAATTCGCTTTTAATCAAACAAGCAATGCCGCATTTATTTGATTTTTTTGTGTACTTGATTTATTTCGAGATAGTGTTATTGTTTGGAAAAACAATTGTCAACTATTTGCGAGGCCAGTTCACAAATTATCTTTTTCATAATCTTGAATAACGAACTGAGATTTTGCTCTACCCCGTCTTCTTCTTTCTTTGGACTCGTTACGAAATATGTTTCTACACCTCAAAACAGGAGTCGATTCTTCAGCAAATGGAGCATTTGTGCTGGTGGAAAATTTCAAGTAGGGTCTCTTATGCCCCAGTTTGCGGACTGGGGAACAGGCTAGCCAGAAGGGAGCAGCTTAGCCAGAAGGGTGCAGTCATAGAAATTCATTTGCGATGCCTTTTGGATTCCCTAATGTATTTCTTCACAATCCTTGCGAACAAGTGTACATGTGGTTCTGCTCAGGTTTACAAAGTAAAAGATCCGATTGTCTACCTCTCAGATCTTTAATTAGTAAAAGACTAGCTCGGTAAACATGGGAAATCAAATTATTCTGTGCAAACACGGTGAAATCAGGAATACATATCACTTAATAATTTCGTCTGATTTGTTTAAAAAGAGAGCCTACTTTGAATCAAGCTTGTTTGCTATGATATTAATTCTGCAGGTTCTAAGCCGTCTAGCGTGTGATCGCTTGGCAATGTTGCTTTCGCAGTGCTTTGAAAATTAATTGAACGGAGAACGGAGACACGCCTAAATTATGTTTGATAAGATTCGAACGAATCCTCAGCTTAATTTAAACTTATTCAGTTATAAATGTTTTTCAACGTATCATGATTTTCAAATTTTTCTGGCTTTCCATTAGATTCAAAACATGAGGCCTTGAAAAATAATTAGCACATAAATTAATCTTGAAAAGTGCCATTCTTTGGCTGCGGCAAAATAGTCTGAGTGTGACAGACCGCCCGACCGAATGACCGCCCGACCGACTGACCGCCCGACCGACCGACCGACCGACTAACTGTTGCAAAAGGGTAAACTAACAAAATAACTAAACTAGCAACATAACAAAGCAAAATATACTTCTGTCAAAAGAACAGTTTTTACGTGATTTTTTTTATTTTTCTCAAATTTTCTTGTCCATTACTATCTGTGTTTAATCATTTATGGTAGATAATTACGATTTTTGTAATCCTTGCTTGTTTTTCGATTATTTAAATCTCATTAACAATATTTGATCAATAATAATAAGAGAAAAAGATAATAATAATATAATAATATAGATTGCTGCTCTACCAAAGTGTCCTGTTTGATGTGCTTGATCAATCTGTTTAATCAGCACCCCCCCCCCCTTGTGCAAGTGGTTTTGCAACCTAGTAGCGCTTTACGTAAGCCTTGTACCTTTTCTGCAACATTCATGACCCCCAATGACTGAGATGCAAGGTATATCTTCAAACTCCCTGCTTTCTCTTGTAGTCACATGTGATAGGAGTGCGACCGGCGGAAAGTCGAGGGTCTTTCAACTTTGATCCCGAAGTCACAACAACGACGCATGGGCCTAGTCTCGTTCACAGAAAGCAAAGGTAAGGCAACCCAAGTTTATGTTGTGAAAAGACAATTCTTTTGTGCGGAATTGTATGCAAAATCGTATGGTGCTTCTTGGTTGTTGGACAATGGCTGAATCATTCTATGAATAGCCAGCACAAAATTTTATTTAGGGAGATTTAGGGTGGATTGAGGAGAGCTGTGAGAAAAGCAAGGTCCAAGAGATCTGCTATTTTTAATTCCAAACTTTGCTATCGGCTTGATAGTAAATTGTTTAGAACGTATTAGCTGCTTTTACGGACTTCAGTACCGAAAAACGACAGTTTACCCAACAGCTTGCCGTCGATATTTTGAAAATATTTTGAATTTTGAAAATTCGAAAAAATTAAAAATGCATATATTGTAATAGCAAGAGTTCTATGCATTTGAACCTCTCCTTTTGTAATATTTAATCTGCTATCACAACAAACTTCCTATTAAGTACATAATTTTTCAGAACTTCTTACACTCAGATAGCTGTATGAAAACATTTACTGTTTATTAAAACCGCTTTTTGGTTTTTTTTGTAGTGACTTTCGCATACGGAAACTGAGTGAATCGAAATCAAAGTTAAGGTAAGAATCTGTTGGATGTTAGGATAGCTTGCTTTCGATTTGGGTTTTGAGGAGACACCGAAAGCTTGTGGTTCGTCGCTTGACTGCATACCTTTTGAAGGTCGTCTCCCTACAACGAGCACCTTCTTACTATAGACATCTCCCCATAAGAGTACCGATGGTGACGTCGTCAAAAATATATTGCCAGAATTCTCAATTTTGATCACATGATCTAAAAGAACGGCATAAGATACCTCTAAATATGAAAAACCGGCTAGATATGATCAAAATTGGACGAGAAATGGCCAATGAAAGATTCCAAGTCTGCTATTGGATTACCGGGTACACAAAGTTATGAAACAAGACCAAATTTGGAGGTTTGATGTGGAAAGAACCTGTGCCTATGTGGCTGTATCTCTGATTCGGCACATTTAGAGGTATTTCGTAATGCTTTTTAGGTTATATCGTCTTAATTGAAAAATTCTAAGAAATTTTCTTTGTGACGTCATCACTTTGTAACTCTAAAGACGTTATTCACGTTCAAATGCCTTACAATTTCCTATCACAGTTGCCGAAAAAGAAGTACGAATTCTCCTTTTGCTTTTATCGATACGTTATTTTATCAGTAGCTGGGGGCGTTGTCGCCGACAGTTCTTGCACCTGGTCGTCATAAGAGCTTGAATGGAAATTCGCTCGCAATTCAATTTCGATTTTCTTCAACTTCTTCTGCTATCAAGATTTTAAAAGGCCAATGTGAGCGTCTGTTGCTGATTAAAACACGAAATCTGAATATGTTTAAATTGATAATCGTAAACATTAACCTGACCGACACGCCCGGTAGCATCCACCCACACATTTATCGCTCATTACAGACCGTGTTCACAATAGTGTTTGGGTGTTGTGTGTTGTAAAGCTTCTCTAGTTTTAGCACTATGTTCACAGCCCAACTTGACTCGTCTCTCTCGCGGTTTTCTGTTAAATAACACATGTGAAAGTTTCCTCCAGAGGAGATTGGCCTGGCATGTGTTCGGTAAAAGTTCTGTTAGCATAAAGACATTAGACAGCAATTGAATTGTCCTTGTACTGTCTTAAAATGAATTATTTATCATGAACAGAATTACTAGAAATACTGGAGTATTACAAACTGTTTCCCAGTGTTTCCGTGGCAAATTCTCTCGCATTTATTGCAACAAACGCTCAAAGACGTGAATTGCTCACAGCTATCTCTTTGGAGCTTTTCGAAAGGATCTGCGAATTTTAAGAGAAATTTTTTATTTTAATCGCCTATGAATTGCACGTGGACGTGCACGTGGTATCGAACTGTTTGGTTTTTACCGTTTTGTGCTGTCGAGAAAAAGTTGAAAAATGCTATAAATTTAAATTTATTTGCTGTTAATGAAATAGACATTTGAAGGCCAAAGATTGTGTGACTTTTTGCGGGTAATGTGTAGTGAACAGGACAGCGAAGTACCACGCATAATGCAATCATTTGGTGGATAGCAGTAAAAATATGTGAACCTGCCTTTGTAAAACTGCTGTCATGAAATATAAAAAGATGCTTGGTTAATGATAACAATGATTTCACTAGACCCAGGTTCCTCACTCTTTATCATTTGTAAAAAAATACATGGTCTACCATAGAGCAGTTGCTTTATGATATGAAGCAGGGGTGCCCTACAAAGAATTTTTCTAGAACCTTGAAATTGAATATAATATAAGGCAGATATTTAATATAACCTTCTATGCGTTTTGCAATCCACTTGTAGAATATAGAGAATCCTTTTACCTTGAACCTGGATATACACTTTAGATGCCCTTTTTATATCCTTATTAATTTAAGGTTCTTGAAAGCTTCCTTGTAAGGGACCCCCTGCCCCATTTCTTGTAGGGACCACTCTCATTCACTGATTGGGGTTTTCTCTTCTTAGGAATATAGCAAGTTTTGGGAAATCGTTCGCAAAGTGTCAAATGTAATTGACGATATTTTCAAGGTTGCACACTACAACCTTACCTTTTCCTTCTTTTCATTTTTTCCTTGTGTAAAAGTCTGAATGATTCTGCTTCTTTGCAGGAATATCGTCAGCTATGTCAAAGATCATGAGGCAAATGGAAAAGCCACCGCCAAGGACATCGTGCAAGGAATCAAGCAATACATGGAGCCTAGTGAGAACAAAAGCCTTGCCCGGGCGAGGTAAAACATGTTTTACCATATTTTGGGGGGGGGGGGAATCATAAAAAAATTACCTAATGATTGAACAAGGGCTCTTTTTACCCCAACCGCACAGTGACGCCAATATTGCTTAAAAGTCAGGCAAATTAGACATGAATTTGCTTTCCGAAGGGATGGAGGAAGGGGGGCAAATTGCCCCAGGTCTTGGGGGACACATAAAGTAATCAATTCCATTTTAGAATGGAATTGATTATAATAAACAAAATTAAACTGAACAAAGTAACAATTTGAACGAAAAAATGAGTTTGAGTTACTCTAAAGGGCGTGGTCGCAAAAGTTTCTGCTGGCTTCGCTTGCAAGAGACCTCGTCTTTTGCTTTAGCCCTCTGGCCTCCAAAACCACACCCCGACCACACCCTGACCGCACCAAGCCTTTACAGTTTAAGGAGGTTTCGTAAGGGATAGCTCATATGCTAGATTCACGAATGACATTTCTCTAGGCTCCACCTTGCCCTCTTTGCGATCTGCAAACTAATAGTTTTTCTTCATATCAAGACACTATGCATATTCGTTCATCTAGGTTTCGTCATGCGGCTGTTAGTGCGCTTATCAAAGGAAAGCATGTGCCCTCTGTAGGCAAGTCGACCCAGCTGGTTTGCAAAGCTCTTAAAGAAGACTCCAACAAGAACATCTCCACAAGCCGCCATTTGTTTCTGGATCACGGTAACTATCTTGCTGATTTTTGCATCTATTTAGTGAGCCAAATTCATAGTCGAATGGTTAGAATGTGGGCCTTAATGTGCTCCCTCTAAAAGTTATGGTATAGGCCATCCTTCTGAGCTAGCCTGCTGATGGGTTTGGTTGTCTAGGGAGATCTATGGAGGGGGTGTATTTCTGGGGTTTTGGGGTGTATGCTTTCCCAGGAAGAATATTCAAAAACTTCTGATATAATTATCAGTTTTTCTTAAAATAAATATTTCCATTCTTTGAGAGAACTTTTTCTAATTGGATCGTCAGGAACCAGATCTTCCTTAAGGTACAGTAGGAGTGGCCCTAGGACTGTTTGGGAACTGCTAGAATTCAGTTTATAGCAAAATGTGTTTCTATGTTAATTTATTAGTGACATACGATTATATCCGCTAATACCAAAAACAGGAACACCTTGAAATAAAATGAAATTGATTAAAACCTTTTCAAATGTTTAACTATATGTGATGCAAGATTTCATAAAGAAACTAAACATTTTGGAGCCAGGATTTCACCGAGCCTATCTCTGCTGAATGTTGTTTTTAAATATCGTCTGCTGCTTCACATTTTACCACGACTGCCGTTGCTTTGGCTGTGTAGTGATTTTGCGCAGCCTTCCAATACAATTATGATACATATCAAGTTTGGGAGTGGCTGATTTTTTTTAAGAGATTCAATTTATAGGCTTATTTATATTTAGCAAAGACATGATTTTTGAATTTTTTGCAACGTGAAACGAAGAATGAGAGACAGTTCTCTCGCCTATTGTAAACCTAGATAAATAAATACACGAACAAATTTATATGCTCGCGTTACTGATTGAGATAGTTCGATCCACAACCTGGTATATATATTTCCTAGCTTAGAATTCTCAATCTATTTTCTGACGTTTTATACCCTAAAGAGTGTCAGACGAAAAGTTTTGGTATGCTTCAAAATGTTTGCTTTTTCAAAGCCATTAATAAATTATTTATTAACCTGACTTAGCATAAGCTTTCGACAGAGTGATAGTGGGAGGGGTAGAGAGTTGTTTCTTTTCGTGGACCTAAGCTTTGAAATCAACTTGAATCTGATGCCAAACAGGCACCTTCACTTGCCACCTTTAAGAGAAGAATCAAAAACTAACTATGAACGACCATTCTGATTTCGTAGTATTTCTCTTATTCCCTGAAAAGCAGTTCTCGTGGACTGACGGGGCTACCGTGCCTAAATAATGTATGCAATTTATGTAATGTAAATGTAAATGAGCGACTGCCTCCCTTTACCCCAACTACCCAATCTATGAAGCCCATTTTCCCCAACTACGGAGGAATGATGAAATTTTTTCTTCTTTTTCCAGTAGGAATCGGAAATTTCTCGTTCTCCTCCTCAAGCTACTCGGTTGTTCGCAGTTCAGGTCATTTGGATGTCACCGTCCTCTTTCACGTCAAAAGGAGGTGAGAAATCTTGCTTGTATCTTCAAAAATATAATCATGTTTTTCTAAACATTAGATTTCTCGCTCAGTGAACTCATTAATGTTGCCAATGTTCTCCAGGTTTTGACTGTCTTTTCTGTTGAAGACCTAATAAAAAATTATTTCTAAAGCATTTTATGGGGATTTTTGCGTCTATATGACCTCAGAATTATGCAAGACGTTGTTACATTGCTTTTCTTCTAAAGAATTCTATTTGAATCTACTCTTTCCATTGATTCCTGCATTTGCATGCCTCTTTTTTGAGCCAAAGCCAAAAAGAAATTTTGCTTATCAAATGGAATTAATCCTACTGTTTGGAATAAGACACAGACTGGAATAAAACTTGAATAAGACTGGAATAAGACCAAAGACACCAACGTAGCAGAAATCTTATGTTGCCATTCTAAAAGAAATACTTTTTCAATAGCCAGATAATTTCGACCAAGGCTCAATGCTCTTATTGTTTTTGACAATTTAGGCTCGAGCCCTCTTAATGTTGCTCGTATTTTAAAGTTGAACATAACTACATATTATCATTTGCTTCTAAGATCATTAAGTAACAGTGTTGCATGAGACTACAGTAGCACGGTTTATTAGCTGACAAAATCTGCTCAGGTTTGGCAACATAAGGCAAAATTTTCTATTTTGTTCTTATTTTTTGGCAAATCGAAACCCTGTGTTGTAATTCAGTTCGTTCTTATAAAAAAGAGTGTATGGCCAGTTATTTACTTTCAGCATTATTTCCTGCAAATCAGGTTTTTGCCCGGAAAAGTCTTTCGTAAAACTAAAAGTCGTTTTTTCTGTTTCAAATCAAGGACCGCGAAGCTTAATAAAGATTGAGGGGGCTATAAAAAATGCTAAAAGCCAAGAACAGGTCAATTTTTGGTATGATTTTAAGTACATTTTGGAAATTATTAGGGGAGGGGCTAAAGTCCCCGTTGCCCCCACGCTTTTCCGGTCCCTGTTTAAAAAATGGAAGTGCTATTTCAAAGAACAGAAAATATATGATTTTGATTGTTCAAAAGTCTAAATTTACGTCTCGTTGGGAACGAACACTTTGTACAACAACCTGTTAAGCGCTTTAATTCTAGAACAAACTGTGTGATTACAGTCAAGACCTTAGATCGTCCATACTTTCTTAAAGATTAAAAACACATGTATCTGTTTGATAATTATTTTAAATATTTTAAGTAAGCTGTTTAATGAGGAAATGAAATTCAATAGGTACTTTGCTATGGCACTTAAATCTTTATCACAATTTATTTCCGAACGCAAAGCTAGACACCGTCAGCTGTAGAAAGCTTCAAACTCATGTTTCAATCGAAATGATTGCTGTTGATAAACAAATCTTTGATAAAGGGTTTCAGCTGCGCTAACGTGGTTGGCCCAGGCTAATATTTATTCACAAAAATTTCATTTTGGACATTTTGCGAAATATCAAATCAAATATTTAGGAGGTAAAGTGAAAAGAAGTTAATTTTTACTTAAATATGCAGAGTTTGGAGGAAGGTTTTACAGGTTCGCTTCAAATTTTTGAAATGCTGTTCTCGTGAATAAGTGGGATGTATTTTTCTTTGGCTAACGGGAGAGCATATGGAGTGAATAAAGAAAGTTCAAAGCCAGAACCATGTTTTGAATAGGGGCAGTTGCCATTTTAAGAGGGCAGGGTTTTGAATTTTTACTCCAAAATAAATAAGAACATGTTCCATAGCTAAATTACCCTACCCAGAGTTGCAACTTTAATTCTCATAAACATAAATTGTTTTATTTAGTGACATTTACAGATTTCTGTCGTTGGCTCGTATTTTTTGTCTGATTCTTGGCAATTTAACAATAGTGAAATTTTGTCTTAAGATTTTGATAAACGCATTTTAGGAGCTGTAGTGATTCGTTTCAATTGATTCTGGCAAAATTATTAAGAAAGCTTAAATGGCGTTAAAAGGGAAATTGAGATTGATTTGAATATAAAGAGCGGTATCGAACACTAGATTAGTTCAACTGGCTCTATTTTCAAATAATGCCCTTTGGAAATAGTGAAACATTTTTCATAGTAGTATGGCTGTTAGAGACGGAATTTTTTAGGCTCTTCATATCTGCTTGCTCATGTGTGTTTGTACATGTTGAAAATGTCTGTATATAACCAGTGTTTGTTGATATGAAAATTCATGTTTACTGGTCTATCATGATGTGTTCGTTGCCGTATAGGCAGAGTTGTTCACGCTATTTGTTGTATAGAACGGGATGGTTTTAAGCTGCTACTCCGAGATTCACCCCTAACGAGGACAATTTTCTGATGATCGCATAAAGCGTGAAACTCGGAGCAGCAACTTTAATGTTCTATACATCAAAACGTAATATATGATAATTTATGATGTTGTTAGATTTTATCATTGCAGGCGGAAAGTTGTTGGGTTCAGTCATATTGTAGAGGCAGCAAAACGGGCAAATACGCTTGGAGAGACAGTAAGTGACTTGCGTCTTAAATTATACCGTTACTTGAAGTTTAAGCATCCGGTTTGTGTTTTAATATCGCCTATGAAACACTTTTTTATGCCTTCTACATTTGAATGATTAATTCATTGCTGCACCAGAAAGCTAACTGCTTATTTCAGCAAAGAACGTCATAATTGCTTTTTTTTCGGAGGAGCTTCACGATAATTAGAAACTTCTAGAAACTCGCTACAAAGCTAATTTGATAGTCAGACTAGTTGACTAGTTACTCCGTAACTCAGGAAGATCATGTATAACGCCCCTACGCCCCCAAATTGTATACACTACAATATTTCAATAGCTATCATATTATAAGTTAATATTTGATAAAAATCTTAGCAATATTAACTACGATACCTGTAGAATCTTTGGGGCATTTTTTCTTTAATTAAAAAGGGCCTTTTACCCACCGCTCTCTAGTCAAAACAACAGCGACAGCAAGTAAAAAAAGGTTGAGAGGGGCAATTTTCCCTTAGTTGTTATTCAGTTTCCTGTCTGGGCCTAATTCTCGAACTCTTCAATCAATTCCAGTGCTTGAATTTTTATGAATTTACTCAATTGTTCAAGAATTCAGAGCCTCTTACCTTTTAAACGATCGACCCTTTTCAGAATTGTGCCGTTAAAATTAAATGCCATGTGCTAAAATGTGTTTGTAATGAGACTTTGGTGTCAATAAGAAAATGAATTGAATTGACATACCATTGTGTTCGCTTTTTTCCAAGGTTCACTTGCCAAGATCAGAGATATTGAAAGACCGAGGCGAAAGCTCATGCCATAGCGTCGCTAGTCAAAAGACCTGTGTCTCGACCATCGATGAATTTGACGATGCTTTTAATGATATTGCGTACCATCACAGCTTCTCGAATTCGGATTCTGGGTTCGTTGCTTCAAGAAGTTCGGAAGAAAGATCCCCCAGTCAGGCCAACACCCTAGGCAGCATCTACGAATCAAGACAAAGACCTTCACAGGATGGAATAGAAATGACAGATTTGGAAAAAGGAGTTGGACAACTTGTTGATATTAGGCCTACGATTGCTGTTGAGTTTGAGACCCGAGATGGCACAGCCAAGCAGGGAAGGGATTATGAGTATACTGAAGGAAGCCTGGTAAGGAATGCTTTCTACAGCACCAGTTGATCTGTAGGACTTTGTTAGGGAAACGAACAAACATCTTAAAATGTGTGAGGCAACCCTCGGTCTTGAAGTCGAAGAGCATGTGTAAATGACTTCGTTCAATGCACGTGCTCTATAACTCCAGGACGGAGGGTTGCCTCGCTCATGAAAAGACTTTCTCTTGCTCGTCTCCTTTATAAGACTGTAACTGCAGGTCTCTAGGGCATATTTTTACTTAAAAGGATTCTTCCGACCCATTTGTGGCCTACAACACCCTAATCTATACTTTTGCACTTACAGCAACCATATTCTATAATTTCAAAAACAGCAACAAAGAATCATCTTAGATTTTCATTTTATACTTCCTACCTAAAGACCACGAACTGTATGTTTACTGGTTATTTTTATTTGCTTTGCTGGTGTATGTTTATATTTGTCTAAACCGTCTGCATACAGCTAACATTTTTAGATATGAAAATCTTGTTTACTAGCAAAAACTTAATGCATTCCTGCAATTAGTCGTTCAAATTGTTAATATGAGATATTTTTGGATCCGCAGACTTTCACGGAGCAAGATTACCGCTCTTCTGTCAGCATACCAATAAAAGAAACGGAATCAGATTCTAATCAAGAGGAGAAATACTTCTTCATTATCCTCAAAAGCTCAAGCATTTCCACTGGCGTTGGAGATCCAAGTGTGGCAAAAATTTCTATCATCGACGATAACGGTATGTCTGTTTAGATGTTTAGTATCGTGCAATGTTTTACCATTTTTGTTTATAGTTGTTTAAGCAAAGATACTTTGATCTTTTTATGGAATGCGTAGATCTGCTTTATACTAATGGAAGCGAGGCTCCGTAATAAACTAGAACGAGACACATTCAACAGAGCTTCTTGTTTAACAATAGTAGCTATAGGCCTTAAAGAACGTAGAACAAAAGTATCCCTTCATTCTTAATTATATATGCGTAACTGCTTTATTCTATATGACCTTCAAACAAAAGGAAAGCTATGGGATATTTGGTCATTCCGAATCAACCACATTCCAAAACACAATGTTAGGTGTACTGACACCTTGTCAAAATGAATCAACAAGTTAGATGACCTTACATGATGCTAGATCAAATATAAAATCAAAGTCTTGATCGTTTGCTCAGGCCTACATTGGCTATATTAATAACAACACTATATTATCTTATCCTCTTGATTTCAGAGCCTGGTGAGCTGATGTTCCAAGAAGCGACATATCACGTTGATTACACGACGGGAATTGTCACTGCCAATGTGGTTCGAATTCATGGATGCGATGGGACCATTGCTGCTCATTTCAGAACAATGTAAGATGTCGTTTCAGATATGTTAGCTGCATTTTAGAAGATTCGAAAATAGTTGCATATTTTGTTCATTGTCTGTTTTAATACCCATCTTGACTGTACAATGATAAGCTTTAAGAGCCATCGATGACGTAATCTGCTCTTTCTTGATGGACGTTTAGTGATAGCAAACTTGAGATCCTTTGTGACTGGAAAGATTTCGTTGCAGTGCATTGCACTCACATTTCTGAATTTGTTTTCAATCGTGTTTATGCTTCGATCGTTGAGATTAATACAAGTCTAATTTAGGTTGTTTATAATGTGATGCAAAAGTTGTTCAGGTTTTACCTGCATTGTGATGGCAACTGCATTTTATAAAAACACTGTTATCTATCTGTATTTAGTCAATATTTTGAGAAATGTGAAATTTTTATTTTAAATTGGCTGCCCTTTATTGGCATTTATATGACGCAAATGCATAATAATTTTTCGGCTCGCAAGAAATTCACGGCGAACGAAAACCAAACATCGTGACATAGCAGTGTCACCCAATCGATCCGTCCTCGTTAGGTTTCTTTCGGAGAGCGGCGAATTTGAAACTTAACGAAAAATGGGAAGCTAGAAAGGAAAATAGTTCTATCATGCTTAATGCAGCGGAAATTATCGAATAAATGAAATGTATAAATTTTTTTTACTAAACAGGCCCTCTAAGTAAAAGAAGGAATGATAAAGGTTGGAAGGAATCTAATTAACATACTCAAGCAAAAAACGAAGCTATGTTGATTAAAGGAACTTTTTTCAAACCATTTGATCAGATATTCGTCAATAAAGATCTTCGTCGCTGCCTCGTCTGTCTCCCGTAGTTATAAAACTAACTTCCATTCTTTGTCTTTAGCAACGGAAGTGCGTTTGGAGGCAGCTTGGAAGATCTCAAAGAAGGGACTTGTGATTTCCAAGAAATCAAGCAAGCAAGGCTAGAGTTTTTGAATGGTGAAACGAGCAAGGAAATAAAGCTTCGGGTCAACATGAATTCAAAGGTAAAAATTTGTTTAAATGTTGTGTTTTGATGTGGCATTTGCAGTGTGTAATGCTTCGATGTTGACTTTGAAGATTCCATTGTCCTGCCTTCGCTGTTGTCAGGGCTCGCCTCACTATATTTACATGCTCCTAGCACCCATCTATAAATATGCAATAAAACTTTTAATTCTTTTCTAAAAATTATGCTTATTTTTAGCGCGGGAAATCATTTATTTTACTTCTGTACACAACTTCCGGTGGTGCCAAACTTGGGCATAGAAGTGCTGCAATAATCACCTTAACGAGCGGTCAGTATAGAATCTCTCTTACCACTCATATTAGATACAGTAATAGTTGGCTTCTTGATGATCGCAGTTACTTGACGATCGCAGCCAACTTGAAACTCGGAACTAAGAACCGTCCTGTTCTATACATCAAGGAGTGTAGAGCTCCATCTATATATGACAGTCAGTGAAACAGCAATTTTTATTCTTTAACACTGATGGATTTAAGATATCTTTCGGGTTATGAATGTATGATTAGTGATAAACACTTCCATCGGTCCTATCATTTCTGGAAATATTTTTCAAAGCTTTTAGCCAAGAGCTTGAGCAAACATTGCGATTGGAGGATAAGGAAATTTTGCTGGTACATTTTTTGAACTGTTTATGTAGAGGAAATGCTTCTTAAGAATGTCTTGTTCTTTTTGATGACCAAAAACCAAGCAGTAAGTTTGCATCTGCAAATTTCTACTTAAATCAAGTCACTTCTTAAATTGAGAAATGTGTTGAAGCTTCAGTGAAACCTCAGCTGATGAATGCCTAAAAACCTAAAACAATCTGTCCCTTAGTTTCTTTCCCAATTTCAAAGAGACAAAAAAATAGATGTAGATGCAAGACAACGGATTACCCCCCCCCCCCCCCCCCCCGCCCCCACAACCTCTCAGTAATATAGAGGTTTTATTGCTACGTGCACCTAAACTTCTGTCTTTGATAATTGGCTAACTAATAATCTATTATTTGTTTCTAGTACAATTTTACTTAAATTCCTAGTCATTTGCTGTTATAATGTACAGCATGCAAGCTAGTATATTTATGTAACTTCTATCTTTGGCTATAGAGACTACTCTTTTACGTCCATATAACTAAAAAGTGTCCTTCTTTGTTTAGCTGTGGATGAAATTGTAGATCAAGTAGCAAATATCATGACTGAAGAGACCAAAGAGAAATCTATCATGCAGCTTTGGAACGAACAACTTTACGAGTGAGAAGCACGCTTTTCATTATCGCTTAATCCTTTTCTAAAAATCAAAGCTAATTTGATTCCAGTTAAGTTTGTGCCACATCGGAATGTCTGCATTGAGAAAATCTCTAGAGATATTTTTTTCGCTTTTTAAGTCGATAATTTCTTATCATGATAATAAGATTTACATGGTCAATGTTTTTTTCAACTTTAAATGCTTGTATTCACCCTCAAGGTAGAAAAGACTCAAACATTTTGTAGCTTGTAGATAACTTTATCTGTCTAAATTTGATACGTTGGTTCTGTAACATTTTTTAAAATTTTATAGTTTTCATGGAATTAAAACTTGTACATTTTGTTTCTTAGTTTACGAAATGCTCCCTCCTTGTTTTAATGAAACTAAACACCACAAATTAAAGGCAACAGGCAGATATTAATTTTTATTGGCCATCTGACAAGCAGCATTAACCAATCAGAAAGTATGATGTCACTCGCACATTTATTGATTGGTCAATCGTCGATTGACAGGTGGCTTAAACCTTTTAGTATCTGTCGAATGTCGTTGAGCTAGTCTGCAAATGCTAAATGCTCGCAAATGCAAAAACTACAACCAGAATTTTTGATTGGTTACTCCTCTCTATAACCCTCATCTTGCAATTTGGTCTTTGTAAAATAAATGGGTAAAAGCACCAAGGTACAATGGGTAAATGGGTAAAGGCAATTAATGGGTAAAGGCGTCTATTTCATCTGCCACATGTTCCCTGTTATGAGAGCAATTTATGTATTACCAGTTAAAACCAGGGATGCTAGATAGCAATCTTTCGTCTTGCTCCTAACTTATCTCTTGTCATGCTTCTAGGAATTTACTTTTGATGTAGTTGCATTATTCACGTGTTATTTATCGCATAATTAAATTAGTTATTTTGAGTTCAAAATATTCACTCCTAATTCGTTTTAGTGCAATGTCCATTGGAGATTACAACAACAACAACGACGATCAAAGACCTTCAATGTTTAATTATGTACTACACTTTCTATCTTTCTTCTGGAAAGTTTTGTTTTCATTAATACCCCCAAGGTAAGTTGTTTATATTGCATTCTATGCCAAGCATTATCATTGTGGTTCTCTCCTACAGTGATGTAAGGATGATAGTAAAACACACATGATTTTCACAAATGCACATATATTTTCGCGAGGTTGCACATCGTCCGTAAACGTAAAGAAATTGGTTCAATTTCCCGAGGCTATAATAAGATTGTGGCATGCTCAGACAGGACATGAATGGGGAATTAAAGCGTCCCTTCCCTCCACTAGCTTACAGGTCGAGCCTGACCCGACTGGCACCACCTGGCAGGGCTCCCTAGCTCAGGGCTACGAGCGATGGCCAACGGCTAACTCGGCGGGAGACCGGCAAGGAGGGTGGATGAGCTACGACTCCAGGGGTCAACGGCTTCGGACGGAAGAACTCCTGGAAAGAGGGATGGTGTCCCTTTAAAAACACTGTAGAGGTGGTTCTGGGGGCCCATCTCTACTATAAGCCCCTTAATTTTATCTATGACAACAAACCAAAACTCAGATTTTGGGATAGTTGATGATGATAATACGATTGTGAAGGTTTTATATAGAATTTTGATTAAAGTCTTTTCGATTAAAAAAAATGAAAAAATGCAATTTTTCTCTTTGTAAATTTTTTATGTTTTTCTTCTAAAAACTTTGCAGATTTTATTTTCAGACCGTATATGTGTTCTTGAGGCTTCGGTAAAAAATTTTTATCGTAAAAAATCATGAATCATCATTCTCGACCAACTTTGAAAATGCAGCTTTGGCTTTTTGTTATTTCCTATTTAAATTTCAGTTTTATTGATTTCACTTTATAGAACATTGTTTGGTGGATGGCTGGCATTCATACTGTCTCTAATGTTCCTTGGTCTCCTCTCGGCCTTTGTGGAACAGGTTCGCTATATAGTGTTTTATATAAAGATACAAATATTTTGTTTTAGATAAGAGGTGTGCCCTCCTCATTTTTATTGAGATCATCGAGTATTTCTGCTGTTGATATAAAGGCTAATTTTAGCTGCTCTGATTTGGTCCTGTAATTCCCAACGTTGAAACTTTCCTAACGTGATTTTCAATCATTTCTCTTCTACTTGTTATCGATGGCTAAATAGTTTATCAATGAGCTCTCTCTCTACCTGCTTTTAAAGCTGACGTAAATTGATGCCTTAAGGGGGAAGATGTTGGTTTCAAATGAATCAGGACGATATTGGTAATATTACAATTGATATAGAAGCTAAGTTCCTATTGCAAATAAGAAGTATTGGAAATCACAAAATATTGGAGTTTGGACGGTTCTGATAGGCTATTGATGGACAATATTTAAGCTGAGTTGCTATTGCAAATAGGGAGTATTGGAAATCACAAAATATTGGAGTTTGGACGGTTCTGATAGGCTATTGATGGACGATATTGATTTTTTCATTAAGTTGTTTGGATATTGAAGTTTATGTTTTGATGAATAATCTTACATCTTGTTCATTCTAGTTCGCAAAATTGCTTGGATGTGTTTTCAATCTGGAAATAAGTGTAACGGGAATAACAATAGTGGCATTGGGAACAAGCATGCCAGATACGTTTGCGAGCAGGTCCGCTGCTGTGCAAGATGACACTGCTGATGCGTCCATTGGCAATATAACAGGTAGTTAAGCACTCTAATACTTCAAGTATTGGCGTGGCGACTAAACCTGATTCACAATCTTTTAGAATATTTTGATAATTTATTGTTACAAATAACTGGAGAACTTGTGCGCTTGATTTGTTTGATGAAGCGGGGAATTGTTATGGTACAGTGGAACCTTCATATAGAAGACCCAATTGGGACCAGAGGTGCTGTCCCTGGCAAGAAGGTGTCAGAGAGGACCAGGAAATGGCAAGATTGTAACTGTAGAAAATGACACGGATATAATTATTTGTCCGCTTTTTTATGGTGTAACATGTCAAAAAATTTGATTTTTATGACGTCATCAATTAAGAACTCTCTACATAATTAGAAGTAGAGCTACCTAGATATATAACAAGAGAAGCATTTTCAACCCGTCTCCCATAAAGAAAATAAATATTCTATAAAGCACAGGGAAATCCCTTCTACAGGATATAGGGAACATTGTGTAAATGGGAGAGCATTATAGCTTCCTTATGCAAAACTATTTTGTTTTTGTGACGTCACGCTTTAAAATTCTATTGCAAACATAATCATGTAGATCGCTATTCGGTAGTCATCTTTTGTGATATGCAAAATTCAACTTTGCATTTGCCAATGATATGAATTTCTATGCTTGCTTTTGGATTAAATGTTTTGCAATGAGAAGTAGGCAGGCAGTGAAGTTTGTCTATCTTACCTTCCAGGCAGCAACAGTGTCAATGTGTTTCTTGGACTGGGCTTGCCATGGGTCATCAAAACCATATACTACAAAGCAAAAGGAAAGGACGTGAAAGTCATCGACAATAACCTCACATTCTCAGTCACCGTGTTTCTCTGCTGTGGCGTCGTCTGCCTTTTGTTTTTAGTTCTCCGAAGAAAGGTTTGTTGTTTCGACTTCTCAGTTGCTGCAATAAGTATAGATAGCCATTTTGAATTATCGTCCATTTTGTTATTTTATGTGTGGTGATTCTTTAATCGCTTTTGGATATTAAGGCTGCATAGTCAGATTCCAAAGAATATTTATCCTTGTAGACAAATGTTTATTAAGCCAGTGACATAAAACTGTTATCTAATAAAAACATAAATCAAGGCCTGTTCTGGCTTGGTAACCACTATTTTCAATGGACTCTCTCTGCGTGCCATTTCTATGGACTTTGAGTACGCTTACACAGTTCCACATGTTTACGCTACGTTTCCCATATAGGCATCAACTAGAATAACATTTCTTCAAGGGTATGATGTACCAAACATTGGGCTGGGCAACTTTTTTCTGTGTGGAAAGTTTCAGTCATACTCATTCAAATTTATGCGCATTTTTTAGAATTTCTTGACACTCTAATTTTCTAATTGTTGTTCTTATTTCAAAATTGATTTTTTAAAGCAACTCATTATAGCTTGTTTCGAAAACCACTTAATTACAGTTTCCATTAGGGCTTCTCTGTGCTGGTGACATAATAGTAAATTTTAAGAAAGCAAATTACTTTTTTGTTATTAATATTTCTTACGTTGCTCTTAGGCAAAGCGAGCCTGTGTGTTCTTAGTAAGTCTGTCTCCAAAATGAGAACGATTCTTTTCCTCGTCAGGGTGCAATAGAAGTGGCTAATGAAGGAACCACCTTTGACTTTTTGTCTTTTCTTTTGTAGTTGTTTGGTGGTGAGCTGGGTGGGCCACGATGGGCCAAAGTCGGGAGTGGCCTGGCTCTCGTATTCCTTTGGGCAGTTTTTGTTGTGCTTTGCAGCTGTAGAGCGTACGACCTGCTTCCAGCACTGTAGCACAGAAGATAGAATTAAACCGGTAAATTGTGTCACCTGTTTTTTACTCTTCTGTCATAAAAACTCGATTAAACCCCTCTCCTTCGAGTCTTCTCTCCTTAAAACCCCCTTCTCTATTAGGTCTCCTCTCTATTAAGTCCCACCCTGTTTTTAAAGGGAAAATTTGAATCACTAGCTTCTCTAATTGCTAATAAGCCCCTCCTTTTTTCTTGGTTGTTTGAACTACTTAAAGAAAGCTTTTTTAATGCCCTGTTTTATGTTTCTGAAAATTCTGAAAATTATGAAGTTTGAAAACCTATTTGCGTTAGACTATTTGTGTTGATTTTAATACTTTTTTTTGAAAATATCAATGCTGAGAGGCCTACCCATTTTATCTCTAAACGTACGATATTCCCCTCCTAAGAAAACCCCTTTCGAGGTAAGAAAACCCCTTTATCTCTAAACGTACGATATTCCCCTCCTAAGAAAACCCCTTTCGAGGTAAAGCTTCAAAAGTGAATTCGGCGTCCATTGAGAGGTTCACTTCAATTCCGATTTCCTTACATTCAATGTTGTTTTATCATTTCTGGCTATCTTATCTTTTATTAGTATCAAACAAAATGTTTAATTGTTTAAATTTTTATATGATTTTTCAGTGCAACTTTTATTATGGAGCAGTGGCTCGTCATCAACTAACCAGTGGGATCAACCTGTCCGGACTGCTCCGGGGAAATGGCTTGCTGACAGTTTGACTCTTGAAGAGGATTTATAATGTAAATAAGAGGGTGTTATTAATTTAAATTAAGAAGGATATATAGAATACATTGCGCTGTGCTGCAATCTTATGAAAATTCACCCCTGGTTAGATATGGTCTATATTATCAGGCGTTTGAAAACAGTTTCTAAAAATTTCATTGCATTCCAACTATGGCTGACAAATCCTTACTATAACGATGGCTGACAAATCACATTGACACTGTAAGTAATTGAAGGCTTGTTCGGCGGTGTGGTTGGTTGGTTCATGATTGAAACTTTGATTGGCAGGATGACTGACAGTTTGTGAGTATGAATGACAGGTTTTGTTGCAATAACGGTCAGTGGTTTCATTGGCAGTATATCTGACAAGCAATGACTTCACGAGCAGTTATTATGACTGACAAGCTGATCGAGAGGCTTGATTGACAGTTCGATTGAAACTTTGATTGGCAGGATGACTGACAGTTTGTGAATATGAATGACAGGTTTCGTTGCAATAATGGTCAGTGGTTTCATTGGCAGTATATCTGACAAGCAATGACTTCACGAACAGTTATTATGACTGACAAGCTGATCGAGAGGCTTGATTGACAGTTTGATTGGCAGTTTTATTGCAGTGACAAACAAGTATAAATGAATGACTGACACTTTTGACGTTTGATTGGCAGTTTGATTGCATTGACAAACAAGTATAAATGAATGACTGACACTTTTGACGTTTGATTGGCAGTCTTTGATAGGCAGTATCATTTATTCATCATTATCATGGCGGTTTTCAGTTTTTCTATTAAGATTTTTCCCTCTCATCCTCCCAGATATTGATCTTAAACAAAAACGACTCTCGTTTTCAAGAAGTACCTTATCTAATCAGAGTGGATTGTGTATTTAAAATGGCAGTTGAGCTCTGTCGCTCTCAAACTTGTGCATATATGTAGATTTCGATGATCCAGATAAACTAACGCATTACAAAAATACTTGTTTGTAGATCGTACTGTATAGTTTTAGAAGTTAGTTAGGACAAAATTATTTATAGGTTGCTAAATATTTTATCGTTTTTAACTCTTTAACACTGCTATATTTTACAATTAACTATTAATGCTCAAAGGTTACTGATTGTAACCAAATAATTATGTCATTAACAAACCTTATTTTGTCCCTCACAGTTAGGTTTACCAAGCCCGTAGACTGCACTTCCGCTCACCTATTATGATTTACTATGCAAACGTATCCAAGTGCCTTCCAAAAGGGGATATCAGATTAATGTAGACCCTAGTTGGGAACACCAACTTTCTAGGCAATTATTTCTTTCGAACTGCGATTTTCAATTTCACACCCTTACAAAGAGAAGATTTTTGTTGTCCCCCAACAACGAGAGGTCACATTGGAGGATCGATTGGACGTGGCGTCTACATCAAAGTGACGTCATCCAAAATGACTAAGAACTATTGATAGGATCCTTATAAATCTATTGATAATGGTGACTTTCAATACAGCATGTCTGAAATTTCCATAGACATCTAGTCTTGAATTTCGCCTAAGACATTCTGATGTAATCAATTATATGGACCGGAATCCTGTAATATGCAGACATTCACAATATTTGTAACATGGTCTGTAATAATTGCCCTACTGATGGCGTTACTCTGATATTTCTATATAGAAGACCTCTATATAACGGACAGGAAGGTGTCCGTTGTAAGATGGTATCCATTGTAAGGTGGTGTCCGTTTTAAGGTGGTATCCCTCATTGAATTGTTATTTGTACTATGCCTTAGCCTCAGGAAGGGAATATTGGCGTCAAATTATTTGTCCGTTCTTAATTTCTCCATTATTGGGAAGTATCCTTAGAGGCCTGTGATCCACCTTCAATAAGCTTCAAAAGGATTCTGATTTTCTGAAGAGGTTTGTTATTTCTCAGTTTTAGAAACACGCTAACTGTAGCTATTTATTATTTTTTACTGATTATTGTTTTATGCTCACTGGATTCTCACTGGAGGTTCGAGGCTTAAATGATGAAGAATGAAGTAATTCAGAACGTAAATTAATCAAATAATGACTGTGTCACCCGATTGAGATCGTATGGTAGTTTTGTCTTCTTTTCTTTGTTTTTATGTTTCCTACGTATGGAGAGATTTCGAGAATTTCAGAGTTCCAAAATTTCAGGTTTCATTTAGAACTAGCATAATTGAAACTACCAAAAAGAATATTTGGTGATGAATCGTTCTGTAAGATATTTAGAAAGGTAACATTACTTTGTTACTAGCTTAGGCCCACGTTTGATGGGTTATAATCTTTGAAAAAGGCAATAACCGAATCTTTGGAACTAATTTTTATTAAATACAATCGAAAATGAGAAGTTTAACATATAATTAAGATCACAGTAAGAAGATTGAATATCATGAAAATTGTGGGGAATAAGAAATTTTCCGAGATAGTTATTCAGTCTGTAATAAAAGGGATTTTAATAACGATACATTTTCACGATTAGCCAAGCTTATTATTTGTGGGCAAAACCAAAAATGATACGAAAAATGTCTTTACCAATAATGTAATTATAACTTTGACTGTATTATATTGCGTTATTTCAAAAGATAACATTTGATTTTGTGCTGTTTTTGTCATGTTACTGAGGTGTAACATGACATCTTCTGATTCCCGAAATCTCGCAGAGGTGTAAATGTAGACATAAAAAAGGGATTTGATACATAACATCTTGTCGAAATTGCATTTAAATTTTCGAATATTCACTGCCTTTACGTCTTCATGGGACAAGAAAGGGTACAATAACGTTTTCCGTGCACCCCCGTCACTTTCCGTGTCTGGAACCCTCCCCCTCACCATAAATGCAGTTGGTAAGATCATACAGAGGCTCATAAGATATAATCTCAAAATTCTACGATTGTTCTCTATGCTGCCAGCCTGTATTTTCAGGTGTACAGGGACTCACTGAATCAACAACAATGCTTGCTAGACAAAAGTAAAATGCATAATTAAGAAAGAAACACTTATGAACCTAAGAATAAATACAAAGAGATTATAGAATCTATCTACATAAGCACGAAAAAACCGCTACTGTGTAGACAAAAGGAGTTTGTTTTCACCTTAGGACTCCATTGGTAACATTCTAATAGGCAAGCGGCACTGATTGGTCAACCTCAACAGTCATGTGCTCGTTTTTTTCTGATTGGCCTATTTCGATCCACAACTGGGTATATATATTTACTAGCGTAGAGTTTTCGATCTATGTTCTGACGTTTTAAACTCTGAAGAGTGTCCAACGAAAAGCTTTAGTTTACTAAATGTTTTCTTTTTTCAAAGCCATTTAAAAGGAGATTAACAGGTTATGAAGGAAAAGGGGCAAAAGGTGAAACATTGTTTGATGAAATAAAACAGGATTCAAAAGAATTCAAGATATCTCTTTAAGACGTGTCAGCAACATGACTCCAGTTTATTGAAGTAAATGTGAAAGTGATGATGGAGCAATGTTAGATCTTGCTTGTAATGAAGACCATGTGAAGTGCCAGACAGACGTAGAACTCCTTATTAGAGCAAACGATGTATTCATTGTATCTGCTGCTGAAGGTATAGAGTACATGATGAATAGTGAATATTGAGAATGCCCGAAATTGAACAAAAATATAACAACGATGTCAAAAATGATGATCAAATCGAAAAGACAGCTAAAAAGAAAACAAAAACACGAAGATAACTTTTGCTTGAAAATCCCGTGTTACGTCGTTATTGAATTTAAAGTGCCTATGCAGCGAAATTTACCATTCCAATATTTTAAAAGAAATCTATAGAATCTTTCGCCCTTGTTTTTATACAAAAAACAGAATTCCGATAAGTTAAATGGTTCTTTTTTTACTGAGTGTCAAAGTATGCATATTTTGCAATTGCGTTGCGAAATTTTATTTTCCTCTGTGACGTCACAGTGATGAGTCGAGGCGAAACCATTTAGTCAGGCCTGTTAAATCACTTATTGGGTCGAATTGTGCAAATTGTGATACTAGCATGAAACTTTGCAATAATGGACAGTTTGATACGCTGAAAAAGATAGGATATGGACCCGAACTGAAAATTGCCCCCTTCAGCTATTTTTAGCTGGGGTACTTTGCCCCAAGACTCTAGCGGCGATATTACGATATATCTGCTGTAAGTAAGTACAATAACATGAAACTTTGTAACAAGTGACAATCTCACACGATAAGGAATGAAAGGATAAAGACTTCAACTTGAATTTGCCCCCTTTTCTTGTTTTAGACTGGGGTACTTTGCCCTAGACCTTTATTGACGGAATTATCGTATCTCAGTCTCACTTTGGTAGAATAGCATGCAACTTTGCAATAAGGAGCAACTTGATACGCTTAAAAAGATAGGATATGGAACCCTACTGATAATTGCCCCTTGTTCTATTTTTAGACCGGGGTACTTTTCCCTTATACCTTTATTGATGGTATTATCGTATCTCAGTCTCACTTTGGTAGAATAGCATGAAACTTTGCAATAAGGGGCAATTTGATACGCTTAAAAAGATAGGATATGGACCCTGACTGAAAATTGCTCCCCTTGTTCTATTTTTAGAGTGCAAGATATGAATAGGAACTATATCACATCTTTGTCAGCGTATCGAACTGCCTTTATATTGAGAATTTCCATTCTTCGTTTATGGCCATTGGTAGAATTAGGGGCCTGAATCAGAGTACCCCAGTCTAAAAATAGAACTTAGGGACAAGATATGATTCGGCTCAATATCCAATCTTTTTCTGCATGTCAAACTGCCTTTATATCGAGAATTCCAAGTTTCTATGACCTGGCGTTCTCTGTTTGTGGCCAGGGGTGTGGACCAAAGTACCCCAGTCTAAAAATAGAATTTAGGGGTATCATATGAATTGGGTTTATTTTACATCTTTTTCGGCTCATTAAACTGCCTTTATATTGTGAATTTCAACTTTCTATGAATTAGGATTCTCTGTTTATGGCCAATTGTACAATTAGAGGTCTGGACCAGAGAACCCCAGTCTAAAAATAGAATTTAGGGGCAAATTATGAATCGGGTCTATATCACATCTTTTATGTCTAGTTAAGCTGTCTTTTTATTGTGAATTTCAACTTTCTATGGCCTGGCGTTCCCCGTTTATGACCAAAGGTACAATTAGGGGTCTTGACCGAAGTACCCCAGTCTAAAAATAGATCTTATGGGCAAGATATAATTTGGGTCTATATCACATCTTTTTCAGCGTATCTAACTTGGTGTTTTCTGAAATTTTGGTGCTTGTATCACAATTTGCACAATTCTTCTGTTTATCTCCCTCACTAGAACCTATTCTATACAACCGCAGTTTCCTGATTGCTGTCGACCTGACTCATCACTGTGACGTCACAAACTGGCCTTGATTTTCGCAAGCACTACCTAATTTCAAACTCTGATTAAACACACTTTTGCTGGTCAAATTATGACAATTTTGGTGTCAAACGTATCGGAAAAGATGGGAAAATAAAACTCTTAAAAAAACAGGGCATAAAATTTCGCTGCATAGACACTTTAAAGGCTGTTACGCAACCGGCATACTTTGCGGTAGTTGTATTTTATGCGAAGAGAAATGAGCTTTTTTTATGTTCATGCAGTACAATATTAGACCGGTTTTGAAAATAAAGTCGCAAAGCATTTGATATTCATTTTTTATGAATTTTATTGATGCTATACTGTTCACAGTCCAATCAAGAGCAGGTAAAAAAAAATTTGAAAGATGTTTCCCAAAATGGTGATTTGCAGCGTCCTTGCTTAATGAATGATGTCATGTGTGTTTCTGATGCAGGTTGATAGCATAACAATTGCTGATACCAGACCCATTGGCAAGCAATTCAGTGACAAGCATCCTACTATCAGTGAAAGGTCACTTGTTGGACAATACGTAGAATGGTCTGAAAGGAATTATAACGGGAAGGACGATGGCAAATAATGGAATCATCATCTTGCAAGAAGATGAAAGCAGATAAATTTAATTTGCTACCGAATAAAGAAATTTTGCAGCAATTTGAATCGAAGTTGTTGAATCCCTGGAAAATCCCCTAGTAGGCTTTAAATTTACAATGATATCAGTGGTGGTTTAAGGAGGTTCTACGGGGCCACGACCCCAGGCCCCGCGTTTATGGTAGCCGAAAGCAGTGAGGCCGCGGAGGGGTGGTTCGGGGGGGGGGGGGCTCAGTCCCCCTTGCTCAGATTCGTGTTTAGTTGGACAAATTCTGTGTTGGCAACCTTCATTATGCTATGTATTCCTCGTGAATGAGCAACTTCTTGCCAGTATTTTTATACAATTAAAAAGTTTGGATGATTTCATACACACAACAGAGATTCTTCCTAACATTTTAGGATGGTACCCCTGGCCGGAAAGGGCCCCGCGCTTAAGATAAAAAGGAAAATTTGTCAAGAACAAGGGTTTCGCAGAACTTTTTGGCCCAGGGCCCCGTAGTTCCTAAAACCGCCGCTGAACGATATGCATGAAATTTCTGGAAAGTTTATCAGGTTTACTGCCAATGAGAAATACATCAGGGATATTCATGCCTATTTTGCCCCTCACTTTGATCCAGTAGCTGTTACTACTCAATATGATGACGTCATGTCAAGTAAAGCAAAATACATCAGATGCATGTCAAGGGCCTGCTCAACCATTAATGCACACCAGAGGAAAAATCATATTGTGAGCGAGCAGTCTCGGGATATGATTATTTGACGAAGCAGCCCCAAAAAAAGAGCAAATAAAATGTTATCTGTAAACATTCCTGTCTTAACCTAACCTTGTATGATAAGATTGCTTATGATAAGCAAAAAGAGCTTTTGAAGAGAAAACGGCATAAGGAGAAGGGTACACTCTTTTTTACTGTATGGTGCGCAAACTCAGTGAGGGGGACCGGGACTACCTTCTACTTTTTTATCTGGGGTTACAGGTCAGAAATGTTTTTGCAGGATCCCAAACATAAAGTCACTGTTTTTCAAAACCCAATATGTTGAATTTATTCATTTCAAGAAACTGAAACTTTTGTAGTGATAAAGAGTGGTTCTAAACTTTCGCAACTTTCCTTTCCCAAATATTTCTCATTCTACTCTGTATGATAGGACTGGAACCTAATACGATAATTTATGCTAATTATGTTTATGATCTTTTCTCCTTGTGCCGCTGTCTCACAAATCAAAATTCCTCTACACTCCTCGAAGGCAGGAGGATACTGGCGATATTTTTCATAGAAATAAGTGATCAGTCAAACCAATAGTTACATCAGTCAAATCGACCGTGGCCGCTTTCAGAAAACAAATATGAAGAGAAGAGCAAGTGAACGTGACATTTCTACGGAGCTTGGAGGTGTGCGACCATTGCAAATGATCGCACAAAGGTAACAAACAGTTCATAGACTATTCACTGAAAAAACTCAAGCAGCATTCACTTTAAGAATCTCTTTTGCAGGATATTACCGTCATAGTAGTTTGACTTGTTTTTCATTCATAGACAGTGTCTGAACTTGCTTTTTGGAGTGGTTCACAACGTAGTGTGATGCGTTCGCCTGGAGCACTCAACTTAAAATAGCCCTAAAAGGCAGCGAAGACACGAGACAAACATTGCCAGCCTAAGGAGCAATGTATACAGCAGTAAGAGTAGTATATTTTGTACCATGAAAAGATACTTAATTCGAGCGATCAAGATCTTATTTACCACGATCACGTCGCTCGTGCAGACGCTTTAATTGATGCAGTCTCTGTTTTATAGCAGATTAGAAAGAGTACGCTGGTATCAGGCTGAAAGCATTACCTCAAAAATTGACCACTAGGTCTAGAATATTTATTTTCATGAAGATGAGAATCTTTATTGCAAGTCAAATTCAATTCAAGGAGCAGAAATAGTGCAGTCTTGTTCTCAAATTACGCTCTTGTTCTCAAATTATGCTCTTGTTCTCAAATTACGATCTTGTTCTCAAATTACTTTCTTGTTCTCAAATTTCTCAAATTGACTGGATATTGGATTTCCAAACCACAAGATTTCATAAAGATATGATTCCATTCATTAGAAAAGGGAAGTCCCCATTTGAGGAGAAAAGGTCAAGTCCTCTGTTCTAGAAATTCAACAAACAAAACGTTTCTAAGGCAATCAAAAGATCTGATCAAGTTTATGAAAAAGGGGAGAGTCACATTATTTTTGCAAAATCAACAGAACAATTCTTTTATCTGAAGAATATCTGAAGATGGCTCAAACGTCGCACTTCTCATGTGCCGAACCTAACTCTGTTTGGAGCGACACTTGAGCATGTTTAGCGCGACTCCCGTTTCAAACGTCGAACTTAATCATGTCGCGCCAAATGGGTTTTAGGATTGTTACATGAAGTATCTTGGTTAAGGCGCGCAATCTCAAATATTTGTTTGAAACGCATGCGCCCTCCAAGAATTAAATGAATTCTGGGAAGGAAAATAAATTAAATATTATTATGCATTGAGTTTGGTACATGACAAGTTCGACGCTTGAAACCGTGCCGTGCTGGAGTCGTGCAGCTCGGCAAGCTCTTCCGATCCAAACTAGTCTGCCGCTCCTAACTAAATCTGCCGTGCCAAATTGATTCAAACGTCGCGCCCTTCATGTACCTAACTCTCGAGTTAGGTTCGGCACATGAGAAGCGCGACGTTTGAACCAGGCTTAAGAGGTATTTTATCGTGCTATTTTAGGCTATTTGGTCCAAAACGTAAAATTTCGATGGAAAATTCATATGACGTCGTTAATTAAGAATTCTATGTCAATGTTGATTCAAATGTTGGGCTCTCTAAAAAAGGTCTAGACAGTGAAAAGGGTTGTAATGATTGTCTGAAAAGTTTTTGGGAAACTTATTAATGCGATGCAATCTGCCCTCAGTGATGCAAATAGATTTCAGTACCAAGGGGCCATCAAAGCTTTGCATACCATTGGTCTATGATGATGCCATACCCAATGTAATGCAGCCAAAACAGGGCCGTAGCAATTTTTGTTCTTACAGGGAATCGTGCCAAATTAACCAGAATACTTTGTTTCCACTGAACAATCCCTATTGCTTCTATTGCTGACAATAATTATAACACGAAAGGCGATGGCAAATGGAGTCATCACCTTGCGAGAAGCTGAAAGCAGAGGAGTTTAATTTGCTACCGCATCAATTTGAGTTGAAGTTTTTGATGCATATAAACGGATACTATTAGGTTATCCCATCATGGAGTGCGATTTCGATCGCTGGTGTATCTGCATAAGTTGCTCAGCCTGTGGTAACCCTGTAAAGTAAAGATGACGGATGCTACGAGAAAACCCCTATTGTGATTGTATGAGCAAGGCATGAACAAGAATTGTGATTGTATGAGCAAGCCCCCTTCCCCACTATTACCCGATGCACCAAGCCTCCCAATAAGCTTCAAAATGTCGAACAGCAAAAAGAAGCCTAGAGGCATGGAAAGCTTTAATGATGCCGGAAAACATGTCCAGGATGTCTGTGCAAAAGAACGCAGATATTCACATAAATAAACACTATAAGGGTTGAAGGCTTGAGAAAGAAAAAAACACTTTTCCATTAGGCGAAATGTGACTCCTGTTACGCTGAACTCGTAAAAGGAAATATGAGTGCTATGAAGCCACAAGCTGTAACCTAGTATTATAATTCCGAACCTAATGGTCTTCTGGAATCGAATAACAATTTAAGGGCTTGAATTTATCATTGAAATCGAAAAAGCCTGAGGCCACCTCAGTCGACCTATTGAGTTATGTGTCCTAAAGCATAGAATTGAAAATAGCTACAAGTTGATAGCAGAGGCGATGAAGCACCGCGCACATAAACGTCGGATACTTGCAAAAAGTCGCAAAGACTGTGTCCGACGTTATCCGACGTTATCCGACGTTATCCGACCTTATCCGACGACATGGAATACAATGCAATCAAAATATTGCATACATTGCAATGACGTAAACACTAGCACCAGGAAGCACCATTTGAAAGAAATTAAGGGACATATTACAGCAGTCAAGCAACACCATTACTGACCACGTGCAAGTTCAAAATTAAAAGCCAGATTCATCAGTCTTCGTAAAAACTTCGAAAGATGCCAGACAAGGGTGAGTATATTGTTCGCTGACCTGTTTAATATGCAAAATAAAATTGTTAGAAGAGAAATGAAAAAATTAGAATAACGTTATGGTTTAGGATGTTCAGGGAAATTGTGTCGAGTTCTGTCCATGCTTTGATGTTATCTCTCCATTTTTTACATGATCGTCCTCTGTTTCTTTTTTCATTAGTCATGCCTTCCAGACAGATCTTGCTGACACCACAGTCCATTCTTTTGATGTGGCCTTGTTAAAGATGGAGAACTGCGGAAGCAGCTACCACGTGTTAGTGCGTATTCTGCCGCAGCCAGAGACAGCGGTTGATGATGAATGGTTTAGGAAAGAACATCACAAGTACAAGATAAGCGAAGAAAATGAAAATGCAGACACAGACAAAAGAAGTGGAAGTAGACATATCGAACAGTAACCTACAAGAAAACCAAATGTATGGTTATAAGTAAGAAAAGACAGTTTCTGCTCTCTGAAACGAAAATGGATGGTCAAAACATGGTAGACAGTGCTTAGGGTGTATGACAACTGTTGATTAGAGGTGTGAAAGTGGGGTTTTATTGTTTCAGCAAGGTTTGTTGTTCACACCGTTGTTAGAAGAGAGAGAACTCGCGTTACCAATCTCTGATATTTATTCAACAGAAGAAAGAAAAGCTAGACAATGCACAAAAGTCTTCGAATGCATCAAACCACCAACTTTGCATCCATTAAAAGAATCAGTAGAAGATATTCCTTTCCTTTGTAACCTGGCGAACGCATTAAGCGTGAAACTCAGAGAATCAGACTATAAGCTAACATGGGGACGAATGACAAGACCATTGCTCGATTAGCATGGCCTCTCGTATCCTAAAAATCACCATTAAAAGCGGGGCAAACGCAAATGCAAATACCAAATCCTAATTGAACTTAACGGCTGTACACCGGATTCAGTTTTAACCTCTTTGCTAGATGGTATATTCAACAAGTCGTGGAACGAGCGTTTGTTTGCAAGAGCAAAGTATGAGCAAGTCGTTGTGCAAATTTTAGCACTCAAATTGAGGTTACGGATAAGAGCGTATACCATTGATAAGTGGTCCGATACGCTTTCATACCTTATTCAAAGCGTATTGGTTTATCGCCGCAAAAAACCATTCGGAGCGTACTTATTAGATTCATATGAAAAGTTACCCGATACAAAATGAATCTAATTTGTTTGTACAGGCCCTCAGTGTCAATACCACGATTGGAGCCCAAACCTCGTCTATCGATATTCGTTCGCAAAAGAGCATTCAAAGAAAATCCGCGAATCTAGTACTCTGCAATTCTTTGCCTTTAAAGAACGTATTTACCAAGCTTGATCCACCTACGCTTGAGAGTGCTTATGTGTCGCAATGGCCATTGCAGAAAGTGCAGAGCCACTGCGGTAACAAAAATGAGCTATAAGAATGGTAAAATATAAGCCTTAACTCTTTGACATGAGGAAGAAAACAAGAGCCTAACATGCATAAAAAGCAGAAGATTCCCTGGCATGTCTGTCTGAAGAAATGCTCAGTGCAGGGTGCTATTGTGTCGTTAATGCCAACTTCACAACAACCTTAACTGGAAAGGTCACATCAAAGGTCTATCAACAAAAATCATTTGAGCAATTGGCTTTCAAAATATGCCAGAAAGTTTCTAAGACAGGACAGCCTAAAGACTGGTATACTGGTATTGTTGAGCCCCATTCTAGATACTGTTGCTCAGTTTTGGGGAACTGTTGTGCAACCGAAAAACCATTTGCAAAAACTTCAAGATCGAGCAGCAAGAATAATTGCAAATAGCCGCTTTGATGCTGATGCTAGGCCACTGTTTAATACTCTTGGACTCAAGCCACTTTAGGATTTGATCAATACTGAAATTAACACTATGGTTTGCAAGGACCTTAACGGACTAACGCCAGAATGTTTGTCGAATTTATTTATATGAAATTCTGAAAGCCATTTGCAAGGTTTTTCGCAACACCAGTACAAATTTACAACCTCCTAAGCAAACATAAAGAATTAGGCAAAAATACTTATATGTCAGAGGGGTACAACAGCGGCGGATCTAGACAAAAACTTGGTCAAAACGCTATAAACTTTGCACATCAGATGGAAAATTTCGTCGACATCCCTGAGTTTCCTGCCAAGAATTCATTCCTGCTTATTGTAACATCTCGTGAACATTACTTTACAAATATCTGGTTTGTTTAGATTGAATTTCATTTGATCCACGAGCAAAGAAACCGTGATTTGTCTTCTCGGGCTAGTTAGGCCAGTCAAGAAAAATGAACACATAGTTGGCGTGTTGGAAACTTCATTGAAAATCCATAGCACTCTTCCATACGATCCTTAAAAATTATTGAACTTCAGGTGCTGGTCTCTTTGCGTTTGAGTGCTGAAAGCAGGCTCTCGTCGTCATGCTATCGTAGCCTTCACTCGCAGCTTCACGTCGCCATTATGAAACAGGACAGATGTATGGTTTAGAAAAAAAAACCCTATCATTGTATTTTTTGAGAAAGGAACCCTGTCGTAGCAATAGCAATTGATTGTCCTCGTCTCCTCGATTGTTTTTGCCACAAACAGAAGAACCGTTTTTGAAACCAATTCACAAAGTCATTGGAACTCGTTTAAACCGCTGAGGAATATGATATGTTACAAAAGAGTACCATGGCTACGATAGGGTTCCCTTCTTTCTCAATTCCATATTAAGAGAGCACCAAAGGCTGTGGAGCAAGATCCCATTTGCCATTAGGACTCGTTGCAATTCATTCGGAAGTAAAGGGAAAACTGTCGTTATCTGTCTTAGGAATCTTTGACAGGGTTTCAGATCCCTTGTAACCCCGTTTGGATCCACCACTGCCGTACAAGCATGGGATGTAAATTATTGAACTTCCTATATATACATATTATTAATTTGTTTTGTTTTTGTTCATTGTTAAATACTTGTAATATTATTAATCAAATGGAAGGCCCTTTGTGATTGACCATTTGCTGAAGTATTACCCTCCTTAATTTAATTGAAAATGAAATTGAAACTCACAAACTACAAAACCATTGCAGTAACAGAAGTGAGCCTAAACTCTTTGACATGAGCGAGAAGACACGAGCCTAAACTGACATTAGAAGCAAGGGGGTTCCCTTGAATGTCTATAATGCTGAGTGAAGGGTGCTATTGTGTCGTTAATGCCAACTGCAGAAACTGCAAAACCACATGAAACTGCTGAACAGAAGTGGGCTTAAACTCTTTGACATGAGGGAGAATACAGGAACCAAGAAACAACCACTAGGAGCAGGGGATTCCCTAAATTGACTATCTAAAGGAATGTACAGGTTGCTATTGTGTCGTTAATGCCAACTGCTCAAATATAAATCTCTGAAGATACAAAAAATGTGATCAATGGCTTAAAGGCAGAGCTTCGCCGTCCATAACATAAAGATTCTAAGTTGCATTTCCGAGTTTCAGGCTAAATTGATCATCAAGCAGCTGTATCAGGCAATATGTGCTTAATAACTTGCAAAAGAGAACTATTTCTGATTTTTTCACCCTTAATTAAAGAGATAAACGAAACTCAGGCAAAAGGGCGTCTCCTGATTTGGCATAGTTTAGAGGCACTACCGTAAATCCTCGAATAAGCCCCTAGGGACTTATTAGAATTTTTGGGTGGGGGCTTATTCGAGGGGGGCTTGCTCGAGGGGGGACTTATTTCAAAGTTTAGTATTTTCCTCAAAGGTCGACATAAAAACGACATAATTTCTCAATGAAATAAATTGTAAAATTTCAAAAAGGCTATTGTCCTGTGGAGGCTTTCTTGGAATAAGATATTATTCTGCAATCATGCTTCCGTTATTTGCAAAAATGACTTATTTGTAAAAATGACTTTTTAGGCAGAGGCTTATTCGAGGGGAGTTCTATTCGAGCTTGGGGGCTTATTCAAGGATTTACGGTATGTCCCATTTTGCATTTCGCAACGTAAAGCCCTGGTCAAACGATCGAACACTTCGCCCAACATGATATTGGGTGAAGTGTGAATCGTTTGGCCACCATTTCGGGTCATCCAGCATCGTCTTTCTTGATGTTGGATGAAGTTCTATTGTGGTCAAAAATGTTGGCTGTCGACATCCAACAATACTATTGTGTTGAAATATTAGGTGAAATGTTGGATCGTTTTAAAGAGCGTCAAAATTCAATCATCGCATCGTTGTTGTTTTTTCGGGCTGGTTTCGTTTGTTTCAGCAATCGCAGTTGCTTACAATGAATGACACACAATGATTGAAAGAAATGTTGGACACCCATGCCATGCCCCTCAAGCTCTGCCAATCTTAGTACGATGTTACAAAAAAGAACTAGCACCGAATGCACTTCTATTTAACGATAACACTTGCACAGTTGCGAGCCCCTTGTTCTGGCGGACCTTTTTTTACCTTTCATTATCAATGATGGACATACCTGCGACAAAATGCCATTGTTGCAAAGGTTTCCATCCAGAGGGTAGCTAGCGGGGGAATAAAGGGGGTGTGACAGCATCCCCCGATTCTTGATGAATTTGGTAAATTTTTAGTTGATGCAAAATGTCCATGGTTTGTCGGGAAGACCGTCGATCGATAGGTGAAATTGGACCTGGATTTCTCTTCATCCATGTCTTCGTTGATAAATTTTAATTCTTATGCTCCTTCGCCCCATAGTCTAGAAGAAGGCAAACTACGCCACTGTTTCCATCTTTCCATATCTGTACAAAATTTTTTGCAAATCAAAAGCCTTTACTCAATCAACTTTTAGACTTATTTCTGTGCAACCAGATTCTTTAAATTCAGTTGTGTCTGTATGATTTAAAACATGTTTGCAAAATTTTATCTAGTAAACTGCTAGCTACAGATTAATGCAAAGCAGTTATGGGGTTAGGAAAAATATTATGTTATTTATAGTTTTTTCTGTATTTATAATCATGTTTTATACTGGCAAAGTTGTGAAAGGCAACTATCCTGTGTGAAGGGTTGCAATATTTTACAGGACACACATAAATAACAGCGTTCATTCACCGAAGTGTTCTTTTCCTCTGTAAATTCATTCCTTGATTTGGCCAATTGTCAATTATAATGAAAGTTGATACCAAAGTTTCTCTCAAGATGTTTACCAATGAATCTGCCTAATGATCTTTATATAATGATATGCATATAAAGTATTTCGAAAGATTAGCAATTGCAAATGCAGTGCCTGTCTGTTTCTGCCAGAAAATGCAATGTAGTCTTTAATTTTGTATCCACAATTCCTTTTTATGTACTAATTGGTAGCTATATTTGATTTTGATAAGTTAACATTGTATATTTATGTATATATTGTTAGCTCTTGTTTCTTATATCGAATTAAAATAAATTTACAAAGACTGCCAGATTTGAAATACTAAAAGAGAAATACTGAAAGATGCATCATTCCAATTACTTGCAGAAACATCAACTCAAGTCACGCGGTTCAAAACGACGGCCACAATGAAACAAGTAAGTACACATGCGACACATGGAGTGTTTTTTGTAATGAAGTGCTTTGTAATATAGGATTTTGATATATACTATTGCATTCAATGCAAACATCATTATTTCAGTAATTAAGTTTTACTCCATACAAGTATACTATGTCTTCTCGTTATATTTTTTATGTCTTGGTATTGGGTTGGACTTTTTAGGTTTTTTTAGGGTATCGACATGTGTAGATACCCCATATTGAAAAACATTACCAGTAAAATTTGTGATAAAAATGAATCTTACAAAAGCTAATAAGAGAATCATTGGCCTTGCAATTCAAATTTCCACAAAGCCAAAGCACCAAGGAAGGGCCTAGCTTTATAAATGGCCTCGCTTTATAAATGGCCTAGCTTTATAAAGTTAATCCTTTCTTACAGAGAGTTACCTCATGAGCAGAGCATCCTTACAGCGCCAGATACTATGATCACTTAAAGGCCGATTTCAATTCGACATTTTTTGTGCGCGCGGGCGTAGCGCCCAAATCTGAGCATGCGTAGTTAAAATCAAGTGGTTTCGATTTTGCATCCGCTGTGATCGCCAGAAAGTTGATAGGGTCTCAACCTTTTCGTGCGCTCGCCACTTGACAGCAGCGCTTAGCTACGCGTGCTCAGATTTGGGCGCTACGCCCGCACGCACAAAAAATGTCAAATGGAAATCGGCCTTAACAAATGTTGAATGTGACGTCAGCGTTTGCGCTGCCGCTGTCGTTATTATATGTACTACAATTGTTTTTCAGAGAAATATAAACCATTCGATTGCCCTTATTATGGAAATGTGAAAGAAACTTTGAGCAAGGTATTTGGCTTGGAGAAATTTCGGACGAACCAAGAACAATCCATTCTGGCAGCACTAGCAAGCAAAGATTGTTTCATACTCATGCCAACAGGAGGAGGGAAAAGCCTTTGCTATCAGCTGACGGCGCTCATTACGCCTGGTGTTACGATTGTCGTTTCGCCGTTGCGTTCCCTGATATTGGATCAAGTTCAGAAACTACTTTCTTTAAAGGTATGTCCACGTTTATCTAGATATGTTTTAGCGATGCTAGTAAAATTAAAATCAAATCACCACTTATATACTTGGCTATTCAAAGATTACAAATGATTTGATGTTAATTAAACTATGAATTTATTGACCGAAGATAGAGACTCATAGAGAGGGACGACTCTAAGGTTTAATTTTGTGATTCACGATTAATACGATCATCAAGGAACACCTGATATGTTTTCTTTTCTGTTGATATTTTCATTTTATTTCCTGCTTCTTTTCATATCTTATATTTAGAAATGTATAATTCACTTTATTAACCTACATCTATTTACTGGCTTAAATTTTGAACACTCAGAAGATGCCATCATGAATATTCTACCATCATCGACGAAATTCTTAATAGCGTTTCTCCCTGTGAAATTTCAGATTTCTGCTGCCCATCTGTCAAGCGACCAAACGGCTGCGATGAAATCACAAATTTACGTCGACCTTCGTCGTTTATCGCCTGAAATCAAGCTACTTTATGTCACACCTGAAAAGCTGGGCAGCAGTGAAAAATTGGCATCCGCTTTGCAAAGCTTGAATCAAAAGAAACTGCTTGATAGATTTGTCATAGACGAAGCCCATTGCATCAGCCAATGGGGACACGACTTTAGAAAGGTGTTTATTTAGAATTTTATTTATAGTAGAGATCCTTACTTAATAGAAGCAACTTTTAGCATAGTTGGTTAATCTCGATTAGCAGTAAGCGATATCCTTTTCTTGGAAACCCACGTTAGTTGCAATACACAATGCTGTACATCACGTCACCTTACAACCTCTGACGACCCATCACGACCTCTCACGACCCATCACGACCTCTCACGACCTCTCACGACATCTTTTGACATCATATGACGTTACACTTTCCATGCTACATGACACTACAAGTTACTTAATGACATCACACCTCACGACACTACATGATACAACACGGAACTACACGACACTGCACGATACTGCGCGATATTGCACGATACTATAAAACATAACACGACACTACACGAAACTACACGACATTGCACGACCCTACAATACCTGTATTTCCCTTGCGCAACGCAATTCGACACTACGCTACACGATTATGAACAGCGTGACTTCACTATAACAAATTATACTTTCTAGGTGACTTCGTACTGCTCTCATAATTGTCTTTCATTTTCCCGCCTTAGGACTACAAAAAGCTGCATCTGTTACGTGATCATTACCCTAATGTCCCAGTCATGGCATTAACCGCAACGGCAACGCCTCGTGTGCAAAAGGATGTTTTGAATCAACTGCGTTTGCGCAACCCGGAAATGTGAGTTTCGTTTCCTTTTCCAGGAATCCTTGTTCAGAAATATGATGATACTACAAGACTGGTTCCAATTCCAAGAAATTATAAAACAAGGGGCATTTTTTAGTAGAAGCTGGGATCCAGTTGATTATGGGTATTTCGACCATGCTGATTACGAATTTCGAGGATCCCAAGCGAAATTAGCTCATTTAAGGGCCTAATTTGCATATCAAAATGGCTGCCAGTCGAAATCTTCAAAATGCTGCCAAGAAAATCCATGACACTGCATTCGAATAGGATATTCACTAATATTGCTGTTATGAGGATAGATCTTGGTAAAAAAGTGTACAGCAACAAAATCTACACAACAGGGAACTTTTTAAATTTTTCATTACATCCATGACGTCATTATGATGTCATAATTGAAGAAATTGGCAGAATTTGCCAACTATTGGTAATATCTCAGCTTTAATATATTAAGTCCTTTTATAGTCTCTAGAATGTATCAAAATGCACCAAAAAGTAAAAATCAGAGATATGATTTCCATCTAAGCTTATTATCTATATCGCTTATTCATGATTTATTTACACCAATTTGTCATTGTTTCATTTAAACCCCTAATTACTGGTGCAAATACTCTAAAATGTCTTGAATTTACTTTTAAAGATAAAGAGAGCCAATTTGGGCTAGTAAAGTTGATCTATTACATTTTCTGTGATTTACATGACGTCATAAATATGATGATGTCATTAACTTAAAAATTGTTCACGCCATCAAAAATTGAAAAGGTCATGCAACATTTCAAAGGTCTCATCGAAAACAGTCGAATGGTGGCATTCTCGATTATCTTTGATCCTCCGGCAAAAATTAAACTCATTGATTTGGTTTTCTAGCTGGTTAGTGTCTACCATTTAAAATAAAATCTTCTAGTTTTATTTAGCCCATTCAATTTTAGGAGAAATGGCAAACTTTCGGCTCTTCATTTTTCGAACTAACGACAAGTTTATGTATGACAATTCTCAAATGAAATTTTCCCCCAAGTAGTAATCGGGTGAAATGTCAACATTGAATATTCAAGTGGCTGAACACGTTCCTTTTGTATATCCAGTTCTACTTTGCTGCATTTTTGTGAAGGTCTCTAACGTGTGTCCAAGCTTGAATCTAATCGATTATAGGTCAGTTGCATTCGTTGTTTTCAGCTTTGCTGCATTTGCCACACAATTTGCTACATTACAGGCCTTGCGCAAATTAACACTATCTTCTGACTAATAATTCTTGAGAGTTGTTAAGAAAAAAACAGTTGTAGTTTCACTCAAAACTTCTTTGCTAATTTTTAAATTCTTTCATACTTGTCAAGAATTCTTGAGGATTCTTCTCATGTTGATATGCGCAAGGTCTGCAGTGTGAAGCTTGACCCTACATTAGGATTTGAAGGAGTGCCTGATCTAAATCTTAAAGCAAACGAAGCTATACGAGTTCTGCATCGTGTGTTACATCCACAAAAGATCATCTCCAGAGAAGCAGTAGGGATGGCTTCACTGTCATCAGAATCGGCTTTAATTGATCTTCAGAAAGCTCCCATCCGAAATCTGTAGGTGACGGTAAGTCTTGATGCGGTGATCCAGCTTGTTTCCATATCATTGCTTGGAAGTGTGCTCTTCTTATGTAAAGATGTGCCACAACACTTGTTGGAGGCAATGCCTCGGGTTTTGTTTTCTTGAAAAATAGAACGTGTCGGGCTTCATTTGTGGCCTGCACCAAAACCGTGGCAAAAACTTTTTTCTGCTTTCCGCATAATACCCCGTTTGCTAATACCTCCTTCTCCCATGTTTTGCAAGAGTTCATGAGACTCTTTAAAAACTTTCCATGCAGATGCCATTTGTATTCCCAGACAAGTACGAAGTTGCATCACATCCAATAAGAGTGTGAAAGGGGATGAGTGCTTGAACATGCAAGGCGTGAAGAATCTCTTTGACTGGAATATATTTTCTCTTCTTTGACGTTCCAGACATCATCCAAAGATCATTGCATCGCATTCGTTCACAGTGGGACACCAGAATGATGAGCACATCTGCATCTCTAGCAGCAACTACTACTGTATTGCAGGTGACATTGATAGCACGAAGGGCAAGTCTGGTGTCTGCTTCTTCATGGTCTGCACTCAAAGTCAAGGTATCAGTGTAGTATTTCGATGACTGGGCAAGCAATTCATTGATAAATCCACCAGCTGTAACAACTTCTTTATCTTCAGTTGCTTGGCGAATCAACTCTTCTGACAGGAATCGTGCAAGATCTGCTTTGTTTTCCGGCAATGCAAAGAAGTTTGACCAGAACTTTGGAAGAGGTACCAAACCGCTCTCTTTAACTCGGCGAACAGGCCGGCTAGTTTTTTTCCGCCTTAGTCTGGTACTAGTTTTGATTGATAGTTGTCTATAGCGGTCAAAAACAACGTCGATTCTCTGGTAGCGTTTACCCATTTGAAGCACTGCTAAATCTCTGGTAGCGTTTACCCATTTGAAACAAAGGTGTCTGCTAAATCACGAAACGAAGAGCAACCATTTGGTTTGCCTAATAACACCACTAGAGCCTGACCATCAATGATTAAGCACGCTGTTATTCCATGAAGATCGATACTCTCTGGACAATTGATGCTATCCGTTAGCTTGTCAATGAGGACAGACTTGCTTCCAGTCCGAAGAGAACAGTTCATTTCAGTGAGAGATGAGGAACTGGCATCAATTCACGAGAAAGCACACACTTAAGATCAACTTAACGGCTGCCTTCATAAGCAGTGATCAGCCGCATGAGGATATTTCGATCGGCCTTGAAAATCGTCTGCTTCTCCTTGTAGTCTGAATTTATTGGAACTTCATATAGGCTTTGAAAGATAAGCGTTCTGCATCTTTTTAATGGTTCGTTGAAGGAAATCATGGGCTGTGTCAGACAGTGTCAGTCTGTGCGTGACAAAGCTTAGAATTTGTTGCTGACCAAGATCGGCTGCATGCAACAAAGATTCTTGAATTTCTTTACTTTTTCTTTATTTGCTATATTCTACAACTTGCCAGAACTTTATGCGGTTCGGAGGGTCCCTTGGTTATACCTTGAAGTTTTTTGACCGGCAGCCATTTTGAATATGCAAATTAAGCCTTTAAATTAGCGAATTTCGCTTGGGATCCGCCAAATTCGTAATCAGCATGGTCGAAATACCCAAAATAAACTGGATCCCAGCTTCTACCCAAAATGCCTCTTGATCTCTTTTTAAGAACTATTTTAGAGAAATGGAACCAGTCTATACTGCACCCTTATGTTGCCAATGTTCTGTATTTTTGTATTTTAGTAAAGAAACCTATCTAGCATCATGTACAGATGCTACGTCTCTGCTCTTAATTAACATCAAATTAATTTCTGCATTTCCTGTATTTTTATTTAGTTTTAGCCAAAGTCTCAATCGTCCAAACTTGCAATACTCTGTGAGGCCGAAGTCGAAAAAAACTCTTGAAGAAATCGTGAAAATGATTAAAAGTCAGTATTTGAACAACTCTGGCATTATTTACTGCTTGTCAAGGTGAGAACAATCCATAAAATATTAATTTCTTGCTTTCAAAGCGCTTTAATATTCAAAAGGAGTTTGATGAAGTTTTCCTTACAGTTGCTTGAAGAATAAGTGTTAAGGTATAAAGAAAGCTGGAATTGTCTGGGCAATAGGCCCTAAGTCTCGTTTCTTCTAAAAACAACCTCAGGCTTCCTTCTGAAAATGACAAAAATTCATCTGGAAGATAGAAATGACATCGTCTTCATACTCACTAAATTGATGCATGTGCTTGAGGTAGTTGTGACACTGAACTCCAATTAAATATGTACATTGCGTGTTGTACTTCATCCAGAATAACGATAATACAGTTAGCAAATAAATTTAGTACCAGAATGAAAATGTAGTAGTTTGATTGTTAAGAATACTTTTTGTGTTTTAACAATCAAACTATTACATTTTCATTCTGGTACTCAATTTATTTGCTAACTGTATCATCGTGACACTGGACTGTTGAAAAGAAAACGGCGAGACATGCTTTTCTTGAGCTATATAGCCTCACCTATGGCTCTCACTTAATAAAAAATTATCGTCCTTCAGCCTTCATGAAATTAGCGTTTCTATGTTTGATTTACGCAAATGTGATTCTGATATCATTTCCTTTTGCAGACTGGATTGCGATGCTTTGGCCCAGGATCTGCAAGAAAACCAAATCTGTGCACAATCATATCACGCAGGACTCTCCAATGAGGCAAGAAGTTGTGTTCAGGAAGACTGGCTGCAAGATAGATGTAAGGTTAGATTTAGATTTGCAGGGCGTGGAGTTTGCACGCAAGCTGCTATCATCTGTCTTTGTTCGTGTTGTGTGTTAGAAATATGGAACTACAATATGGAAAATCTAGGAAGCAGATACCCTTCAAGAAGCTATCTACCAAATGAGTCGTTGCTCGTATGGAGTAGACAGAGATGGCACGAAAAATTGAAATTTGGAATTTTGTGGCATAGGAGGACCGACCATGGTTGGGTCCGACGCGAAAAAAAAATTTTATATCAAGCCTTCTAAAATGGCTCAAAATGCATTTCCCAGGCTGAAATTTAACAAAGGCTCGAAATAGAAAATGGGACGATTCTCGGAAAAACACTGATTATTGATTTTTAGGAAAAATGTGGGAGGAGAAGAGTCATACTAAAACTTTGAGGATAGATATCGAATAAAGAAAGAAAAGGTGATCTTTGGCTCAGAGTGCACATCGATGTGAATAGCAAGAAGGTGCTGTATTGATTGAGAGAATTTCACTTCCTGAACAGAAAAATACACTTTCTTTGTCTCAAGTATTTTCAGTAAGACATATTTACACATCCAAAATGCAGACATTGCAATAAGGCGGAAAGTTATCTACTGAATTGATGCAAAAAATAGACTAATAAAAGAAATATACGTAAACATTTTAGTAAATAGATCAAATAAAGTCAAGCAGTACACTTTTTCTTTAAAAGAACAATTTTATAAGTTCACGAGCCTCAAAGTTGATCAGACGTTAAGAAAAAGTTAAGAACAAGCTGAGGCTGAGCTACTGTAAATTGTAATTTCAACAAGGTTTCATCCCAAAAACGAGGATTTTTGACCATGTGTGGGTGCTTGTTCTGCTAATATTCAAACTTGATTGTTAAACTTGAAGATGATAGTCCGAATGAGGTGCTTGGCTATTTTTTTGCATGAAAATTAACCAAGTAACTATTTGTGTCAGGACATAATTCGAAAACTCTAAGCTTGTTTACACTCGTCACCGTATGTAATTTTTTTACATTTTATTTGAAGAAACAGAAAGAATATGTATATGAGAACTGTTTTTTGGATACAAAAGTAAAGTTGATCATTGACAAAAAGGTAACGCGTGCAGTTTGTAATTTCATTAAAGAGTTTTATCACAACGGAAAGGAACACTCGACAATTTCTATTCACCGATTTTTTTTACCATTCGTTACTTGGATCCGCCAAACAAAATTTATCTAACACTTTTTACAGCAGACCCTTAAACTAGCAAAACGGGATTAGGATGGATAAAATTTTTTTCTCATTTCCCATTTGACACTTTATACTCAAAGGGAATCCAAGGGAATACTTTAGTATGCTTCAAAATTTTTACTTTTTTCAAAGCCATTTCAAATTTTTGTACCACCAAACAATTTATTTTTTACTAAAACTTCTCTTATTGATGACATCCACAACGGAGACTTTCATGACAGGTCAGGTTAACCTGTATAAATATTATAAAATGAATGAAATGAACATGATGACGTCATATGTGTCAGTGACATCCACAGCTGAGATATACAAGACGTTGTCTATATCAGTGCTTCTATCAATAGCACAGATATACACGACGTCGTCTATATCAGTGCCACCTACAGCAGAGATATACATGACGTTGTCTATATTAGTGCTTTCTACAGAAGAAATATACATGACGTTGCCTAAATCAGTGCCATCAATGACAGAAATATACATGACGTTATCCATATTGGTTCTTTCTACAAAAGAAATATACATTACGTTGTCTATATCAGTGCCATTAATAGCAGAAATATACATGACGTTATCCATATTGGTTCTTTCTACAAAAAAAAATATATATGACGTTGTCTATATCAGTGCCATCAATGACAGAAATATACATGACGTTATCCATATTGGTTCTTTCTACAAAAGAAATATACATGACGTTGTCTATATCAGTGCCATTAATAGCAGAAATATACATGACGTTATCCATATTGGTTCTTTCTACAAAAGAAATATACATGACGTTGTCTATATCAGTGCCATCAATGACAGAAATATACATGACGTTATCCATATTGGTTCTTTCTACAAAAGAAATATACATGACGTTGTCTATATCAGTGCCATTAATAGCAGAAATATACATGACGTTGTCTATATCAGTGCCATCAATGACAGAAATATACATGACGTTATCCATATTGGTTCTTTCTACAAAAGAAATATACATGACGTTGTCTATATCAGTGCCATTAATAGCAGAAATATACATGACGTTGTCTATATCAGTGCCATCAATGACAGAAATATACATGACGTTATCCATATTGGTTCTTTCTACAAAAGAGATATACATGACCTTGTCTATATCAGTGCCATTAATAGCAGAAATATACATGACGTTATCTATATTAGTGCTTTCTACAGAAGAAATATACATGACGTTGTCTATATCAGTGCCATTAATAGCAGAAATATACATGACGTTATCTATATTAGTGCTTTCTATAGAAGAAATATACATGACGTTGTCTATATCAGTGCCATCAATGGCAGAAATATACATGACGTTATCTATATTAGTGCTTTCTACAGAAGAAATATACATGACGTTGTCTATATCAGTGCCATTTATAGCAGAAATATACATGACGTTATCTATATTAGTGCTTTCTATAGAAGAAATATACATGACGTTGCCTATATCAGTGCCATCAATGGCAAAAATATACATGACGTTATCTATATTAGTGCTTTCTACAGAAGAAATATACATGACGTTGTCTATATCAGTGCCATTAATAGCAGAAATATACATGACGTTATCTATATTAGTGCTTTCTACAAAAGAAATATACATGACGTTGTCTATATCAGTGCCATTAATAGCAGAAATATACATGACGTTGTCTATATCAGTGCCATTAATAGCAGAAATATACATGACGTTATCTATATTAGTGCTTTCTACAGAAGAAATATACATGACGTTGTCTATATCAGTGCCATTAATAGCAGAAATATACATGACGTTATCTATATTAGTGCTTTCTATAGAAGAAATATACATGACGTTGCCTATATCAGTGCCATCAATGGCAGAAATATACATGACGTTATCTATATCAGTGCCATTAATAGCAGAAATATACATGACGTTGTCTATATCAGTGCCATCAATGGCAGAAATATACATGACGTTATCCATATTGGTTCTTTCTACAGAAGAAATATACATGACGTTGTCTATATCAGTGCCATTAATAGCAGAAATATACATGACGTTATCCTTATTAGTGCTTTCTACAGAAGAAGTATACATGACGTTATCTATATCAGTGCCATCAATGACAGAAATATACATGACGTTATCCATATTGGTTCTTTCTACAGAAGAAATATACAGGACATCGTCTGTATCAGTGCCATCACACAAAAAAATACATAACGTCGTTCGTATTAGTGCCATCCTTAGCTGAGGTAAACATGACGTCATCTCTATCAGTACATTCAAAAGCAGAAATATACATGGTGTTATCTGTATGTCTACCAACCACAAAAGTAGATTACAGGTCAAAATCTTCTTCTGTTCAATTGATAGCAGAAATATGTATTACTTCATTGTTATTTGTGCCATGGAATGCCAAAGTATATGCGATGGCATCTGTACTCATGCTATTCATTGCATAATTATACGCTGATAAGGATACCTCAATCCCAATTTGCAGTCATGAAGCTCGATGTTTTTAATTTCTATACATTAATTCTCTTAGTTTCTAATCAGTAGAATCAGCTGCTTTACGTGTCATCATTTTAAGGTTGTCTGCGCCACGATTGCATTTGGAATGGGCATTGACAAACCAGATGTCAGATTTGTCGTTCACCATTCGATGCCAAAATCATTAGAAGGTTATTTCCAAGAATCTGGACGAGCTGGTCGTGATGGGAGAAAGGCTGTCTGTGTTCTCTATTACGCATATAAAGACATGCACAGGATTCGCAGGTCAGAATTCGTCTCTCAGTTATCTATCAATTTTGTATTCAAGACAACAACACCTTATCTTTTCGGGAATCCATGTAATTCATGGTATCTATATAGCCAGTGGGCTACTAAAAATCTTTGTGTGAGGGAACGTGGCACTGTATTTTCATGATTTCAAAACTACGGGAAAATTGGTTATGTGAACTTCTCAGATTTCCATTCAATACAATATATAAGTCATACAAATTTTTAGTGTTGGATTGCCCTTACCCATTCTTCCATGTACGCGACCCTACGCTAATCCTCCTTTTCTTTGGTTTAAACGAGATTTTTGCTTCAAAAAGATACACGCAACATACCGTTGACTCTTCTTATTCTCTTTTTATTCCATTTCGTAATTGTTGTAAGCATTATGTTCCGGGGAGTGTGTGGCAAAGAACATTTATTTGAAATGCGCAAAGTTCACGTCTCTTTTTGCCTTTTAATATTCTAAGCCGTTTCTTTTTGCCAAGAAAGACTCATTTGATGAATGAATGAGAAAATTTCTTTCAAGGATGATTGAGGGTGAATGCGAGTCAACATTCGAAACTCGCAAAGTCCACATGGACAATTTATTCAGAGTCGTTCAGTACTGCGAAAACATCACCGACTGCAGACGAGCACAGCTACTTCACTACTTCGGCGAGACGACTTTCGACGCATCCGACTGTGCAAAAAATGGGGATACCATATGCGACAGTTGTGTTGACCGAAACGCATGCTTTATGCGAGACTGTACGGAAGCGTCGAAACGGATTGTCACCTACGTCAAAAATATTGTCCATGGAAGCAGCTGGGATAATAGGCCGCCTCTTCGAAGGCGATGGAATCGTGTTACAATGAATCAATCCATTGACGTTTTTATGGTACGTTCAACCTTTGTACTATATCCTCGATGTTTACCTTTCCTTTGATAATTGAATTTGGTTTTCAGCTTTTTCGTCGCGCATGGTTACAAAGTGGTTGGACCTGTAGTAAATATAATAATTTATATTAAGTGATTCAGTGATTTAGCAGTTTACAACAGCCATGCACAGTTTCTTCAAACGGCTCACATGTGTTTCCAGGGCACACTTTTATATTTCTCATGGCACATTTTTTGTATTGCCACAGCAAACTTTTACGTTACACACAATCTTCGCACACACTTTTTGTTTCATGATAGGTCATTCTCATTTACAATCTTCATTGTATGTTAAAAGTTTAATATTTTCCGGATCTCTGTTTCAAGGGAAAGAAAAAGAGCAAGTTTGAAGATTGCTGTCCCCTTTTTAACGCTGGTAATTCACAGGGGCGGGTATTCAACCGGAACGAGGCGTGGCGGCTTTTCATATACCTTTTGCTGCAGAAGGTTCTTCAAGAAGAACTTGTCATAGGGAAACACGGTAATGTTATCGGTTATCTGAAACTTGGCACAAAAGCAACCGATGTCATAGAAGGCAGAATGCAGGTAGGTCTTTCTTTGGGCTTACGAGCAACATTGCAAATGGAATGTTTAGTGGACTACATTGCAGTACACTGTTCCCTATACAAATCATTTAAGATCTATCAAGATCACTCAGTTTTCGACCAATGATCAGCTAGAATCTTAAAAGGAAGTGTTCATGCCTCCTCCAACCAAAGATTGAAAACCTTCCAAAAAAAATAAAAATAGGGCGTTGTTTAAGCATGGTTGCTCAAATAGTTCGAGTTTGGCCGTTTTGAACAACCTTCCTTGCGGTTGTCATCCAATGTTATCATTTTGCTCTCTCGAAATTATTGTTTACCGATTAATGAAAACCAAAATTATGGCGAAATTTGTGCTCTTGCTCAAATTGTTGAAAAAATGTAAAAGCAAACATTGTGGAAAGTTTCTTTACTTGATATCTTCGCAGGTCACCCTTCCAATGAAAATACAACATAAATTTAATTCTGGTAAATCAAAGAAGAGAAAAATAGCCTTTAGTGCAACAAAAGCATCGCCAGCACTACGTCAAAAATCCCTCATCGGTCAAAAGTTGGACGACGCACGAAAAAAAACGGCACGGCCAAATCTTGTCACCAATCCAGATAATATATCAACCCTTTTGAGACCAGGACAACCGTCAGAGAAAATGTCCACTTACCGAAAGGAGATGCTCAGGTTTAGACTTGCCCACAAGAAAACCAAGAAAATTCCCTGCCTGTCTTCTCCTTTGGAAAGTGAGGTAAATATACTTGGTATATACACAATTCATAGAAATGCCTCCAATGTTATTTTGTATTACTTTAGCTCTTATTATAAAAATGTAGAACAAAATGGTTTTTTATTCTGAATTTTCTTGAAATACAAACATTTTGAGCAGCAATTCTAGATGTTTTTTAACTTTAAGGTTTCTTTTTAAGTATTTTGATCTAAATGTCCATCTTCTACTTTATTTAACCCCTTCCGATAATAATAAGAATGATAACATACATAGCATGAATTTAACGTTTTCTAGCATTGTGTATGACGTGAATTGACCAATAAATTAATATATACTGTAAAAATTTAACAAGAAATTAATGTACACGCATATGCTGGTATGAACATATAATGAAAATGAATGGCATGTAAGTAAGAAAGTGAGCCAGTTAGAAAGTAAGCAAGCAAGCAAGCAAGTAAGCAAGTAAGCAGGTAAGCAAATACGCAAGTAAGTAAGTAAGTAAGTAAGTAAGTAAGTAAGTAAGTTAGTAAGTAAGTAAGTAAGTAAGTAAGTAAGTAAGTAAGTAAGTAAGTAAGTAAGTAAGTAAGTAAGTAAGTAAGTAAGTAAGTAAGTAAGTAAGTAAGCGGGTAAGGAATCAAGCAAGCAAGTAAGCAGGTAAGGAAGCAAGCAAGCAAGTAAGTAAGTAAGCAGGTAAGGAAGCAAGCAGGTAAGCAAGTAAGCAGGTAAGCAAATACGCAAGTAAGTAAGTAAGCAGGTAAGGAAGCAAGCAAGCAAGCAAACAAACCATCACGCAAGCAAGCAAACAAACCATCGCGCAAGCAAGCAAACAAGTTGGCAAAATAAGAGCAAGCAAGCAAGCAAATGGCAAGCAAGATTATTCGTTAATGAAGATAAATCAGAGGTGTGGCAGCTAATAGCCGATGTGGACCTGTGGCTTGTGCCCTCAAAATGATAGTTAGAACGAGGCTACTCGTCGGTTAAAGGCTATTAGTGATCCCGACGGGACTCGAACCCAGGGCATTCAGATCATGCACCGAATGCCTTGTCAGCACCACTCCTCTCCACAACCTTGTCAGCACCACTCCTCTTCATTTGAATACCACAACTAGATCATGGGATAGGGCACCACGCACCAGTCTTAAAGTGGGGGAGGGGCCAAAGCCCCTGCACAGTGTCTGCATGGAACGTTACAGGGATCTTATCGATACAGCTTCCATGCCTGATGTATTTGCGTAACTTTTAAAGGCGACATTGCAAGAAAATCAGGCACAGGGAAACAAACTGTTGTCGATTTTTTGGACTTTCAAATAGCTCTTGGCAAAGTATCTCATTCTAAGCTCTTAAAAAAGAGTTGCTTCGCAGCATTTGTAAGACCAATATTGAATATCCTTCCTTAGTTAGGTAAAACAATGATAAAGTAGAGATGGCATAACAGGGCTGCCAGATTTATTGCTCTACAGCTTCTAAGCAAGCCCAGCAACAATAATCAAAATATTGACAGTGAAAGGAAAAGCAAAAGCAGTGATGATGTATAAAATTCAGAACAACATGATAGCAACACCGCAACAATAGTATTCTTAAATAACTCAACAATATTTTTGTCTTTTATGAAGCAGTCAAGCAATTTTGAGGTTTATTTTATCCGCAAAATAAAAAATCATCCCACTTTCCAGCCTGCCAGCTGAGAGAAGAGTTCCCTTATTATTTTTCTCCTATAGAACTCTTAGTATTTTTCGTCTTGCAATTGCGTGGCAAACGAGACAGCCCGGTTAAGTTGAGAGGTACTTGGGTAGGATACGCTTTTTTCATATAAAGGCTGGGAGGTAGGATGAAGCTGGAAGGTGGGGTGGTATTTTCATAATATACGCGATCAAGCTTCGTCCCCTGATCAAGTTTCTTCAAGGTAGGATGTTTTTTAATATGCAGCTGGAAGGTGGGGTAGGATCTTGATGTAAACAATCTATGATTTCCTCTTCATACCAGTTTATAGGTTGGAAGGTAGGATAAATTTGCTTAGGTAAAGAGACACTGATTTCTTCCTCCCCATGTTATTGAATGTAAGTGAATGTCATTCACTGCAACAACTCAAATAAGCTTTTATTTTATCTTGCTTTTACTGGCTGATTAGTATCTTCTAACAGCCCCCATTTTATTTTTAGGAGTTTTAAACTTATCTGTGGCGTAGATAGAGGGGGGTCAGAGGGGTTTTTGAAAAGACTAAATTTGCATTTTGTCGAAAAATTTATGATCTTGTCGGAAATATAACATGGTTGTCATTCATAGATTATTTACATGAGAAGAAGGGTTTTAAAGGTGAACATGAGAATTTCTGTCTTTGCTCTAAATCAGATTGGCAATCGCTTTCAATTATAGGTATGGTACTAAAAAATGCCTTTTTAGAGGAGAAGACCTGAAAATCTTCCAGAAAAAACCATACTTTGAAAAAAGATAAGATTAAAGTTTAAAGACAACAGGATTTTTGAAGAAAAAGAAAAAGAAGAGTTTATCTCCTGTTCTATTTCCGTACAAATGTCATTATTTAAATGTACGAAAAAATATGCTCCAATGTACGAAAAAAATAAAATGCTCCTTAGATTTTTGCTGGAAAATTTAAATTATTCGCCCTTCTATTAACTTTCCTACCCACGCCAGTGAAACTTATATCATATATTAAAATATTGAAGGATTGAGAGAAGTAGGAATAGATTTAGTAACTTTTTGAATTTAACGTCAATAAACTTGATAGACGTTTTAAGATTACCACTTTAGGGAAAGTAATCAGTGCAGTATTCGATAGATTGGTTGCTCACATGCCGCACTCTCTAGATCATGAAAACAATACTCTATTGTTTTCTGAAAGCCAATAGATTTAGTGCTTTTTGTTTCTTTTGTTATCATTAAACCAACCAGGCTCTTCGGCTTGGGGACATATTTGGGCATATTAGCACAATGGGCATGCGTCAATGGCTTCATGATCATCTTCAAAATGGTAAATCTTTCATGGCGCTCAAAACAGAGTTGAAAAAGAACATACACCGGTAAAAACTAGAAAATCGAATTAAGTTGATTAAAAAGAACAGCGTTTCTGTCTAAAAGCATCATGGCACCAGAGGTAATAGGTTTCGTAATGTTTCCTTCATTTTAACTGTAGTTTTCTGTTGGCCTATATCTCCTAGGTCGTTACTTTTTGTGCTTTGTCTATAGGCAGTTCTGTTTACTCCCGCCTTTTGTTCCAGTGTCTTATCACCTCAGGATCAAATAACCGTGTAAAGCGATTCAAGTATTCATTGTTTTATATCCCTGTCATATTGCAACCCCAGATCTAACAGTGCAAAGCTCCGTGTAGTTTGGTCGCTCGTGTGTTGTTTGTTTTACTCTAATTCATACTTTTGTAAATACTCTGAGCACTTGGTCGTGCTCCAAATTTGTTTACCAGATTTATCCTCTAGAAACTATGCAGTCTTCAAATGTCTTACAAATAGGTAAAAACGCCCCCCCCCCAAAAAAAAACATTAATCAGTGATTCAAACAACATTGAGTCACTTTTTTGTTTTGGAATGTATTTCTTAAAAATTTAAATGCAATAAAATTTATTTGACTGTGGAAACTTGTTTTGATATAAACTTGAAAAAATTACCAATGCTGAAAGTTTCACTATGTTGATAAGAGCTGGACACAAGAACAGCAAAGAACTGGGTGTTCATAAAAATGTTTTGTTGCAACACTAAAATGAAATTGCTTTAGAGGAAAGAGACCATCAAACATATGAAATTTTTCTTGAGTTTCTGAACTGAGCTAAGATTTTCTCTTCTTTTTAGCAGCCCCATTGCTGAGTACCTTTTTTAAAGCTTAAATTCAAAACATTAAGAACAATTATTGGTGTCCACTGCTCTGCTCCCCTCTGTCATTGGAACATTCATTGAGTAAAACTATTTCCACTCTATACATCCAAAAAAATAATGACAACGACAAACCATTTGTATTGTCATTTTAGGTTTCCAATTGTTTTAATACTGTTTTAGAGTTTTGATATTTAAGAAAAAGAAAGCAAAGAAGTTAGGAAATCAACATATCTATGTTTGTCTGCAGGTATAGGGTTTTTAAAAAAAGTTGGATGGGCACAGTAGAGTTGAGGATAATGAAAATTTAGTCAAGGAAATGAAAGATTTAGACAAACTTTGAGTATTATGTATTTATGTGTTTCATTGGTATATAACTTTTTTGCATTATGGAGTAATGTTTGTGTTAGTAAGACAGTTTAAAATTTTGCAGATAAGTTACTGCAGGCAAAGAGATTATTCCAGTTTAATTTTATTTATGTTGTGTGGTCAAGATTGCAGATAAGTTTGTAAAAGTTTTTTAATGAAATCAAGTTTTAAAAAAAAGCAAACATTTGAATGAACTAAGCTTTTTGTCTGACACTCTTCAGAGTTTAAAAGTCAGAACATAGATTGAAAACTGATTGGGCAACCTCAACAGTTATGTGCTCTCATTTCTGATTGGCCTATTTTGATCCACAACTGGGTATATATATTTCCTAGCATAAAGTTTTTGATTTATGTTCTGACACTTTAAACTCTGAAGAGTGTCAGATGAAAAACTTCAGTTTACTCAAATGTTTGCCTTTTTCAAAGACATTTCCAAATTTTGTTCCACCAAAAGATTGTTTGAAATCAAGTGATGAGTGTGAAATGTCCTATTTGGGCTATTGAGGTGCCTGGAACATGTGTTTAAGGGGGGCTTAAACACCTATCTTATAGTCCTTTTTCATTTAACATTCATAAAATTCTATTGTTCACATTACAAAATAAAACATTTATTTACCTAATAGAAAACTAATGTTAGTAGAATTGCAAATAGCTAGTGATTTGTTGACAGTTAATAATTTGTCCCATAGATGTTTTTTCAAAATCATTAAGGCTGGTGTTAAAATTATAGGATAGATCTAACAACTTTTTTTAAGACTCATGCATACTTTTCTGTAAAGGTAAACAAACTGTCTATACTTTTTTCAACAACCTACTAGGATCTCAATTTTATGTGAAGTTACACTGAAGTTGCCTAACTTAATTAAACTTGTACCCCTTTTTAGTTTGTCTTGAATAGCTTTAGTTTTGTACTCTGTTCAGAAAGTTTTGTTTTTTTGCTGTTTTGCTTTTTGATGTTTGTGAAATTTCAAGATTGTAGAACCTTACCACAAACTGGGTCCAGTTAGTCAGTACATCTATATATGTTAGTGCCTTTGCTTTATCCATGTACACTATTTTTTAATACCTTTCCAAAAGCTGAAAAATAATATTCCTTGAATTTTTGCCCACCTGGGAAAATGTTTGACTGTTAATCTGAATTGGTGCTAGCACAAAGGACTTTATTTGAAACATGCTATTTCTTGCCCAAGATTGTGTTCAGTATCTGATATGAGGCAGCTAAACTATACATAGTTACAATGCAAAAATAAAATGCTTTGGTGGATAGCCAACCAAGCAATTATTTCAAAGGCCAAACAATTTAGAAGAATTGCCTAAGGGGAGGGGGGTTAACTTCCACATACATGCCATTTTTCAAGCAAAAAATAAATTTTGTGGTATAATTTCTGGTAAAATCAATCATGGTAATAAATTTTGAGGTTGATTTTCAGCATGAACTTAAATTTTGGGGTATCTTTTTTATAAGATAGGTGTTATGTTTTCATTTATTTGATTGAGTTGTTGGATTTCTGCAAATTTGAATTAAAGTTCAGGGTATACATTTCATGTGTAAGAAAAAAGATCCACATGAATAGGCTGTCCACTTGATTCTGTAATAATAATAATAATAATAAAACGAATATTTATACAGGATAAACACTTCAACAATTAGAACATTGCTGTTATCACTGTGTGTCCTGTGCCCTAGACCTTAAATGATATTGAAAGAAAATTTATTACATTAAAAACATTGATAAAACTTACAAGAATAGGATCTATAATACCTAATAAAACCTAATTTCACATTGAAATAAAATAATGTTTGTCACTGTCCTGCAAAATGATTTTTAAGTTTTTTAACAAATTCTTTGTGTGTCCTTGTCCGACGTATATCTATAGGTGAATGTGAATCTTGCAATGAGTTTATAGAAGAAGATAGAATTCAGGAACAAAGCAAAATGGCTTCAAGAATCCAATGAAAAAAAATTCAAAGAAAATTTTTAATAAAATGAATGCTAATATTTTGTCCTGGCATACAGGGCTTCATCAGAGTTACCTTCCTTTACATTTCATGTTTTATCTAATTTATGGGTTTTTGGAAGATTTAAATATTTTAGGGTATGTTTCAAAATGGTTCACCCCCTGTCCTCTGTCTATTGAAGTTAGCCCCAAGGAGGATTGACATATATTCTTGTCACCAACAATCTGCAAGGAAGTGTAGCAAGGCCATAAGTTTCTTATGCAATTTTGATCTAAGATGAGGTGATTATTAAACATCCCAAATTGCTCTCAGCATAATTGGCAACACTTGGAACACTTACCATTTCATTATAATTCCTGAATTTCATACACAATTACAACTGTTTATGATTGCACCATGAGTATATTTGATTGGACCACCGAAATTTCATTACAAGGTTGGATATGCACCTGGCATATGATTAAAAATGGATTTGATTAGGATATAGCCATGCTGCTAAAATGTGTTTTTTAAGTTATGAAAATTACTGTTTCCCGATCTGTCACAAAGTGCTTGATACCATATAGGCAGAGCTGTACACGCTCTTTGGTGTATAGAACAGGACAGTTCTAAGAAGCTACTCCTAGTTTCACGCTTAATGCGACCATCAGGCGACTGTCCTACATTATAACATGTTTTTAAGTTACATGTTGGCATGTAGAGTGAGACGTTGTGAGCTGCTATAAGTATGTTTCTTGCCCATGCACCCTTTTCCCTGTATCACAGCACATCCAGCTTGGTCTCTCTGGCCAAAAATCTGAAAACAAACAACTTTTTGGTGGTACGGTAAAAAAACCGTTTTAAAGTTCTTTACGGCCAAACAAATTTTCACATTTTACATATAACGTTCTTATTGTCAGAACAAGTGTAAAATTAATCTTTTGGGGGCACTCCCAAAAAATTGTGACTTTGTTGATACCAAATATTTAAGAAATGATCTAAAGCTACTGTAATATCTTGAAAAGGATAGTTTAAGCTAACCAAAAATAAGCTTGATGTAAATGCCTTTTCTCTCTGCCTCCTGATGGAAGTGACAAATTTTTTAACTAGACAAATAAAAGATTTTCAAAGAAAATTTAAAGGTGGAGCATGGCATTTAAAGGTTGATGATATAAACCCAATAATATCCATTTAAAAGGACAATTTTTGAGTTTAATGATTTTGAATCATGACCACAAGCTTGGAAAAAATTGCTGCCAATCATTTTAAGCATAGTTATGGAGATAGTGTTTTTTTATTATATTATCCAATTTTTTCAATGTCTTCGTTCTAGTGCGTTCAAGTCAAGATTGATATTGGACACAAATCGGTTTGCAGAACAGACAAAACAGAGGAAGGTTACACACATGATTGGGTGGTTTTTGTTAGAGGCACAGATGGCAGCAGCATATCACACTTTGTGGAGAAAGTCGTTTTTCATTTACATGAAAGTTTTCCAAAACCAAAAAGAGGTATGAATTTGCATTATTTGTTATTTTGAATCATTTTCGAACCAGGATGTTATGGGATTTCGCAGGTAATATAACAGTTTGTTGACATTTGTTGTCAGAAGAAGCAGAGTTCTTCTTTTCAAATTGGTGTACATGAAAACCCTTACTCTCTTTGACACAATGTTATTTATAAACACACTGATATATAACAGTAAGTAGTTCAAACTCTAGGGAGTGGGCTGGAGCAGTTTGAATAAGAACATGGTTATGAAAACAGCATGGGCAAAAAAGCCCTCACAATTTTTTTGCCTTGGGTTTTCCCAGGTGAGGGCCAGTGGCAGACACTTGGTCAAATATTGGGGGGCAAGCCTATTGTTTTAATAAGATGACATCACATTTCCCATTGTTTTAGAACAAAATACCATTGTTCTCTAAAGTATTAGGGGGCGGTCGCCCCCCTTGCCCCCCCAAGTGTCCGCCACTGGTGAGGGCTATAGCCTGCATCCCTAGGAAAGACCTGAAACTTGCCTTGAAACTTGCAATAAAAAGAAGTAAGATAGAAATAACAGAAAAGAGCTTATCTCATGAAGATGTTAAGTTATAAAATTATATATATCCCAAACAACATTAAGGATGTAGAATCTGTTGCAATTGAAAAAAATATGAAATAGCAAATTTCCTCCCAATGCCAGTGTTAGGTAAGATGATTACAGAATAAATTGCGATACATGCAGGCTCAAGTTCTCTCATAGCAACATTGATCTTGGGGGCAGGGGCGGGGCAGATGATTTTAAAATAACACGATTTTGCGACCAGCCAGGACCTAATCTCCTTACCTTATCAATGAGTAGAATATTGGACTCCTAGATTTCTCAGTCATTAAGCTGCCACTATGCATTGGTTCTAGTATTTAACACCATTGTCTATAGTTAAACACGGAAAAATGCTGCATTTGTGAATCTAAAAACTGCTTTTGTAACAACTTACATGTAGCTTTTTGACCTAAGAACCTGAAATTAGTTACAGATTATTATAAAGTTTTTCTGAATAACCCAAGAGAGGGTGAATACCTTTTGCTGTCCCCAATCAGTTATGAGAAATTTCGGATTGTTGCTTGCTTGCACATTGCTGAATTTTCTCTTTTGGTGAAAACTGCTTTGATCAAATGTAGGAGTGAATGACGTGCTTTCATCATCTATCGAAATGTTTATCGTTGCTATTGTTAATTTACTTCTCATTTCATGTTATTTACTAAGATATCTTATACCGCCGAACCTCCTTTGCTTGTAGTCATCAAACTACCTCCATACAAAGTAGAAGAATCTGGTTATGGCAGCTTTCTCCTTCTAATCGAGATTTACTTCAAAAACAAAGAGGAACCGAAGAAGGTGAAATTCGAGTATGATCTATACTTACAACTGGTCGGCAATCCACCAGTCACCAATGTTCGAGTTGAAGTTTTAACCTTCACCGATCCAGTTGAAGACTTCAAAAAGAAACTACTTAAAGGTGGGGGTATGGTTGTCCCAATGAGCGGAATGAACCCCCCAACATCTACCAGGTTTGTATTCTATTTGGTTCAATCATGAAAATTATATCCCGGTTCTTAAATATTCGAAAGAACGGTGTCGCCCTGTCAGTCCTTTTTTGATATTTTTGATAAATGATGATCCGAGAGAGAGAGGGACAGAATTTTAATTTAGGTTTATAAGGTACCATGCAGGTCTTTTAAAAATGGCTTTGAAGAATGGAAACATAAGTTGACAGAAGGTTTGTTTTCACCTTTTGACTCCATTGGTAATATTTTCAATAGGCAAGCGGCATTGATTGGGCAACCCTAACAGTTATGCTCGCGTTTCTGGTTGGCCTATTTCGATTCACAAATGATTTTTCGATTTATGTATTTTCTGACGGTTTATACTCTGCAGAGTGTCAGACGAAAACTCTGAGTATGTTTCTAGGTATGTTTCCTTTCTTCAAAGCTATTTTAATTTAAGTACCACAAACATTGTCTGCAAATCTTTTTATTGCAAAGAATATAAGCACGTTTGTTTTATGACTATGTAATGAATTTATATTTGTAAAAACCGGGGCGGACACTGGGTGAAATCATAGTGAAATATCGGAGGTGGGAGCCTATTGTTTTGATAAGATGATGTCAAATGTTTCCATTGTTTTAGAAAAAAGACCATTTTCCTCTAATATATTGAGGGGGCGACTGCCTCCCACGTGCCCACCACTTTGTAAAGACACCCAGTGACCAAGAGAAAACATTCGCACAGGATCTATAAAATCCCTTGTGATATAGTTCTGTCTTAGCCCTGCCATATGTAGAACTTTCCAATACGATTTAAAACTCATTATTTTTTATTCAGTTGGACAAACAAAGTATATTAGTAGAGCAGTATTGCTTAATTTACGATATATGCTTGCTAATCGACAGCTTTTATGCACTTTGAATTATATTAACTTATAATTTTGAAAATTTGATGTCAATCATTTCTAGTCCCATGGGCGCTCCGGCTCTCCCACCACCAGTTAGCAAGCCAGAAGCTACGGTGAACCCCCAGCCGACATTTTCTCCACCAACTGCATCACCCCCACCTCATCCTGTAAATAAAAACCAAAAGAAAGCCTCGCCGCCCTCCTCACTGCAACAGGCAATCACGCACGGCTCGAAGCCGCCGAAACTTAAAGAGAAGGACACGACTCTACAGAATTCGAACATGGCCGTGAAAAGGTCAAATACTGAAGAGATTCCTCCTACCCAGAAGTTAAAGAAGAAAAAACTCGATAAATCGTCCGATGGCACTTCGAAAACGCTCCCTAAAGAGGTGTCAATATTAGGCCAATCTGATGATAAGGCGAAGGCGAAGACGCAACCCCTGGTCGCAAAGAAGGCTGAAGAGGTGAAAGAGAGGCGAAAATCGAATGATGCTGGAATGAATGCAGACAAGTCAAAATTAGCAAAGGCTGGCAAGGAGAGTAAAAAGGAAGGGGGCAAAGACATTAAAGGAAAAGATCTTAAGGATAAAGGCAAGAAAGATAAAATCAAGAAAGGAGAAGGTGCAGATGAACCGAAAGTGCAGAAGCTAACAGTAAAAAGAACATCAACAGATGCCTGGGCTAGCACGTCGAAGAATATTGGAAACAAAGACAATGTGCTAAATGCTCTCATGTCAGAATTGAGAGCGGATAATTCAGACAGCGACCCGGAAGACCTAGAGGATTCATTGCCCCTAAGTAACAAGGTTTTGAATCAGGATAACAGTTCCAATGATAAAATTCCTTCCAATAAATCGAAAAAGCTTAGCAAGACCAAGGGCGCACCAAATACCGCACCTGGTACAGACAGTTTGAAAGTTAACGGGACGAGGAAAAAGGATACTTTGAGGTAATTGGCTTTTTCATCAACCTGTGTTAGTTTTTGAATTCTTTCTTAGCATTGAATCGTAGCTTGAAAACCTTTCCTTATGTCAGGAGAAAATGTCTCATTCAGTGACCAGGAAGAAAAGCCGATGTAATTGCATGATATGTGACATATTTCAGGAAGAAAGAGCTGACAACTGAACTGAGAAAAATATAGTAGACTTTCTAAAAACCCACCTTACCTGACCAATATTCCGGTTGACTTCTGGTGTTTTTTATATTATCGAGTTTTTTAAATATTTGATTGGGTTCACGCTATTTGGTGTATAGAACAGGTCGGTTCTAAGTTGCAACTCCGAGTTTCACGCTTAATGCGATCATCAGAAAGCGGTAAATGGGCTCATAGGCCCATCATCAGGAGTGCAGAAGACGTTCTATAAACTTCCGTCATTAAGGCATCAAGAAACATGTTCCTGCGAACAGTCAGAAATTCACATTGAAGTGAACGAAGTAAAACATGTTTAGAACCACATGTACACATGTTTACATAGAAACACATGTTTACTTCCATTTGTCCGTTATTTCCCAATAAAACCCAGGTGTGTCTTTTTCTTTCTTCTAGTCCGCAAAACGGTAAAACTGGAGGTGACACAAATCCGCTGGTGGAACTTTGGAAGAGGATATCGACAACTGAAGACCGCGATACGCTGCAAAGGATTGTGGACATCGTCGAATCCACTGGAAAATTTGAAGTAACTGACTCTACATTTGACTTTGATTTATGTTGTCTGGACACTGATACTATCGAGAAATTACGCGAAAGTCTTGCGATAAGATAGGGAATGGCTTTTGAATCACACTCGTAATTTTTTAAAGTTGAGGTTAGAAGTAACTCTTTCGAAGTTTTATGGAAAATCTTTGCGAAGTTTTATAAGCAACAGTCGAAATTGTTTCGACCTTATTCTGAACTGGTGGCAGAAAATTACGTCATTTTCCGAAAAGGTAAACGCTCTTATAAAGAATCACAGGTTAGGTTCTAAAACTGGAAATTTGTCCCGTAAATGTATTTTATTTTGAAACGCATAAGCGGCAGTTTTTATCTGATGCCAATGAAATTTTATTATATAGGGTTTATTATTCATAATATATGTGAATCCGTTCGTTGTTCATTTTTTTTCGAAGCTATCTGGAAATAAATTGCAGTTTTCAAGGCACGCACTCGTCTAACTTCAAGCAAAATCTTAACGAAGTCAGTTCTTATTAAGCGTATCTAACTATATGTTTATAAGGTTGACTTCGGTTGCTCAAAACACTTGAATGCAGTTAGCTTGTATAGGCCATCTCGAAGTTCGCGACGCCATGATGGAATTCTATTGTGCTATAGCTAGTTCCAATCCCCTAGGTGGAGTAAGCCAGTGAGAAATTCATGGTGAATAGAAATCGCTCTTCTATTTTTTGGCCGTGAAACCTCTTTAGAGTAGAGAAATATTTAATTTTAGAATGAAATTCTGAATTTCGTTTATTAAAAATCGACCTTGTTTGAGCTACAGAGGAATTTACAAATCTCGATTATATGAGCCGCCATTACGTTTATTTCCCCACTTGTGTCATGGCGTCGTGAACACTGAGATGGTCTAAATCTTCGATTTCAACTTTCATTGCGTGAGTTTTTGTTACTTTTGCGTCAATCATATTAGGCCCTTTTTCATAACTTTCGATAAATATCAAGTTGCTTTCACAGATATACCACAAACCTACCTTATAATTTCCATGTCAGGATCTTGAATCAACTTTGTTTCAAGAACTTCTTCTCCCTGAACCATTTTCTGTAGGCCCTTTCGGCTCATTCAACGTCACCTCAAAAAGCAATCAAACGTCCGTTAGATTATTTGTTGAAATTGTAACCGTAGTCAAAGCTCTCTCTCCCCCTATCAGTTTTTTTAATCATAAAATTATTGAATTTTATATTTTTATCAATTTTGTTAAATTGTTTTCTTTAGTATGTTAGTTCCTTAATGCGATTATTCTCGACAAATCAGTCAGTTATTGTCCGATGATAGCCCTCCTTTCTAATCATTTTGGTCCTTGGATAGTTGTAAAGTTCACAAGAGTATATAGTTTTTGCAAAATTTTGCCGTAAAATTTTTTTGCAAAATTTTGTAAATTGTTGATATTCGGCACTTAAAATACTCGTGCCGTCACTATGCATTTACACAAGGGTCATCAACCTTGTACTATCCTCGAATAGAATTAGGTTGACCCGGGTACTAAAAGATTCCCATATGGCGCGAAACCGGTGCCCTTTTGGCGCGAAAGTCTATTAGCGTTAAGTAAAGCTTATTCACACGATTAAAATCGCTTTGTCGTTTGTATGTAGGCCCGATTATATTAAAAGTTTTGTTGTCTTTGTAGATTGTCATATCTCAAAAATGTACGTTGTTTCAGGGTAGCAGCAGACTATATACAGCATATTTGCAAGGGTTAAAGAATCATGTCTCCCTCATTTCTAGCACTTTGACATTGAAGAGGCCAGAGTATTTTATCATGTTTCGTTACACAATTACACCAAGAGCATGCTCGAACTGTTAAACTATCCAAATATAATGTTAAGCATTTTGTCCCGATATTGCGTTTGATTCCAAACTTGATCAAGTCCATCCTATTTTAGCCACTTTTAGGTGACTTTTACCCTTTTTTTATAGTCATTAACAGTGCAACAAGAGAAAATTATTTTGTCTAGAAGTTTTTCTTCATTAATGGTCTAGGAGTTACTGTATTCCCCAAATTTCCAAGAATTAAGGCACAAACTTAGGGAAATTGGAAAAAAATTTCCGAAATTTACTTTGAATTCTATAACTCTACTACAGCATGTCGCCAAAAAGCCCAGGATCCAACAAACATATTTTAGCGTTACAAATCATAATATATATTGTCACCAGGTAGACATCGCTAGATTTGTTCATTGTTATATATACATTTGAATATAAGAAGCTAATTTTAGATCAGTTTGCTCCCTGACTAAAAAACTGTTTATAACACACTTTGTACTTCTAATAGGTGTATAACGAATTTTTTCTAAGTGGTCTTGGTGTTAGAAACCCGAATAAATCAACACCCCTGCCATTCTTTAACCTGAGTGGTTTTGTTACAAGCCTGGCCTTAGTTAAGCCGCCCATACTAAATCGGACGGTGATGGCTGATTTCATGGTATTTTTATGTAGTCATATGTAGCCGTAATTCAAGTCTAGTAACTGCATTCATTTGGTTTTCGATGCAGTATTTGTATATATGGAGCAATACGATCGGTTTTGTCGCATAAGTTCATGTGTTATCCTGTCTGCCATTCTTCTGTAAAAGAGACTGCTACAACCATGCAAGTTCTGCTTTAGACCTTGTTCACACTGTATCGGGAGATGTTTTGTCTTGTACGCGACCTGCTTACAGATGGTCAAAAAAATTAAATCTGCAATTGGCTTGCGTTTACATTGGATCAGCAAGAATAAACAGCAAGAACAGCAAGAAAAAAGAGGCCATAAAGTTGGAAGCCGCCTCGTGTTTAAAGTAAAATTTGTCCGGATAAAACCGTTTACACTTCAAAAATCCGTATCAGGACAAGTTTTGTCCAGATTATACGTCACAACTGGACAAAATTTGTTCGGGTTGATGTAAACGCATTCAAATATTATATGTTTGGCTCTATTGTAAACAGGGTTTCGGTTGCACAGATAATTTCTTCCCGGGCGAGGCGGATCAATCAAACCATGTGTCTACGGTATAGGGATTGGAGTTTTTGTCATCCTCTCTATGGTCCACGGACTTGCCACATTACATGGCACTGGGAATTCGTACATATTCCATAGCGGTACATGTGCTTTTCATGGTTGTCCATTACCGACAATTTGGATTACGCGATTCGGGTAACTGCATTAAGATAATTACAGAAAAAACAAATTACGACAAAGATGCAAGAAAGACCTAACAGAAATTGTATGAAAGGAGGAGCTCTCTGTAGGAAAACCATTCAAAGAGAGCAGCTCCCTGGTTGGGATAGAATTTACTAAGAATTTCCCTTAGATTTATGGTTTGGTAACATTTTCACTAGCTAAAATAATATAAAAATTATGTAAAAGTGTTGATTTTGTGAGAACAGCAGTCTAAAGCCAATAAAAAACGAATTCTGCCTCGTGCACCCCATCAGAGCACTATTGATGTCCTCGTCTATTCCATAGTTGTGAGTAAGAATGTGAGAAGGGGGGAGACGAATGTTAGAATGGGGAAGACATAACAATAATAATTATGATTATAATCATAATACGAATATTTCAACAGGATAAAAGCTTCAACATAAGTGAGCCTGAGCAGTGAGGAATTTAATAATACAAAACATATCTTTGATTCATGGTCAAGTTTATCATTTCGTGCTAGTCAAGGAACCCACCCTTAATGCTAGGTAGCCCTTACTTCAAAACCCACCAACGCTCCTCCACCAGTCAAAGGTTCTCATTGCGAACGTGCTTGTTTTAGAAATTAACACAGATCCCAACGCAACTTGGAAAGTGGGGAAGGGGGGCAACTAAAGATTCATAGCAAAAGATTTTGCAAATGCCTCTTTTGTTTTGTAAAAATGTAGGGGCATGGTCCCCGTCTTCAAGGGCCTTTGTCATTTACTAACTGAGAGGTTTTGCAGACCCCATGCCACTTTGGGGGCCAGAGGGTCCATGCCAAGGGGCGGATTTGAGCAACAATGGTTGAGGGGTGTTAGACACTAATTATGGTGCCACATCCTCCAGGTCACTGGTAAATGATGAAAACGCCCATTTTTTAAATTTGGTTTTAACTGTGGCGTAGCCAGGCCTGGAAGATTGGTAGACCAAAGAGGAAAATATTTTTGCTGATCACAACCCTAGGCATTTGAAAAGCCATGGCATTTTTACGTGGCAATTTCCCTTTATTCAACGTCATAGGTGGTTGACCATACTATACAACTGACTATTTCCTTCACAATTCTACTAACGTTTATATCCTGAATTGTTTGATGCGAGGAATCTTTATGTGTAAAAAGTGATTTTTCAAAGTTGTAATCAAATATCTAAAAATATTAACAGTATTCAAAAGTTTTAAACCAAGTCCGTTTTCCATTGAGCAAAGTCCACGACAAGCATTTCAGAATCCAATTTTTTTAAGGATTGGACTGCTTTAGCGCTTTAGTTTCTATTTTATTAGGAATGTCTAAAGAACGTGAAAGACTTTTCTATACAAACCCAAAACATGGGGAAATTACTAAGCGCTGAGGCTCTCCTGCGAGCAAAGCGAGCAGAAAGTTTTTGCGACAATGCTATTGAGATTAGCTTAAGACACAATTGAGAATACCCCCCCCCTCCCGCCACGCTATTGATAAGAAGGTAAATACTGATAAAAAATAAATAAAGTAAAATCTTGGCGTTACTTTGTTACTACTGACTGCCGACAAATGATTTTTACCGAATGAAACAAAATTTACCGAAGGATACAGAAATATTGGGGACGTCGCACCCCCTACACCCCCGCTAAATCCTTCCCTGGCCATGCCCCCACACTATTAGTAAAAAACTATTTGCAAAGAGACCCTGTTGTGAAGCACTAAATTCAAGTTCGATGTATAGAACTTGGCCTCTGCGCCTTTAAATTCGGGGCCTTGGACCCTGTTTCGTCTGGTATTATTGGTAGAAAATCTGTCATGGAGTTTCCCTCTCTCTCTCCATCCTTCGCTTGAAAGATAAATGCAAAAACCATTGATCAATTGTGAAAATTTCTAGTCATGTGTCACTGGCTTCAATCTAAATAATCATGGTCACGAGACTGGATCCTTGCGAAACATTGTCTCAATTGCTGTAGGCATGGTGATGGGCGGGAAATTGGAAACGATGGCTCACAACGACAACAACCTCAAATCATAAGTTACAAGGGCCTACTTATAACAGTCCAAGAAAACATTAAAAAAAGCCAGAGAAGTTGAATAACGAGTTAGATTATGCTGATTGCATCAATTTAATGGCAATTTTTGCGAATTTCTGTCAGAAAGGTGTTGTAAACGCGGTGAGCTTGGATCAAAATGATGAAATTATAATTTAAGGGATTGGCCTATATAGCACTTTTGATGGATGACAATAATCTTAGCCTGGTGTCTGAACGGGTAAGGATCTGCGGAACAACTTTGAATTTAAGCAATATAACGTTGAAAGTCGTGCCTCCACAAATACTAAACAAATGCAGAACTATCAGAGCTCTTTATTTGAACTCTTGTCATATGATAATGCCGCCAGTGGAAATCGAGATGTTCACGAACCTTGAAGAGCTCAATTTGGATGATAACGAACTAACAATGATTCCGAGTGGTTTAGGCTCCTTGCAGGAGCTCAAATGCCTCTGCGTTTGTGAGAATCCAATGGGCTTCATACCATCGCAAATAAAGCAGTTAAAACAATTAACTAGACTTTTCATCCAGAGGTCACAACTAATGTACTTTCCAGAAGAAATTTGTGACCTTGAAATGTTAGAATTTCTAGGACTCGCAGGCAACAAAATTAGCTCTCTTCCAGACAAAATTACTAGCATCAAAAAGCTGAAGTGGTTAAATCTGTCACAAAACAACCTAAAAAAACTTCCAGATACAACGAAAGAGTTCAAAAACCTAATGTATATTGATGTATCTGATAATGGCTTTGATGAAATTCCCTGTGATTTGTTATTAATACCGAGTTTAATGTCGCTAATTATCCAAGGAAACAAGATCAAAGTTGTGAGTGAAGAATTTTGTAAGCACATCATGAGGATGGCAAAATTAGATCTGAGACGAAACACCATAGAAGACATGCCTGTAGATCTGATGTCCTGTGAAAACGTCTTTATTTGACCTTTCATGTTTAATATTTGTATGAATTTTATAACACTTTAAAGGCTTGGTTGATTTTCAAATTGTTCTGCAACCTGATAAAACACTGCTTGTACAGTTTTATGTATTTTAAGGTTTTTAACCAGTTTTCAATACTCTGTTGTTGTGGCTGGCTGGCTATACTGTAAATCCTCGAATAAGCCCCCATGCTCAAATAACCCCTCCCCCCTCAAATAAGCCCCCATGGGTGCTTATTCAAGGTAAGCATAATTGCAGAATAATATCTTATTTCAAGAAAACCCCCACTAGACAATAGCTATATAGTATTATTTTCTTTGACTGGAGACCAAAAAGCAAAAAAGTGACTTTTGTGATGATAAAAATGATAATATTTGTTGGTTCTTTGTTAGAAAAGCAATGTCGTTTTTTATGTCTACCTTTGGGGAAAATACTAACTTTGAAATAAGCCCCCCCCCCTCTCAAATAAGCCCCCACCCAAAAATTCATTTTTGCAAATAAGCATCTGGGGGCTTATTTGAGGATCTACGGTAATATCACATACTTGGTTGTGAGTACTAGGCCTGCATGATCACAAACCTAGTATATATTTTGGTAGCAACGAAAATTATATCGAACAATGACCATGGATAGAAAGTTTAACAGCCTCATTGAATTGATTTTCAATAAATTCAACCAAACTACTGACAATGCAGTTAACAACGCTCTATTTTGTGTCTTTATATTCTGACTGATTAATTTTTAAGGTTGATAGAAAGAGGATGACTTCTGTGCTGATGATAAAGTGTTGGTATCAGTACTGCTGCTATAACCAACACCATAAACCAAACCTCATTGTATTCATTATACTTAAAGTCAGCTTTCTTAAAACAGTAAACAGTGCCTCAACTGTCAAAAGTTATCATTATATGAGGAATGGTAGCATCAAAACTTTTTTACCTTAAAGGAGCAATTCTCAAAAGTTGTGGTCTTACAATACGAACTGCCTTTGTCATATAAATATCATACACCAAGTAACAGTTTTTTCACTTCTTTCTGCTCAATACATGATCAAATCATGATCTTCTTTCATTAACTTTCTGCATTTCCTGGTTTTTAAACTCAAAGGAAATTATGGATGACTGTGAAAATTGCAGACACCCTTTAGGGATACATATCGCGATTCTAACAGGTACCAACTATGTTTCTTCTGAATGAAATACTTGCTGGTGTTCATAGCACTTCAGCTAAAAAAAATTGTTGTTAATGGATCAGTTGGTGAATAACAGATAAATCTAAAACAACGGAAAGAGGCTAATTGGCAATTTATGATAGTGTTTGCAATTATGCTTGTACATGATAATATTTTTTAAAACTTTGGAAAAAAGGTGAGAACAGCTTTTTTTGCATATATCCCTTTTGTTTTCTTGAATTATATACTGTCTTTTAAATGAAATTCTAAATGAATTTAATTGTAGGAAGGTATGGGTGAAAATTGCTCAATAGTTAGTGTCACAGACTATTAATCTAAGTGTGTGTGGTTTGAGTCCCTGAAATAACAAATCTCACCCTTAGAGTCAGGAGAGTCACCTGCTCTCTGTAATTCCAGGCACAAGGTTGGGGATCACACGGTGTGGTCACATCGAGAGGAAGAACCAGGACACTGCTCAATAAGCACAGCTTCTCAGTGTCCTAAAAACTACCTTTCAGTTCTAGGTAGAAACAAATACAAAATAAGGTATCGTAGGGATTTTTCAGAACTTGAAGTGGCTTCTTTTAGCTGTAGTAGGAAAGAAAGAGAATTAAAATCATTTTTTCACTGTTTAAAGGCATTCTTTTTTAGAGATGTCTGTGAAGGTCTCATCGCATAAAACAAGCAGAGTCCCTATTTGCTAGTGTGACAGTAACAAGTAGCATTCAAGTTCTTTAACAATCTGCAACAAGGTAGATGTATCAATGTGCAAAGCTATTAAACATGTTGTCAGATATGATTTTTTATATCAGATGAAATTTTTCATACAATTTCTCTTGCGGGAAGTCATTTTGTAATCGGAAAAACGGGCCGATAACACATTTTAAGCACTGGCTGCTAGACTTAGAGCACGAGATAAATGTTTGATTGCGTCAGAGATTACTGCAAATGAGTACATTGGCACTAACGATGACTTTCTGACATATGAAACATTGGCAATGATGCATAACGACTAAAAAAATTTTGAGAGACCCACATGGAGAAGCAGAAGAAGACAAATAAGAATTTGTAGTTATCGAAGACGCCATTCAGCCGCGATCTAGAAGTGAAGTGAAACCAGCTTTGCCAATCTCTTGGTCCCAAGTTATGAAAGGAACATTAAGATTTTTATTTTCAAGGACCAACCAATATTGAACTCTGCTTGGCTTTTTGTGTTAAATGTGTAAAGTAGCTGGAGGTGGCCTAAACAAGCCAGCAAAAGGTTTTCTAGGCATGAACTGAGAAAAGATTTAAAAAATGTTTTCTCCTTGTTTAACTAACTGGTTTAACCGATATAACGAACTATTTTCTGTCTTCATGCAATTTTTAGTAATTTTTCGGGATAAAGAAATCGGTGTAAAGGATCAAATCACTTGCAAAAATTTAGTCACCCTTCTTCTGCGACAAAGTTTCTAAATTAGTTGCTTTTCTCTGACTAAAATTTCGAGCATGCAGTAAAATTAAAATTGAGCTATTCAGGTGGAAAACTAGCCTGCGTGCAAACATTACTTTCCGTTGCGAAGGAGAGCCAGGAGGTATTGGTTCTCCTTCGCAACGGAAAGTAAAGTCTGCACGCAGGCTAGTGGAAAACAGAATTTGCTTTTATCCTCACCAAATCTGTAAAAATTAGAACTGTTTATTCTCGTGTAACTGCTTCTGATATTTATCAGATAAAAATATGTTTAGTAAATGTACTCGTCAGATAGATTTATTTCAGAGTAGAACTTAGTCACTTGTGCAAAATACAGTCACATTTTATAATCCCTGAAAAAATTATTATTTTTGTAAGTAAGTGGTAGGAACATATCTGGGCGAAATGTTAGCGAACTAACTTAAATTTTTTTTCTGAATTTTAGTCCTTTTTAAAATGGATTAACTTGTATTTAATTGGTCTTCATCGACTGGCGATTATTTTTTATCTACAAATTTTTTTTCATTTCAAGATTCATCGAGTCCTATGGACGGCCTAATCCAGCGCCTCTCTCTTCTCGCACATTGTAGATTTTTACGTCTTATAACTTGTTTGCGACGGTCATGTGCTTGCGTTTCTCTGATTGGCCTATTTCGATCCACAATTGTGTATATATTTTCCATCGTGTTCTTTCGAACCCTTATTCTGACGTTTTATACTCTGAGGAGTGTCAGACGAAAAAACTTTTAGTATGTTGTGAAATGTTTGCTTTTTTCAATGCTATTTACTGTAAAACATGTTTATGATATATACAAGACAAGTGAAATGATGAAAAATTTTGTCCAAGAATGAAATTAGGCGCCTCCGTGTAATAAACGCCCCTCCTAACAAAAAATTAAACTTTCACATATGCATATGTTCACTATTAACATGACTATGAAACATCGTAACAAAATAAAATTTTTGACAACAACCGATAAATGATATTTATGTGAAACGGCAAGAAATCAACTCAACATCATGCATACTCAAGCTAAAAAATATATGATTTACATGATCCATGAAAAACTTTCTTGATATCAAAACGCATTTATCATCTTTTCAGACAAATTTTCCCCTGATAGAAGCATTGATTCTTTTCGTGTTGGCTTTGATAGCTGTAAATGTGCTAGCAAGTTTTTTTAACTCCATACCTGTTCGCAAATATTGCAAAATGAGTTGGCGAATCAGTTGAGATCGACATGTTATACGCTAGCACCTGGCGTTTTCTGCAGGTGAATTTATTGAGATGCTGTTGCGAACTCGCCTTATGATTAATAACCCTTATTCTGCTGAATAATAGTAAACACGAGAAAGAATGAAAGGTCTTGTACGGCCCTGATGACCTAAACAATTGCTTTTCTTATCTGGTAGCATCTACATCGGCGGCTTATAAGTTGGTACGGCCTAAGTTTTCCCTTCCGGCATGGTTAGAAGTGAACGATGTCGGTAAGTTTCCGGTAAGTTTCTTTGTAAGATAATAGATTCAATGTTGTGTTCTGTATGACTGCGCATGTTTCTCGAAAATGCTTGAAAAGGGCCTATCTCACTATTTTGACATAGCGTTTCCGTTGCATCGCAGCCTAGATTTTAAAGCTAAGTGACCGAGGGACCAGGATTCGAATCACATCTACGGAAGGTTTATTGCAGAAATTTTTGTATGAAATGTTGAAATTTAAAATGGCCTATGTACATGAAAGCATCCCAGAATGACGGAAGTTGACATCTGTTACTCACTTCTGTGTCTTTTTCACTCGTCCAATGAAAGTCAAATTAGCAATCTAAAGAATCTAAAGGTTGCATCTAAAGAAAATGAACATTAAGAAAAAACGTTTGATCACGACAGGAGCTTCTGCGCAGGTTCCTTTTACGATGCTCATAGAATTTTCTGAATTTGCATAATTTTCAAGCTGTGACTCAGAAACATTAATTATGAAATCGCCAACGTTGTTTTATCGTATATTTAATTCTAAGAAATAAAATTTTAGGGACCCTAGATTCTCCCTCAAAGGCAACACTTTGTGAATCTTCTTGATCATATAGGACTTGCAATGTTGGTAGTTGTGTGTTTGATTTCAAGATCAGTCAAAAATCAAAGATGGGCCGCAAATATTTTAACCTGAAATCATCAAAATGATGATGTTTTGGACTTAAGTTCTGTATGATGTATCTAGAAAAGTACCTGCTTTGAAATAAGCTGATCATGTCATATTTCGATTGCCAATTGCAGTAGTCTGAATTCTCAAGACGTATTAGTATTGCCATAGACTAGACCCTGTTTTCCAGATTTTGGTGATTTCGGCTAGATTTTTGAGAAAAAATTGCAAAATCACAACGGGACGATATGCTCTGAATTCAATTGATACTAAGGGTTGTGGAAGTCCGCAAAATCCAAGCTTGTCATCTTCTAAATTCTCAATTTTTCGAATTTTATAAATATTTGATAAATATTTGCTAGACAAAACTTCGATGCATATCGTAACATCTTAATCCGAAAATTACTTTGTGACAATCTCATTGGGTTAATTATGAAGCTCGAAATGCTCGTAAACAAATCAGGGATTTGTTGATTTCTGCTAAAGGAAGGTTGTTACTAGATATTGAGCCCTCACTTACTTGAAGATTGGTCAATTGATAAATCAAAATCATAGACAAGGAAAGAGTTAGTACACTCTCCCGTAACACGCTAGTACGCCAGGTGAAAACTGTCACTTTTGAGAAATTTTCTAAACATAAGGTCCTCTTAAAATAATATCATATTTAATGTGCTGCCTCTACCATATTTACCTTTTATCCATATTTAACATATTTTTTACCATATTTAACGTGAAGTAATGTACTTGACGGGCTTGTTGCACAAGATTACGTTAGAATTCGGAGGTTAATTAATGATCAAAGTGCCATTTTTATCAATAATGCTATCAAAATTCTCATTTGGATGAAAAAAGTTTATTCTGCACTTTAAAGATGGGACATGCCCGCTGTATGTCAGCCATCCAAGCAGAAATCTAGAGTAGAATCTTTACTTTAGCTCAGTATAAAACTAGTACTTCTTATTGAATTGTCTTACATAATTGGCAGTACTCTGCAACATTCATCACCTTCCATCTCTTTGTTGTGGACATCTAGCGGTTAAAGATATTGTTATCTGTTGCATGGATGTGTCCGTCAGTTGGGCAAGGCTTTAAGCACAGGCAAGCAATTTCTTCTTTGTTTTGAATTGTGCTTCATTTGAGAAATGCTCCTTATTTGGGAGTTATTCGTTAATTGGTGGTGTCCGTCATTTGGTGGTGTCCGCTATTGCGACCGTTCGTTATTCAGTTGTGTCCGGAGATGCCTGTTTATGTATGTTCACTTTGTAAAGGTATCCGGCAATGTATTAACACTGAAAAGGCTGCTCTTGTAAGGGGGGGGGGGGCGGTTTATGCAATATATGTCAGGCACCGCGGAGCGTTGAGAAAAGTGGGGGGTCTAAAGAAGGGGGGGGGCTAAAACCGTATAAAAAGAGGCTTTTCTGGTAGTTTGATACTTAATATTTGGCATTTTTTGCAAAAAGCCCCCCCAGCCCCCCTGCTCCGCGGTGCCAGTATGTACTTCCCAAATATATAGAATTTTCTCAATATATGCAAAGAGAGAGAACCAAAATAAACTGTTCATCTGATGATATATTCGAAATCACTTAAAACACCTTTTGTCAATAAATGAATAATTCAGATCTTAGACTGAAATTTGAAATTTCGCTCACAAGTATTTCAGCAGAGTTCAGTCAGATCCGTGTCTACTTAACTACCTTACAAACGAATATTGCGTTGATTTTAGACGTTTATCTGGCTGTGATCAATTTCTTATTGATCTTAATACATTGTTCTTCGCAGTTTTTAGTGAAGGAAGGTCATTAGTAATTCAGGCAAACCGAGAAAACCTTTGAAATAGGCAGCATAATGAACTTTTCTTATACGACAACGGTATGACTGTTGTCTAGTCTTGCTAGTCTTTAACAAGTATGAAAAGGCCCGCTGAGAGCCACGCCAGGCCCCGGCACAGGCTCAGTGCCCAGACCCCTTCCTATCAAAAGCAGTAAACCCTAAATGCGTTAAATTTCGATATTAAAACCATGAAATCACATCATTTTGCCTTTACTTTATAAATTTATATATTTTAAGGATTGTAAAACGTTACTAGTACAAATGTAATTACCGTCTTATTAAGTATCATACTTTAAATAGAAATAGTTTAATTATCAGCGGGCATTCTTTGCCTACGGGCCCAGGGGCAGTTGCACCCCTCGCCCTCCTCCCGGTGGGCCTGACTGTAAAAGCTTATATTTGTCCCCAGTTTCTTCAAGACTATAATAACCTATTTGTTACTTTTGATAAGATCAAATATCAATGCATGAAATTATTTCGATTATCGTTTCTTGGGTTTTCAGGCCTAAAAACGTTTATTCGGGAAACGATATGAAAGTTCAAATTCTAGCTTCTACAGATCGTTTGCAATCGCCTCTCAATAGAACTTTTGCCTTTAAGGAATTACCCTTTGGGTGAAATCAACAGTTTTAATTTTCAAAAATATTTTTACATGCAACATTCTTTGTCTATATACTGAGTATAGCAAGGAAACAATGGACGGGGTACCAAAATCGTATTCAAGAATTGATAAAATGAATTCAGCAAGGTTTTAGCTCCAATAACACATGACTCTGATCACATTTTCATCACTGTTGTACGAGGGACTGCAGGCCCGTAGCCAAGAGGTGGCATGGGATGGCAAGAGAATTGTTTGTTTGGATCTCTTATTATCCATATATTACCCATATATCATGTTTATTGGGGCCTCTTAAGATGGTCCTGGCGCTCAAAAAAATCTATCGCTGCTAAGAAAAACTTAAAAAAAGACTTGCTGAAACGTCTGCCTGCAACAGGTCTGGGGATTTTCCACCCCTACTCCACAGGCCTGGCTACGGGCTTGAGGGACTGAAATCCTAAGACTTTAATTTATGCATGGTTCTTTTTAGTAAGAATAACTTTGATTTTGCTGTGTCTCAATATTGTTAATTATTTTTATGATTCTGAGCCTTGAGCAACTCTCAATCGACACAATGTATAAATTTTGTCTAAGGCAAGAGAAGAAATTAAAATCTTTCTTCATATTGAAAAAATTATAGAATGTGAAACATACTGGCTAGGACAAGCTTGAAGGGTTCTCCTCCAATTTTTCTGGGTGAAAGAACCCCTTATCTTGTTTGCCCAACACATTTTGGGGTAAGAGGGATTTTAGACGATTTTTCAAACTTATATGGCAGTTTTTCTGCCATTATCCTCGATGCCACAACATTTATATCATGCTTCAGAAAAACAGTAAGGAGGCTATAGCCCTAAGCCCCCAGCCCCCAGCCCCCGGCCCCCGGCTCCGGCGTGCCTGTAGAGCCTCATATAGATATAATCACTGATCGATGAAACTCGAGTGTGGCTATAAGTCTTAGCCAATTCATAAAATTTCTCCAATTTTGAGCAATATTAACAATAATAACGAATATTTTAACAGGAATGACCTATTAGTATAATAAGCATACTTTTATCATAAGAATCATTTGCGAAAGTAAAGATACAAATTAAATATAATAAAATCTGAGCTGTTTAGAAAGAAGAATTGGTTAGATTAGTTGCATGTTTTCTGAATTAAACCCTAGAGTAAACAATCAACTTTCTTGCTGAAATTGAAATGGTAATGTGAACGCTCGCAGCAGTTAAAGAAGATCTTTTTCTTCCAAACTCTGTTTTCAACTTTGGGATTTTCACAGTTAAGTTATTATTGTGTTTTTACCATGTGCCGTTTTCTCAAAGTAGTTTTTAAGCGGGTCACACACTTTGTTTTGGAGGCAATCAAATACAAAGGTGCACAAGTTTTTATTACACTCTCAATGGTAAGAATCTGTAGGTCAGTACTTGAATTGGTTTTTGTAGGTCAATTCTTCGATAGGCATTTTTAAAGAAAATGTGTCTACTTCATTTCAAAGTTTGGTTACGTTGTCCCGTGATGACAACAGGGATAGAAATTTAGATGCAAAAGATGGTCTTCTCTCTACATTTAAAATCAGCTTGAGCCATCCACAAAAATCTCCTCATCTTTAATCTTCGATTGGCTTCAAAGAACTTTATTATTGTCTTGTACACTGCCAGCCTCGTTTATTATTGTCTTGTACAGTTTGCTAACAGCCAGCCTCGTTTTGTTGAATATTAAGCCTATAAACTGTGAAGGATGGCTTCCCAACCAGAGAAAACTGACACATCTACCTGACATTCAGGCTGATGGAATAGGCTGTTTTTCGAAGGCTGCTGTTGCACACATTGCACAAAATCAGTGTTTTAAAGCGTCAGCCATAGCCAATTAGAAAATAAAAGTGCTGTTTTGACAAATTGGGGTCTTCGAGGCTCACTCTTAACGGTGTTTGATGGTACAAATGATATCATCGGCATTGTAAAAATCAAAATGCAAGTTAACTGATATTGTTGGAGATGAAATTAAGTTGGTGACATTATGACAAGAGGTTTGAGAGAGGGTGACTGTTATCAAGTGAGGGTGACTGTTAAGTGGTAAATGAACTAACAGCACATCTTAACTGGGCCATTAGTTCATTTACAAAAGAGTTTGGCAGTAGTTTATAGGATTACTCTGAAAAACTTTAACTACTTCTGTCAGAACTAAATTGGCAAAACAAGCCTTATTAAGATCTTCAAGGCATCCAAAGCATAAAAGTCCAAACCCTTCTGGAAAATCTCCCACTTTTAGATTCTCATGTTATGTCACTTGTAACTTTGTAACCCAGATATTCCGGGGGCAAATGCAGAGTTTCTGGAAACAAAGTTATCGTTGTCTTAACTCAAACTTAAGAGATGAAGCATTTGTTTACAGTGGTGCTTATTGCAATTCAAGTTTACATTACCCCCTCCCCCATTCGAATGTGCCTCTGTGCTCTTCAACCATCTATCTATAGTATTTGTGGGTAAATGCATCTCTTTAATGGAGACCAACTCCTTCGGAACAAAAATACTTTATAATCTATTTTCCTTAATTATTCATGCCAACCGTTTTACTTTGAGCAGAATGTAGAATACCTTTGGGTCTTGTTATGTACTTATGCTCCTCGGTACATTGTTGCCTTTGTTCTCAACGTCATTTTTCTATAAGCAAAGAAAATTATTAAACAGGTAGAAGGAATCTTTAAGGCATCGTCAATGTACATATCAACACTTCAGAAATAAACATTTCAAGAGGCTTATGTCTGGTTGCAGATCTCTAACAAAAGAAATCATTTTGACGGATTTTTGCTATGAAGATTAATGCTATATTCAGTAAATTGTTTAGTTAGTTCGATATTTAGTTACTTTGTTTAAATAGTTGGTTTGTTATATTTATTTAATTATTTATTTATTTATTTATTTATTTATTTATCTAGCTAGTTTGTTAGTTAGTTAGTTAGTTAATTAGTTAGTTAGTTAGTTAGTTAGTTAGTTAGCTAGTTAGTTAGTTAGTTAGTTAGTTAGTTAGTTAGTTAGTTAGTTAGTTAGTTAGTTAGTTAGTTAGTTAGTTAGTTAGTTAGTTAGTTAGTTAGTTAGTTAGTTAGTTAGTTAGTTAGTTAGTTAGATCATAATTTGAAAGACACAAAGACAGTGCTCTTGCTTTGTTGTGTATATGAAACAATCTATCCCTAATACAATTTAACTACCTTCCTGACAGTGTTTTCAGATTGAGAAGATTTTCCCGGCTTAGAAAGCAGATTCTTTGCTTGCATTAGGCACCTGCTCACTAACCAAACAAATAACAGTTTTATCAATCGATTTTCTTGATAACTACTAAGCCATATGATCTGCACCGCCTTGGAAGCACTTACCGACAGTGAGTTTCAAATGTCACTCTCAGTATTTGCGTAGTTCTGCTTGTAGGGGATGTTATGCTTTTCATTTCAAACACTGGTTATTGTGATGCTTCTATATTCATCTGACAATGCACTTCGTGTTTACTGCTTTAACTACAGACCAGATTGTCAAAGAATCCAATCATTTCTCCCGAATTCAAGACACAAAAACTTTATTCGTACACGGACATTTTGTAGTGTTGGTTTCTTAGCTATAAGTAAACAAAACTTTTGACACTAATCAATTCAAGAAAAAAATAGCGAAAATCTATGCAAATTAAGGCAAATGAATTTTCATAGGTTTGCGAGGAAGGTGAAGTCTCTGAAACTATCCATTAATTAACGGTGCGGGTCTCAAGATTACTGCGGTGGCATGAATAAATAATCACGAACCATAGCTCTGAACCACTAAGCGCTATTTTGTTATGGAAACTTTTACCTATGTGATGTCATCCACTTCCATGCAAAGACTTTCGAATCCACTCAGGTATGTATGCTCTAAATTTCATTCGCCTTATTCTTTAAGATGGTATCTTTTCAATTGCATCTCAATGCATTCCATCGACAGCCCTAGAAACTCTCTTCGCACTTTTATTTTATATTCGTCGCATGGGCAGGTACGGTTGTTTGCCGGATGAAGCACCTGTAACTATGTCGATAAACAGGTTGATAAAGTTTCAACTACCCCTGTTTTGCCCCTGTTTTGTTTCTCTCCGATAATTCAACGTACCCTATTCCTTTTTTTACCATCGAATGAAAAAGTATATAAAACATAAAACGGGACCATCATTACAAAAATTGAAACAAAACGTGACCGATTAAAAAGCTATTTACAAAGCAATATATGATAACATAAGTTGCAGAAGGTGTGGAATGCATGAAGAAAGCAGGACATTTATGGCAATGTAAAAAACTCAAAAGACATCTTCGATTAGCCTGATAGAAATCGAGAGATTGGCTGAACGTTTTAAAATGGAATTGCAACAAGAATCAGTGTCATGTGTTTTGGATCACTTGGGACCGTACATAAGGATGTGAGGGGGGAAACTTGAAAAGGCTAGGACTATCAGGGGAAGAGGCAAAAGAAACAATTATTATTATTATTATTATTATTTATTATTATTATTATCATTATTATGTTTATAATTTTTATCATCAATGTGAGATTGTGCTGTGACTATTTTCTCCCACAGATCTTTGTCAATTGTCGCAAAGTTTCCACTCAGTAGTTAAGTATGAAGAATAAGTATCAAATTTCATGTTCCTATCAGCTATCGACAAAATATAATGAAAAATAAGGTCATCTTAAATCATAATTGGGATTCGTCTTAACGTAACCTTACTCTGATTGCTGTCTCTTTAACCAAGAGTTTAAATGCCTTTTAAACTGAGGCAAGACTGTGAGCTGGATGTTTTTTGTGAAGTAAGGTGATTCCTGCTGGATGATTTTTGCGTATCTCTGCTTAGACTCCTTTGTAATTTGCACCATACTATTATCATACCTATGGGAAATCCTTTATTCGACATCTTTTACATTAGCTATTTGTCTGCTTAGAGTGGCAGAGACTCCATAATTTGAATGAAAGATAAAGTTTAAATTTAGTATCTTTCTACGCAATCACCTCCGTCTATAATGTCCCTGTCTGTATAAAGTATTATTATAGTGTGTGTAAGAAGCTAAAACCACAGGATAGGCTGTCCGCCGGATTCTGTGAATCTTGCAATGAGTAATAATACGAAAGATACTCAGGAACAAAGCAATACGACGACGAGAATCCAATGATTTATTTTGAAAAATTTATCTCGTTACATTGGATTCTCTTCGTCGTATTGCTTTGTTCCTGAATATTTACCATCATAGTATCACTGCAAAAACTATCCTGAAATGTTTTTAAGCTAGAAACCTCACTCTAAAGAATGAAAAGCCCAAGAAATATGATGATGATTTGTGGAGCTGGAAATTTTCCTTAGAATAAGCTTTGCTCTGGTACCCATGGTACATGACTGCCCTCTAAAAGAGACGCGTGAAATAGACCAAGATGTTGGAGGGAGCATTGATAAATAATTTTGAAAATTGAAGAAAATAAGTGAAAATATTTCTTAGCTAGGTAAGTTTATTAGTAAGTTGAAAATATTAAGTGCAAAACTTGAAAATAGCTTTGAAAAAAGCAGACATTTTAGAAACTAAAGCTTTTCATCTGACATTCTTTAGAGTATAAAACGTCAGAACATGGATCGAAAACGATAGAACATGGATTGGAGCAAGTTTTCGATCCATGTTCTGGCGTTTTATACTCTGAAGAGTGTCAGACGAAAAGCCTTAGTTTACTCAAATGTTTGCTTTTTTAAAGCCTTTTTTAGTAAGTTATGTTAAAAAATCTGACTTGCATGTTTTGCTACCATGATGTTAATTTATGCAAGCAAAATTTTCAATTTTAGTTCCGTTGAAACTGTGCAAGGCCAGAACATTAAAGTTGTTCATCGGTTTAGTGAAGGCCGACAACATGGTTGGCGACAAGAGAGTTATTCCAAAAATGACATTTCATAGAAAACCTATCAAAAATGTTTACAACTTATAGATTTTGACAAAAAGAGAATCATAGGCAAAATTCTTATGCTTTTTTAATCTTTATGCCCCGTTTGTTTGGGAGATGAATCATGTCCTTCTTCCAGACATGCACTAGCTCTCGTTTCAGGGTTAATGCACATGCGCATTATCACTAGAAGCTCTGGCAGGAAATTCAAGAGTTGTGTGGTCACAAGCATAACGGTTCTGCGAATACTGTTATCAATGCGCATGTGCTATGACCCTGCCACACTGAATGGTTGAAAAGGGTATTGTTTTGAAACAAAGGACTTAAGATTTCGTGTCCCGAACAACGTCGTTTCTTATCTTTTTGATTTTGACATCACATGGTCGCTGAAACTTTTTTATACAAAGAGATGGAACACGGTTAAAAATGATGATAAAGTTAATGACAGAAGATATTGACGGATAGGCTTAAATGGCTTAATCGAACTGTCAGTAAACTATTGACCAATCAATAACCATCTGAGTGGCATGAGGCTTTTTGATTGGCCAATGCTCAAGCCACTTTACTATCTGTCCATTGCTACCTCTTGGAGAAATCGCTATATCAAACATGTATTAACGATTCATTGCTAACAATGAGCCATTGCTCTACGCAAGCATTCCATAATGCATTTTCAGACTGTCTGAAATCAATTTGGGTTAATCCGTAGAAGTTTACTGCCATTATTTGGATCGTCGCCACGCTCGCAAAGGCCCATTGTCAGCAATGAGTCTTTAAGAATGCAGTATCGTTTTATAGAACCTGATCGTAAAGTTATTCCATAGCAAGCTATGTCATTTGTCACTTCTTGTGAAACGTTCACTATATGTAGCAACGTTTTCAGGCTTCGCGCAGTTAAAACAGACTTTCTGATGAGCATCAAGTTGATAGATTCAGAAGCAAAAGCTGAAAAAAGTTCTTTACATTCGGCGCTAGTTTTCAGCGCTAATGAAATCCTTCTTAATTAAACTTAAGCTAATGAAATCCTTCTATATCGACACAGAATAGAAGAGGTCCAAGATATGATCCTTGCATCCACCCACCCTCACCCAGTTCTTTAGCTTAACTACCGTTTCTGTTGAATGAAAGGCGAAGCAGTCAATTTCCATCTTTATACAACAACTTTACTGAATTTGGAGACTAAAATTTGATGGTCTATAAAATTTCTTTTGTTAACTACGTTAAAGGTCAGGAATCTTCCATTTTGCAAAACTGTACCAATTAATGTTTGTGCGACAGAAGAGAGACCAGCCCACGAACCAACCTCAAGCTTCCTGTAAATTGTCCACCTACTAGATACGATAATTAGGGATAGGGAATCAACCAAGTAAAATTTCTTCCAGAATTAGTTTATCGGTATTTTATTTACATTGGCATGATCGGTTTGCTTATCTCTTGGACGCGAGTTTGTAATTTTGTTGAAGTTGGGCTCAAACAAGCTTGGTTATATCCTGTCTTGGATTGCGTAAACTAAATAAAAAGTACCAAAATCAAAATCGTCATGATAAGCAATCAAATCATAAACAAACTATTACCGAAAGCAGTTGGGTTTTTTTAATATAAATTTTTAGGTACATATCTACCGGTCAAGATTCTCAAGCCAATTTTTGTTATGGTTAAATAATTCATTTCCTTACAAGAATCAGATGGGAGTCTATCATAGGTTTGTGGCATCACGGCTTTGACTTTATTTCTATGTGCAGCCCACGGTTATGGCAATGGATCTTTTGCGGACTGCGGTTTTGGCTTAAGCCATGTCTTGCGTCTTTCGGTGCTAATTGGCGACGGTTGATGCGGATGAATTTACCATAATATGCAGTCAATAGATGTTGAATATAGTTTGAACCAACGCAGAGCTTGTCCTTTAAAACAGATGAGAACCCTTAGACCTTTTCATAGAGTGGCCTACTTTCATAAATGTTTTTCTATTCTTACAAACGAGAAGTTGTCTTTTTGTGTCACGGCACGTTTTGTCATCGCCGCCCGTCTTTGCGCTTCCATTGCAGAGAGCGGCTACTTTGCACAGTTTCGCGGCCTTTGGACCCCCTTAAAGCCAATCTCCATTGGGCGAAATTTGTTCGCTTTTGCGCTGACGAAAAGCGAAAACTACATGGCGCACAATCTCTAGCTCACAAAAGCTTTGCATGCCAAATAGAAAGCAAATATTTTCGTGCCAAGCATTTCAAGATGTCGGATGAGAATACAAATCTTCTGATTTTGCTTTATTTGTTGAAGCGTAAGAAACAAAGAAACCAAAAGCAAATAAAAGGTTTTGGGCACGTAAATTCTACCAAGAGTGAGAAAGCAAAGGAGCTTTCAGAAATCTGGTTATAGATCAACAAATATATGATCACCAACCATCTTTTACTTATATTGGTATGTAAAAGGTTTGAGCGACTGTTGTCTTTGGTGGTTTCATATCTAGTGAAGGAAGGTTCTAAGTGAGACTTGATTCTGGTGAATCGCATGTATCAGTTGGCATGAGCTTTAGGATTAGCCCCAGAACTGTTGATAGGATTATAAAAGAAACATGTAACGTACTAGTAACAAGAAATGTTATTATGTTCTCATCCAACACGAAGCTGCTTTGGGACTCAGACATTCAGCTTTATGTACATAGGACTTCGAATTGGCCGGCGACAGAGAAAAAAGTTCAAATAGTTTGAACTTTCAAGGCGAACGTCGCGCACAGCACAGTAAACGAAAAAATTCACATATGCATGCTCACAGCCTTTCGCCGGCGAAGACGGGAAGAAATTTGGCACAATGGAGATTGACCTTTAGAATATAGATCCATAAACACTGAATCATTTTATTTCTTAATGTAAAAACGTTGGGGCACGCTACTGTACGAATTGACGCGCGTATTCCTTGAGGCTAGCCGCTGCTACGTCATTATGAAGCACAGTCACTGACCGTAAGCTCCTGCTCTTGGGCACCACAAACTCCAGCTAAAGCTTGTGATTATAGAAATGAGACAAATCCTTTCTGAATAATTTTTAATATGCATTTCGTTTGAAAAAGAACTGTGGAATCGCACATGGCCGATTTCGAGTAACCTTGGAAACATACAGCGAGCTCCTTCTGCACTTTAGTAAATAATTCCATCGCACGCCTGCCTTGACAGCGAGGAAAGAGAGCAGCCTGAATCTCAGCTGTTTTTCTGTGAGGATAAACTCATGGTTGTCACGACAAATCGCTTATGTAACCAACCATCTAAGAAAAGTGTTGAGATGGTTGTGAGTGAATGTCAGAACTCCAAAGATCTTCGTTATGATAAAATGAAGTCTCCATGAAACGGAAATTTGTGGTAGCATAGCTAATGTCCGATTTTAAGATGTATCATTTGTCCGGAATTGACTTTTATAAGACTCGCGTTGTCAGAAAGCAGTCAAGAGGCCCTACATCTTTTATTGAAGACCCAAAATCAGCCAACGAACATTTTCCAGTATAACCTTTATTATAAGTATATACACAAAATCCATTTTTCATGAACACATTTATTTTTGAAAACACCTCTGGAGGAACCATTATAGAACAAGGCTGTATTGACTTTTTTAATGCTATCCCTGCTATTTTTAACTTGGGGTGCTTTAGAATAAGTTTTTAGCTTTAAGCTGTAAATTTTTTATATCTGTAATTAGATCACTTTCCCTCTCTTAATTTCAAATTTTTAAATTGTAATTCATTTTGATGGCAAAATTATACATGATTTGCTTCATATTAATGCTTTGTGTTCAAAAGAGAAAACTAAAAAATACCACAAGGCTCCTGTCTCGGCACCATTCTACCTTTATGCACAACCATCTTTTGTAAGATTTTTTGTAAGAGTGTGTTTGCACAAAAAATAGCTTTGTTCATAAACAAGGATGATTAGCTTCTGCTGACACCTAACGGTATAATTAATAGTGCATAATTTGATGCACATTTGAAGCATCAACATTATTCAATACAATTGATTTATCTAAGCATTAACTGATAACATCTTTGCTCAGATCATAAAAGGAGATGGCGCATGGGATATCGAACAACAACCGACACAAGCTCGTTGATTTGCCACACTACAACAGCAGAACCTCCCTCTTCATCAGGTAAGAACCGTAACTCCGTATTTCTTTTTCAATTGATAATCAAACTGAATTGACACAGCAGTGTAATAAGATATGTACAGAGCTCGAATTAGATACTTTCTCGCAGAGTCCCAAAGGGAATTTTTCCTTCCTCTCGACAAGGGTCTAAAGATTTGATAACCCTTATCCAGAAAAATGGAACAAGGATAAGATTTGCGTGTGATTTTAAAAAATTCTTTCTTTTTAATGGTTTTCACTTCACCGTTTTCGACTGAATGACTGCCATGGTTTCTTTGTCCTGCCTTCTAGCACAGGCCTTTCAGTGTATGTATATACAACATATACTTACGGTGTTACATAGGTACATAACTGCGATGTAACCCGAAGCAATAGTATGGCAGGGTGATGGCCTTGGATATTAATTGCATTCTGCAAAGGACAGTGAGCAGGCCCACCCTGCCTATGCTGGTTAGTCAGCTTTTGAATTGCCACAGTCAACTGCTATCAATGATTTGAAAACGCGGCAGATTCCAAAGTCTCGTGTTACGCGTTTGAGCGCTTCGAACAGCACACAGACAGATGGCTGGAAGAGAAGATGTTCTTTTCCCGTGTTAATGGAAATGATGATTTGTGTGCGCTCTCTAATTGCGTGGGATTTCTGCATAATTTCAAGGGATTGTGATCGACAGATTGGCAAAACGAACGAAACTTATCGAAAAAATCTTCTCGGCCTAGGCAGGTTTGACAGGTGAAGATCTTAGAAAGCATCTGTGTTTAAGTCTTTTCCACTCATACTTTCGAGATTTCCAGCGAGTGAAAGGTGTCCTCGATGAACGATGTTTTTCACAAAAGCGAAACGACGGTAAGGGTTTCTGATACTTTACACCAATGAATAAATAGCGAAAAGGTATGATTTGTAGGTGGATGAAAATATGAAGTATGATTTATATGTAGATGACTTAGGATTCGATTGTATGTGAACGAGAAATAATTTTTCATGTGATTTGCATGTAGATGGCGAAATAATGAAGCCTATGGCTTGTATGTGGATGGCTTGTATGTGGATGATGAAATTATGTTTCATCCAATTTGTACGTGAATCGTGAAATGCTTCATCTAATCAGGAATTTTCACATGGATGGCAAAAATTATCCATGAATGAATGAAAGTTAAAGGATACTGGGTCTCGGTTGAAGAAAAGCAGTGTTGAAAGTTTTAAATCGTGTTCATATTTACTGCCATGCAGATCTGCTTTTGAGAACTGTTTGGTATTTGCGAGAAAATCAAAGCAGATTAGAACTTCTAATGTGAGGCCTCATTTTAAAACATGTGGTTATTGAAAAATGAGCAATGGGCAATGAACTTTTGCTCATGTTTGAATTTTCTTCAAGCTTCTTCTTTAAGAATAACATGTAAATTCAACTGGCTGTCTAATAAAGTAGGCTGTTGTTTTCATTTCAATTTGTCGCTTTAATTGCTTGATGTTAAATATTATGGCGAGGATTTGGAACATTGCACCCTCTGTCGATTGAGAAACTTTTGATATGCTTTAATACGCGTGCTTCAAATTTCTCATTATCAAGGCTCTTTTTCTTTCAATTATATTAATATACAAAATTACAGAACTTTTGCTCGCAACAAAAATTCATTTGGAGTAGACAGTATACTCAGTAGAATTTAGGGAAAAGTATTGTCTTGGAAATGTCATTAAGATAAATTTCTACGAATGTAACTAAGAGACAACAAATTTCAGACAGAGAATTAGCACAATTTCAGACAAGATTTTTTTGCATTGAATAAGTATCAATGAATGCATATGAATATGCAATGAATATTATCCGTAGATTCATTTTTAATTAAACGTAAGACATGTGCTCAAAACAATATAGTGAATTTGAAATCTTTTTTATCTTTTCAAAAGATTTATATTGACCCTGATAATTATTAGCTGAATTCAAATCTTTATGAATTTCATGCAGCAATCTTATATATGAACTGTCGTATATGCCACTAATTCTTGGGGGAGAGGGAGGGGGGTGATTGCCTGAAAGCCCTTGTAAAGTCTTTTAAAGAGTTTTCACCAGCTGAAATCTTATTCAAAATGCTCTGCTCTACATGTAAAAGTTGATTCTGATATTTATAAGGTGAAACAAACGCTGGCAATATGCTAATGAATTATCTTTCTTGTTTTGAATAACTTGAAATTTTTTGCAAATAGGAAAATCTTGAAAGTGCAGAAAAATTATTCATTTGCGGATTTAAACTTATCCTGTCAAAATCTTTTCAAGGGAACGAAGCAAAACCTACCATAGAAGAAAAAGACGAAAGAAGTCTCTGGTAAGTTGTCAGTGAAATAATGTTTAAAGTAGTTGGTGAAAGCATGTAGCGAGAGATGAAAAAATAAGGGGTCTTGAGTTGAGAGTTGAGAAAGCAAGCATTCGATCAACTATCAGAAAAGGGACATACCAGAAGCAATGCCAGCCAACCCGGAGAAAGAAGCAGAAATACCCGAGACACGGCCTCTCTATATTACCGAAGCAGCCCCCTTTTCGTAACATTTCATTGCCACACCCACATGCATGTGCTCAAGCCCACATGCATGTGGAAGCCAATTACCACGAACTCGCTGTAATTACCATGAACTCGTTGGAAGCCAATTACCACGAATTGTAAACATGAAATTAAAAATTGTGCACAAATTGCCTTTCCTTGAAAACCGACACACACTCAGCGGATGATATTTTATAAGAAGCTCAAAGATGCATGAATGAGATACGTAGAAGACGTCATTACAAACAAATATTCTTGTGCCAGGCCCAGTAAGTATCTAAACGAATTTATGTGTATGATGCCATTAATCAGATTAGGTTTCTCGTGCATATTACTGACATTGTCATAATTCCCTTCTAGTCAATCCTTGCGTGCGATGGTGGTAGCATCTTCAGGGTAAGTTCTGCTAAAAATGAATTTTTAAGACGCCTAATCTTTTAAACATTATCCATTCAACGAAAGAATGTACTTTGACACAGTAAGCTGAGATTTCAAAACCATTTTAATGCTACTTTGTGAATTTATTAAGAACGGAGAGTAAAGATCACAAGGAATTTTAAGACTAAAGGAAAAGCTAATCTTACCATTCACATTAAAAACAGCGTTGTTGTCTTCTAAAACAAATAAACTGCCCCGGATAATGCAAGGCGAGGTGATGCACGACACGATTTTGTTGAGGTTAATTCAAGATCTGAACCTCAATCCACGGGTAGAATGTCAAATAAAGAATATTTACTGAATAAAATCATGAAGCACTGTCTTCGCAAAACAGCATTCTGAAAAATAGGTACCAGAGAGTTATGATTAGCAGTCACTTTTAACCTACAATACTGTAAAATGGATGTTTAAATTGAGAGAGATACTCGGAAGACTGAAACTTTGAAGAATGACGATTTCTGCGAGCGGTTATACTTTTCTTTCCATTTCCATCATGTAACAATTCAAGGCTAAACCTTAATCAAACTGCTAACATAATCAACGACGGTTCTCCGCGAACTCTAATACTCATAACAATATCCCAAAATAGATAACAACTAATGAGGCACAGCGCAGTCTCTCTCAAGCACTGCCTGTCCTAAATACAAACTGGGCCGCAAGAGCTTTCGCAAGCCTCTTTGGCGAAACGGTTAGCTACCTCCTGGTGTTTAGCCTTACATGTCTAATACCTTCTAAAGCTCTCTTCGAATCTCTCCGAATCTCACTTACTACGTATATTTATATGTACAATGAAATTACCAGAAAAGCGTGACTAAGCATAAAATGTTTCTAATAATAGACTACGAGATAATTCTGGAAACAGACGAATACGCAAAATGATGTAATCCTAATGAAGAGTAATCCAACAACAATATAATTGAATGCAGTGTAATGTGCTGTGTAGGTGCAGTGCTGTGTAAGCGCAGACAGAACATTCGAGACACAAGGGGGATTTCCTAACAATCTACGTAATAAACGAAATAGCTACGTACACTGCTGGCATTGTTTAAGCTCTATTACAATACATGCAAACGTGTCTTGAAGCACCCAGCAATTCACGTTTTGCAATGTGTTTCCTTTCCTTTTCCAAGCATTGTTTCTTCCTAACCTTTAACTCCAAGAACAATGTTTATGGGCTAGGATAATATCATATACCTCACACTAGAAAACCTATTTTCTAATACTCGGGGGAAAGGGGGTTAAAATTAACATCAATGTTCCTAGACCTCCGGAAGGGATTCCCTTTGTTGCACAAACATCTATTCTGGGTCCCTTCCTCTTTAATATATGCGCAATGATTTGTTACGCTCCATAAATGATACATAGACTTGCAAAATATGCATGCAAAGAGTATCTAAATAATGTAATTGCAAGGCCAACTCATTCCAAGACAATTATTCAATGGTTCTCAGATAATTTTATAAAATAAAATTCAGATATGGTTGCAAAAAACTAATCAGCTGATTGCAGTTACTGTAGGCGATTATCTTGGCTGTTAGCCGTTGTGACCGATGAATGTCTCAGTTATAAGAACATAATAAATTACGACTTAGGATTTTCAAATTACGCGCATGTTTAGGTATATGGACAATATTAAACTTAGAATCTTGCCGGATAACGTATTGAATAAACAAGTGTCTAATCCTCTGGTTAAATGAAACTGAGCAGAGAAATAACTAACTCCTTTTCAGTGGTGCAATGCTTAAAGGATCGGTCCTTTTCTGGTGCAGCACCACCTCTACCGCCCCTACCGCCCCTAACACACCTACCGCCAATACCATACCTACCGCACCTACCATACCTACCGCCCCCTACCGCCCCTACCACCCCTGCCGCCCCTACCATATCTACTGCCCCTACCACAGCTACTGCCCACACCACCCCTACCACACCTACCGCCTCCACCGCCCCTTCCTCATATTCAAAGTAGTTAATGTTTCCCCAACATAATTAGGGTTGTAGCAAATAAGAAACACCGCAAAACGCCGAGAATAAACAACAATAAATACACGAAAATCAGTGAAGGCTAATATTTTGCCCCGGCATACGGGGCTTCATCAGAGGAAAGAATAATTAGGGTTGTCTGTCAATGAGTTAAAAAGGAAATAAATGACAAAATGGGTGTGGTGAAGCTAATCATAAGCAAAAATAGATACACCGTAAATCCTCCAATAAGCCCCCGGGTGCTTACTTGTAAAAAATGATTTTTTAAGGTGGGGGCTTATTCGATGGGGGGGGGCCTTTTTCGAGCGTGGAGGCTTATTCGAGGATTTACGGTATTGTGCAAGCAACCTCAAATTGTTCCGCATTCTGATCCACCTCCCCTTTTGTTTATTTGTTCCGCATTCTAATCCACCTTGCCAAAGTTAGATAAAGCAAAGAAAATAGACGTTTTTAGGCTTATAATGAATCCCAGAAAGCATGTTTATTGGTGAGTTGCCTTCATGCTTGATGTCAATGCAATGTCAAGAAATTTTGAGAGTTTTTCACAAAATTTTTAAGAGTTTTCACTGAGGCAGCCGGGCCCTTGGGGAATATTCCATGAGTTATCGTTCAGGCTTAGGGGCCTGTTATACAACTTGTTTTGTCTGTCGTTCATCGTGTTTGTGGTTCGTTATCGTTAACGAGGATGTCTTTCGATGTTTGCGTCAGTCCATTTTGTTTGTCATCGTGCCATCGTTATTTTGTAATTGTAGGTTGCTGCTAATTATACGATCGCTATTGAAGAATCTTGGTTTTTTAAAAACGTTATTGCGAACTGGAGTCTGATTTATCAGCTTTACCTGTCCTGTAAAATACGTTATTTTACAGGCCCTGTACTCAATTACACTCTTTTTTTATAAGAACCAGTAAATTTAAGTTCAGGCTGACTGTTCATAATTTTTTCGAAAATCTGAGGCTACATTGTTCTTAATTTGTTCTTAAATTAAGAGAGTGTAAGCAGTGTTATTGCTAGCTTTTTCGCTCTAAGGAGGTGTTCAGGCCTCATTTGCCAAAATAAGTAAGTGAGACAGCCTTAATTTGCTGACAAATTTTAATATTCACCGAAAAAGCACCCACATATCGCTAAAAATGCTCGATTTTGAGAAAAAACGTTGTTCAAAACTGCATTTTGCAGAAGCTCAGCGTCAGCTTGTTCTTAATTTGTTCTTAACTTTTGACCAGTTTTGAGACTCGTGTTCTTATAAAATTGTTCTTACAAAAAAAAGAGTGTGTCACATAAAAAACCAACATTAAAGAAATATGCTGAAGCCCCTAAAGATGCGGGGCCTTTTCTTTGAACACTAAAGGTAGCTTTGATCCGTTACGCCACTGGTTTTCATAAACCACAAGTATTCGACAGTTAAACATCAAAATGACATCCCTTAATTGTCTCAAAGTATATCTTTAGAAACAGGGATTTTTATCATTTCTCAGAAACAATCCCGCCAAATTCCGCTTCACTCAGCATCGAAGCTTCTCATGACTGAAGTTTCTCAATCATTAGACTTGTTATAGAAACGAAAACTTCTTTCTTTGAGAAAAGCGTAAAAGAATTATGAGAAAACCAAAGCAAAAGAAAAGGTCAAAAATTATGATGAACTATTTGTCTTTTTCAAGGGTTGCCTCCTAGGGAAGAGTGGTCCTGTCCTCGTGGGCGATGTGTATGCTCTTTTCTCGCTGTCTCAAACGCTTGCTTTCAAAATGTTTTCATTTTTTTTAAAACCTTTTTATCAATGGCATATTTTCCACTTTGAAAAAATTCTAAGGAATAATAACCAAAAATTCTATAAAAGGAAACTCTGTATGCTAATAATTACAGCATATAATTTCAACTTATTGGTTGTGAGTTTACGCTTACAGAACAAATATTCGACGACAGTAAATCATTTGAAAATTCTGAAAAATTTAATATTCAAAAATGTTTGTTGACCGATTAGGTAAAATCGGAAAATCTATACTTCATACTCAAGGATCAGGGGCGAACACAAGTCCAATATCATATTTCCAGAGTAGAAGTGAAGTGAAATTATGAGAGAGAAGGCACACTTTCCTTTATACAAGAATGGAAATTCAAGAATTAATTTTAACAGTAATTACAAGGCTCAAATTTTGTCGACAATTTGACGCTATTTGAATGTTTTGAGCAAACTAGAGTGCCGTGACTTCCAGGTAAAAGCTTTGAGCAACACACATGTTGTATTGTGTTAAGACGTTTCTTTTTTTAAATGTTTTCAAGACGACAGTAGCAAAGATTTGAACTTTCCTTCACAACTTTCAAGTTTACATATTGTGTCGTTCGAGAAAGAATCATAACTTTTTAAGATATTGAGGCTCAGCGAAACTCAGGTGTACTTATAAAAAGACGTGTAAATTGCATCTTTCAGCGAGTCTTAAACACACGTTGTCAGCGAAAAAACGACCTAGCAGGCCTGATAAAAGAGGAAGTATTCTGTGGTCTCATCAGCCCACTTGAAGCCTCTATAGTGCTTCTAAGAATGCGGAGTTTGAGTGACAGCGGTTGACAAATAACAATGTAGGTTGACAAGCTATTGATGCATGACAACGACAACGATTTAAATACAGCTCACATCCGCTCAGCGAGGTTATATTACAAACGCTATCTGCAACCAAAGTGGTTAGGAATTAGAGAAATTAGAGAAAAGAGCACAACCAATTTTGTAGAGTCACTGTATCAAACATCCATACACTAGACGACGAAACTGTTTGTGATTTACGCAGGACAAGCATTCAAAAGACAAAATTTTCAGCCGCGGGCGAAAGGCATAAAGGACTCAGCCTCCCAGTAAGCCTATAGAAGTCGAGTTATTAGCCTACCCTTCGATCGACAGACGTCATATGGGAAGATTTCGTCTTCCCAAACTCGGATTTATTGCGAAGAAGAGGAAGTCGCGCTCCGTAGACCTGCCTGCCGATGATTCCAGCCTTGAATTCGAGCGAATAAGAGAGCGGGCGATACGACGATGGCAGACGTATACCCCAGGCTGCACGACTGTAAGTTGAGTTCATAGAAGGTACCAAATCGACCACTGATTATTATGTTACAAGGGTTTGCCAACATTTGGCTTTGATGAAATTCGATCCACCCCTAAAAAAAGATGATTCATTTGCACGTTGGTTCAACAACCTGCAGTGATTTGAATTGCTGTGAAATCATTTATCAACGGTGGTGGCGCCAGAAGTGCTACGATGCTAGGATTTAGCTTTCTCAAACTACCCCAATATAAATATTCCCCCCATCTTGCATTCTTCCCCTACCTAGCCGTCCCCTGGCACCACCCCAGTCATATCTTTTTTGTGATGCACTGTTTATAACAGAAGTAAGGTAAAGCATGATTTCTAATGTTCTTTCTTATCCCAGTGGCATATGCTGGCGGTTGCATTTCGATCGTTGCATGAACCTGCCAAATCTTACTGATTCTTCCACTTTTGCTTTTATAAATAATTCAGCCTTGCCATATTGGAAACAAACAATTGATTGATTAGTCGAGATCTTACATGTCGTTGATTTTCTCGAAAGAAAAGCTTTTGATTACTTTAAACAAGGTACCTAGAATCGGCCAAGATTCAGAACTTGTAAATGTTGGAAAACGATTGAAAGTTTTTTAGTTTAAGTTTGTTTGTAAAAATGTCCCTTGCTTGTAAAAGCGGAAGCTTTTGATGCTGACATCGGCGGGTGGCAACGGCGTAACAACAATAAATGTTGATTTACATCAGATGAAGTTGTAAATACACATGCATCTTGTTAAAAATGATATTGTCAATTATTTGAACAGCAAGCATGTTAACTGATTCCCAAGTAATCGCATCACTACTGGCCTGCCCGACCCTTAATTTCATCATAGTTTCATCGTTTTTTCGAAGGTGTTGTGTAGGGACTGGGGTTTTCATTTTTATATCCATTTTCATCTCCCTCCTTCTTACTCTAGCTTTCTGAAGAATCATAGGGCTCACAGAGAATGTTACATCCTTATACAGGTCCGCCGAGAGGGGGGCAAGGGGCCCAGGGCCTCGAGGTCAAAGGGGCCTTAAAAAGTAATGAATATCCATTTTTAGAATGGAATCAATCAAAAGTAGCAAAGTATGCATTAAAATAGTAAAACATGTTAAACAATTGCAAGAAAAAGGCTGCAAGAAATGTTCTGAAATGCTTTTTAAGCTAATCTGGAGGGCATGGCCGTAATGTTTTCTGCTCGCTCCGCTCGCAGGGTTCGCATCTTTTGGTTTTGCTCAGGGCCTCCAAAACCTCTCAGCGGCCCTGTCCGTTAATGCTTCCAGATAACATCCCTATCATCGCCCAAGTTCGCGGGGATATTCAGTATATAACAGGCTGGAAGCGCCGAAACTTTACTCGCATTTTTTTAAAATGCATAACGTAGAAATGGTTTTGTTTACATCCGCAGTTTTGACCAGTATGGAGTAATAAATACGTCATTTTCGAAGTACCCAGCCACCACCTGAACAATATGGAGAATGACAACAATGCTGTTGGTTTTGCTCATAATACGTAACCAGCCGAAGTAAACAATTAGTATTCTACCTTTCCGTGCAGTTCAGCATAACATATTGATTTGCGTGTCGCTTAAGGTTATATTGCGTGGATAACGAAATTGCATCAATAGAATGTCAAATTGCGTCAAAAGGATTTCGTAATAAGGCTAATTTTCTTCGTTTAGAGAACCTTACGTCATTGCTACAGAATGAGAATAGTTCATTGTGGTGGAAATTGATTCTGGGGGCAGGGGGGGGGGGTAGAGGGTAGCCCAGGCCCGTGATTTCTTGGCAAGAAAACAGTTATAACCGGGGGTTAGTTCACTATTGCAAATAGCGTACGAAATTTTCCCAAAAGCAAAAGGATTTCCAGGGATTTTCAGATAAAACAATAGGATTTTTACCAGGATGTACGAGATTTTCATCAGGTGATTTGCCCCTTGGTTATAACAGGATTCAATTGTTATCATTCTTGACTTGGGGAAGCAGTAAGACTAAAATAAACTTGTTTATCGATTTTTTTGCAAATGTTAGAGTATAGAGTGGTAATGTAATATTTGTTTAAAATTTTTGAATTTTGATCACATGAACAGAAAAAGCAGGGTAAAATTAAGAATTCTGTCCTAAATCTACTGAATCCAGGTAAAGATTTACCGAGATATGGTCAGTGAAAGACATTTGACAATCACAAGACAAACGAAGAGATTTGCTAACGGATTACTGTTGTTTTGGCCTGGCTTATAATGTCAGCCAAGACAAAATCACAATCGTTTAAAGGGGAAAGACTCCGTACTATTGTGGTCATATATCAGGCAATTCCTAGCAGTTCTAAGTTCGCACAGGTCTTTTTGTTCTTCTTGCAGTGTATGGGGTGAAAAGAATGACTTTCCATAAGTAGGTTTTAGTGACTCATCATTTTGCACATCTATTATTGAAAAACGTTAACGAACAAGTTTTTGGGCCCCAACACTAATGATTTCTGCTGAAGGACAATTCACTCGCCTATACCTACGAGATTGCCACGAAAACAAAAGGATTTTTAGAGATTTCCAGATAAAAAAAGGATTCACACAAAAGGTGTACGAGATTTTCACGGAGTAATTTGCCCCTTGATTTCTGCCACTACACTCTAGCCTTGTCAGAAATCCTTAAATGTACATGGAAGCAAAAACAGTCAACCACCAAGCTTCGATGCTCTTTTAATACAGCTGTCGGTAACAACTAGACTATTCTCCAAATAACTTTCCACAGCTGTTATGAAGTAAAAGTTACTCTCTTAATGTTCGAGGGTAGTTCAAGAATTTTTAATACTCTTTAATTGAATGCTTATGCATGGGTTGTTTATTTTGACCTGACTCGATGTATGTCAGAGGCACAGAGAAGTTCAATGTGATGACTGCGTAAGCTTGAAACTTGGAGTAACATATCTTCTTTGGACTTTCTACTGCGAAAATTCACCAAATTGTTTACGTTTGTTTATTTGTTCGTGGGCAATGTTAGAAAAGATAGATGGAATGGTATTTGCTTGCACAAAAGAAGCTTTGAGATGGAAGACAATATGCGAAATTCGATTTCTGGCGACTTCTAAAGGCCTGCATACCATTCATTATTGCATCATGCCTTGCGTCTTTCAAAACTATAATCTCAACAGTTACTTGGATTTTCTGTTTAATTTTGTGAAGAAGCTTTCGCAAAGTCTTTTAAATAGAAAGAAGGATATAGATAACAAACAGATTGGAGAGATATCCGAATTAAAAGTAAAGAAAACAGGTATTTCTGCCAACGTAGGCTTTTTCATGCGTAGCCTGCGCGCAGACTCCAAGTATCTTTCCAGGAGAACAGTTCTGGTAAGATACTTGGAGTCTGCGCGTAGGCTACTTCATGCATTGACCTATAATCGCACTGGAATCAGTGACAGCGCCAGCTACTGCATAGTGGGAGGACAATGGGCAAGACCACGCCCATTTTGCCTCGTTTCAGTGCTTTGTACAAGGCAAATTTTCCCTAGGAAATAGGATCTACACCTACCGAGCCTTTTTATCCGTTTTTAGAAGAAATGTGTAGACCATGTTTTAAAAAAGTGAGGGGTAATTACCCCCCATACCCCCTTGGCTGGAATCCGCCACTGACTGGATTCGGATTTTTTTTTTACCATGGGCAGGGATCAGAGAGTATTGATATGAAGATAAAGAAAAAGTAAACCTTTTTAAAAAAAATTGAAATAAGGATTACCATTCACTAAAGGCTCTGCATAAGTTCTTTAAACAAATTTACCACCGGAGTCCTCGTTTCATTTTATTTATTGTTTTTGTAAGTCATAAGCATTTGTAATCATAACAGGCACACCAAAGCCGGAGGGCTGGGGGAGCTTTAGCCCCCTCAACTTTTTTCTGAAGTATGATATTATTGATGTTGTGGCATCAAAAATAATGGTCGAAAGATTACCATAAAATATTGCCAATTTGTCTAGTACCATAACAAAGCAAAAATTATGCATTAACAATAATTGGTTGCTAGGCGCATGCAACTTCGCAGCTTTCCACAACAGCTTCTAAGAAACCTGATAGTGGTCCACCATAAGAATGCGGTGCAACGGGGAAATCCATTCTAAACAGTCTGAGAGCATCTGGGTCCAACTTTAGTGCATTGTGACGTCATATAATGATCTGCTCCTTCAAAGTTTTAATTGTTGCTCTGAACACTGAACGTGTTACTTTTTGAGGCAGTAGTAATTGTTCTATGATAAGAACGCTATTTGATAAGCCTGCGAAAAGCCATGTTATGGTGTATCATCGTAAGAGCTGAATTCTCTATTTTGCACGGCACCTTGCCAGATCAAAAGGAATGTTATCGACTAGAAGGGATATTTGCAATGAAGAGCTCACTTTCGCCATTTTATCTCTTCGAGATTAAACAATGAACTTTCAGTGAAGATATGAAATGACGACAAATGCTATTTCTCGATTGGGATTGTGAAATAACCAACTGATTAAGTATTTTGTGTGATTATGGTATCGCTTTTGCTTGCCATTTGCACTGGTTCTTTTTGCTTTCTGTCGCCACGTGGTATGTCATGTGGTATATCATCTGTGGTATGTATTGTCAAAAAGAAATTCAAAATAGGTGAAAGTCGATCTTGCACAAAACTGAAGGATTTTTAGGCCTCCTTGTTAGGCAAATTTGTAGAAGAGCGGGGAATATACGGTAGAATCCGTTTATTGAGTGTCCGGTAGTTCGATTTTTGTCTAATTCGAGTAGAATATAATTCCTTTTAGGCCAATTTTGATAGCAAAACGTTTTTATATCACGAAAAACCTTTTGCTTGCACTCGAGGGCTCAAATCATTGTATGTTGCTTGACCAGGCCGAGTTTCAAAAACATCGAGATATTTCATTTGACGTAAAATCGTTTTTACGACTTTGCTATCAAAAGATGTGCGGCATCTGTGTAAGACGCTTATATCGTCTACACAATTCACCTCACTGGTTCTCACAGATATGAATGTGTTGAGAGTAAGTTGATCGTTTGAAGAGCTAGCGAATCGTAACTTAGCGAATTGCAAATTGGCGAGAAGGACGCTCTCTGTACAAAAACTTAGCAAGTTGTAAATTGGCGAAAGAGAGCATTCTGTGTAGAAAATTTGCGCTTTTCAGGTTGGTGAAATGACGTTTTCTGCGTCAAAATTTAGCAGACTGTATATTGGCGAAAGGGAGCGTTCTGTATAAAAATTTTGAGCTTTGCGAGTTGGCGAAATGGCGTTTTCTGTATCAAAATCGGCGAGTGTTGAGTTAGCAAAAAGAAAGCTCATTTGGTCATGATCGCTGGACATTCGGTGAACGTACAGTAAGATCTGGCATGGAATTGTCCAGTATCTGTTTGTTTACACGCGTTGTGGTGCAATAATTTCATGCTACATCATAACTCAGTCGTCAGTCTTAGTTTCACCGTAGCATATATCATATGGCTTTTACCTTCTTCATTTTCATTTCAGGTGCTGGTGTCCGGTCGCAGCCCAATAGAAGAGTTCCATCGACTATTTCCTTCCCTTCCCTCAGAAGAATTCCCTCTTAATGGTAAGAATTCCCTTATAATGTATTTTAATAATGTGTTACATCAGAATACCCGACACTTATTAACTGTATCTAGCTAAGCAATTTTTAGTCTTAGTTATGCATTGAAGGCCTACCTGTCAGACATATATGAGGTCAGAATTACTGTCTGTTCTAAACTCTAGGCCGGTGATTAAAAGCATTGAGGGTATACCCAAATACGCAGAGTCATGATTTTCGTGCTGCAATGCTATTGGTGGGCCTGAAACTGATCACATGAAGTAAATTGTCAGCAACGGATGCTGATATCACATGAAACTTCACCAACCCCCCCATAGAGAAGGCCTATTTACCACGACTCAATGTCTTTAATAGACAACAATATACGAGATATATGTTTTATTTCATATTCAAACTCGTGTGTGTAAACTAAAACTCATAAATCTAACCCTCAACCATAATTTACTTAGCAACAACCTAGCAGCTAGCCCCTGAGGTCAAATGCCGAAACCGAAGGGATTTATCAAGTGTACGACAACACATGGCTGAAAGGAAAAAGACTGGGCACTACCCTATTCCCAGGACTCCATCGTTTAAACACTTTCCCTTGTAGGGAGCTTTCTGTTGTATGGTGGTTATTTGCACAAGACATTGTAGGCATGACATAAATTTAAGCAAATGAATTTGTTACTTGTTTGGAAGGGGGTGTCTGTTGTTTGAAGTGTCCGTTTCAAGAGGTTTTGCTATAGATGCACTGCAACGTACATAGATAAATAGAAATGAATCAGTGCTAAGTGGCGTATACAAGACAGGTCTTGTACTAAGGAGTCACCTTAAGCCCTAATTTTTGGTTTAGTATTTAAATGTTTGAGTGTCAAATTCCTTATTAAAGAGGCGTGGATGAACAATAGGTCTGGTACAGGGACTCAATGGCGTGTTATTATAAAGAGTTTAAACCTGAATTTGAACATAGTAGGAACAATTTAGAGGTAGCGAGGTATCTCTTTCATGTATAGTTTGACAAAAAATGAGCTAGTGTTAGTTTAGTCTTTGATATGCCGTTTCTGGAACTAGAATTATTTCACAAATATTATTCTTTAATCAATAGTTCTTTAATCAAACAGCCACCTCTCCAGAATCTTCCTTCATATTTGTAGCAAAGATGCTTAAATTAACCACACATTGCAATTCGTACAAGATTTTGATGATTTTGACCGCTGCAATTTGTCAGATTTGATTGAAATACCATTTACGGTTGAATGCGGCATTACTCAGGTTTGAATTATTCATAGTGGTCAGCATCGCTGCAATTAATGGGTAAAAGCACTCGCAATTTTTATACTTAATCGGTTTTCTGAAGTCAATTTCTGATACTCTTCTTCTAATAATACGCTAATGAGACCCGAGGCAATTTTCATTCAACACCCAGCTGCCATTTTGATCCAGCCTCGATAATTCCTTAATTTACGGAACTGATATTTAAGCACACGATTTGGTTAGCCAACCATGCCACTTGCTTTCCCCTTCAGATGTGCTCCTTTCAGACGTGCGCTCTATAGATATGCCGTTTTTAGAACACTCAGTTTTAAAGAAGATATTCTTATCGAGTTCCCCCGTCACCACACCTCGTGATTCCTATGTTTGGAATAACAGAACCTTGCGACTCCCCCCTCTTCAAGATAAAGTTTGGTCATGACAGGGACTCTAACCAAAGGACGTGGAATCGATAGTTCGCGACTCTTACTACTGAGCCATCCTCATCCCATACCTTATTTTACACATTGTAATCAAAGGTCTTTTTCCTAGTCAGAAAATAAGTTATCTTGATTACCCCCCCCCCCCTCCCACCCTTCAGCTTAATAGTCTATAAAGGCCACTGACTGTAGTATAGAGCTCATATTTTCTTCACAAATGTTTCAATTAAGCCTGGATGTGTTCTTTTTTTCAGTTTACACATGCGCACTAAGCAAGGATATCTTGCTCCAAGGAAAGATGTTTGTGTCACAAAATTGGATTTGTTTCTATTCAAACATCTTTGGTTATGAGACGAAGGTGTGCTTTTTTGCTTTCTCTTGACATCAGAATAAATGAATTTAAAAGACAAATATTATATGCTATGTTTACGCTTTGATATTGTTCCGCGGATCATCAAACCTGTTTTGGAAAATACAGCACACTTGTTATACAATAGCACCCGTACTACAAGTGTTGATAGAAATAAGCAAGGCAAGTACTAAGAATATTTGAGCGTGCTTCTATATTGATTTCACGGTCCGAAAACTTTGTTTTGGGAAGTATAGTATTCCTTTCCGCAATAACATCCAAAATACGATAAAATAAACAAGTAAAAAACAAACACCATGTTTCAATGCCTTACTTGATATGAACTCCAGCTCAGTACTCCAGATCTTTCTAAACGAGCGTTGTTTCCTAGAAAAGATAAATTTGTTTTATTCAGAAACATATGAATATCTGGAAATCTCATTTAATCTTTTCTTAAGATTTTGCAATAAATCATGAATTCATTATGTTGTGATTTATACAGTTTCCCTTTTAATAAATATTTGTCTGTCTCTTTGTAAACAGGTGAAGATAGATGTATAGAACAGGGCGGTTTTAAGCTGCTACTCCGAGTTTCACGCTTAATGCGGTAATCAAGCAACTGTTATCGTTAAGCATGAATCTCGGAGCAGCAACATAGAACCGTCCTGTTCTATACACCAAATAGCGTGCACAGCTCTGCTTATACTGCATCGACCGACCGGTAAACATGAATTTTCATTTCAGGTGAAGATAGAGATGGACAGAGTTGTTGCCATCAAAAGAGAAAAAACAGCGTTTGTTGTTCCGAATGCAATTTCAGTGCAAACACCAAACAAAAGAGTATGGCCTATTTCCTTTTCTTACAACGTCTTCTTGCACGAATGATTTTATCTCCTTTATGTACTTCTAGTGTATTATGAAGTACCGATGAGACTGCTTATTTTAGAGACGCCGATCCGAAGTAAAAAATCTCTCATCATTTTAACGTCCAATTTAGGCCCCAATCTTGCCAAATCTATTTTATTGAATTAATTCCTGTTAATTGAGGCAAAATAGCCAATTACTTCACTGCAGTACTGATGGTTGCAGTTTTGAACCAAGCTCTACTTATAATTTGGAGCTCGCCCCCAGTTCACCCAATGGAAAATTGGCTGTCCAATGCGATGCACATGAGATGGAACTAGCCACCCTACCTTATGATGTTGTTGTCCTAAAACAGCTGTTTCACTAGCTTGTTTGGCCTCTACGTAGTATGTGGGGCTCGCCTAAGCTCGTAAATCGAAGTTTCAAGTCGAATATTGTCGTCTGAATTCCCAGTCCTTTGATAAATTATATAACAATATTTCTAGAACGACGTTGTTTAAAAGACTTAATGTTCACTGGCGACTGATTGTCACAAAATGAGTACGTAAAACTCAAAATCAAGGGGTGCCATATATCTATAATACTTCGGAAGAATTGAATTGGATAAAATTGGAACAATATGTACAGACAAAAAGGAATGGTCATCAATGATAAATGATATATCGCACGGAGAAATGCGGGGTGGGAGGGGGGTTGTGTGCCCCCTGAAACCCCTTTTACGCACAGCCCCTTCTAGGTTGCATCTCTTTTTTCGCAAAGTTTCCTAATATTAGCGTGAATTACCAAAGAGTATATAACTTGGTCTTTATTCACATATATTTTTAACCTTTTTCCTTTGCTGCCAGTGCCATATTGATTGTCTTAAACATGACAGAGGGATCAAAATTCTCAAATAGCAAAAAGAATATTGCTTCCAGGCAGATTCTGACTTGGGATATTGAGGTCCCCATATGACCTGTTGACAGTATAGATTTACTTTAGACATGTCTCAAAAGACTTCGTGGTTCGATTGGCCCGTCACTATCGTATCAATATTTTGTCATGTGATTGGAATATCGGTCACTTGGTGGTGAAATTTAGCCAGGGGTATTATATGGTGCCACCAGTTAGAAGTCATTTTGCAATAGAATGATGTCAAGTAAATTCCGACCACATTTATTTATCACATCACCAGTTCAAACGTTCTGTGGCTTGCATTGGTTAATTATCAAAAAGCAATATAAATTGATTGCTATTTTCGTCGTTTGAGCCGCAGTATTTACAGCAACAATACGCTTGTGGTTCCATTCATTAACATGAAGAGGGCAATTATAGGTTTGGGGCATGCTTCAACCAAGTATGGGAACGAACGAACTTTTGTTATGCAACGGAAAAACCTTGAATCCTTGAGGCAACACCAACTCCACCTTCTCCAAAATTGTATTGTTGCTCCGTTTACGTCGCTCACTCTTGTTGTAAATTTTGGGGCTTGAGAATCTAGGAGGTTTTTAATAGAGGCAAATTCCAGGAATATTTTAATAGAGACAGATTTTAATAGGGACGTTTTTAATAGGGGCAGCTTTTTCACAATTCTCGTGCTCCTTTTATTTGCAACTTCGCTTAAAGGCACACTGTTAAATAGCAAACCAAAGTAAAAATAAAAGTAGAAAAATACATTTTAGTCAAAAATTGGTTTGTTAATTGACTTAGGCCGTTTCTTTGCACAAGCACGTTGTGTATTTTGTTGTTGTATCTCATCGAGGGTTCATAATGCGCCAAAGTTTTAATTAAGAGTGGGGGCTTGGTGCCTTTTTTACTTCAAGCTCGGGGGCTTTTTTGAAGGGGGGCTGTACAAGGTGTTCGTATTTGCTATTTAACTTCTGAAAGTAGTTATAGGGCACCGAGAAGCTATGTTTATCAAACAATGTCCTGGCTCTTCCTCTCAAAGTGACTACACCTCGTGCTTCCTACGCTTGGAAGAACAGGGAGCTGTCCATTCTTCTCACTCTGTGTGGAATTTTGATCTTGTCAGAGTCTCGAACCCCAATCTCTTGGATCTGTAGTCAGCGCCTCTAGCCACTGAGCTATCCTTGCACTTACTTCTACGGGGTGGGGGCCGATTCAGTGATTTACGGTATTCGTTTGCTCGAGATTATTTTATTTTGGTTTGCTAATATCTCAAGGCAAATTGCTTTTATTACTGCTGGAAAATAGTTCTTGAGAAGCAAGGTTTGAATGAACCGTAGTCACAATAAACGTATCAAAGTAGGGGAGATTTTTGGCCGGGGCAAGATTTGGAATAATCTCAAAGCAGTGCTATTGTGTCATCAGATCTTTATGTCACATCACGATGTCAAACTGATGACTACTCACAAACAACGTTATGAATGAAATTTTCATATCTATATCCACATTTTCTTCCAGTTTTTCTTCTGCTCATTCTTGTCCCGTGAGACTGTCTTCAGACTGCTGTCTAGAACCTGGAGAGCATCTTCAACAAATGAGGTATGTTTAAATTAGAAGCTCCTATAATGTAAAAGCTCTCTTTTGCCTACCTCTCTAATAAAGCTTCTTCTCCGTTAAGCTCCTTCTCTATTGAGCCACCTCTCTATTAAACCCTCTCTCTGTAAAACCCCCTCTCTGTTTAGCCCCCTTTCTGTTTAGCCCCCTCTCTGTTTAGCCCCCTCTCTGTTTAGCCCCCTCTCTGTTTAGCCCCCTCTCTGTTAAGCCCCTTCTCTGTTAAGTCAAGGTAGCAAAGTAATATTTACTGGCAAAAGGAGAGCGACGTTTATTTGTTTACCAGTTTGACAATTCGCCAGCGATACACCCTCAAATAGGAAAAAACGTCTCGTTTTTGAAATAGAACTTTTGCGAAAGGTGTGTATCAAATTATGCTGCCCAACTGAATATTACTTTCTCTATAAAGATTGTTTTATACAGCCTTTACTATACTAATTTACTATAGAATTTTACTATAGAATTTGTCTTCTCTTTCCTCAAACTTTGCTGACTGAACTATTTTCATTACAGCTGACCGATGGTAGGCCCAATAGCACAACAGGTTAGTGTAAAGTTTGCCCGTCTTGTTTATATTTGAATCTGATGCACGGTATTAGAGCTTTTTAACTTATTCAACGTACGACAGCCAGAAAATTTCAAGAAAGAAGAGGGCATGCCCCTCATCCTCGGTCACGGCGCCTCAGAAATGCTTTCAGACTTTTAGCAGTTATCAAGTACGTACCTACGTCTATAAAGTTAACACTTTCGTTAAGAATATTTTCATTTTAGTATCTTTGATTTTCTTTACCAGGTGAAATTCTTGATATCCAAGCAAGAGATTGCAACCAAAACGACTCAACAATCTCCATGTTTGATTCGAGCATGGATGAGCCGCGAGCCGTTTGCAGTGATATCGATGACATCAAACTGAAATCAAGGACGGAACCCGATGGTATTCTGTTCCCACAAACCGTTCACGTTCACAATTTACACCGCCTGAACGGCTACCACAGGGTCAGCATATCACTAAAGCCTGAAACGAGGATATCGCGCTGGAACACGGTATCGGATCTAAGAGAGGCTAAGGCCATGAAGCGAAAGAAGGGACGGTCATATTCGTCTAATGAGCGGATTGCACCACTAAAAAAGGGTATGTTTTTTGTTAATTACTTAGATTTTCAGCGAAATTATACGTGGCTTTTATGAATCTTCAACTGAATGATCTATTAGTTCTTTTTATAAAAAGAAACAATAGTCCATTGTGTACAACAGAAAGGGTTTCTGGGGCTTGTGGGGTAACCCCCTCTCCGTTGGCAGTATTGCCCTGAAATGATTCATCTTCAAACCTGTACTACACCTTTATGACAAGCCGAGGGACTATAATTGTCTGCAACGGTTGCTTCAAGCGGTCGTTTTTTTGTTTTATGTTTAAACATCTCCTGCCACGCATCTCAAAACACAAGAAAAATCCTTGATGAAAACCTCAGGGTTCAATTAATTCTTTCTGATGAAAATGACAGAATGTAAGGGCGAAAGTTACATCCAGCTTTAAAAAATGCCTGATGCTTATTCCTTTAGAATAATAGGCTGGTTATCAGGCTAGCCATGAGCAAAAAAGAAAGTGCCTTTCCGGATTTTAAAAAGTTGTATGCAAAATGTTCAGAATGATGTGCTGGTGCTATGTTTTTATCACCGATTCATGATTTTTGCAGAAAGCCTGAGCGAAGACTCCCGACCTCGGCTCACCTCGTCAGTGGTTCGATGGACACAAACGATTTGGGATAGTTGTAGTAACAAAATTAATTCTGTTTTCAGTAGGTGAGTATTCAGCGAAGTTTTGAGAAAATTGCAAAGTTTTCAGTGAATTATAAAATACTTTGAACTGTTGTGATTTCCTCTTAACAATGTGAATTTCTTACTTTGATTTCTAACCATTATTCTGTTTTTGGAATGTTTCTAGAAATTTTTTGTATGCTGGTTAAAATGATCATCATTTTCGATTAGTGAGTAATTTCCTTTTTGATTAAATCTTTCTCTTTCTTTTTGGATAAATTCAACTGATGAAATAACGTCAATTTTAAACTCTTTTTAGACCAAGAAATCTCTCTGTACTCTTTCATCTAATTTGCATTGCGTAAGTATTTGATTTGCAACTTTTCATTTTCTGAAAACATTGCAACTTCGAAAAAACAACATTTATTAGCCATCTATAATTTTAATGCACAAAATCTCACGAGCCTACATCTTAAAGTGAGAAGCACTTTAAATATCAAATTCTATCAACAACTAGTTCAACAATTTGAGAATGATAAGATCTCGTTTTGGTGTAGTAAGTTGGTTCCAGAAGTTTGCCAATGCCATCATTAAAGGCAAAATCTTCAACCACAAAATGCCAGTAATTGACGACTATCCTCATTTTAGAGGTACTGGGCTATCTTTAAAAATTTTAAAAAACTTCAGTACCACCCAAACAAAAAAATTAAGAAACCATTTGATTTTATAAAGCATTGGCAAAAAATGAGAAAGCTCGTTACATTTGTTTGCAAGAAATTTTAGTTTTTCGTTCAATCCTATTGTCACTAATGGAGGGAAAAAACTTTAAAACAAATTGTTTGTGGGTGTTCTAACGATTTTGGCAAGACACGAAAAGACGAGGACCTGAAAAAGTCGAGGTCCAAGATCAAATTCCGGAACCAAAGAACTGTTGAGTCCTACTTGCTTTGCAATCTCACAGCGTTACTAAAGTTTTGTAAAAGTTATTTTATTTAACATGAATGTTTAATTGGTTTTATCTTAGTCTCCATTACAGACCATACGAAATTTATCTTCGCTATATGCTTTGATCTACTGGAATGTGTACAAAGACCATTATGAAACTAATCTTTGTCGCTCGATTGATTATATCTTGGCTGTTGAACGAGGTCTGTGAAATCAATATGAATTATTTTCTTTCTACAGAATTATCATTCTTGGCGTTATGTCCATTTTCTTAATTTACAAGATAAACAGACTTAGCCAAGTATTTGTCGAGAGGGATCACGGCCTTCCTCAGTAAGTTTATCTTTCTTATCATATTTTAATAAAGATAATTGGTATATTTTCTCCTGGATAAAAAAAAATTAAGGATGAAACTTGACTCGTTTTATTGAGAAGGAAGTGTAAAGTTGTCAGGAAACCTTCTTCAAGGACGAGAGCACGTCTTTCCCCTGTGATAAAAAAATAACATTAATTTTGGACCATTCTGCATTCCTGTTGCAACATTTTGTAGCTTGTAAGGTGTGTAATCCTAAAGCTAGCTTTTGAAAACTTCCCACAAATCTTTGGCGGAGTAAGCTTTTTGGGGATGTCATGCCCCCATACCCCTTTGCCCAACAATTTTCACAAAGTTATTAGGTTTATCTTCTTACTTCTATATCTTTTTAAATTATTTGATCTAGTTGATACTTTATAAAGTGTCATTATGCTAGATTGTAGCTAAAGGCGTTTTTGGACACTGTTTTGCTTACACTGCGCTAAAAAAAATTTTTCCACACATTGCGTTTTTTACGTTATTAACAAGTCAATGGGCTCTAATAAGTCTTTCTCTATTGATCTAAAAGTTGTTCTTTGATGGGGGACAAAGATTCACCGAGCTTCCGAGATTTCATAGCTACCGATAAACTTCGAAGGTAAGAATTCTGCGTTCGTCTGTATTTGCAATGTTTTAAGATAGGCCTATAGTCCTCAAGAGATGACATTATCAAAATAATTTCCACCATTTGTAAAAAATCAAGCATTACTACTATGCAGCAATGTCTTTGACTCATTTATTATCAAATAACTCAAGTATTGTCTAAATTTAACTTTAGGAAACTTTTGTTTTGGTTTTAATCTACCTCGACTCTTAGAAACATTTCATTTGCCTAGAATGTTTGAATTCTTGTAAAAGGCAGACATCTCTTGCATATTTTGAAAACATTTGTAAATTTGCTAGATAGATATTGCTGAAGAAACCTACCTTCAGTTTGAGGGTTTCATAAACAACAAAACCAACTCAGTTTTCGCCATGTTGAAATTCAAACCTCGTGCGTTTGAAGTGCATGATGGGAAATATTGTTGCAAATTGGCTGTTTAGTTGAATGGTTTTATACCAGAGCAAAACATAAAGGAAGGAAGGGGGAGGGGGGCGCTAAAGTCATGTCCATTTCAAACTTTTCCACACTTTGAATCATCTATATTCAGCCACCGACTCTAAAGTAAGTGTGATTTTCAGATGCAGAAAATTTTATCCTAAATAGTTCGAACACCACAATATTCACAGACAAACGTTGATAATCCAAGTATTTAACTATCTCTCCAAGTCACCAACGCTGTTGCTAATTCTCCCCCCCCCCTCCCCCTCCGTACAATGTTGATTCATTCATTAGAAGTGTTTATGGGGAGGGGAAACAACTTTAAAAACTGTAAGCTGAGCTGCTTCCCAACGACGTACTAGCTAGAATGTTTTCTTTCGCCAGTGATTGTGCCATTGATTCGCAAAGGCAATATAGCTTTGTTAAACACTGATTGTTATTGATTTCAGAGTGAATACAGTTCTGGCAAGTAATTTACATGCTGTGCATGAGGTAAGAAAGTTACGTCATCAAGACAATGTTTGCTTTCTGAGGAGGTAATTCACTAAAACATTTCTTTTACAGTTAACGTTGTTAAACGATTCATCTAGTTCAATCGATAATTTTTGACAGGGTTAAGGTTTAAATATCAACTTCAATTGAATAAAGTGTTTCTCAACAGAGTTCGGCATTTAAGCATAGGGATTGATAATCGGAGATTAGCTTTGATCTTGCAGAATCAAAACAATTGTCGTCACAGAGAAACTTAGTTAAAGTTAAAATAAGACTGTTTAATAGTAATAGCAGCTTTGCTTTTTGGGAAGACAGAACAATCTGTCTAAATAATCTGATATAGTCTTAAAATTCAGATTTACTCAAGCAACTTTTAGTTAACTTGTGTATTTCCAAAGTTTTTCCAAGTAGTGATTATTTCGTTTCTTTCGAGTACAAAACCTACTGTAGCAATCCATTGCAATGTGTATTCAAAATGTACAGCAGTTTGGTTAAAAAAAGCACTCTCACAAAAGCAGCACACATTCAGTTACTCTGACCACTCTCTCAGCATAAACGTCTAAATATTACATTACTTTTAATTCAAGTTATAATAAAGCTCGTACCGTTTTTTAATTATTTGAAAAATCCTTTTGTTATTGTTTATCATTATGGGGGAGAATATCGTTGCACTGCCATTCTTACGACGCATTAAGGAGAGATCTTTTCGATAGTTTATATCCAACGTTGCAACCAATTATGGTTTGCTAAAACTTTCAAACGCTCTGTTACTTGAAATGATACTGTGATGAAAGGTTTTCCATTGATTCAAATGTCTTTAAAGCGATCTTAAGATACATAAATGTTTTGAATAAAATGATACTGTTCATACTTAGTTTCTGTTCAACCTGTACTGGAATTAAGCGTGTTTGTTGTAGATAGGTTACGTGTATTGTTTTGCTTTCCGTTTGTTTTTTGTTGTCCTCCAAACTATTGGGGCGACCCCCCTCCCCCCTCCCCTCACCCTTGCCTCACAGGTGTCTGCCACTAGTAATAAGGCAACTAGTAATATGTAATTGTAATTTATTATGATAAAATGAAAAAAGATTATTGTTGACTCATAACGACTTTGAAGCTGATAGAGTTGATGACGTTGCGTTCTTTTTATCTTCTAGGCTCAAGACGCTTTACGGAAACTCAAAGAAGACTTAAAGTGACGACTATTATGAATAATTTTAACAAAGTTCCCTGGTAAGGATGTGAATATGAAAACTTAGCTCGCTGAATTCAAACTATCAAAGATATCATTTCTGTAGTTGCTGTTGGGTTTTTAAAAATTTGTACAGATTTTTCGGCTGAATTAGCGTGTATCAAATGTAGTGTGCTGTGTTAAATTGTCAATTTTGAAGATTCTATAAGATAGAATGAAGCACAGAATTTTATTCTATTTAGTCTGTTGTTTAAGTGCATGCACAGAGTAGCCAGTTGTTTAGGTATCGGAGCTTTGTCTTCATTTAAGGTGCATGTTTTTATAAATAGGCCTTTATTTAAGAAAGTGCTAGTGTGTTTTAGCAAATGGTTTTACCCCTGTACATTTCGATACTTTGTACGGAATTTTTATTAGACATTTGTGTAGACAGAAAAATCGCGATCTGTTGATCGCTTTACGAACAATTTGGAGATACAGCTTAAAATGTTTGTGCCAGTCGGATGCAATAAAGGTTTATCAAACGCAAAATTCTAGCGTAGATGAGGCAGCTTAATACCTGATTCAAGGTATAGCCCCCGAACCCCTAGCACCCTGTCCAAGGGTTTTGTGGCATACGTTCCGTAGGGGGATTACCATTCTGACAAGGGGGTGTGCCCAATTTTTAGAAAATACAATGTTAATCTAAGTTAATCCAAATAAAGTTTGTTTATTTAACAAATCTTATGATGCAAAATAAAGAAATATTCTATGAGAGCACAGACGTGATTTTGATGAGAGCGCTATGCTTTACCCCTTTTTTACAACACCCTGGTCTGCATTTACAACACCCTTTCATTTCTAAACAGACACAAATATTAAAGGCAACCTACAGATATTGAAGGGGCTTAAGCCATCTTTCAATAAGAAATGGGCCAATCAGTTAGTGTGATACCACTCACACCCTCGCTGATTGGCTCATATTGATTGACTGATGGCTTAGGTCACTTTTAGGTCACGATTGCCTTTAAATTACAAATGAAAGCTTTTTTAATGATAGCAGCCGCTGGCGGCTGTTCAGTGTAGATCCCCTTTTTATGTCAGAAAACGTTGCCTCTCATCTCCCTTTCATTACAACCCTACCTGTGATCCATTCCATATTGCCTCTAATAAACGCCTTGTCTCAAATAATCGTCCCTCCTTTCCGCACAGAAAATTAATAAACGCCCAGGCGAAATACACCCACACAACTCATTCAACCTTATTCTTGAGGTTGAAATCACTCTTATTAGCATGCCCTCTTATTGATAATATAATTTGAGTCGATAACACGAAACACGTTTTTAAATGAATTAATTTTGGCTCGATAATACTTAATATGCAGCTTACGTTAGGATTTTTTACGCAATCGTATTTTAAAGCATTATTTTAGCACAAGCAAACAGCATTTTTAATCAAATCCCTCCATCGTTAGAAAACAGATGTTCACATCTTGATCTACGTTGCGTAATACATGATAACACCAAAACTTGTTAGGCATAACCGATAGCATTTACTAGAAAATCTTGTATGACTCGAGTGATGATTGACGACATGTCGTCGTTCCATTTAGCAGATTCAGAATTCTTCATCGCCTCCTCCCCGCATCGAGGCTCGCTATGCAGAGCACAGTTTATTACGTCCTGATTAGGACAGTATTCCTATTGGCTATTTCAACTCGGAATTATCTAGTTTCCATACTGCTCGACCTAATAGTCATAAATAAGCATGATTAATAGTCATAAATTAGTATGATTAATTATTTCAAGTAAAGGGTTAGGTTTAGGTTTAGGGTTAGGTTTAGGGTAAACTAAGTACGTCATCAGGTCGAGCAGTATGGAAACTAGACAGCTCCTTCCAACTCGCTCTTGACAGCAATAAATCAAATTTACATATATCATACCAACACACACCCTATTCCGTCAGTTTTTTACAGAAAAGACAGAGCGTTTTTTGAGGATAGGGACAATATGTAGGAAGGGCTTGGGAGGGTGCACAGCGACCTCGATGCTACGAGAAGGCTCGAAGAACTCAAATCGGAGTTCACCGTCGCCGAGTCTCCTCCAATTAGGATTCCATCCATATAAAACTGAAAAAACCGCTATTTGTAAACAGAAGGAGTTCGTTCTCAACCTTCGCAACATTTTCAATAGGCAAGGGGCACTGATTGGGCAACCTTAACAGTCATGTGCTCCCGTTTCTGATTGGCCTATTTCGATCCACCACTTAGTATATATATATTCCCTAGCTTAAGTTTAATCGACCATTACTTTGAAGTTTAATGCTTTGAATTGTGCCAGGCGAAAGGTTTTGTATGTTTTCAAATGTATACATTCTTTAAAGGCTTTTTTTAAAGATAATCACCACTGTGAAATCCAACAGGCCTATTACATTATCTTCTCAAGTATTTTCTATTTTCGAAATTTGCTGTTTGTTTCAAATGTAAGTTAGAATAATGAAGCACTTAGTACATTACACAAAATTAGATACATCACGCTCACCACAATTCTTAGAAATTATTTGTTTTAAATTACAAGAGCTGTTATAAATGTAATGATTTGATAGATATTGTATGGAATTAATGAACATGGAGTTTAAAAGGCTATCAGATGAATATAATATGAAATGTGCAAGATGCATATATTGTTTTTTTTCTTTTTTACCTTTGTATTCTTATTGGCTGCGAGCAGTCCGATCAGTCACTGCAATGTTGAATATGTTGATAATCATTGATGAATAAATATCGCTGAACATTGGCTTGATTATGTTGATGATTGCAAGTGAGATTTTACGATATCTTTGGTCTTGAAAAAGCGTTTGGTAAGGTGGAAAATACTTGGTCAAATAGAATTGGCCACGTCGCATTTGACTGGAGGCAAGCAGTTGTGCTTTATAAATGGTGTTAAGTCAGTGATTGAAGAATCAGTATGCTGCATCCCTCAAGGATGATGCTTTGGTCCCCTGCTTTTGCATACGTTCCTTTGTTGACTTTGAAGGTTCCTTAGATTCCCCCAAAAGAAATATGTATGAGGAAGATACCCACACAATAATAGCATTTAATAACATAATAAGCTCGTAAGGATGATGAAAAGAGTTGTCAAATATCAATGACTGGTAAAGGGTAAATAAACTATGTGCGATCACTTCTTGGTCACATACACAGTATAAATTCGATTGACTCTCATTTAATGATTGCGAAACAGCACATGTAGAGGGCGCCAATTCTTTAGATGTCATTATCGACAGAGAGCTAAAGTGGAAAGATAAATAGGATTCTTAGCTGGTGGTATATCATCTTTGAAAAACTCAAATCCCTAATCAAGATATTATATATCTACGGTGTCCTCTTTAGGAGTTGTATGGGGCAGCATTTTCTACGAAAAAGCTTGTTTGGGGCAGCATTTCCTCCTCTGAACTCCATTCACAACAACGTTCACAAAACAGAGCGCTAGCAATTCCTTGGATCGCAAGATTGAAGGATCCGCGGCCCGAACAGTGTTGAACAGAAGCGTTGGGAATGTAGTAAGTTGTGTATAAAGTATAAGTTTACATGTGTTTTGTGTATAAATAATATAAAATGAAATGAAAAAATGAAAGTCCCTTTGATCGCTCTGTTACAGCACGTAAGATTGCGATGTATGTTCCAAAATATATGAGAGCCACTTTGATACGTAACAGCACTACATCCTTGGTTTGAAATAACAATGTTCCTTACACTGTGATGATAAAAGCACTGTCAATCCGGTCACAAAAGTGTAAGAAATAAACAAACACCAATTTTCAAAGCAGTTCATTAGTAATTTACATATAATTCTGGATTGAAATACAGTAAAATGGAATTTAAAAAGTCAAGCTTCTTTGAAACAAACTATGCTTGCATTAGTTACACAAATTGTAGCTGACTTATTACAAATTGCTACCACCAAGACTTGCTACAAAATGCATTTATTTTTAAGGAAAGAAAAGCAATCTAACAGCATGGAAATATAATGGACGAAATTATATGAGCTTTGAATGCAAGACTTCGATGTAATATGTCAGAAATCGCTTTCCATGAAAAAGGGCCAACCCTTGCTAACTCGACTTGCTGCTTTAAGCGTTTTACTCAACCTCACAATTTGACAGATGGGCCACGAATAGGAATCCCATGGGCCACAGACAAGAATATTACTGGTCACAGAAAAAGAATATTATGGACTACAAATTAAAACCTCATTGGCCACAAATAAAAATATTGCAGGTCACAGATAGGAATCACCAGGCCATAAATAAGGGACCCACGGGTCAAAAATGAAAACCTAGCGGGCCACAAATAAAAACTTCATGGGCCATAAATAAAAACTTCATGGGCCACAAATAAAAACTTCACGGGCCACAAATAAAAATATTGCGGGTCACAGATAGGAATCACCAGGCCATAAATAAGGGACCCACGTGTCAAAAATAAAACCTAGCGGGCCACAAATAAAAACTTCATGGGCCATGAGAGCCACTTTGATACGTAACAGCACTACATCCTTGGTTTGAAATAACAATGTTCCTTACACTGTGATGATAAAAGCACTGTCAATCCGGTCACAAAAGTGTAAGAAATAAACAAACACCAATTTTCAAAGCAGTTCATTAGTAATTTACATATAATTCTGGATTGAAATACAGTAAAATGGAATTTAAAAAGTCAAGCTTCTTTGAAACAAACTATGCTTGCATTAGTTACACAAATTGTAGCTGACTTATTACAAATTGCTACCACCAAGACTTGCTACAAAATGCATTTATTTTTAAGGAAAGAAAAGCAATCTAACAGCATGGAAATATAATGGACGAAATTATATGAGCTTTGAATGCAAGACTTCGATGTAATATGTCAGAAATCGCTTTCCATGAAAAAGGGCCAACCCTTGCTAACTCGACTTGCTGCTTTAAGCGTTTTACTCAACCTCACAATTTGACAGATGGGCCACGAATAGGAATCCCATGGGCCACAGACAAGAATATTACTGGTCACAGAAAAAGAATATTATGGACTACAAATTAAAACCTCATTGGCCACAAATAAAAATATTGCAGGTCACAGATAGGAATCACCAGGCCATAAATAAGGGACCCACGGGTCAAAAATGAAAACCTAGCGGGCCACAAATAAAAACTTCATGGGCCATAAATAAAAACTTCATGGGCCACAAATAAAAACTTCACGGGCCACAAATAAAAATATTGCGGGTCACAGATAGGAATCACCAGGCCATAAATAAGGGACCCACGTGTCAAAAATAAAACCTAGCGGGCCACAAATAAAAACTTCATGGGCCATAAATAAAAACTTCATGGGCCACAAATAAAAACTTCACGGGCCTTAAATAAAAACTTCACGGGCCACAAATGAAAACTTCATGGGCCACAAATAAAAACTTCATGGGCCATAAATCAAAACTTAATGGGCCACAAATAAAAACTTCACGGGCCACAAATAAAAAACTCTTGATATCTAAATGCTTATTAGCATAGACTGAAATTTATTGCAAAAAACCCAAGGGCATATGATAAGGAATCAAACTTGAGAGACAATTTTCTCCTTTCACGCTACAATCTTCCTTTGAAATTACAAACGGCTTTCTTTTCTTTTTTAAATTCGATAAAACTTCTATTATCTAAACCTTCGAAGTTTCTCTGACTTCTAGAAACAAAGCAGTAAATGAATCGTACAGGGTTCCATCGTCAATGTTCCTCATTTCAGCCTTTATAAAGATCTTCCTTCCCTCCTTTTTTGTTATCCAAGCTATGCATTCTGCTGTCGAGTGTAAAGGCAAAAAGCTGAAATGAAATAAATTTTACATGTCATTTTACATAAATATACAAACTTGTGCTGAAATTTAGCAGTAAGCGCGATAGCAATGAACCAAATAAAGAAACATTTAAGGTACCCAAATTCATAGTCTTAAAAATATGATACAATCGAGGACTATGAAAAGGGACAATAAAACAAGGAGGGTGTCTCCCCTCACGACCATCCCCTAGCGACGGCAACGATCAAAAGTTGTATTGAAGCCAACTATTCGTGTATAAATTGAAGTACACGTGGGGGTAACAGATATAAGCAAAAATATATAAGTGAGGAACTTTAGGGGTTCTAAAGACTGCAAAACTTAGAAAACACAGGAAAAATTATCTGACAAAATTTTGCGGCATAAAAATGCTTTTAAAGAGAAGTGTATGTAAGAGTGTATAAAAATATAATCATGCGAATATATAAATAAAAACATATAACAGTAAGAGAATCTTCGTTGACAATCGACCTTATGCGCGCAGCATACAGGAAAAACGGGGAATGAGCTGGGTACAAAATAATTTTAAGAGAAATTTGCAAATTAAGGTAATTTCAATGACGAAATATAGATGCGTTGTCATAAAAACCCTTTCTGCTTTGGCACGATGAACGGCCAACAATACCTGCTTTTAGTTTTACAACATTACTTAGGGGGAACTAGAGGATATTGGACAATTCTGAATTGCATGACGGGATATGATGCGCTTCCAAAGGGCTGATGTTTACGAAGGTTCTTTAAGGAGTAAAGGTGTAAGGAAAATTGGAGTGTTGGTTTTGAATGCAAGAATGTTCCGTTAGGTAACAAAAGTAAGCAGGTTAAAAAGGGAGATGAGCTTAGCTGACAGATTGACGCCCAATTTAAGAATTTTATTCGTCTTAAAAAAATTGGATTTTGCATAGAGAGAAGTGTACGTATTGCTTGAGAGGAAAATGTCTGGCGTTGATCGTTTTGGAAAATACATAGCTCCCGAGTTACCTGCGACTGGCGGGATAGACCCCCATAAACTCTTATAAAGCGCCCTTGGGCTTCTACCGAAAATTGAAAAATTCTACTTTTGATACTGTTTTTCACAACATACTGTGTCCTTACCACTTCTGAACCTCTAATTACTTCTAAAAAACGCAGTAGTTATAAAAGTAAATTTTTACAATCTTTCTTATTGCTACTCATAAAAAACGCTACTTTAGTTAATAGGAAAAAAACCAAACCTATTCTTTTGAGAACTCGTCATTTGTGCCATCTATTCGAAGCCACAATGCGGAACATTTATCAAAAACAGTTTTCCCGTCTAGGCTCCTTAATTCCGATTCGACAAAAATCTTTCTGCCTTCCTTTTTTCTCACCCATGCAACGCATTCTGCAGTGGTGTACAGAGGCAAAAAACTGCAAATTTTAAAGAGCATATTGATTTTTAATTGAATGTTATAAAAAGATGACAGCTTCTTGCTGAAGAAGATCAAAAATCTGAATGCAATAGAAAACATAAAACGAGATTAAGGAATAACAAAATCAGAGATAATGAATGTTTTTTCAAATTTTATCGCGAAAGAGACAACAGAAAATAAAAATATGCAATCTTTATTGCGATAATGAAAATAAGTGAAAAGTGTATGTGATTTCGCATGTGACTGTGCATGTGACTGTGCATGTGACTGCGCATGTGACTGCGCATGTGATTTTGGATTTGTTGGTGTTTGCTTGTGTATATATGCTACTTAAATGTGACTGTGCATGGGACTGTGCATGTGACTGTGCGTGACTGTATATTTGACTGCACATGTGATTTTGGATGTGTTAGTGTTTGCTTGTGTATATATGCTAGTTAAATATGACTGTGCGTGTGACTGTGCATGTGATTATGCATGTGACTGCATATCTATGTGTTAGATGTGACCTGACTATTCAAATGGGTGTGCATTTTTAAGGTTGTGCCCTTGTGGGTAAACAGTCTCTCTGGAAGAAACTTGATTTACTTAGGGCTATTATTCCACACAAAAACACAGCTTTCTTACAAACTCCACCTAAATTCCTTACATGATTCAGGAGTAATCTTTTATCAAACTCTATAGAAAAGGCAAAAGTTTCTATATAGAAAATGAACTTGCCCATGAAAGTTTACATTAAGGTTGACAGTGACACATCTATATCCTAACTGATATGCTAAAACTCCACCAGCTGAATCAAAGATTGTTGCAATGGCACCACCATGGACTGCTCTAAAAGAGAGATAATACGAACAAAGTGACCAGAAGTTTCCTCCTCACTTTAGAACATTAATTGAATATTCAAAATATTTCCTCTGCAAGGTTTTATTGCAAGAAGTGCAATTTTTGCCTTACAACTTGTATTGCAACAACATATCTCCCAAGTTGAAAAATTAGTAAACGCTTTTTATTTTTCATTCACATTCTTCTCTTTAAATCACTATTACAATATTCTTAAGCCTTTATTTCGTCACCTATACATGTCAAACCGGGCATATGACCTAGATTGCTCCTTGTGAGTTCCTTTCATATGTCCGACAGCAAACATATTAAACTACGAACTACCTACTGTATGTAGTTTTCCTTTTTGTAAAAAATAATTGTTATTTGTGGTTCAAGTATCAAATATAAATGCAGTAGTTATTAATTGCTGTGAATGAAAAGATTGAGTTGTTACCCTTTAGGTCCTTGTAACCATGGTCCAAACTGCACTACTGCCCTCAACTTTTGCTCTTCCCTATTAAAAAACATAGCATACTCAAACAACTTTCCTTCCTCTGCCACACATCTTGTATAGAGCCGAGCATCAGAAGTGAAATTCTTAAATGAGGTTATTTTTTCCCATTTGCCATCTTTACATAAATCCACAAGTTCATTATAAAGTTTCTTTGTCTTGTCTGACCATGAGTTGTTTGGCAAACTAGCTTCACAGACCAATTTGCTATCATTCTCGTCATCTCCAGTTTTGGTTGCCATACCATTTGCAGTTTGTCTCTAAAAAACATAATGAGAAATTTCAGCTAGTGTCTATAAACAGTAACAAGAAAGAACAGACAAATTTTTGCAGATTTACTAAAGGATGCTAAGGATCATAAATATCAGGCTTTTTGAATGACGCCAGGCCAATTACAGGGCCTCCAACGAAGGGAGGGGGCAGGGGACCAACTTTTTTGCAAAACAATAGAGTTTTTTTTTAAATTATTTTGTTTAATTGTTGAAATCTTCCCTGCCCCCCCCCCCCACTTTCCAACCTGCGTCGGAGCCCATGATTTAAAATTGACATGCTATGAAACAAGATAGTAAGCCTATGATGATGAGACAGGAAATTGACTCTGAGTCAATTTGAGAGCAGAGAACCTTATAAACATTACATCTGCTAAACTTATTCTTGGTACTAAACTTTCTTTAACAACTGCATGGCTGTTTAAAAAATCACCACAGCAACAGATTCAACAGTCTGCTCCAGACCATGTGAAACAGGCTCAAGCATTTGCCAATAGAGTACCGAAGTGATGACATCATAGAAATCTATTTTTAGACTTTCTGAATTTTGATCCCAGAACCTAAAAAAGCATCATAAAATACCTCTAAAAATTCAAAATCAGTTAAAGGCATTACGAATTGGCTGAGATATGGCTGCTTGAGCACAGGCTCTTGCTCCATCAAACCTCTGTAATTTGGTCTCAGTTCATAACTTGAAGAACCAGGCCTGAATAACAGTAATCTGTTAGCAATTAAATTGGAACATATCTAACTAATTTTGCACATTGAGAGGTATTTTATGCTGTTCTTTCAGATTATGTGGCCAAATTTGAGAAATTCTAAAAATAGACTTATGATGATGTCACACTTTGATACTCTATGACATTGGCAGGTGCCTCAAGAACTCCTTTACAAATTTATGCAGTACCCTCAACCAAAGTAGAGAGAGAATGAAACAACAGTATTATAAGAAAACTAGGCAACATCATTATAAGATCAATGATACTTTCATGGTATGAAACCCACCTCAGAAAAGGGGTGTTTCACATTGTTTTCAATCAAAATGGTTGGGGCTTTGGACAATCACCCACTTGATTGGAGATCTGAATTGTAAGCTTGTTGACACCAGTGGCAAAGCCAGTCCTACTATTCATGTCAATCAACTGAAGCATATACCTCCTAGATCTATCCACTAACTCAAAAAAGCAACTGACCCTCTACCTGCAAAGGAACCTCCTAAGAAAAAAGTCTGTGATGTTTTTGCTGACCTAACCAATACCGAAACAAAGAACCTTGTTGATGATAGAGTACAAGTTGAGGGTGCAAGAGAAGGAGGAGAACTTAAACCACAGAGAACAACTAGAAGATAATAACAACAGCATTAACAGGAATTGGTGCAGAGTAGACATTGGAAACATACTACCAAACAAGATCGCTCACATTCACTAACATAGGAAAAGAGATGAGGGGGATAGTGTTGTCCCCTGTGAACAATAGTATGCCTTTTTGGGGATTGGCCTATTTGGGGGCTGGTTGGTTTCCTGGGTGCTGATTTGTCCTTTCTGGGGCAGGGGGGTTGCTCTGCATGGTCTTTGCAGTTGGGAGTTGAGTCTTTCCATTGTGGGGATTGTGTGGAGGGGCATGCCTTGCCCTTGGTTGGTGGGACAGTGTTCAGGGATTTTAGCTGGCATATGTGGGTTGGTCCTGTGGGGCAGTGACTGGTCGCTTGCTTGACTGGGAGGTGGTAATACCTTGAAACTGAACTGAATTCAATTATGAAGTTTATTAAATGCCCAGAAACTCTTTCCCAATTTCACTAGTCATTTTTAAAGTAGGGGGTGCTCTCTCCTTGATTAGCCTTGCTACTGAGAGAGCTCTCCTCGAGAATTTCCCCTGTATACAATTCCTTTTTTCCCTCAAATTATGGCATATTTATATTGTATGTTATTAATATTTGTTGTTGTTAACTTGCTATTAAATTGAATGTTGTAGAATTTTGAAATTAAATGAACTGAACTGAACTAAACTGAAATATGTGCATAAATCATATCCAGCCTCTATTCCAGTTAGCAAGTGTTATGGTGAAGATAAATATATTTTGAAGTCTTATTTTGTCTCAATATTTGGCTTATTACAACAGGTCCCAGAATTTTTTTCATCTGATTTTATCATTCTTCATAAAGGGTGCACTATTTCAAAGAAAGGGGCACCATACTTGCTTCAAATTGGTGGGGCCAGGCTGGTAAACTTGCATATGCTTGCTGTGATGCTGGACGTCCTGCACTCGCACTTCTAGTGACCCAAAATATAAAGGAATTTATGTTTATCATACCACATAATGTGAACATGGGCATTGTTGCTCGCAGCTTAAATGCTTCCGCTCACAGGTTGCAGTGATGTGTCAGCAAAATCATACGTTTTCCAAACTTGTTGAACCAAAATTTGTTGAACCAAAACCAAATGCAACATTTTGTAGAAATCAACAAACTGGAGCGCTTGGTGGAAATGGTATTGATCCTACTTCTGAGTTAATTTTCCTTTTTTTAAATGCTCCTTGAGTAAATGCTCCAGATTGGTTGTAAAGTAAAGGTTGTAACGATTGAAGATTGAAGAACTGGTGGCGGGGGGGGGGGGGCAACTGCACCCAGTGTTATATATAAAACAGAGTGGATTTTTCCAAATTTATTTCTACAGACTTTAACTGACAAAAGTCCCCAAATTTTACTTCCGATCACGTCCAATCTGTTCGAGACACACTAATTTTATCAAGTGTGCATTGATAATTTCTGAAAAACATCTCGGATGTGCAGCTGCCTGTTGTCATACCTCCCATTACTGGACTAGGACTAGGCCTAAAATATGTATCATATCTATTATGTATGACAAACAAACTTACCCGTGAAATGGTTTTGCTAAGGGAAGCTATATTGAACCCAGCTGTTTCAAAACAAACGTGGTGGACGTTAATGATGCTATCGTGATAATGGAATTACAAGAATTTGACATGGATTCGTTTAGACACGAACAGCACGTGACGGAAACACTGGCAAGTTTAACAGAGACTCGGAAAGCTTACCTTAATAAAAGATGTTTCAGGCCTGTTGTATAACCTTTGAACAGATCTGATATTTTTCAAAGTCCCGGCACAACGCAAAGGCACTTTATTCATGTCGCATAGAGAGTACCTTCTCGACCTTCGCTCCTTATTTGAACGTGTTCAAGTTGAAAGTACAGAGGTCGAGAGAAACACTAGTTTGTTGTTGCAGTTGTCGGGAAGATGACACAAGCCCCTTTTAAAACCCCCCCTCTTTGGAAAAGGGCAGTAATGAGAAAATATAGAGAAACTAAAGGGCACATTTGGAGAGTGAAATTATTTATGATATTTCAGACTTTGTAAGCAGGTGATTTTTGACAAATCTTTTTCGGTACACAACGGTATATACGGGTGAAAATCCGAGACAATATTTTTGATCTTTCAATCATCACCATGCTCCACAGTTCATCATTTTGAACTGTATAAGAGGTCTTCCAAATTTTCAGTAGAAAAAAACTTTTATTGCAACGAGGCCTATGGAGAATTTTTTACATTTAATGAACAACCAATACAAAGATGTGATAGAGGAGAGGAGAAATAAATGAAACACGGACTAACAATAAAACATGAACATAAGACTTTCAACAGAAGATCTAAATGAACTAAAAGTTTTGGAAAGAAAAATTATTTTCTAAAATATTTTTGAATAAAGTTTTGGGAATAAAGCTCTCCTTATCAGAGCCTGCGCCAGGAGTTTGAAAGTTGGGGGGGCAATGTTAAGAAAGTTGGGGGCCAAGGCTTTTTACCTCTTTTACTGCAACTTTTAAACCACTTGCTTCGCAAAAAAGTGGGGCCCATGGCCACCCCGCCTCCCCCTCCCCCACCCCGGTGGCGTGGGCCCTGTTTATAAGAATAGACTTGGAAAAACTTTCAATTTTAGGAGGTCAAAAATGTTTTAATAGAAAACTAGATTCTAAACTATCATTAAGTGTATAAATGTAAAACAAATCCAGCGAACAAGAGAAAAGTGGTAAATTTAAAAAGGAACAAGGGAACAATAATGCCCCCAGCCCACCCTGCCCCTAAACGACCAGCTTCACGCCGTTTCATTTTAGGGACCTGGGAACGAGCGACGGTTACATCTTGCGCGGTAAATTTCATATTTGAGTTTGGCCTATGGGGTGTTGTATTGTCCAGATATATTATTATTAGTTTTGATTTTAAGCTATTAACCTGGAGAAGTAAAAGTACGGATGATCGACACTTGCAATAATGGAGGACCTTGAAAAGCAGTATGAAGAAACTGGGCGGATCTTCGACAAATTTGTGCACCTTTGCAAGTCGTTGCACCTCGACTTTGTGCAACATATCCAAGACATCAATGTTGACCTGTCATTAGATACTGATGAAACGAAGTTAAAATTACCTGCAATCGAATGTTTTAAAGAGTTTGTAGAAAATGGAAAGGACGACGAAGTTATTCAAGAGAAAAATGAGCCCGAGGATTCGTGGCAGCAAGTGTGTGGACCTCGTGAGAATTATGAAGATGTCAGCGGAAAGTCGACTGGCCATGAGTTGAATCCCCTCACACCAACTGCGATAGAGCGAAGTGTAAATTTCGACCAAGAGCCTTTAGTTTTGGTAAGCATAAATGAATCGAAAGCCTTTTTCAAATTTTAAGAACGAGGACTTTTAAAACGCACCCGTAAAAATCTCGTAGGCCCATTTTTTGTCTCAGCAACGAACATTCTTATAAGATAGGTTTTCATTAGCTATGGTGGTATAAATTTTAAAGAATTGCCTTTGCCATTTTTATTTTCAAAATGTAACACCAAATAGTGAGTGTTTCTTGATGCTTGAAGCTTTGATAAAGAAAATACAAAATTTATTTGGCTTTAAGACAAATCAAAACATACATCAAATTCGGAGCAGGACAAAATTTAAATGGCAAAAAAGACCCCAATCAAAGTTGGTGTTTTTTATTTAGTTTGGACCTGTAACTGGGCCTTAAGAAAGAGAGGGGGCAAAGGATCTAGCCTGTTAATTTAGTTGAGTTGGCGATATTAGGAAATGGCCTCTGAGCCGATAGCAAAGCCCTTATAAGGGAAAAGAGGGGGTGAAGGCCTGGTTACAAAAAATAATATTCAATTACAAATCTTTACTATTCAATGATCCCGATAGAATAATTATATTCTTTGATTATTCTTGTTGGTATTCTGATGAAGAATTTATCAAAGAATAATCTTATCACCTCATTTTTCCAATTGCGTTTTGATTGTAGGATTAAAATCAAACTAGTTTGAATTTATTCACCTTGACAAGAATATTCAAACAATTGGGTGATGACGCAAATATATTGTTCTTTGAAAAATTCCTCATTGAAATAAAAGGATAACAATTTAAATAATAGATTTTGTGCTTAAAATAGTATTATCCTTTTTGAATATTATTTTGTGTAACAAGGCCTTAAAGAAGATAGGTGCGAAAGATCAAGCTATAAAAACAGACTTTGTAAAAATGCAGTGCCTCAATCTGCCAAAAAAAGACAGGGTAAAAAATGCACATACTCTGATGAATAATTAGATGAAAAACAATGAATATTTGCACTTGTTAGCAAATCAACCTGGCTACTAAAAAAGTCATACAAAATTCTAAATGGTTTTAGAAACAATTTATTAAGTGTAGTTGTAGAAAAATCAATGAAACAAGAATAGCATTTAAAACACTCAGACCTCAAAAAAGTGTAGGTCTTGTCTCATTATATAAAATTTCAGATCTCCTGAAAATATATGATAAAGTCAAATTGCATTCAAGCTTATTCAAATTATAATTTTCAAGAACAAGAGATTTACTCCCACCATCTGTTTTGACAGGATCTGCAGTGAAGCAAGGCAATTCCAGACACTTCTTTTTTTATTCTTTTAGTTTTGATATTTAATCAGTTATGATATTTATCCACTTAAGATGGGATACCAGTTTGCCAGTTGATAAAGATTATTGTTTACCCATCTGTTGTATAGTGCTTGTCGCACTGAAGTAGAGGTGTACAGGGATTAATGTGAAGAACAAGACAACTGCAATTAACAACACAGAGTTTCAAGCTTGTTGCTATCATCATTCTCTTCATAATATATGTTCTGTTTATAATGTTTGCTGAATATTTTCTTATTTGTAGAGCAATAAAGGTGTCCAGACAACCCCACTATGTCGCAAGGTGTCAAAAACAACACCAAAGAATCTTTTACGAAGCCTTCAGGTATTTCAACTTTGACTTTTCATGATTTTTTCTAAAATCTGTATTTTGGAATGATTTTTCAATAAATGGATAAAATGTCTAAGTAAATACTCAATAATTATGGGAGGTAAAGATTTATTCAATTTTTAAATGCCACACGATTTTTGAATAAATTTCATCATAAGAAAGCACCTTTACTCTATGCAGAACAGTCACTAAGAGGGATGGGATGAGTTCTAGGCTTGTATTTGAGAAGGACAATTTATTGATTCAATCTTGGTGGAAAATTATTAGTTTTATCATAAGGAAATTAGTATGTGTGTGGTAGAACATATGCATCATGTCATTCATGCATAGCCTGGTTCACACCAAGTGCGATTATGTTATTCTCACTAACTTCTCAAGCGATTTTTCAACGTATTGTAAAGAGGTGATAGAAATGCATTATGAATGTGACAAACTTGTTTGCCCCAATTGGAGACTTTTTGTCACTGTTTGAAATCTTCTTTAAATGTTCAAAAATATTCATGATTACATGTAGTATAGTAAACAACAAAGAGTGGGTGATTTTAGACAGCAAGCACTGCAATGCAAAAATAGTTAAATGATCCTGGTGATAGTTGAATCACACTTGGAAATGAAATTGAAAGGACAATTAGTTTGATTTTTTTTCAAAATTTAGTCTATTTTCAAATTGTTACAGATATTTTCCCACCAAGAGGTATGTGCTTGGTTGTAAAGACAAGATTCTGCGTCAAGGACCACACAGTTTCCTTTAAAACAAACGAAATCAATTTACAAATTAAATGACTATAGCTATGCAAGTGATCAAGCTAAGCAAGTAGATGTCATGAGCAAATGAATTGTGCTTCCAAACAAAGAAAAGTATTATCAGTGCTGTGGCTGACAGTAAGAAGACTGTATCACACCAATACAGTGCGCTTTGAACCTGTAACAAAACATTCAAGAACAAAACAAATAGAAATGATATTTCAGTTTCTCTTCTTCTTACATATTCCTCTACTTGACTTTATGACCTCATCTGCTACCTGTCAAACCTATATAAATTATTTCTGCTTCACCTCTCTTTTCTCTTTCTCTCATTGACCACAACAACAATAACTCCTGTTCCAGTCCCTGATTGCTCACACCTTTACAAGTTCTTAAAACTTGGTTCTTTGACTTTTTTCTTAATAAACAGCTACCCCAGTCAAATTTTTAATAACCTTAAATCTTTTTGTTAACATCTTTCAGCATTCATCAATTTTGGATAAGAGTTTGGGCACTGCAGAGAAAGGTGAATCAAGCTATGAAGGAGATGTGTCATACGAAAGCAACTTTCACAGCCATGCAGCTTTATCAAGCTTTTCAGCCACTGATATTGATGCCACTGTTTTTCCCAATTCCACATACACCAACACGCCATCAGAGGAGACAGATGGGTCAACTTTTGTTAGCAGCAAGAATTTTTATGATAGCTATGAAGTTGACAGTAACACAGAAATTTCATCAATAATGTCAGATACTTCCAATTTCAAACGAGTTCGTGCAAGCCGGTATTCCCTGGTCAGTTTCAAACTGCCTGTAAAAGATGACACAACACTTGATAGTTTTACTGAAGGGATGAGCTTGAATATGGACATCGCCAGTAAGGATCCAATTTTGGAAAGTGGGAAAGAAGAATGTGGTGCATCAACATCGATCAGTATTTTTGCATGTGATGATTCAGACATGCAGGATTTGCAATCATTGATTGCAGAAGAATCTACTGCTTCTGTTTCAATAGAAGAATCTTTGCACATTGATAAAAGAAAATCTTGTGAAACAAGAGAATTTGAACTATCAGTTTCAGGTCATTCTAGTATTTCCCAAGAAACAGAAGAACAGAATTTCACAGATGAAACAGTTGAGAATGTTTCAATGACCCATGAATCTTTGCTGACATCAAAAACAGAGGAAGATGTAGTTGATAGCCAAGGCGAAGATGCCAACAAGTCTCAAAATGAGGATGTTGAAAAAAGCATGACTGAGCAAGAACATGAAAAAACTTCACCGATGGAAGAAAGTATGGATGATCATGAACATGAAAACTCCCTGCGTGGAGAAGCAACTGTCCATGGTAAGGCTGTTGTGCTAGCAGATGGGAAAGAGGACTTTGTGGCAAATGTGGGTGATAAATCGGCTGTGAACCAACAGAACAGTTATGCGAAATCGCCTCTAAATAATGAGCAAAGCCCAGAGGCTGTTATGGATACCTCTCATGGTTCTGTAGTTGGCAGTGTTGCAAAAGATAATGTTGGGAATATTGTTTCTGAAGATGGTGACGCTGAACGAGCAATTAGTAAAACTGAGAATTGTGATACCGATATGAAAATGGACCAATCAGATGATTTGAAGGAAGTAAGTAACTCACCAGCTGATCAAAATGATTCATTGGCCGCCAGTCCGTTGCCAGAAGAAGATGATAGTCCAGAAGAAAACTTCATAGGTCAGGGTGAGCCAGAAATTGAAGACACAGCTGTGCTTGAAAAGACAAGGCCAGAAATCACATCGATGGTATCTCCTTTGAAAACAAGTTTGGGAGGTAAAGGCAAGAAGAAACAGAGAAATAAGCAAGTTCAAATTAATGGGAAAAAGAAGAGAAAGGGACCGCCACTCAATATGCCGAATAGTTGGAAACCCAAGAGACACAATCTTATGGCATGCTTAACGCTTGCAAAGTTGAATGAGACAAGATCACAGCAAACACGCTATGCCTTTAGACGCGAACCAAACTCAACTATTCTGAAAAATGTCCAAGATACGCCTTTGTGTAAACCAATTTCGAACACAAAACTTTTCTCCCGAAAGAAATTGAGCTCTCTTGAGGATTCATCTTTGTTTTCTTCAGAGGAAGACCAAAGTCAAGAGAAGATTGAAAAATTGAATAATAATGAATGCGGTAATACCAGTGTTCCCAATGGATTTGCTGTTGTACAGAGGACTCTTAAAACACCGAAATTGTCACAAAAGCCTGACTTGGCAAGCAGCATGCTGAAAAGTCAGAATAAAACACAGACTGCTGTGGACAGAAATGACGGCAGTGTTGTCGCTATGGATACAACCCCAGACGCTGATAGAAAGTTGGCACTGTAGCGACCAGTGAGCAGGTGCTTTTGAGTGTGGTGAAAAAGAAGGGACACGAAAAGAGTTCCACCAGTAACAAAGAAACAATTAATCTGGCCCTGCATATCACTATTAGCGAACAAAACAGTTCCCCTGTTGTTTCTGTGAATAATAACGATGTTGGCAAGAATGTCGATGTTACGTTGAAGTCCAGGAATGAATATATTGAAAATACGAAAGATTCTGTTGACGTTGAAATGAAAATGGAAAGTCAAGGGTCAAAGCTGGATTCGTCTGTTCCAATGAATACAGAAGAAGAAAAGGGCCTAAAAATTTCACGTCGTTCGCGTAAAAAGGGTAGTAACACTAATCTGGGTGCCAAAGGTCAATTAAAAGCGGGTAAAGATGTTTCAGAATTAGATGAAAGTTTTCCAGAAGCTAAAACATTTTTAAAGCGGACACGAAAAACCAAAAATGAACCGAAAGAGAAACGTTTAACAGTGAAATGTGTCACCGGAGATGTTAAAGGAAAAAGTGAAGAAGTAGAAGAGGCAGACACATCGATATCCGCTGATGCAGATCGTAGTTTGAAACTGACGGAGAAAACGAAGATTGAAAAGCTGGATGCAAATAATGCAAGAAAAGGAGGAAGGAAGAATAGAAAGCCAATTGCTGATGCTGTCAAAGAGGCAAATGTTATTAAAACACGTAGAAAAGGTGGCAACAGAAATCGTGTGATGAAAACCCACGAGGCATCATGTGTGGATGATGATAACAAGGAAAGTAATTTAATGCAAGGAAGTAAAATTGCCAACAACGATTCAATGAGCCAGGATTCTGGTGAATCAAAAAATACCTGTATCGATTTGAAGACGCGGAAGAAAAGTGTTACTGTATGCAAAGGTGATGCAAGATTGAGAAGATCTTCGAGACAGAAGAGACCCAATGCAGCAGATGATGAATCTTCAAAGTTGGAGAGCAGTGTTGCAGAAGCCAGGCATCTTGGGGATGATTGTTCAACGGAAGCACCAAAGGGTCGAAAAGGACAGGCTGCAAAACCAAAGGCACCGTCGAAGGCAAAGGGGAAGAAGCAAAATAAGAAAGATAAATTGATGGCAGGTGATAAACAGAAGATTGATAGTAAAGATGATGTGGATTCTAAAGCTATGAATGATGGTATTAACGAGGAGAGCTCTGATCTTGCCAAGCGCCGAGATGTGTGCAATGACGGCATTATGTCCGAGGCATTGGGTTCTCTGGCATTGGAGACTGATGCATTGGATTCTCAGGCAGTAGAGTCTCAGGCAGAAGAATCCCAAGCATTAGAGTCTCAGGCATCAGAGTCTGAGGTATTGGATGCCGGGGCAGCAAAGAAGAAAAAACACAACACACACAGAAATACCAGGATATCGATGGCGCCTTCGTTAGTGTTTATTGAAGAATGCGAAGAAGATTCAAAAGTTGTCGTCTCACCCAAACCGTGTAAAATAAAACCAGAGCCCTTTACTCCCAAAGATTCAGCCACTGTTAATAACAATGATGTGGAAATTTCAACGCCAGAGGAAATCGCTACTTGCAATAAGCTTGATGATTTACCTAAAACAGCTGAAACAAGATCGTTAAGAAAACGCGGTGTCAAGCGGGCTTCCACAGCAGCTAGTCCAAGCGTAAAGGAAAGCAAGACGGGAGCAAAGCCTGCCAAAACTAGAGCAAAGGGAAATGGTACCAAGATAAATGGCAATGGAGTAAAGGCGGCAACGGGGAGGAGAAATAAAAGGAAAACTGGTAAAAGTGGGAATGAAAATGGAGTGGCAGCAGATGAAGCTGAAGCCATGGAAGTTGATAATGAAGAAGTCGTGAATGGAGATGCAGATGGCAAAGCTGTGGCGGAACAGGTGGAGCATGTTGCGGAGGAGGAAAATGGGAAGGTAGGCGGAACAGATGAAGCGATAAGCTCGCCTCTTATGTCGCTGCCTCCTTCTGGGGTGCGAAGATCAGCCCGCAAAGGTTAGTGTTTTTCATTAACATCTTTCAACTGTACCTGGCTTTTTAGAAAAACCTTTTTGAAATATATTTTTCAAGCTATTTGTTTTTGAAATACTACCAGCGGTTGCAAAGCATCTGAAGAAAAGACTACTGCTTCTCGATCGGTCTGTCAGATAACTTGTGGTTGCATTCGATCTGGTTTTGTACTTGGCAATTGTTCTGCTTTACGAAAGTTCGTTTTGACAATTTCAACACAAATTATCATTGTTAATATTTACAATCGTTCCATAGACGTGTCGAACTATTTATTTCTCGTGTTATCATAATTGTTCCTTTTCATTTACTTACAATCCCTGCCAAAATTCCTTGAAATGCCCTCTTGTTTAAGTGATGTTTTAAAAAGGCCAACTTTTCCCTGTAATACCTGCGCAACAGAACCCCCTCTCCCTCAAAACATAATTGATTATAGAGTCAAATGTCATTTGGACCACACCGAAAGAAATCCATTGGACCAATCGAACCTGTGCTTAAAGCGACATTGTTCGGAGGGGGCGAGGAGGTGCAGTATAAAGTATTTAAAAGTTTGCTGTTGTGTGCCCAGACTTTCGGCGGCCATTGTAGCTTAAACTGCAGTCAGCTAAAACTATCTATCTTGGTACAGCGATGCAATGAGTTTTTGCTTGTTTAAAGCAATCTCGTTTTTGGTTAAGCTTCTTAGCGTTCCTATCTTTCTGTCACCCTTGCAGTGACGTCATAGCGTTAACAGCTCTACTTTATCCATTTCCAGCTAAACAAGGCCCAGTTGTGGAAAGCAGCGAGAAAGAAAATGTTTTCAAAGAGCCACTCTGCACGATCAAGTGAGTTTGATTTTCATCTGGTATTTTACTTTGGTTGTGTTGTTGAGATGTTAACTCATCTGTTGTCATGAGATGTTAAGTCGATATATTTTCCTCCCGTTCCAACGTAGCAGCCTTTTATGAAAGGATTTCAAGTAGGATTGAGACCTTTTTTAGAAAAAGAGGACGATAATCTTTTATGAATTAATGCTACAGTAGCTGGCAGGCTCATTAATCCTCTTTTAGCATGCTAAAAAAGCTTAAGTTTTTTACGCTGGTCAAGTTAAGTTAAGTTTTTAAGCCTTAGGAACACAAACGTACCTGAAATAAATAAGCTAATCATTTAGACCTTCAACATCATAGTGGACGAATAGGGATCCGCGTTAAAATTTCTGTACTACAGGTATTTACTGTGAAGGTATAATTTTAATGCTGACCTAGGGTCATTCTTGACAATAATCTGCGTGTTGGCAATTTTGAGCTACAAACACCCAAAACGCTTCATTGCTTGTTTTCAAACAATTTGGTTTTCCGAGAAAACTGAAGAATTTTCATGTAAGATATTTTGGAATAGGTGTCTTTTACTCTGAAATGACCTTATGCACCTTTAAAATAAGCACAGGAATTGACTCCTGAACAAGAAGGTTCACCCTAAAAGAGTTTAACATGCGCGATTCTTATTGCAGGAGTGCAACTAAGCCAAAGCGGATAGTAAAACGTGCGACATCCAGTCAGCTGAACCAAAGCATTCCCGAGAAACGAAAACGCTCTTTATTCAATGGAAAGAACACTTCTCTAATGTCACTGCAATTTTCGACCATGCACGTGAGTAAAATGTCTTCTAGCTCTCTTATATCTAATAACAATGCAAGAGTTGGTTCACGAATTTTTAACATTTTCCCAAGCGATTAAACCATGTTCTAGGGAAAGGGGGCGGGGCTGTTCATCGGTCATAAATTGATGAATTTTTGTTCTTTCCTGTACATGCTGGGGAGAAGGAGTTTCCAAATGAGTATTTTTGGCACCTTCAAACCAGCCTAAATTTATCCTAGCTAAAATACCTTTGTTCAGTTGCTTAATAATGTCATTTTTATTTAGAATTTTGAAAATATTTGGCCAAAAATTAGCAGAATTTTGTTATTTATTTATGATTACTAAATTGATTACTTTTTTCAGGATGCCTCAGTTTGCAATATGACGAAGAATACAACGATGAATACCTCCGGAATGCCACCAACCCTATCGAGTTTCCTGAAAAGTTTCGTTGCGCCAAAAATCAAGAAAAAGACCTGATGGAACTAAGCAGTTGTTGGTGTCCATATTGCGATTGATGACGTCATAACGATAAGCTACTGCGGCTTGACTCCCTGTGCTAGAAGCAAGAAGCTTTTGTATATACTCACCGGACAACAGTCGCGGGACACTTGCATGACAACCGGACAATGGTTATACCGGTAGTCTCTCTATTGGGACTCTTGGCAATGGACAATGGTCCTGTGCTTTTGAGAAGGTCCTTTCGGACAGTTCTCTTGAAAAGCGAGTCATTTAGGCCCTGTGTATATAATTTAGAAGGTATTTGCCTTTGGTGTAAAACTCAGTGGGTATCACGAAAACGCCTTTTTAGAAGGCAGATTTGCCAACACAAATGTACAGAACCACTTTACGGGTTTGTTTCCGCAACCCTTATTCTACAACTGCTCAATTTAGGCAAACGTTATGTTTTTAAGTAATTTTGTACTGTTGTCTTAAATTCTCAAATATTTTATGTTAGTTTTAACATATTCAACACAGGTTTTCCCCTCGAGAAATTTAAAATAGCAATACTGGTGGTTAAAATGGAAATGCTATCCAGACACTTTCTGTGTGAATACCTGACAAAAAGCATAGACCATTATGCGTTTCTAAGATTTTGCATCCAAAATTTAAAAGACTGGATATCCTTCCCTTCGTGTGACTGCCCATTTTATGCAAAACTCTTTATTGACTGCAACAAGTATGCTAAATTTATTTGAGAAAATTTTCGTTTAAGAACAAAAGTAGATAGTTTCATTTTATCACTGTCCAATTGTTCCCAAGCCGATTCGAGCGCACATTGCCCACGAATGTTTGTCTCTGGTCATAAAGGAAATGACAGTTACATGACCGTAGGCTAACATGATGTAGTTTCAAAAACTATTGAGAAACAAAGCAAGCTCTAGCGCCTTTCAAAAATTATCTGTAACTAGGAACGCTCAAAATGTCTTGGTATAATTTTACCCACTGCTGTACAAACGAGCTATTGTATATAAATTTTAGAATGAAGAAAACCTGCGTTTCTCCATAAACTTTGTTCTTTTATACAGATTTAGTTCTAAACTGTTGCGTTTTAAACCTTGACAAAATGCTCAAGGAAAGAATCTTGAAAGAAGGAAATCAACATTCATTATATGAAACCAAAAACAATATTTTTCAGAAGATAGCAAAGGTTTTTACATACATGCAACAAAGAAAATAATTATGACTTTTACAATATTATTTGATTAATTTGAAAGGGATTTGAAATTTCTTATTAGATGAAGATTTTAAAATCATCTAGAAATTTTTAGGATATGCCTTACTATACACCAACGAGTAAAAATCCCTAGCTAGACAAATAGGAAACATACACAGCAAGGAAAGGCTTACACAACAAGGAAAATAACTAGACAATTTGTTCATAAGAATAAGTTTTATAAAAATATTGAGTCTTAGATTGGTGAAATAAAATAGCCACGTCCGAATTTCATCGACAATTTGACTGATTTATACGAGTTTTTGGGCAAGCAAGACAAGAGAAATTGTGACGTAAAAAGTTTGGGGAACACACGTCAAGCTTGTAATGTGCTTGCAAATTTCCTAAAAAATTTAAATTGTGCAATAACAATAAGCTGAGGAATACAAATTTTTAGAGAGCTCACTAAAAATGAAAGTATCCTTATAAAAAGTGTGTAATGTATTGCTAGGATCGCATTGAAATTACAGGCCAAGCAACAATTATTTGATTATTGAAAATTATATATTTGCATCAGCTAGCAACGATACCCCTTTTGTTGGCAGAATAAATATGAGGTCTATTAAAAACTCCTTTTGCAATAAAACATCCTTGTTCAAAACGACTTCGCATTGCAAAATAATTTCTAACGATGTTTATACCCAAGAATTGTAAGGATATTAAAAATACTTCAAAAATATATAGCAAGACATCTAAAAGCCGATCAACTATAAGTTATTATAAGATATACAAAATTAGTGAAAAATCATTAATACGTTGAACAAGCCGAAGTAGGTTAAGACTTGCAACGAGTCAGTCTGGTTCTATATTCTCGTCTACAAAATCTAGTATTCAGAACTCTGGTATTGGTGCTACGAAAATACGTAATATTGTACAAAGCTCTGAACTCCAGGTACGCCTTCAATTACGATGAGTAAGTAGGCAAAATGCAAGGAAAAGGACAGGAATATGAAGAGGATTGCCAATTCTTGTGAAGGGAGGGGGAAAGACCGCAACTGCTTCCCCTTCCTGTTGTAGGCGTCTTTGTTGCTTTCGACGCCGAAAAATACATATATGTCAAGTCTTAGTTTAAATAGAAATATAAATAAATAAAATGCATTAGGTTCGCCAAAAACGACATTATAATATATCAAATTGGGGAACAACAGTACACAACGGCAAACGACAACGGAACAATGAAGTTGGGGGCGGTTTGAGCAAAGCCTTGTTTCCCAAAAACGTATGTGACAATTCCTTTGTTATGTTATTCCCCTTACATCCCCGTGGGAGGGATTCTTAAAACTTATAACAATGGGAGACAAAGTGTTAAAAGCCCAAGGGGATAAATTTTTCTTAAGATTTAATACAAAGCAATACCCGCTTTAAAAACCCAAGGGCCAAGCTGTGGACCCCAGTTAAAGAACCGACGTTTTCCTGTACGTATCCACGCCTTGTGGCTGTCCAAGCTTGCCATAATAAGGCAGAAACGGGATGTATTTGACGGCTGGGAACTTCTGTAAGTACTGTGTAATAAGCGGAATATCGTAAGTATGGATGGATGCGATTCGGCCGCGATTTGACGCCCCTTTGCCGTCATCTTCGAACAAGCTCCGCCATTTATGAATACCGCGCTCTTCTAGTGTTCCGGGCAATAGATTGTCCAATATGAAGCCTGTGATTCCGCCAACAGCCATGTTTGTACTCAGCAATACAGTAATGATCTGGTCTCCAGCAACGGATCCTGCAAATCAGTAGAAATGCCGGTTAGATTCTCGCCCCCATCAAAAGAAGCGAACAAATATGGCTCCAATAGCAGAAAGCATTTCGATAAGATATTGTCAAGAGTTATGTGTAGCTGGAATGGGTAAGGGTGATGTGGAAACGAGTGCATTCTCTAGCTTGGAATAGACGGACGTCTGGAACGGACAGGAGTCCGAAATAGAGGGGAGACCGGAATAGCGGGGACTCCGAAATAGACGGAAGCCTAGTATAGACGGAATAGTGGGGAGTCTGGAATAGACGTGGGAATGGAATAGATGTGAATAGACAGGAGTCGGGAAAGGACAGGAATTTAGAACAGACGGGAGTCTGGGATAGACGTGAGTCCGGAATAGATGTGAATAGACAGGAGTCGGGAATGGACAGGAATTTGGAATAGACGGGAGTCTGGAATTCTAAGCTTAAAGAAGTAGGTGGAGATTCCTGAACCCAAATAACAAAATGAATGGCTAGCAGTCCCTGTTAAGTAGAAACAAGAGTTATATACACAGGATGCTAGTTTCTTGAAATAGAAAGAAGGTATTTATAACATGGCAGTCTAAGTAAACTAATAAGTTCTTTAAAATGCTTGCAATCTTTCAAACACAATGACAATCTTCGTTGGAGCAACCTTGCAGTTTCTTGACAATCGAGACCGAGAATAACCAACGGGGGTCTAGAGTAAGAACTTCGTGGTGCAAGAATTGTTTCAAAAAATTAACAAGCAGTTGGTTTGTATGTGTTTTGGATATGAGAGCAATGGCGGCGCCAGCCACTAAGCTCTGGGGGGGGGAACCAAAAAAATTCAAGCCACGCCCTTTTAACCACCAGAAAACGCTCTTTTACCAACAGGGAACGCAAATTTTATCCGAAGGGAACGCCTATGACTAACTTTTGTTTGAAAATTGGCAGTTTGAAAATCATAAGATTACATCACAAAAAGTACGGTGTCAAAATATTACCCCTCCCCCAACATTTTCCCTTCGAATTTAGACGAGATACAAATCGATTCTGCTGAAAACTGGGGGGGACGTGTCCCCCCAAGTCCCCCCCCCCCATGGCGTTGCTACTGTATGAGAGCACTGCTAAAAATCCAGTACATGCAAAAACGAATCAAAAAACTACAAGGCCTACCTGTGTTAATTGCTTTCGGTGTCCTCTTCACCCAAAATGGCAGCACCATTCCAAAGAACAGAGAATTGCCCAATACGAAGAGGTTTCTCATTGAATTCAAATCTGCATATTGTAGAGTGCCAAGACCGACTGCAGTTATCATACCAAACATCACGATGAATATGCCGCCAATAACCGGATCTGGAATAGTTGTAAACAACGCGCCAAATTTGCCAATCACTGCCAAAACCAACATGAACATTGCGCCAAACTGGATCACCCGTCGACTGCCAACCTTGAGGAAATCAAGCAAACAATTGAAACATATGAATTAATAACATGGAGACGCCTGTTATGTAGAACAGGATGGTTTTAAGTTGCAGTTCATAGAAAACAACGATGTAGTATTGGCGACCATTTTCAATTCTACATGTTTTAAGAAACAGTTACCTAAATGAGAAAATGTCGTATGTTTCATCGGCGACAAAAAAATATCAGAATCTAACCTTACCCTAGAGCCTATAAAAAGAAAACAAGATAAAGAAGGACATTTGTCGAAGGAAATGCGAAATTTTTTCGGAACAAATCAACCAAAGTTCAAACTCACTCTTGTTATGCCAATGGCTCCTATGTTTTCGCTGTATGACGTAGTCCCGTTTCCAGTCCCCCATGCGCCTGTCAAAATGCAACCAATACCCTCCATGCCGAGCCCTCTGTTAATGGCGTGATGCGGTGGCGGAGGAGCCCCAGCGATTCTTGCGCATGCGAAGTAGTCTCCAATGGATTCGACCATAGAGCCGATGACTCCAGCTAACATGCCTACTACGGCTGCAACACTGATTGTCGGCGTTCCCCATTGGCCTAAAAACAATTTTGAATAAATTCCACTTGGTTTGACAAGATAACGACAAGAATTGTAGAGATCAAGGTAAATTTTTAAAGAGCAAAAAACAGGAGAAAAACATTTGAGCGCAGACAGACCTGGGTAAGGGACCCTAAACCAAGGAACTTTCTCGAGCACTGCCAAGCGGTTGTCAGTCCTTGCTCTATGGCCAGGGTCGAAGGCCCCGGCTGCAGTTAAGATGGCGGAGAAGCTCCATGTTATGAAGATTGATATCATTATCTGAAAACAAAAATGAATGATACAAACAATTTGCATGAAGAACTGTACAATGAATACTAAAAAGTATACATACTAGCGCTAAATTTATTATTGTGGCAACCTCTAAAAGGGAAACATGGGTCTAAGTTAACAATTTTTGCTGATGCTAAGCTGCAAGCAGGTATTGAAGCAACTTTTCTTTAATAACTCAGAGTAGACTGGGAGTAAGAAAATGACACCACGTGACATTTTCCCGCGAACTTCGACTGTCCTAATTTGTTTTCAAAGAATTCTTGGCGAAGTGTTGCTAGAGTTAATGAGAAATCTGAAAAATTACATGATTTCAAGAGTTTGTATATTATGATAAGGGGATTAAACTTAAATGCACTGTTAAAATAGCAGGAGAAGGCTGCGGCAAACAAGGGCCTAATCCATCCGAGAGGTAATATTCTGTTATCTTTTGCAAAAACACATCAATACTTTTATCATACTTACAGGAAAAAGTTTGAAAATTGGCCAACGAGAAACGGTGCATTTTCCTTTCGAGTAGAAAGGGAATGGAAATTTGTAATCTTTTATGACTTGGGAAAACAAGGTGATAAAGAAGATCATGCTGAAAAAGAATACAAAAAACAAATTCATTTAACGTTCATGTTAAGCTGAAAACAACTGTCTTTGTTTTACTGTCTATATATTTCATCTGGGATGACACAATTACCCCAAGTTAATAAAAAACTTAGATCTGCTGTTTGTTGTTTGTACAAAAAAACTAAAAGAAGGCATAAAAATTTAAGAAATAGTAAGTTGCATGTTGTACTTCATCAAAATAATGACAAAATAATGAGCGAATAAATTAAGCACTAAAATGAATTAAATTTAGTTTTGATTGTTGAAACTCATCATACAAGTATAAAAATGTGTGCTTATGATCCAAAATTTACGACAAGCGACTATTTCATGTCGTTGAGAAATTCGTTTATTTGCAATGGCAGAAGCTAGCATGAACCACTAAGTTCCTAATAAAGAAGGTCACATTTCGTCCAAAACTGAGCCAGAGCGTCAAGTGACACCAACATCAACTTTATCAATTATTTTTGCTAAATAAATTCTTATAGTGGAGGGTAGCTTTTGCTTTAAAGTTATATTGTGAGATAAATTAGTTTTTGCTGTCTAGCAGATGTTTAAGCAAGAATTTTTGTGCGAGGAAATCCAAACAAACTTGTAGGTGAGGCTGGATTTCATCAATGGATTTAATCATCACAAACGTTCGATGAAATCGTGTTCAATGGATTTCATCATCACAAACGTTCGAGTTGCGGCTAAACATTCTTGTAGCACGGTGAAATCATGGGTCACTTTTGTCTGGTGACGATAAAGCGAAATTTGTATGACTTTGCATTTTAAAGTTCTGACAGAGATGACAAGAGCAGTGTGTTCTAGGAGTGCAAACAGCATTGGCGGTAATTGTGTGGCAACAAAAAAATTTCAAGTTAGCTGAGCCGCAAGAGTAATGGATATTCACGAGACAATAGAAAACCTAGGGATTGTAAGATATTCAGCAGTTGAGATCGAAATTTTAAAAAGGCAAAGCCTTCAAGTGTGAGGATGGCTAAATTGTTAGAGGCGCTGACTACAGCCCAAAGGGTCCGTGGTTCGAGTCCCTGGCATGACCAAACTTTCACCCAGAGTGAGGAGAGTCGCCAGCTCTCTGTAATTCCAGGCGTAGGAATCACGTGGTGTGGTCACATCGAGAGGAAGGACCAGGACACTGCTCGATAAGCATAGCTTCTCAGTGTCCTAAAAACTACCTTGTAGAAACAAACAAACAAAGTTCAAGATTTAGACTTCGTTATCAAGAAAGGTTGATAAAGGAGAGAAGACAATTAGAAGTCGATGTCTGTTTATCATAAACCTCATCTCCTTGTGTGTATTTATCTCTCCAAAACTCGCTCTTGATCTTAATTCGTTTTAAGAGGATTTCAAGAATGATTAATTTCCGGCCATAATAATAAAAACTTACAGAAGAGCGATTCCCCACTGTGCACCTACGAAAAAACCGTATGACTTTTCAAATCGGATTACGGCAAAATGATATTAAAAAGCTTGAAAAATTGACAGTAAAGAATGAACAAAATAAATATTAAGCTTAGGAACAAAAGATAGGATAGAAGGAGACGTCATAAACTATAGTTTTATAATTTTTGAATTTGGATCATATCTCATTTGTTATTAAAGATTTTCATTGATTCTGCGAACTTAGAGGTATTCAAAGGTTTTCTTCTTTACCAATTGTTTACATCAAAATAATATTAAAAATAATATTTTATGACATCACAACTACACCAGTCTATTCAGAACAGAAATGAATTTATAATCACAGGCTACAGGTTGAACAAGACCCAGGCATATCATTTAAAGCTTAACGCAAGATACTGAACGTTGCCTTTGCAATGCCTTTGCAATGCCTATCAGTGCATCAGAGTGGCGGCAATGTAAATGCCGGTCCCAAACAAGTGAACAACTGATATGGCTTCCGTTAAAACAAAAGTGCAGAGGACGTTGCAAGAACTCGATAAAAACACATTCTTAAACCTTTCACTAACGGACTATACAAATCGTGTTTTCCCAATTCTGCAAGAATATCAAAAACTTCAGATACATGAAAAATCATCGATTGAACACACAGCAGATAATTGAAATGTAATTTCTTTGCTTCTAAGGTATCCTGATGAAAATTAAAGAAATTCCGATAAGTTAAAAATGAATCTTTAGCTCCATATCTGGCTGTTGATCACAGAAATAAGAGAGAAATGCATACTTGCAAATTAAGAGTGAAATTGGGTAAGTAACTGCTGGAAAAATGAGAAACAGTATCATACTTGCAAAATAATAGGCTGTTTCAAATAGTGGAAGTCCAACAAGGGCAATGGTTGGTACAATTGTGAGTGGGCCAATGAACCTGATGATCAGTCCCATGAGACCACTGAAGCCAATAAAGACCTGGGCAAGAGCAGAGACCATAATTGCTCCCTGGATCTAGAACAAAAAAGACATTTTAGCTGTAATACGAAAATGGTTTGTAATTGGTTTTTTACAATAGAAAAAATGGTTTTAACACCAAGCCTAAAATCTTGATGAATGTTGAGTAATTCTGCAACTGACAGAAAGTGAAATCAAGTGGAAGTCACTTCTTAGAGGCCTAACTACTTCATTCTAAAATTTGCAAACAAATTTTTGCTAAGCAAACCCTGCTCAACATATATTTTCAGCCAAAAATAATAATATCGCTCTGAGATAATTCCATCTGTTTCCTCTCTATGCAGTTATAATTACATGTAGTATATCAAGTTGAACATGAGTGGTGATTTGCTGCCCACCTCTCGCATCCGTATCTTCCATTCTTCATCTAGACTAGCACTACCATGGGAACCAGTTGCTGTTGAGTTTGGCATCACTAAGGAAAAAAAAGTTGGCATTACTAAACTGAATACCATGAAATTCCTGCAATATTACTTGCATATGAATGAAATCATTGAAACTCTTTCACAAAACAGATAAAGGTTTTTCTTCTTGTAGAAAAAATTTTATGATGAAGAGTTATCAGACTGGGTTTATTTACTTGTACCTGACAGGAAAGATCCTTACAGATTTTCTGTGTGAGTGGCTCTTAAAAATACATGTCGCTAAAAGTCAGAAAAAAGGAAAAAAGGCTGTGGCAGAGAGCTACTCAACTAGTTGGCCTGTGAAGACAAATCAGAAAACGACTTTTATGGTTTTGTGCTATCTTTCTATTATTCGTCAGCCTGATAAACCTCTAGACCTACAAACAATGGTTCCAGATTTTCTAGGGCTTAAACACATCTGTCTTTCTCATTAAGATCTTCTTGAAATTTCTATCTGAAGTGAATTGTGTTATAAAATTATGTAGTGAATTGTGGTATACAATTATGTAGTGAATTGTGTTATGTTATATAATTATGTATATTCTGATGCAAGACTTACTTGATGTGATGAGAACTGATGCTGTTGTAGTTAGATTCAAAGCAGGCCCTAGAGCAATAAGGTGTCATGTTTAGAATGTGATTTATACTAGCTATAAACCTTAACATAAGTAATCCTTTAACAAATTGACATATGAGTTTCAAAAATTCAAAAGACATATAAAATCAAGCTTGCAAGGAAAATGCATCAGTATTTGACTAATTGGATGAAAAACATTCTGGAAAATCAAAAACAGAAGTAAGTCAAAGTTGTACATGCCTTCTGAACATTTAAAAAAAGTTAAATGGAACAAATTGCCATTTAACATGGTTAAAATTAACACTTGCATTTTATAGGATTTTGTATATTTATTTTAGGAGGGTCAGCTTGTAACCTTGTTGTTACAATAAAAAAGAGAATCTACTTAACTTAATTATTTGTTGTTAAATTTCAAATCATAATTCGAAGTCTACTAAATAAAAAAGATATGATACTAAAGGAGATTTTACACAATAAATTGGATGCATTTAATACTCACTAGCTGTTGTTGCCAACTTGACTGCTTCAGGACAAGGGCCTCTCAATGACATTATTGCAATGGTAGGGGCAACAAAAGTAAATGTACCTCCTTGAACAATTGGTAGCCTAAGGAAAACATAAGAATAAGCATGAAAATTTATAGGAAAATACATAAACATTAACATTATTTAGTGGCAAGTTAGAAGCTATGTTAGTGGCACCAATATCCAATCAAGATAGGTACAAATATTTTTTAAGTAAAGAGGGGACTGTAATGACCATTGTTTAAACATAATCATGTCCCCCAATTGTATCATTGTCATTTACCCAGCATTGCCTTGTATCGACAGCAGTAATCAACAACATATTTGTAGCATCCCCTCGTATTATGTATATACACAAGTTTCTATTCGGGCAGTTAATTTATCAAGAGGCAAAAGTCACACAACATCATCTATTCCTGCACATTAAATTAGACCTCAAAGCAACATCACTTGCAATAACAAAACCAAAATTAAGGAACCTATCAACAGCAACAAGCATTTCTTTAGGGCTTTCTCAATAACATGTCACTGTCTAAGGCAATTACATAATTTAGGCATTGAGGGCAGAGTTTAACTTTAATATCTTTTATTGTGTACACTTATTCAAAGCCCTCTATTCAAAGAGTATTCTAAATTGAATTCGCTCAAGCTCTTTTTGAAACTGATATTGAATGACCTTATTACGACGCATATTCAAATGATTCCGTTTTCGGATGACTCCACTTTGAACAGTGTCTTTGAACTTTGGTTTGGTATCAAATGACACCGTTTTTGAGCGTATTAATGAAACTCAAATTCAAAAACAGATATACTCTAATCTGTTCTCATACGGAAATAGAGTAATGGCAACAGAGCCTAAAAAACTTGTATCCTTTTTGTTAAAATCCTTTTTGTTTTCAAGAAACTTCTTCTAAAATTCCATAAAACCTTTTTGGTTTTATGAAAACCTCATACACACATTTTAATACAAAGATTACATCAGGTCTTCATAAAAATCGTAAGGTCTCCATTTTATTGATTGCATGTCATCACACCCCTAAATGTTTCAAGGCGTGCAATTACCAGCATGCCGCCAAATTTCATATTACCAGGATGTATTCTAATTTGACTTAGATCGGCACACATACCTGACTCCTATAGTTGACTGAAGTAGGGTTGCCAGTCCAGATGCAAAGAAAATTGTGTTGATGATGTTACTGATCACAACAGGGTCATGTGCATAACAAAGAGGAACTGACAATACAAATGGCAGGGCAAATGTTGCTCCAAACATTGTCAGATAGTGCTGAAAGCAAAGAAACATTCAAGAACATATTTCATCAATATATTTTCAATGATACATTGTAATTGATGATAACTCCAGGTAATTTTGAAACAAAGTAAAAGGTATTTTAAAATGCTAATCAAACATGGCCTCATAGGATTTTGCACCAGTGACAATAACTAAAACTGAATACAAAATTTCCAATACTGTTATTTTGCAGCAACATTATGCTGTCATATGAAATGCTGCAAAAAGAAAGTTTCCAAGCTGAAAGTAAATGGAAAGTGGAAATCCAAAAGTTTTGCCACATGTATGAATTAAGTTATGTTCAAAAGAAAAAACATTTTAAACATTGTGTACTTTTTCAAGCATGCAATGAAAATAATTGTAAAAAGTAAGCAGGAACAAGTTATATCAAGTACAGTCAAGTCGAATTGATTATCATCTACAGAGCATTAAATTGCTTTGTAATTCATGTTACATCAGATAGTTTGTTTAAAAGGTGGGAGTAATCATACATTTAGAAAAGCAAGATGATAGGAGACTGTGGCCAGATATCCCTAATCCCCCGTCAGGCCCTGGAGGACTTTCTTTAACAAGTATTGCTTGACAGGTATCACCCTTGTAACTTCAAGGCATAACAAGTTATATCAATTACAGTCAAGTCGAATTGATTATCATCTACAGAGCATTAAATTGCTTTGTAATTCATGTTACATCAGATAGTTTGTTTAAAAAATAGGAGTAATCACACATTTAGAAAAGTAAGATGATAGGAGACTGTGGCCAGATATCCCTAATCCCCCGTCAGGCCCTGGAGGACTTTCTTTAACAAGTATTGCTTGACAGGTATCACCCTTGTAACTTCAAGGCATAACAAGTTATATCAATTACAGTCAAGTCGAATTGCTAATCAATTACAGAGCATTATTGCTTTGTAATTCGTGTTACATCAGATATTTTGTTTAAAAGGTGAGAGTAATCATACATTTAGAAAACCAAGATGATAGGAGACTGTGGCCAGATATCCCTAATCCTCCTTTAGGCCCTGCAGGGTTTTCTTTAACAAATATTGCTTGAAAGGTGATCACCCTTGTAATTTTATCCACATTGGCAGTTTGCCGAAGTGTGGAAATTTCATCACAAAAAGGCCTGTTTATCGTATATCATATTTGAAATGAGACATAGAAAAGAAAACATAATATCTGGATATAGTATTAAAGAGTTACTAAGGAGGAAATACCTGGAAACCAAGACAGAGAGCAATATACCATGGTGGATTTTCATCAATAGTGTAAAGCAGCTCTGTATTATCAACAAATCCATCTTCTGAGTTGGTCAGCTTTCCATCTTCTTCAGAAGTTGGAAGCTCTTGAAGATGAACCTGAAAATAAGAAACAAATACTTGTTGTCATGGTTATAGTCACAAAACATAATTGCAGTGTGAGAGACACATACAACTGAGTGTTTCATCCCAGCTCTTTGTCAGAATTGATAAAATGTCTCTCATTCCATTTATAAAATTAATGTTCAGTCTCTCATTCCATCTCATTCCTTTTTGTAACAAAAGTAAAAAGTATTTCATAATAATGTAAGGGGGTAGCTGTCAACAAATAGATTTTCAAGGCGCAACCTGATAACAGGCGATATGGAGAGGGAGTTTTTTTAATTTGCAAAGTAGGAAAAAATCTGCTAGGGATAATTCATTTTTATATTTGTATACGGAAAAAACACTGTGTAGCAATTTGTTGATGCAAAGCACTTCCTAGCTAGTGCCCCTACTGCTTATGATACAATATCTACTTATGTGATGCAGATTCTGTGATTTGAGCAGCAGCAGTTGTAGTGACTGTGAGGGCCAGGGCAGAAAACATCTGTGAGGTCCTTTTTTTACAATTTTTCCTAAGGTTCAATGCACCTTCTCATATGGCATGGCCCCCTAGGGCATGGCCCCTTGCACCCCCCTTAAACAGCCACTGGAGTTGGCAGCACTTATGACCCATACTGGAAATGACAAAAGTCTTAAGAATAGGGCCAAGGAAATAGATGGATGGCACCAGTAGTGGTCAAATGAGGGCACCCTAAATCATTGGCAGAAATTATGGGGGTGTTTGGGGGGGCTCGGCCCCCCCCCAATCAGCGATGTCGTCAGAAAATTCGGGCTTTTGTCGGATAATTGACAACCTTTTAACGGGTCGAAATTACTCCAAGAAATTGTTCTGAAAAGGAATTTTAAGCTAATCTTAGGGGCGTAATTACCAAAGCTAATCTACATTTTCCCTTTTTACCCCAGGAGGTTTTTACCAAATCATTAATGGATTGTTCTTTTTGCTACTTAATTATGGTGTGGTCAGGAAAAATTTCTAAAGGGTCCCATCAAAAATCACTTATTTTTATCAAATGTGCAGTTTCTTTAAAATGAGACATGATCCAAGATGTTATCTTGTCGGAAAATTGTAGGCCTGCCCCCCCCCCAAATGAAAGCCTGAATTTCCGCCACTGCCCTAAATGAACTGGTATTGGAATGAGGTGGCCTTGCAATTGTTTCAAATGTTTTACTATTTTTAGGTATACTTGTTCTACGTTTGACTGATTCCATTCATAAAATAGAATTCACTTCTTTATGAGGTCCACTAGACCTCGAGGCCCTAGGGCAATTTGTCTCCCTTGTCCCTCCCTCTCGGTGGCCCTGGATATATTATCAATATATATTTGTGATGATAATAAATTAAAAAGGCGCCAGAAAAATCCGTCGGCTTTGAAACTGTCAAAGGTCCTGTCCGGTCCGCCAAAGACTGTCGGAGAGGGTCCCGTTTAAAGAGGGCTTATGGCAAAACAAACATTTGCGCTTTCAGCTTGGAACTTGTTCTGAGGATGGTCACCGGTAGGAGAACAGAAAGAATATTTTCAATATTCATTTCACTCGCATAAACGCCAAACATAAAAAACATAAGTTGGTCAGATCATAAAAACAGATGAACGACAATCAATTAAGAAATTACAAGTACAAGAATTCAAACCAATTGGTAGAAACAGCTGAGACGATCATATATGTCATTAAGTTGCAATCCCTCAATCTTAAATATCCCCTCTGACCTGCCCCAAAAAGACTTTTATAATCGACGATATGATTTCAAACCGGGATGATCTTTTGTTCCTCCATTCAGGACCGTGCTTCAGTTACTGTTGCAGCGCTCTAGACTTCCTTCGCCATTCATTTNACTGTCTAAGGCAATTACATAATTTAGGCATTGAGGGCAGAGTTTAACTTTAATATCTTTTATTGTGTACACTTATTCAAAGCCCTCTATTCAAAGAGTATTCTAAATTGAATTCGCTCAAGCTCTTTTTGAAACTGATATTGAATGACCTTATTACGACGCATATTCAAATGATTCCGTTTTCGGATGACTCCACTTTGAACAGTGTCTTTGAACTTTGGTTTGGTATCAAATGACACCGTTTTTGAGCGTATTAATGAAACTCAAATTCAAAAACAGATATACTCTAATCTGTTCTCATACGGAAATAGAGTAATGGCAACAGAGCCTAAAAAACTTGTATCCTTTTTGTTAAAATCCTTTTTGTTTTCAAGAAACTTCTTCTAAAATTCCATAAAACCTTTTTGGTTTTATGAAAACCTCATACACACATTTTAATACAAAGATTACATCAGGTCTTCATAAAAATCGTAAGGTCTCCATTTTATTGATTGCATGTCATCGCACCCCTAAATGTTTCAAGGCGTGCAATTACCGCCAAATTTCATATTACCAGGATGTATTCTAATTTGACTTAGATCGGCACACATACCTGACTCCTATAGTTGACTGAAGTAGGGTTGCCAGTCCAGATGCAAAGAAAATTGTGTTGATGATGTTACTGATCACAACAGGGTCATGTGCATAACAAAGAGGAACTGACAATACAAATGGCAGGGCAAATGTTGCTCCAAACATTGTCAGATAGTGCTGAAAGCAAAGAAACATTCAAGAACATATTTCATCAATATATTTTCAATGATACATTGTAATTGATGATAACTCCAGGTAATTTTGAAACAAAGTAAAAGGTATTTTAAAATGCTAATCAAACATGGCCTCATAGGATTTTGCACCAGTGACAATAACTAAAACTGAATACAAAATTTCCAATACTGTTATTTTGCAGCAACATTATGCTGTCATATGAAATGCTGCAAAAAGAAAGTTTCCAAGCTGAAAGTAAATGGAAAGTGGAAATCCAAAAGTTTTGCCACATGTATGAATTAAGTTATGTTCAAAAGAAAAAACATTTTAAACATTGTGTACTTTTTCAAGCATGCAATGAAAATAATTGTAAAAAGTAAGCAGGAACAAGTTATATCAAGTACAGTCAAGTCGAATTGATTATCATCTACAGAGCATTAAATTGCTTTGTAATTCATGTTACATCAGATAGTTTGTTTAAAAGGTGGGAGTAATCATACATTTAGAAAGCAAGATGATAGGAGACTGTGGCCAGATATCCCTAATCCCCCGTCAGGCCCTGGAGGACTTTCTTTAACAAGTATTGCTTGACAGGTATCACCCTTGTAACTTCAAGGCATAACAAGTTATATCAATTACAGTCAAGTCGAATTGATTATCATCTACAGAGCATTAAATTGCTTTGTAATTCATGTTACATCAGATAGTTTGTTTAAAAAATAGGAGTAATCACACATTTAGAAAAGAAAGATGATAGGAGACTGTGGCCAGATATCCCTAATCCCCCGTCAGGCCCTAGAGGACTTTCTTTAACAAGTATTGCTTGACAGGTATCACCCTTGTAACTTCAAGGCATAACAAGTTATATCAATTACAGTCAAGTCGAATTGATTATCATCTACAGAGCATTAAATTGCTTTGTAATTCATGTTACATCAGATAGTTTGTTTAAAAAATAGGAGTAATCACACATTTAGAAAAGTAAGATGATAGGAGACTGTGGCCAGATATCCCTAATCCCCCGTCAGGCCCTGGAGGACTTTCTTTAACAAGTATTGCTTGACAGGTATCACCCTTGTAATTTCAAGGCATAACAAGTTATATCAATTACAGTCAAGTCAAATTGCTAATCGATTACAGAGCATTATTGCTTTGTAATTCATGTTACATCAGATAGTTTGTTTAAAAAATAGGAGTAATCATACATTTAGAAAAGCAAGATGATAGGAGATTGTGGCCAGATATCCCTAATCCCCCTTCAGGCCCTGGAGGACTTTCTTTAACAAGTATTGCTTGACAGGTGATCACCCTTGTAACTTCAAGGCATAACAAGTTATATCAATTACAGTCAAGTCAAATTGCTAATCAATTACAGAGCATTATTGCTTTGTAATTCATGTTACATCAGATAGTTTGTTTAAAAGGTGGGAGTAATCATACATTTAGAAAACCAAGATGATAGAAGACTGTGGCCAGATATCCTTAATCCCCTGTCAGGCCCTGGAGGACTTTCTTTAACAAGTATTGCTTGACAGGTATCACCCTTGTAATTTCAAGGCATAACAAGTTATATCAATTACAGTCAAGTCAAATTGCTAATCGATTACAGAGCATTATTGCTTTGTAATTCATGTTACATCAGATAGTTTGTTTAAAAAATAGGAGTAATCATACATTTAGAAAAGCAAGATGATAGGAGATTGTGGCCAGATATCCCTAATCCCCCTTCAGGCCCTGGAGGACTTTCTTTAACAAGTATTGCTTGACAGGTGATCACCCTTGTAACTTCAAGGCATAACAAGTTATATCAATTACAGTCAAGTCAAATTGCTAATCAATTACAGAGCATTATTGCTTTGTAATTCATGTTACATCAGATAGTTTGTTTAAAAGGTGGGAGTAATCATACATTTAGAAAACCAAGATGATAGAAGACTGTGGCCAGATATCCTTAATCCCCTGTCAGGCCCTGGAGGACTTTCTTTAACAAGTATTGCTTGACAGGTATCACCCTTGTAATTTCAAGGCATAACAAGTTATATCAATTACAGTCAAGTCGAATTGATTATCATCTACAGAGCATTATTGCTTTGTAATTCATGTTACATCAGATATTTTATTTAAAAGGTGAGAATAATCATACATGTAGAAAAGCAAGATGATAGGAGACTGTGGCCAGATATCCCTAATCCTCCTTATGGCCCTGGAGGGTTTTCTTTAACAAATATTGCTTGAAAGGTGATAACCCTTGTAATTTCATCCACATTGGCAGTTTGCAGCAGTGTGGAAATTTCATCACAAAAAGGCCTGTTTATCGTATATCATATTTCAAATGAGACATAGAAAAGAAAACATAATATCTGGATATAGTATTAAAGAGTTACTAAGGAGGAAATACCTGGAAACCAAGACAGAGAGCAATATACCATGGTGGATTTTCATCAATAGTGTAAAGCAGCTCTGTATTATCAACAAATCCATCTTCTGAGTCGGTCAGCTTTCCATCTTCTTCAGAAGTTGGAAGCTCTTGAAGATGAACCTGAAAATTAGAAACAAATACTTGTTGTCATGGTTATAGTCACAAAACATGCTTGCAGTGTAGAGACACATACAACTGAGTGTTACATGATAGGTTTCATCCCAGTTCTTTGTTAGAATTGATAAAATGTCTCTCATTCCATTTATAAAATTAATGTTCAGTCTCTCATTCCATCTCATTCCTTTTTGTAACAAAAGTAAAAAGTATTTCATAATAATGTAAGGGGGTAGCTGTCAACAATAGATTTTCAAGACGCAACCTGATAACAGGCGACATGGAGAGGGAGTTATTTTGATTTGCAAAGTAGGAAAAAATCTGCTAGGGATAATTCATTTTAATATTTGTATACGGAAAAACACTGTGTAGCAAATTGTTGGTGCAAAGCACTTCCTAGCTAGTGCCCCTACTGCTTATGATACAATATCTACTTATGTGATGCAGATTCTGTGATTTGAGCAGCAGCAGTTGTAGTGACTGTGAGGGCCAGGGCAGAAAACATCTGTGAGGTCCTTTTTTTACAATTTTTCCTAAGGTTCAATGCACCTTCTCATATGGCATGGCCCCCTAGGGCATGGCCCCTTGCACCCCCCTTAAACAGCCACTGGAGTTGGCAGCACTTATGACCCATACTGGAAATGACAAAAGTCTTAAGAATAGGGCCAAGGAAATAGATGGATGGCACCAGTAGTGGTCAAATGAGGGCACCCTAAATCATTGGCAGAAATTATGGGGGTGTTTGGGGGGGCTCGGCCCCCCCCCAATCAGCGATGTCGTCAGAAAATTCGGGCTTTTGTCGGATAATTGACAACCTTTTAACGGGTCGAAATTACTCCAAGAAATTGTTCTGAAAAGGAATTTTAAGCTAATCTTAGGGGCGTAATTACCAAAGCTAATCTACATTTTCCCTTTTTACCCCAGGAGGTTTTTACCAAATCATTAATGGATTGTTCTTTTTGCTACTTAATTATGGTGTGGTCAGGAAAAATTTCTAAAGGGTCCCATCAAAAATCACTTATTTTTATCAAATGTGCAGTTTCTTTAAAATGAGACATGATCCAAGATGTTATCTTGTCGGAAAATTGTAGGCCTGCCCCCCCCCCAAATGAAAGCCTGAATTTCCGCCACTGCCCTAAATGAACTGGTATTGGAATGAGGTGGCCTTGCAATTGTTTCAAATGTTTTACTATTTTTAGGTATACTTGTTCTACGTTTGACTGATTCCATTCATAAAATAGAATTCACTTCTTTATGAGGTCCACTAGACCTCGAGGCCCTAGGGCAATTTGTCTCCCTTGTCCCTCCCTCTCGGTGGCCCTGGATATATTATCAATATATATTTGTGATGATAATAAATTAAAAAGGCGCCAGAAAAATCCGTCGGCTTTGAAACTGTCAAAGGTCCTGTCCGGTCCGCCAAAGACTGTCGGAGAGGGTCCCGTTTAAAGAGGGCTTATGGCAAAACAAACATTTGCGCTTTCAGCTTGGAACTTGTTCTGAGGATGGTCACCGGTAGGAGAACAGAAAGAATATTTTCAATATTCATTTCACTCGCATAAACGCCAAACATAAAAAACATAAGTTGGTCAGATCATAAAAACAGATGAACGACAATCAATTAAGAAATTACAAGTACAAGAATTCAAACCAATTGGTAGAAACAGCTGAGACGATCATATATGTCATTAAGTTGCAATCCCTCAATCTTAAATATCCCCTCTGACCTGCCCCAAAAAGACTTTTATAATCGACGATATGATTTCAAACCGGGATGATCTTTTGTTCCTCCATTCAGGACCGTGCTTCAGTTACTGTTGCAGCGCTCTAGACTTCCTTCGCCATTCATTTCGTATTTCACTGAGGCCCTATCACAACACAACAGTTCATACTTCGTCGATGTTCGTTCGACTCACCTGATGACTATCTTCCTCCCTATTGTTGTCCATCTTGACACCTCTGGTCCGATCGCTTTCAGTCGATGGTCCCATGCAACCAGAAATGAATGCTTCCTTTCCCATTTTATATATTGTGATAACAAACTATTATGCGATGTTATTCTCAACAGGCAACTGTTCCAGATGATTTCCGTATTCACGTGCTCTGATAGTGCGCGCCTTTTCTATAGTCTCCTCCGCAGAAGTCAACATAAAGGCAAATGCTCGCAGCAGCAATCGCAGCAGGGTAGGACCTCGTGTTGTTCCTGCGTTCGTCATTCTTTGAAAAAAATTTGTAAATATTTCTCCACCTTTTCGAAATGATAAATTCGTTCCCATTCATGCATTCTTTACGATAATAAATATCGATAGAAATTTCTACTGGCGGATTTCATGGCATCAAAGACCTCTAGGGGATTCTTTTCACATTCATGGCTTAATTCTTTGCCGTAATTTTAATATGGAGGTTCTTTCAGTGGGCAATTGAATTACCGCTTTCTCTTCATTCTTCCTTGTAAATTCATTTTTTATCATATTCAGAGTTAACTGTCACAAAAATCAATTTATTACAGTATCATATAGGACTGTGGCTGGCTGTATGTTGGTTCAAAACTAAACGATGTTTTTCCCATTTTTATGTCTTTTCCCTCTGTTTGTATATAATTGAAAGTTTTGTGAAATCGAAATTCATTAGTTATCGTTGTAAACATAGGGGTGGGGGTGCTCTCTTTTCATTTAGCCTAGTTTCTGAGACACCGGCTCTTAAAAAAATCCTATGTACCAGGCATCGCGGAGCAGGCGGGGGCTGGGGGGGCTTTAGCCCTACTTTTGGCAAAAAATGCCAAATATTTAGCACTAAACTACCAGTAAAGCCTTATCAGGTTTTAGCCCCACCCCCCTACCAGTAAAGCCTTTTTTATAAGGTTTTAGCCCCCCCCCCCCCACTTTTTTAGACCCCCACTTTCTCAACGCTCCGCGGTGCCTGTGTACACAATTCCTTTAGTTTGTCTTGTTTTGAAAATAAGGGTCTTTATATTCTTTACTAATGAATTTATGTAGCTTTAATATTATCTATCAATACCCTCTTTGCTTATTTTTGGATGTAGACAGTAGAGGATTCTCAAAATATGAAGCTAAACGGAATTGAATCATAAATGTAATTCAGTCGGCTCCGCTTATAGTCACTCTGCTTCATATCACACTACTGGCTACAATCACATAGAATTAAGACCCAGATATTATGCAAAACTATTCAATCTAGCTTCCCTTACAGTCACACTCCCCTTACAGTCGCAAGTTTTCAAGTAACAGCTGGTATAATTTTGACTTGTCACAGGCGTTTACATAAAATTTAATAATTACCGCTTAATCTATTCGTAATGTTACTTGTTGTTGCTGTTAATTAATTAATTAATTTTCTTTTTTCCGTAAAAAGCTCTAATTTGTCATTTAGACGTAAAGAGCTTATTTAAGTATTAAATTGTACTTTAGTTAATTTAATTGATGATGATGATAATGATGATGATGATGTAATACCGCCGCTCAGCGTAGCCTCGCTTTAATCTACCTTCTTTGCAAATTTCCTTAACCTCATTTATCCACTTCCCCACCCACTTTAGTCATACTTGTTTGTGCATGCTGCTTGCGTCAACTTGCGCTAATGCCTTTGTAATATTGCGTATATAGGTATCATCAACACTTCTGACTAAGGATGCCCACCCTCTGTTATAGCCTCATTTCAAGTAGAAGTCATCCACTGGTTGACGTTATTAGAAAACCTATCTTGACGTTTTCATTGAGTCATGAGAAAAAATCTGCTGTTGGTTACTATGCTTTTTGGTATCAAGTCCTCTTGAAAATCATCGTTAAGCTAAGCTACCAATTTTTATGAATAGCTTGCAATGAATGGGCAAAGTTGATGATTGGAAGCTTTCTAAAAGATCCTTAAACTGGTCGAATGAACTCACCTCGTACTAATAGAGTTCTAGTGTGACGTCAACAAAAACCTTTTTTTAGAATTTTTGAATTTTAACTACATAACATAAAACAACACCATAAAATACTCCCCATATATGAGTCAAATATGTCTAAAATTAAAATTGGGTTATCTATGGAAAATCCAATAGAGGATCCATTGGGTATCTTCAATAGAAGATTTGAGTTTTGCTAACTGATCACTGTTATTTTGGCATGAGCAGAGACTAAAATCCAGAGGTTTGATGGGGAAAGAGCCAATGCACATGTGGCCATATCTCTGCCAATTCGTTACACACCTGACTGATTTTGCACATTTAGAGGTATTTCATGATGCTCTTTCGGGCTATGGGATTTTTGTTCAAAAATTCTAAAATTTATTTTTATGACGTCATAACTTAAGAACTCTATTAACAAAACAGTTTCCATCAATAGCAAGTTGTCAACAACGGATGCCAAAATCACATGAAACAGTAGCGATCGCCCCGAAACCAAATGCCCCTTATAGGCAGGGCAGGGCTTGCCTCAGTATCACGTGATTGATGACGTCATCGATAACGGCAAAACAGTCATAAATCCGCCATGTATTTAAAATAAATTGTAAAAATTAGCAATTCTAGGTTTTATGTGAATGTGCATTTCAATAGCTTTCAATTGATGTGTCATATAGTGGATTTTCCCAAGCTCTGCCACAACATTTGTGCTGAAAACTAAGTGAGTTGGAATTAATTGCAAATGTGCTAAAATTATGTTGATCTAGATATGTTTGATACTTCTCGACATTATTTGACTATGCTGGACACTAATAAGTCATAATAATCATCATAATGCACCTGTATAGTGCAACAGCAATGACGAAAAAGCAGTTTATTTACAAAGCGACTCTACATCTGGTCGCTGCTAGCTTTTCTACAAGTATTGAAACAGAATTATCTAGTAAATATTATTTGAAAGCTAATTCCATTCCAGTGTTGAGCTAAAAGTCTTCTCTTTGCTTCTTGGTATAATTACGTGCGCGTTGGTAGTGAAAATTTCGTTGCAACCTTAGCTTTCCTAATTCCTGCCGGCAGTTCATCGAGGAGTTCTGCGACATCTTTCCTGGAACTTTCTGGAAGCACAAGACGACACAATTAGCGTCACAGAAATGGCTGTTACGTTTGTGGTATTTTCTTTAAGCCATACTTAGGTTTTTGCTGATCATGTATGTACTTTAATGAATGCTTTATCAGATACCAGTTTCTATGTTCCTTCACTGGCAACCAGTCAATTGTACCAGTTCTTTCTCTCTGGCGTATCGGCCTAGTAGAATCAGTGGCGTAACGCACGGTGTGTACCTTTAAACACAAAACTAAGGGCCCCAAGAAATTTTTCGAAAAGCGGGTTTTTGGATAAATGCACCTTCGATTGCGATTTAATAGGCAAAGTTTGGTAACAAACATTTTCAGGTTTATTTGGTAACAAACATTTTCAGGTTTATTTATCCCAAATCACATATCCAGCATATCCAGATGATTTTACGGAAAAATTGGAAACCGAACTGCGGTCATTTGCAAAGGAATTCAAGAAAGAAATTGCAGACAAAGAGTCAGTCCTTGAAATTGTAAATTTGATGCTGGAGCGCAGAGTGAGGTCATCCTTACCAGAAGTGTACAAATTACTAACTCTGTTTGTAACAATTCCAGTTACGGTTCCCACAGCTGAGTGACCATTTTCAAATATTAAATTGATTAAAATGTACTTAAGGTCAAAGATATCTCAAGAAAGACTCGATAACTTGGCAATACTGTCCATAGAAAATTCGGAAGCCAAATCAATTGATAAGACTGAAGTCATTGAGCGATACGCACATGTCAATGCGCGAAGGCATAAAAGAATTGGCATATAGCATTTGAAAATTCTTTTTTCTGATAACATTTCAAATAAAATCATATTCATGACGTTTTTTAAACATTTGTGAACAAACTTTCGCATAATTTTATGCAAATTGCATTTATACGTTGCTTCATCTAGGTCTTATAATATTGTAAATGGCTTTGAAAAAAGCAAACATTTAGTAAACTAAAGCTTTTCGTCTGACACTCTTCAGAGTTTAAAACGTCAGAACATAGATCGAAAACTCTACGCTAAGAAATATATATACCCAGTTGTGGATCGAAATAGGCCAATCAGAAACACGGGCACATGACTGTAAAGGTTGACCAATCAGTGTCGCTTGCCTATTAGAATGTTACCAGTGGAGTCCTAAGGTGAAAACGAACTCCTTTTGTCTACACAGTAGCGGTTTTTTCGTGCTTATGTAGATATATTCTAAAACTGCTAGGTGGAACGACGCTCGGGCTTTACCAATAATCCGAAACATGTCGCCATTATAGTTTTTCGCACAATCTGGGTTTTCTAGCAAATGCTGCCCGATAGCAGAATCGCAGGTTTTAGTTGTAATTTTAGATTTGCAAGACCGAGGTGGCTGTTCTTAGCGTAGAGTTTTCGATCTATGTTCTGACGTTTTAAACTCTGAAGAGTGTCAGACGAAAAGCTTTAGTTTACTAAATGTTTGCTTTTTTCAAAGCCATTTACAAGTTTTGTACCACCAAAAGATTGTTCTTATAATATTCTTCATTATTCATAAGGACCACATGAGGACAGAAAATTTAAAGTTACGTGGGAATTTGTTGCAGAAAACAAGTCAAGTCATTCAAATTTTGACAGTATCTATCAAAGTCTAATGCCCATTCACTTTTGCGAGTTAAACCAACATAAAATAAGTCAGGTTATTAAGAGGGGCCTTCTAATTGGTCTATCCAACAAACGGATGCGTTTGATTGGTTGAAATATAACCTAGTATAAATGTAGTTGGTTTAACTGTGCCAGTGTGAAGACAGCATAAGCAAACATTTATTATTCACACTAGCACAGATTTCTTTAATATTTTGATAAAGTTTCACATTCAAAGTATTAGGGAAGGAGAGGAGTTGTTATTTCATTTCATGTGCCACCATTAGAGAGCATAAAAATATATTTGGCGGTAGAATCTCTCTTGGTATATTATTCTATGTTATCCATATGGGATTTTTCGGGAAAACCCCAAAGAGTGAGTAATTAGGCTCTAAAATTTGACTCAACCTTAGTTAAGTATGGGGGCCCCAAAACACGACTTTCACTAAGGGCCCCACACTGCTCCGTTACCGCACTGGTTCTGCCACATCTTTCCTGGAACTTTCTGGAAGCACAAGACGACACAATTAGCGTCACAGAAATGGCTGTTACGTTTGTGTTATTTTCTTTAAGCCATACTTGGGTTTTTGGTGATCATGTGTGTACTCAAATGAATGCTTCATCAGATACCAGTCTCTATGTTCCTTTACTGGCAAACAGTCAATTGTACCACTTCTTTCTCTCTGACGTATCGGCCTAGTAGAATACCTGTATTTGTTAGCCTTTTGCAATCATTTTAGGAGTCTCAACGGAAGAGGTCGAAGAGGAACGTCAGTATACTCCAAATTGGACATAACGAGAAGTTCAGCAGCTTGTCTCTATAATTTTAATGGAACGAGTTTTCTCTGATTTTTGCTATCATGGACATGGTATATCGGCATGCTGATCCATGAAGATGTTACACTGGCTATATGGTAGTCCCATGATAGATGATCGCTCAATATTGCAGCAAGCAATTTACTAAGTGTTCTTGTTTAAGACCTATTCCTATAATTTGTAGAACTATAATCTGTAGAGCTACAATCACTGCCAAAAGTCTTGGAACACTAACGTAGGTTTTCAAAGGCAAATTCAGCCATCCCCCTCTCCCCCAAGGAACAATGTTGATTTACTATAGAAAAAAGAAAGGGGTTATGGAGTACGCTTTTTCTTGTGGATTGTTTGATATTTCTCTATACTTTCAACATTGTTTTGGGGAGAAAGGGAGGCGGAAGTGGTAGTATTCAAGAAAACAAATAAAAAATAGAAAAGCACAGCGCAAAGTGTTAGGTGTTCCAAGTAAATTTTGGCAGTGATGGTAGATTATAGTCTTGAAGACTGTGGTGCTTTGAAATATGTTTTGTACACAAAACCATATTCTTTGTCGTATTTCAGTTTAGAACGAGATTTGTGGATAAAGACCAAGAAATATACTTTTATACTTTCTATATGTACTTATATAGAAATATACTTCGTCTTTTGATATTTCTAAAAATCCAAGATAAGAACAATTTTCCGGAGAATCGTTCTGCAAAGTACATCTAAGTTTGCATTGATTTGTAGGGTTAATAACAGGAAAGTTCTACATGTTTGTTTAGACCCGTGACCCAGCCTTGCCTCGTTGGCTATTTTATCGTACTTGTCAATGGACTCACATTCTCTTTTGCCTATAATGTTCAAAAATATGTTCAGGAATAGCCAAGGGGTCCCGTATTCGGGTAAAAATAAGGAATTCATTCTCTTTGGAATTGTGGTGATCGATCATTTGGTACTTTTGGGGGGAATTTAAGGACACCGGATGAAATATTTTTCTTTGTTTTGTTCAACAACTAAACAACTAAACAAATTCGAAACATACATGTAATGTACCAAAACTAATATTCTTAAATCTCTTGTGTGGAGGGTACAACCTGAAGGGGCTCACAGACATGCCCGGGAGACAAACTTTGCTAGAAGCATTTTTCAATTTAAGGGCATCTTCTATGGCTCTGCTGACCACCTAGGGCCCTAAAAACCAGAAATTTCAGTTTTTTAATGGATTCTTTATCAGGGGGTGTGTTTGGGGTGTGTTTGTGTGTGTAGGGGGGGAGGGGTGTGAAACGATGTCCAGATTCGACAAGACAATTAGGAAAGTCCGTGATTATCATATAAAAATGAAAGTTGCGAATTATATGCCACAGAGTTAGATTGACTAAATGTATTGCAAAGTTTAGTGTCAGCAACTAAAGAATTTCAGGTAATTATTTTTTAAGTCAGGTAAATTTGTAGTCCACAAACACATGAGTGAGATTATTTCTAGCTTAGCGTTCATCCTGCGAGTCGTGTCTATCCTTGTCTGCCTTTTTCTTCGATGAGTTGAATTGCATGTCATCAATCACATGACCTCATCGATTGGGTCGCTACGGAGCAAGATAAATCATCAACGTATAGATTATTCCCACCTGTCACGTGACTAACTTATTGCCGCCGTCATTCTAGCATGCGGATTTTGAAACGAACAGTTATCTTTGCCGATTTCGAAACAGTATATATCTAGAATCGTTTACATGTGTATCTAGCCAGCTTGTTTGCTGTCCCTTCTTAAACTGGGAACTGTTTCTTAAAAACTTTATGAGTACTGTGTCTTCTAACTGCACGCAAACAGTATCGCTAGTTGCGGCCTGTGTTTCGGCCTCAGTGAAATGTCAAGCTTGAAAGATTATGTGACTTCCCTGGAACATCAGAATAGCCTCAGATGTAAGGAGAAATGTGTTTTAGTTGGTGGTGTAGACCCATACGCAATTCCAAAGAAGAACTGGAATGCAAACACAGAGGATTATCTTCAATGCAAAAACAGTGGACTATCCTAAATGTTGTGATTTGTTTTCATGGTTATTTGAGCTCTTCCTGATCTACGGGCTTCCACTGTACGTCCCTCACCCAGTCTGACTAATTCAGGCAGGTTGGACTCTCTGTAGTTAATCAAAAGCAGTTTGTTTGAGGTCATATGCTGCGAGGCACCCGAATTCAGAATCCATTGTCGGTTTGTCTCATTTTTTGTTTGTTCATTTTCAGCGAGAAAGAGTTGAGAGTCTGGGGCATCATCTTCCTCCTTTCCTGCAGTCTTTGCATTATGTGTTTCATTTTTAAATGAATTGTTTGGCCTCACTTGTTTTCTTTTGCGACATTCAAAGCTTTTGCCTGCTGATGCCCTTTTCCAAGTGCAATGCTGAGTCTCGATTAATTCTAGTCGTTGCAGTTGCTTTGGAGGCCTGTCTTTTCTGCTCTTCATTGGTGATGGCTTGCTGGACAAATGCTAATTATAGTTCATCTCTTTTAGTTTCCAGAGCTGTAACGAGTGCTACTGTAGACCTGAGGGCATGGAGTTTTTCAGCAATATCCTTCACACGTTTCAAATGATCTTGAACCGATTGCCCTTCAAGCATTTTTGAAGTAAGATATTGTCTCTTGAGAAACAGCTTGTTCGCTACCGTATCCCTCTCGAAAAAGGCTTTGAGAGTATCCCACAGGTCCTTCGGTGTTTCGCATGATGTCACCAAGTAGATTAGATTCGACTGAATTCCCATAACCAACGTTGCCATTGCCTTTTGCTTGGCCTTTTCGTAAGTAGCTCTAGATGCTGTATCACATCGTCAGGTAATGGAATCGTTCCATCTACGTGATCCCACACATCTTTCGCCATCAACAAATGTTTCATTTGAAACTTCCATGTAGGCCAGTTTGACCTATCTAATTTTTTGATTTCGTTTATCTCCAATTCCAACCACGCTCGATCAAAGTTTCCTTTATACCTTTATCGACAAGATAAATAGAAATCCAAAACATTAAACTTTATTGTGCAATGGTTTGGCCTGGGCCCATAACCTGTTGTATATTTCGTAGTGAACAAGTCGCTAGACTTTCAAAACACAACCAGGGACGTGAACAAGTGGCTAACTTTGGGGGGTCGTGGAAGGTTGAAAATTCCAACTTTTTCTGATGATTTTTTTCTTTCGACCTGTTAATCTTCTGTACCTACTGAATTGATTTTTGGAAATAGCCTTATGGCTTATTCCAGACTTCTAGGTTCTGTATAATTACCAACATTTTACTTATAATAATTAGTCTTAAGCATAAAAGCACTAAAGAAGATAAAGGAAATCTCTAAAATTTGATTAAAGCAACATCAAAGCCATACCAGTCTAGATCTTGGATATGTTTAATGATAAAAAGTAATATTATTTCAAGTCAATTAACAGCAATTCTGTTATTGTTCTGCTTCGCCCATCTTAAAGCTATTTGCTCCAGATCAGGTTTATATGAAATATATTTTTCACGATATAGAAGCATAAAAGAATTTACCATTTCATTTTCTGTTCTTGATCGAAGGAAATTTTTTACAATTTTCAAAGGGCTTAAAGGTCATATGAACCGAAAAACGATTTTCACATATTTGGTAGAGCTTTTTTCGCTTGTCAGGATGCCGTTTTCCGTTTCTTTCTACAACTTGAACTTGTCTAGATATTGCGCTCGAAAGCCCGAAAAAGTGACCTTCAAAAGCGATGCCACTCGAACAAGGTCAGATCGACGCTGTGACCTAATAGGTTTGACACGTCCCTTCGATAGCCATTGGAACCTTTGTCAGTGATGTTGATAAAAAAATCTTGCAAAACAAGATAAAAGCACGAAACTTTGTCAGAATACAGAGTTTGACACGCTGAAAAAGATAGGATGCATATCTTATCTGGCAAATGCCCCCTTGTGCTATTTTTAGACTGGGGTACTCGATTCCAGGCCTTTGAAGGGGTTTTTCCATAAATCAGTTAAATATCGCGATAAAAGCATGAAACTTTGTGAAAATACATAGTTTGATACGCTGAAAAAGATAGGATGCGGAACCCAGTTGGCAAATTACCCCTTGTGCTATTTTTAGACTGGGGTACTCGATTTTAGACCTTTGAAGGGGCTTTTCCATAAATCAGTTGAAGATCGCGATAAAAGCATGAAACTCTCTGAAAGTACATGGTTTGATAAGCGGAAAAAGATAGTATGCAGACCCAATGTGGCAAATTACCCCTTGTGCTATTTATAGACTGGGGTACTCGATTTTAGACCTTTGAAGGGGCTTTTCCATAAATCAGTTGAAGATCGCGATAAAAGCAAGAAACTCTCTGAAAGTACATAGTTTGATACGCTGAAAAAGATAGTATGCAGACCCAATGTGGCAAATTACTCCTTGTGCTATTTTTAGACTGGGGTACTCGATTCCAGGCTTTTGAGGATTTTTTCCCAAAAATCAGTTTCAAGACACAATTAAAGCAAGAATCGTGCTGCAAGTACATGACTTGATCGCTGAAGATGGGATACTGCCCCCAACTTTCAAGTACCCCTTGAGCAATTTTTAGACGAGGATACTTGTTCCCAGGCTTTTGCGGAATTTTTTTCAAAAATCAGTTGCAAAACACAAGGAAGTCCAAGAAAATTTGAAAGGTTCTCCCATAAATCAGTCATGGAACTTTGCAAAAAGTACGTAAAACAAGATTGTTCTAGAGAACTATATGCTCATTGTGCAGCAAAATTATTTTGTAAGGATAATCAAATTGAAGTTATGACATGGTAATTTGCATTGAGAAAATTTAAAAAAGGCTTTAGGAAAATAAATCTCAAGTACATAAAAAAAATTCTATGCATTTCAAGTTCATATCAAATACATTTTAGGTAGGATTCCAAGCATTGAGCTGGGCCCGGCCTTGCTTTCGGCGGCCCTGGCGAAATGCTAGATGTTTGTTCAGTTCCTTGTGATTTTATTGTGATTGTGATCCTGATTCAACAGCAAGTGTTGATTTTATTCCACAAGTGAGAGCAGTTCGTACTGCCTTTGAGTCTTGTCCTTGAAATATGAGCCGGCAAGGATGAGAACTTCTTTATGAAGAAGATCCTTGAAGGGGTTTTATTCTGCTACACCGTTATCCATGCCTGTTTGTTAAACCATCAGATGTGAGCGTGTCCTACGTCTCGTTTATTCCTCGGCTGCAGCAGTACTTCCTTGTCTGATAAGCGATTATGTTGTGCACTTTGTACACGAGCACCTGGGATTGAAAAATATAATCACGATTCAGTCTTTCCCTTTTCCCACCAATTTAATGAAATAGAGTTCGCCAATCTAGTGAAAGCTTACACACAGTAAGGTCTGTTTATCAGGCTAGTCTCCCGTTTGCTTTAGGCCAGTAGGCCAGGCTCGTGTCTGTGAAAGTTTCTGCCTTGGGATACTATAAATTGTAAAGATAATGGAAAAATAAAGAATTTGGTTTACCTTTTATTCAAGGCAATATTTCTCTCAAACCAAACTCCAGGCTGTGTTGATCAAATGCAATCTTTATTCCCAGGACACAGAAGAGAAAAAATATTCTGTGCCCTGGATGGTCCTAGTCCTCTCCCTCACATCGCTCCACGAGGATCGATGATTCTTCTTCGGAGGATACCGGTGTTCTGTGCTAGTAAAGCTAGAAAGGCCACCAAATTCAGCCAATGCTCCCTCACTCAATTAATTTATTCGAAGACGGATCCAAATCAACATTACCATACGTCTCCTCTGCAGTTGCTTAAAGTTTATGTTTGTTTACTACGGCTTCAAGGCCAAGAACATGTCAAACCTATTACATCAAACCTACTACGGCTTCAAGGCCAAGAACATGTCAAACCTATTACGTCACTTCCTGTCTTCTCGTCCCAGACCCCGGTATCACTTTTGATCTCCAAAATTGAGTTTTAAAGTTGAAATTTTGGTGTCTTACAGGTATCTTTCGAAAACCTAACCAAGATTTTCGCATTCAGCGCCATCAAATTGCGTAAAATGGCCAATAAAAAATTTCGTTTCATATGACCTTTAATACCCTTTGCTTTTTGGAACTGAGAAGGGTGATCTGACGGCAAGTGCATATGCCTGATTCGTAAGATTAAACACTCGTCTTTGATCAAATACTTCTGTTGCCGCCAGTGGCGTAGCGTGACTTTTTCAACTGGGTATTCTCTGTTAAGAAGAGGGTGGGGCAGGGTGTGGCTTGATGGGGCTTGGTGAAAACAAGGGAATAATAGGAAGATTAAAATGACTAGCTATCGACATTTTATTTAATTTTCTTTGTGGTCCGGTTGGCAAGTACTGCACTGTCAGGATGTTACTATGCGTTGAAAACAATACTTTGCTAAAGAACCCAACGCAAATTCACTCTTCGAACCCATTCATTGCATCAAATTACCACTAACCGTTTCATCAAAAGTAATTCAAACCGAAAAATATAGTTGAAAGTCAGTAAAAATATACTGGTCAAAATATATCACAATAGTTGTTGCTTAATTCTGTAAAATATGCACTGATGTAAAGAGGAAGTAACTGTAAACGCCTACTCTTGATACCTTAATGCAAAAGGGATTTCGAAAGTTTCAAAATTATTCACATAGGGCGTTACATGAATAATATGTTAATTTTTGTGGAATGCAGGCTAGACTTTTTTCTTCATGGCCTAATCGTAATATTTTCAATACAAGTTAATGTTTGAAAGAATCGAAGGTAATGAGATGAGACTGCACAATAATGCAAATAAATGCGCTCCAATAATGCGAACAAAATAGGCCAACAATATAACTGAATGCACCAGGCAATTATAAGGATATTATCCAAGCCTATCTGAATTTACTCTATTTAATCACAAAATACAAACAGAAGCATCCCTGACTGACAAGCAATAACAAAATCCGCATTTCAAGGGCAGAGATCTGAGTGTAGTATTATATAGAAGCCTACCTTTCCTTTCCACTTTGCTGTTGGTAGATTAGGGGTCAAATGAGAGAATGATTATGAAACAGTAATACGGACATTGCAATAGTTTTTGAATGAAAACATATTTACTGTTTTTGATAAAGCTCCAACCGCTTCGACGTCCATTAGCTGTTTTGTTGAACAAACTTTGAGGCTGTACGCTGCATATTTCTCAGCGTACAGGACCATTGTTTTAGCTGATTAACGGCAAATATTATTCACGGAAAGGAGCATTTTGATTGGTTAAAGTACCGTCTAGGGTATTCACTGCGTATTCATGACCGAACTCCATTCAACATGAAGTAGCTCAATCTTCAAAATTAGCTTCAAAGATCTCCCAGCTTCTCTAAGCGTCGCAGCGTTATTGTTTTTTCATGAATTTCTTGATATTTTGTACTTGTACAAAATGTAGAATATCGAAGGCAACGAATTCAACCAGAATCAATAGCCCCAAAGCATTATTCAGTTATTACAATTTTACATCATATTAATAATTTTTCTGAAAAATCTCAGGGTATTCAATGAATACCTTGAATACCCGGACTGCCGCTTCTTTGATTCTTATGTTTTGTGGCCTCTCATCACCTTTATCATAGCAATTTATGATAAGATTTAAGGAGGTCTACAAAGTGCAGGGAGAGCTTAGCATACACCCGTTAAGAATTTCTAGCAATAAAATTTTTTTAATGTTTTCAATTGAATTGGCTACCTGTTGTTTCTTAAAAAATTCCCACTTTCAATTGTTCCGATCAATACAGGGAATGATTTTTCAAAACTTCAAGCTCAATCAATACTGGTGTTAAAATTTAAACTTCTTATCCAGAAATTCACCTTGCCTGTTTAAAATAATCTGATTCAACTTAACCCATTTAAAAAAGGAAACACATGATGCAATGGTGCAATTTGAGATCCAGTGGAGACAGGGCTTCACAGTTAAAAACGATTAGAAGATGTGCCTGCTCCAGAGTTTCAATTTTAAGAAGGTCTAAGATTTTTACATTGAAAGTCCCAAATATCAACTACTTATTTGTTAATAAGAACGCCTATATTTCCTTTGCGAGAAAGTGCAGAAGGTTTGCAAGACTAAAGATGACTCGAACAAACGCGTTTGTCTGCTTTTGCATAGTTAGATCGGCTCTACTTATGCACGTGAGCCATGCGTTTCTTCTTTTTATTTTGGCAGGGCTGAAAGAACCAAAATATTGGTGAATCTTTCAAATTGTGATAGAAGTGTGAAACTTGGTAGAGATACACAGTTTGACAATCTTAACAAGAAAGGATACAAAACCTATCAAAAACGCCTCTTGATGCTATTTTTGGCTTGGGTAAAAAGTCCAGATCCTCTACAATTGCTATGAGAATAACGGTACTGTGAAATTTGTGTAATTCAATACAAAAAAGAAAAGCACAATTTGCCAAAAATAAGGCATCAGTCTAATTCTTCATTGCCTCCTCCCCGCATCGAGGCTCGCTGTGCAGAGCACAGTTTATTACGTTCGGATCAGCTATTCCAACTCGCTCTTGACAGCAATAAATCAAATTTACATATATCATACCAACACACACCCTATTCCGTCAGTTTTTTACAGAAAAGACATTAGGTTTTTTGAGGATAGGGACAATATGTGGGAAGGGCTTGGGAGGGTGCACAGCGACCTCGATGCTACGAGGAGGATCGAAGAACTCAAATCGGAGTTCGCCGAGTCTCCTCCAATTAGGATTTCGACCGGGCGTTTTCCCCCGAATCTCATGCCGTATAGGAACTTCGATGTGCATATATACACACCAAGATAGAGATCTACACGGAGGCGGGGTACTCATCGCAGTTAAAAAAGATATAAAATCAGTAAAACTAAGTATAAAAACAAATTGTGAACTAGTTTTTGTCAAAGTAATATCAAACAATACAATCCCAGTCATAATTGGCTCATTTAATCGCCCACCGTCATCAAATTCCGATAAAGTGGAACTTTAGCAAAGCTTACTAAGCTTAACATGCTTGCACAATTGCAATTATTTACTTTGTGGGAATTTTAATTTGCCAAATATTGATTGGTCCAAAAACTGCTTGGAAAACAACAACCCAACTCGACCAGGTGAATCGAGGCTCTTAGATATTTTTGCAGACTACGGCCTAACCTACCCTGGGTACAAGACTCACTATATATGAAATGAGTCTGGTACCCAGGGTAGGCCTAACCCAACTTGTCAACTTCCCGACAAGAGAATCCTCTACTTTAGACCTCATTGTAACTAATAAAGAACACAGCGTAAACAACATAAAATCCTGTCCTGGGGTTAGTGATCACGACATGCTCATGTTTCATTTTTATGTAAAGCCTCAAAGATTATCCAATCGTGCCAGAGAAATTTATCTTTACCACCAAGCAGACCTACCAAAATTTAAAAAAGGCCTCACTCTCATACACAATGAAATGATTTCCAGACAAAATTACGAATCGATTGATGAGTTGTGGTGTTTCTTCAAAAATTATATTAATAAACTGACTGAGGATTTCGTTCCATTCAAATATGCAAAAAATAACTCTGGTCTTCTCTGGATAACTAAAAGTGTCCGTAGGGAAATCCGCAAGAAGGAACGGTTATTCAAAAAGCAAAAAGGTCCGGAAATCAAAATGATGCCACCAAATTTAAAACCCAGAGAAAGAAAGTAAAACAAATAATGAAAGTAGCTCATGATGATTACGTTAACAATTGCATTCTAAAAGACATAGATGAAAAGCCAAATAAGTTCTGGAAGTACATTAAAGCAAAAAGATTTTCCACTAGTTCGATTAAATGCCTTACAAAAAATGGTAAAAACCTTTACAACAACGAAAGAAATACTTAACACTCTAAATACGACAGTCTATGAGGCATTTAGCAAAAGTGACTCTGCCATTAGCGATACCAAAAACTCTGGTCATAATTTCCCTGTCATTCCCGATTCGCCTAAAGCCGAAAACCCACTCCGGAAAATGATCCGCGGATCGGATAAGATCGTGTTATTAATCGGCGGGCTTGATGATAACAAGGCAACAGGTCCTGACAACATCGGCGCCAAGTTATTGAAATTAGCCCCCGCAGAAATGAGCCCGTGATTAACTATTAACTTTAAAAATTCATTGAAGAATTCAAGCGTGCCAGAGGATTGGAACACTGCAAATATTACCCCAATATTCAAAAAGGGGACAGATCTGACCCTCGTAACTATAGACCAGTATCCATAACTTCTATAACTTGTAAACTTCTAGAGCATATAATAAAATCAGCAATATACTCGCATTTGGAAACCTTCCAAATAATAACAGACAAACAGTATGGATTCCGAAAGAAATATTCGTTTACTTTCCAGTTGTTGATGCTTGTAAACAGCCTTGCAGAATCTATCAATTCGAGAAGCCAGACCGATGTTATATTCCTCGACTTTTCTAAGGCTTTTGATAAAGTTTCTCACGATGAATTATTACTCAAACTACAAAGTTAAGGTATACGTGGACAAATTCTTCTGTGGATTTAAGGTTTTCTTAGTGGTAGAACTCAAAGAGTCATAATGGATGGAGAGAAATCGTCCTATTGTCACGTGCTCTCGGGTGTTCCACAAGGATCTGTCCTCGGCCCCATACTTTTTCTTATATTCATAAATGGCATTTTTAACGATGTTTCTTCTGACATAAGTCTTTTTGCTGACGACTGTGCACTTTATAGAAGGATCGAAACACTAGATGACGCGGAAACATTGCAAAACGATTTAAACAAGCTTTGTGTATGGAGCCATCGCTGGAATATGGAATTTAATGTTAGCAAATGCTAACCTATGACAATTACGCTAAAAAGGTGTACTTTTCAAAATGAATACCACATCTCTGAGGTACCTATTGAAAAAGTTGAATCTTATAAATATTTAGGCATTTATATTAGTAAAGATTTACGCTGGAATAAGACTATTGATCAAATAGTAGGAAAGACGAATAGATTTGATTAGTTTGATTAGAAGAAACTTTTCTAGAAGTCCACGCCAGGTGCGTGAAAAAAACTTTACTTCATGCTGGTGCGCCTTCACCTTGAATTTGCATGCAAAGTGAACGCATACTAATGAACTGAAAGAACGAATCGAAAAGGTCCAAAGAAACGGAGCTCGTTTTGTTATGGGAGAGTACTGCCAGAGATCTAGCGTGACAGTTTGATTGCAACAACTGAAATAGGACTCACTTGGATCACGTAGATTACTATTCCAACTGAAATATGTTCATAAAATGTTTACAAATCAGGTTGCTTTGGACCCTGACGTTTTCTTTTCCCCTGCAACTTGTGCAATGACAAGGAACTCTAATTCATGCCTAATTCATTGAAGATCATGCCTAAATTCGGAAAGGTTGATGCTGTTAGGTTTTCATTTTTTAATTCAATCGTTTCTGTATAGAATAGCCTGTCAGACAGTATTGTGATGCAGGCAAATTCCGATACCTTTTACAACCTATGTCGAAATCACCTCAGTAAATTTTAATGTTGTAGTTGACTGGGCAGACATTTGTATGACCCGAAAGGGTTGTTAAATGTAGATGTAATGATGATGATGATGAATCAGAAAAACGCAAACACAAGACCGGTATAGTTGACCAATCAGTGCCACTACATCAAAAAAGTGGAGGTAATTCTCCGCGACAAAGAACATTTTGCTAAATTGGGTGATGTCGAAACACAGGACAAAACGGTCAAACTAGAGCGAAAACTCCAAAAACGTTTGTTGGAACTGGTCAACTCAAAAGTGTTGGCTACAGAAATTTATGATAGGATAAGACCCACGGGCTCTCAACGACCAAAAATGTATGGCCTCCCTAAAATACACAAGCCGAACGTCCCACTTAGACCTATCTTGTCTATGATTGGTTCAGCACAACACGAACTGGCTAAGTGGCTTTCTGAAGTTTTGGACCCTGTTCTTTAAAAATATTCAAAACATTGCATTAAGGATTCTTTCACGTTCGCTGAGTTCATGCAAAACTTGAACATCAAAAACGAAACATCTTTCATGTGTTCTTTCGACATTAGTAGTCTTTTTACAAATGTCCCTTTGAATGAGACCATCAAAATATGTGCCGACGCTTTGTACCGGAGCGAGCTTAATAGCCCACCATTCCCAGAGGAAGTATTCATTGAACTGGTGGAAACTGCAACACGTTCAGTTGAATTCAGCTTTAACAATAAAATGTACCAACAAAAGGATGGTGTCGCTATGGGTAGCCCTTTGGGACCTGCCTTGGCCAATATCTTTGTTGGCTTTCATGAAGAGCGTTTGGCTTTCAACTATGACCAAAAGCCAGGTATCTTTTTCGGTATGTGGATGACACATATACCATTTTCAAAACAGAGGCTGAATGTGATATTTTTCTAAAACACCTTAATAGCCTACACCCAGCCCTCCAGTTTACGCTTGAAAAGGAAGAAAATGATTCCTTGCCATTTTTAGATGTTTTGGTCGAAAAGTCTAAAACTGGATTTCTTACCAGTGTATATCGCAAGACTACTTTTATCGGTCAGTACATACGCTGGAATTCATTTTGCCCAAAACAACGCAAAGTCAACCTTGTCAATACTTTAGATCTGCTAAAAATCTAAACTGCAGGCTGAACTGGAAAAACTTAAAACGATCTTCCTGGACAAGTTTCTGGAGAGGATCACAAGTTTTTCGGCTGTTCAAAAATTTGGTCCGCGAAAGTGCCCAGTTTATTTGAAACTACCATGGATTGGTAACACTTCCTTGCGATTCGAGAGTCAGATTAGGCAAGCCATAACTAAATTTTTCTTTGCTGTCAATCCTCGGATTGTTTACAGCACTAGAAGAGCCCTTAGACCTGAGAGGAGTAGTAGCAATCCAGAGATTCACTTTATTTCACATTCATACCAAAAATAGTAATGATTTATAAAAGAAAGCCCATAGAGGCCTGGGCTCCAGTAGTCCATTCTAAATATAGTATCAAGGGTAATATTTTAATTGCTTCTGTGTTATACTTTTATCATTCGGGGCACTTGGGGCACTTGGGGCACTTTTCAGCTTGTGTCTGTTCAGCATCATTATCAACGTGTCAAATTACCACAATTTGCGCAATTTATGTCAAATACTGTGCTTAGCGCGGTCGAGAACTGGGTTCCAGTACCCCATTCTAAGAATAGCATAAAGGGGTAAGATTGTCAATTACATCTTTTCGTATTACTTTTCAGTTTGTTGCAGGACCGTCGAGATGGGGGGGGGGGGTAACCAGGGTAGTTACCAGGGGGCCCGGGGCCTTGAGGGGCCGGAGAAAATAAGGTATGTATTTTTGGCTATGAGTTTTCAATTAGCAGCATTGGCAGGGCGGGCCCATGACCCGATTGATATTCGAAATTTAATCTTTCAACGAGGGACCAACAAACTGGTCTATGATGAGGGCCTTTTCTTGTTAAGGTTTATAATTAAAACATTGACGATACGATCATAATATACTTCTCCGGAAGCCGAAAAATTCGATTGCACTTACATATATCTATTTTTAGGTCAAATGTTTTAGTTATTCCTTGTGTGGACTTCCTATAAACGTAAAAGTAAATCTTCCATTCACGGCGTACACCAGAGAAAAAGCACATGCGAAGAATCAAGACAAATCCAAACGCTATAAAAGTCTATCAAAATCACTAAACGGGATCACGATCCAACCAACCCCTGCGATGTCATCTTACAGGCACAAGTCTGGTGCTCAGGAAAGGCAGGAAAAAAGATACGAGAAAAAGAAGCAAAGAAAGCCTCTCACACATTGTTTGAGGTAGGTGCTTACAAAAGAGACAAGGAAGGTGATTCAACTTTAAATAAACCTGGCGAAAGCTCTGCTCAAAGCATTGCTGAAGAAGAAGAAGACACAGACGGCTTGGCTGCTTCGGTAGACCATGACACCACAGAAAGTAGAGAAAGCTCTACTGATTCGCCATTAAATCAAGTCATACAGAGCAAACTAACTTCATTCTTAGGTACCTTACCAATGACGGTGAGATTTTCACAGTTCAAGAAAGATTTCTAGCCATTGTTGACTGTTTTAAGAAGTCGGGTCTCGAGATCGCTAACTTAATTTTGAAGACTTTGGAGAAGTACGGAAAACCCATTGCTGATTGTCGAGGCCAAGGCTATGATAATGCTGCCAACATGCCAGGTAGATATAATGGTGCTCAGCAGCATTACCCAGTACTCGCCCTGTGCCTGCCACTCGTTGAATCTCTGTGGTACCAATTCCGCCGTATGCTGTCCTGAAGCTGTTATTTTTTTGGTATGGTACAAACTATATACAACCTTTTCTCGGGCAGTCCACAGAGATGGGACATTTTACTAAGCCATGTTGGGTCGTCACTACATGGATTATCATGTACAAGATGGAACAATCGCGTTGCTAGCGTCCGACCATTTGCAGCCCATTTGCCAGGAATCAAAAAAGCCCTTGAAGATCTCCTGTAGCTGAATCTTACCCCGAAAACAACCATTGAAGCAGGGCCTATTTTAAGAAATTTTTAATACTGCACAATTATAACTACATTTTTTATTTGTCATCATTTACATGCATAGTGATGTCTGCCTTGTGGTCGAAGGTTCTTGTCCCAATCGACCAAAGAAAACCAAGTAATTCAGGCCAGGGAAGCAACGATAGATGTTGAGGTCTCAAACTTAAGAAGCCTGATTGACGAGCTTAAGGAACTGCGCAGCCAATGGCCTATGATTTTGAAAGAATCGAAGCTAGTTGCAAATTCATTAAATATTTTGGCTGAATTTCCAAAAAAGCGCAAGAGCAGGAAAGATGTCGAAGAAGGTGGCGATGAAGCTGATAAAATCGAAAGCAGAGAAGCGAGGGCATTCAAGCGTGATGTATTTCATACAATTGTTGATTCGGTGATTTCAGGATTGACAACACGCTTTGATGCTGCAAATCACATTTACCACATGTTCAGCTTTCTTTGGGAGTACTTGATTCTGTCTGAAGAGGAAATTTTGCAGGTCTGTGGCATCTTTGCCAGTAAAATGTAGTGAATATTTGCCTCGATGGACTGAGAGAAGAAATGGTCCGCATCAGGTCACAGAATAGAAATGACTATTCTGTGATCAGGTCAATCCACAAGGCAAATTTTGGAGAGAAATCGTTGAATCCGTTGCAATTATTAAACAGCATAAGCCAATTTAAACTTGATGAGTTTTTTACAACGTGTGTACAGTGCCTGTGACCGTTGCTTCTGCTGAGCGATCATTTAGCAAACTCAAGCTAATAAAGAACTTTTTGAGGAGCACAATGACTCAGCAACGACTTTCAGATTTGGCTGTCTTAAGCATCGAGACTGAAACAGCAAGAAAGATGGATTTTCAAATGCCATGAGGAAAGCAAGAAAAGCAGTTTTTTTAAACATTAAATTAACTCTGATTTTTAAACTGATTTGTTTTAATGATTTGTTTGATATAGTCACTAATTACATGTTCTGTTAAAGACCTTAAAATACAAATTCAAGTGTTTCAGGGGCGTTGATTTCAAAATCCATGCCTTTTACAGTCCTTCTAACTGCATTGCTAAGGCCGTAACCCAAAAAAGGTTTTTGCAGCCTTCGACGGTGGGACCCCATGACAGTCCCTGCCCTGGGGCCCGGCCCGTCTCTCGACGGCCCTGGTTTGTTGAAAGGATGGAGAAAGCTACATTTCATATTCATATAAAAGAGAGTAATTATTTAGAGAAGAATGCCTAAATAGAGACATGGGTATCAATTTCATATTCTAAAAATAGCATAAAGAGGTAATTTTTCATTTCCTTTTCTCTTTATATAATGCACCTAAATCTTTCCTTTCCCACTTTTTTCATAAATCAGTAATGACATATGGAGATTGGCTCAATTCGAGGACTGGGGCCAAGTACCCCAGTCTAAAAATAGCACTTGGGGGCATTTTTCGGCTTGTGTCTGTTCGGCATCGTCATCAGCGTGTGAAATTACCCCAGTGTACCCATTTTCAGGCTGGTATCACAACTTGCACGATTCATGTTCTAACAGCCCAGACTAAATAAAGTATGGCCAGATTTGTTCTTAAAAAGTATTATCAAGAAAACTTCAGAGTTTGATCGTTTGGATAATCCATTCCTACTAAGAAAGAGAAAATATCGACGCAATTATAAATTCTATTTAAACTCATTTTGACAAGCCCAGTATGAAGCTTTTTCAAATTTTTGTTAAAGCACTTAATTTTCGAAAAAGTTAAGATCAGATGTTACAAAGTTATACCTTAACTGTACAAAATTGCTTAAATTTTTATTTTTAGTTGATAGTTCTTCTGTTATTAATCCGTGTTTCGTTTATTTTTCTCCCCCATCTTATTTCCGGTACTTTTAAAATAAAAAAAAAGGTTTTATCACAAGCTATATGATAGTGGTTATTCCAAAACTTTGCAAAACTTTTATATTTCAAGTCAACATCACAATAAACGCGACTTCGCGACACCTTCAATCAAAATTCATTTTAGATACAGTTTCTGGCCATCCCTAAGGCACCATAATTCTAAAATTTTTCTTGCCTTCAATCATAGTGGCGGCCTTTCCTAAGCCCTTTCAAGACTTTGATTTTTTGGCCCCTCCACTTTCAAATACGTTTCCCCAGGCCCTGCATACTGCAGGAAAGGTGAAAATAAAGAATTATAAAGACAAATCAAAACGATAATTGGTAAAAAGTCTTTAATTTTGAAGAACATGCCACAAGTTCTAGCTAGTTTTTTTAAAGGTTCTGCTAAGTGATATTTCCATGAGAGATTTTCATCCAAAAGAACACCAAGAAATTTGACATAACAGGTCTTTCTGATTGGAAGGTTACAAATTTTGATACTAACAGTGACAGGGCAAAAATGCTGAGGTGACTTAAAAATGACAAAATTAGTTTTATCTCTATTCAGAGCAAGTTAAGAGCCACACTTTCACTTTTTTCAATTCTTTGTTAACCACTTTTTGAAGCAGGTCAAGATTTTCAGATTCATAGTAAATGTTAGTATCATCTGCAAATAAGTAAAAGACTAATTTTGAACTTGAGTGTGGCAGATCATTAATGTAAATTAGGAAAAGGAGTGGACCAAGCACAGAGCCCTGTGGTACCCCACAGGTAATATAACATCAAGACAAATTCCTCGGATTCCATAATGTTCAAGTTTAATTCAAAAGAATGCGTTCCTACCAAACAAAAAAGTTCCGTCATTTATGAATTTACGTGCCAGTGTGATTCTGGCTACGTAGGACGCACAACCCAAAGATTGGGGGATAGGATAAAACAGCATCTTCCTTCCAACATAAGAAACAAAACTGCCCCTCAAAGAGAACAGCCTCCTCGATCTTGTAGGTCTAGAAACACTGTTAAAACAAATGATTCTGCCATCAGTCAACATCTTTTAGACAACCCAGATTGTGCAAAACTCTATAATGACGACATGTTTCGGATAATTGGCAGAGCCCGGTCGTCCTTCCATCTAGCAGTTTTGGAGTCGATCTAAATACAAACGGAAAAGCCGCAATTGTGTAGACAAAAGGAATTCGTTTTCTCTCTTGGACTCCATTGGTAATTTTTCTTTAGGCTCGCGGCACTGATTGGGCAACTACACCGGTCTTGTACTTGTTTTTTTTCTGATTGGCCTATTTCGACCCACAACTGGGTATATATTTTTCATCGTGTTCTTTCGGACCCTTATTCTGACGTTTTATGCTCTGAGGAGTGTCAGAGGAAAAAGCTTTTAGTATGTTGTAAAATGCTTGCTTTTTTCAAAACCATTTTCAAATCCTGTACCTCAAAAAATTATTCTCATTTATATTTCTATTACAATACGTTCTACTTCATTTTCTTATAATCCTTTATATCCTTCCCCTATACTTGTGGCAGGTGCAATTTACTCAACAAATGTTCAGATTTATTGCAACATACCAATGAATCTGCATTGAGCAATCGTACATGGATAATTAGTAAAAACTGATTCAAACCCAAATTATGATGCAGGGAACTGAAAAGAATTTTCGAATCTTTAGTCTTTATCTACGTCAAAGCGAATTCCAGTCCCTATCTCTTTCAAAGTTTCAGTCTCTATGATTATCTAAAGCCTAAGCTGTATTCGAAAAATAATTTTAATTTCTTATTTTTACATTCAAGCAATTTAGTCCCCTTCCATCCCTACGCCAGTTGAAACACATAATTCTTTTCCCCTCCATGAAATATTCTTTAAAGGCTACAAAGTTTCAAGTTCGAGTCATCTCCGCGCAATTGGCCGAAGGTGTGTGGGCACGTTCTTCACTGCCATAGCCCTGCCATAGTAAAATAAATTTGCAACGCTGATTAGGTTTATCTCAACAGTCTTTTCTTTGTGTATAGAAAGAATCATGCAGTGGTTAAGTCGTCCTCGGGACAATTCTTTAACTCCCCTTAGACTTTGTTGTTAAAGACATACTAAGAACATTTTTCTCGCCCAAGTCTCCTCGGTAGTCTCCTTACCATCACCTCTGAACTTGCGCCTTTTGCATCATGACCATCTGCATCATGAAATATGTTTGCATCAAGAACTTAAGTAAGAAAATTTCAGTCAAGTATCAAGAGAAATATCTTCATAATAACTTTGAGTGCTTTTTTGTTAATCAGTAAGCACTAACAAAAAACTGTTGTCATATGGAATTCAATGTGACCATTATATCTTAATTATACATACACAATATGGACCTGTCTTTGAAGCGAACTCATTTCTATTCCAGCGATCCTCAACGATCGGATCGTTCACGATCGCTGGGGATCGCTACAAATTTGACATGCGGTTTCCATTTGATCGTTTACGATCGCTGCAAAACTCCAGCGATCCTCAGCGATCGTGAACGATCAAATGGAAACCAGGCTTTAAGATGCGCAGTTCAATCTAACATTCGGTGAAGAATCTTCCTAGACATTCTGCTAGACATCTTTGAAGCCAGGAGAAAAATCTTAAAATCCGGGAGACCGGGAGTTAGCAGTCAAAACCGGGAGTCTCCCGGCTGAACCGGGAAGGTTGACAGGTCTGGTTGTTTTTGGTTTTTTCTCACAAGTAGATTCAAAATTTTAACAAAAAAGTACCAGTTATTGAATTTGTGATGTTGAGAATACTTCTTAGAATAACCCCTGGAATATTTCAGTAAATTTGAAAAATTGGAGACTATACATGAAGAATGCCTTGAGCCCTCTATATGCTGCCATACGCCATGAACTGAATCAAGTTTCTCTGGTCTCGGCCTGTCGGCCCTTGAGAAAAACGTTTTTCCATGAATTAGTGAAATGTGGCTGAACTTTGGCCAGCAGTTATTATTAGAACAAGCCCACAGTCCGGATGTGAGATATTTATTTTTCCAACATCATCTCTTAAACGGAAGTATTCTTCCGCCTATCTGGAACGAATATTTTGTTCTGTCGCAACTCGCCACCACAATACGAGACTACGTCATGGTTGGTTGAAACCAGGCGAAACGGAAAATTCTCCACGTCATTTCGTAATCGCAAATGTGAATGTATTTATGCACGTTAGTCGAATCGTAAACAAGATGGAGGGTATATACAAATCGCCGGTGATAAAGGAAGAGAAGCTCGAAGTGAAGCGGGGCTCACTGGAGATGCCAAAGGACTCCAAGCTAAGTTGGCGTAAGCTTTGGAAAACGCGATACTTTGTGTTCTGTGAAGTAAAGAAGGGGGAGTCGCGAAAGTTGCCCCTGTATTTCTACAAATCAAGATCGGCATATATGGCAGATGAATTACCCGAAGGTGGGTCTTCCCATTTATATTGCTTGTGACCCAACTCCAGTGCCTGATTGTCCAGTGTCATTTTATTTTGTATTGATGATGTAGTGTAAATAATTAGTGTAGGCCATCCGCAATCCATATTTACTTCCGTATTTTATCTTTAATTCCTCATACCGGTGTGTTGGAATTTGAAATTTCATATCGATGAGACTTGAACACTGGTTATTTTAATACTTTTTCCTCAAGCAATGCACTGTCAGTAGCGAAGTTTTTTACTGATGCTGTAATATGAACCGCCTTTTAGGGAACAAAGCTTTCGCACTTTAAAACTGATTTCCATCTCCATCCACCGCTAAGGATATGTTTAAAAAGCGTGTTTCATATGTATGTGCATGCTGTTAGGTTCTACAAAGTTCCTTACGTACCTTCATTCTGGTGCTACCGTCTTTTTTAGGTCTTGCCTTCATTAGGTTTCATATAACTTCATTAGGTGGTACGGTACCAAGAGTATTCATCCAGCACCACCAAATATCATAACGTATTAAGAGACTCTATTAAGTACCATACACTTTAATCAAGTACCAAATGCCTCCAATAGGGGGTCATATACCTTCCTCAGGTACCACATACCTTCCTAAGATACCACATATATTCCTCAGGTACCACATACCTTCCTCAGGTATCACATATCTTCTTCAAGTACCACATACTTTCATTAGGTACCACATACCTTCTTTAACTACCACATAACTTCATTAAGTACCACATACCTTCTTTATCTACCACATACTTTCATTAGGTACTGCATACCTATTTCAAGTGCCACATACTCTCATTAGGTACCACATACCTTCTTCAAGTACCATAAACTTTCATTAGGTACCACATATCTTCTTCAACTACCACATACTTTCATTAGGTACCACATACCTTCTTTAACTACCACATAACTTCATTAAGTACCACATACCTTCTTTATCTACCACATACTTTCATTAGGTACCGCATACCTATTTCAAGTGCCACATACTTTCATAAGGTACCACATACCTGTTTCAAGTGCCACATACTTTCATTAGGTACCACATACCTTCTTCAAATAACAGGGATCTACCTCAAGTACCACATACCTTCATACTGCTTCAAAGGTTACCACATACCTTCATTAAGTACCATGAAAATTTTGTGATACTGCTGACCCATTTTGTTCCCTTCAGAAGGGTCCCTTTTAACATCTGATGTGATATGTAACCATTAGCTTCAAATGGTTTTTTATGAAAAAAAACATATAAAAAGCAGTAAAAAAATATTGTAATCAAAAGTTTGAATACAGCAGCAATTGAAAATCTTAAATAGATTTTGCCTCAAGTAGATATTTTAGAATGCTTCCAGTTTTAAGTTATGGCTTGCAAGAATACAGAAGATTTATCAATGCCAGACTATATCAAGAAAAAATTTTGCCAACTATAAAATCAAAAGTATTTGCAACGAAAAGCTTTCTGTAACTTTCTTACAAAGTTAAAAGAGGCAGATGATTTAAAATCAAATACATATTATTTATACATTAGTTGAGATTTTTGGCTGCAATGTGTCCTATATTTTGGATATTCAATGAAAAGTTAGGATTAAGAGGGGTTTAGGTGTAAAGACAATGCATCCACTAGCAGAGATGCCAGAAAAGCTATAGGCAAAGGGGGAAGTGTCAAGAAAAAGTGCAAAACAAATTACAAAATTTGAAGAAAAAATCTTAATTTTTTCAGGCCAATTTTGACAATTGCCTTGCATGGCCCTGTGCTCTGGTATCCCTGGTTAATAGTCATTCAATAATAAATTAATGAAGCCAAAAGTTACAGTTTTAAATCCCTGGATCATCAACTGGAACCTTGTCCAAGTTAATGAAGGATTACCTAATGGGGGCTGAAGGTAGTTGGCAGCTAAGGAAGGGGGCAAAAGAAGGCACCTTTGCCTCTTTACCTCTATTGGCTAAGTGGAATCCTAAAATGTTGAAATACCTTCAGAGCTACTGTTCCTAACAGGTTCTTTCCTTTTACATCATAAATTTCAAACATTGCCCAAAGCCCTTTTTCTCTCAACAAGCAAAATAGGGTCTTCCTAGATGGAAAATAAATTTATAGGGCAACATCCATCATTGGGAAAATCGCTTCCAAAATCTACAGGAGGGAAAGTTTAGGAAACATTCTACTAACTCAAGTGGTAGAACTGCCCCAATTATGCTATAAATAGTATAAATTCTGCTTTATTAGGGGGGCTTCAGCCCCTAAGCCTCCTACACCTATGTTACTAAGTACTTGCTGAAATACTACCCCATTTCGAAAATTTAGACAAATCACAATATTTGTTTTCAGGATTTACTTTCTTGCAAATGTTTACTTTCAAAGTAAACAAAACCAGATTGGTTTCTTAATATATAACTTTAACAAGGAAATGATATTTTTCACTGCACCCCTGCTAGGAAGTGCAGTTTTGAAGTGTTAACTTTGTACGTTCGAACGCTCCACATTCCATTGTCCCATAGTCCGTGTTTTTACGATAGCGGGTTAGCAGCTTACTGAAGCTTCTGTCAGTTGCTGAGTTCGTATTGAATTCTAGTCGCGCGGTTTTAGCAGACTCGAAAAACAAAGAAACTGCGAAATACCTTGAATTTTTGGCTAGGAGTAAATTTCAGTGTACTATTTCGCAATAAATTTCACCCCCCTTTACAAACCTTTCTTTCGGAAGTTAGGAAGGGGCGGGGACTTCGTCATTCGGGCTAGCGTCACTTTCGATACAGAGGGTAGCACGAGTTTAGGGGGAGGGGAATGCGTTGGGTTTAGGTCGTCACTTAACACTACGACAGTTTGTGGCTTATTTTATCCAGGAGAATTTAGGCTCGTCTTTCATTGTCTTTTCTTTGGCATATTTCAGATGTCACGTCCCAACATAGCCATTTCCAAGGGAAATTTGCTGAGGGGGGGGGCGAACCTTTGTCTATAGAAATATGAGGACAAAGCCTATCGTTTAAAACAATGGAAAGTCACTGGGGCTGCAGGGGCAGTTGCCCCCCTAGTTAGTATGTTAAATAAGGCACTGTGTCCCAAGTTCTTTCCCAAATTTCATTCAATGTTCCTTTGTCGCTTGAAAGTTCATATCTTTCTTAACTATCAGTTTCCTTCAATTTATTTTAATTTATTATTCAACTAGTTATTCTATTATTTAATTTATTTATCACATTATATTCAATTTATCTTGCATCGTCTTCTGCTCCTTCGCTTGACATTCCTTCGACTTCAAACTGTTATATTGCAATAACAATATTTAACCAAACCAGTTCAACCAAAACCGTAAAGCCCTTTTGCTGAACGTACTTTAGTGTAAAGTGCCTGGTTATGTCCAATGGTGTGCTCTCTGCAGCAGAGGTGGCGCAAGAAATCTTCCGACAGAGAGGCTGGAGCTTCCGACAGAGGGGTTAGAATAAGCAGTTTTCGTACGTTATTTTGTCAAATTTGCTCCGACAATAACCGAAAATTTCCTCCGATGGGGGGGGGCTAGATGCTTCCGACGGAGGGGCTGTAGCCCCCCTAGCCCTCCCCTGGCGCCACCACTGCTCTGCAGGAACATGTAAAGAAATCAGCTCTCATTTTAGGTGTATTAGAAAAACTTATTATAGATTAAGAACTGCAAACACAATTTGAAATTTAAGATAAATCAGAAATTTGTTTTTTATGGGTACTCTCGCTTTTGAATCTATATTTCGTTTTAGACTATAAATTGATCTTTCTTATTTAGTAGCTTTCTGAGTGAAAATAGCAGCCTCTAGAAGCAGAGTCCAGGAAGGGAACTATTTACAAAGATCCATTGTAATGCCCTACCCATCCAGCGATAGTAAAACAGTCGGTAATTTTTCCTCGTATATCTCTAAACTGTGACTGAAGCGAAAACGAATATTAATAGAATTTCTTTTCTGCAGGATTAATTGATCTTACCGATGCAAGCGAGATTGGCATGATAGGCCACAAAATTGGCGGCCATGAGCACATCATCAGCATGAAGACACCTAACGGCTGCTACTACGTCTCCGCAGCGTCGTGCGCGGACATGTTCAATTGGATTATACCATTGCGGTCATACCGATTCAACGACGAATCCGAGGTATGTTACACGCGTCCTCGCTTGTCTCGTCCCGAGCTTATTTTCGGGGCTGTAGCTATGGGGGATATGTGTGGGGCGTGAATTCCGTTGCCAACAGGCACCCCTTTCGAAAAATATTCCACGTTGGAAAAAGCATGTTCAATTTTGGCATCGTTGCATTGCTTGAAAATTCCTGCTGCCCTTTTAAACTGCAGCCTGGGCTGAAAAGCTTCATATCGGCATATTGATTTTTTAACTCTTATGTCTTTTTCTCTTATTTTTTATCTTTTATCTCTTACACCGTCTTATGTCGTCATGTTGTTTTTCAGTTTCCGAGTGTGACGCAGATAGAGGCAGAGAGACGGTAAGCTACTTACCATTTGTTACATACGTCCAATTATGTGCACCCTATGTGCACCCTATGTGCACCCTAGACAATTATGCGCACTCAAAAGAAAGCGCATTACAGAACCTTCCAAGGTGGTTTTTTCTAAAGAAAACAAATTTCCCACCTAGGCCTGACCTTGCCTTATGATTAGGTTAAGGTAAGGGTTCATTTTGCTATGGCACACTGATATGGTGTCGAAATATGTCTAGGGTACTGCATCACGTTACAGGGGATGAATAGTCATTACCACCTTTTGCGTTTTGTCGCATGATAAATGCCAGAAAGCTATTGAGTGTTCTGATAGAGTGATGATAAATTCTTTCGTTCGGGAACGATGATGCAACATAGGTTGAAGAACGAACATTGCACCAACATAAAACATTGCTCCCACGTAGGTTGCTCCAATCCTTCCTAAACCCTTGACTCAGAAACTCAGATATATTAAAAAATTAACCTAAAATGCGAGGGTTATACCGAAGAAGGCTAATGATCATATAAAGAAACACAGCAAGGAACGTTAGGGTCGAATGTAGCCCTCTAGTATCGGACATCGCTAAGGTTTGTGTTGTGGTGAATTTTCCGAGTGTGACGCACAGTAAGTACATGTATAAAAGAAATCTCTTGTTATTAAGAAACTTTCTTAGGCCTCAGTTAAAAAAGCGGTTTCTTATACAGACGGGTACTTCCTGTATGAAACCACACACCTTACTCGTGTATTTTAACTCCAAACCCTTAAAAGACCAACACGTCCCTCGTGAAATTAACTCTGATAAAATTTCATTTTATTAGAATTAATCTAACTAATATTGTGATTAATTCTATCTTTTGGATTGATAGAAACTTCATGATGAAAATCTATTTTCATTATAAACATAGCATATTAACTATTTTTAGGTCAAGTACATGGGATTCTTCGAAGACTCCACGAGTTAGATCTCCGTCTGCGTGGAGTGCTCCAGAAGGAGTTTTTGGTGAGTTTTGTATTTGTCTCTCAAAATAAATTATATACTTTCATTTAATCGTTAACTTTTTTGATACCCTCAAGTTGAGTGACCTTCACAACCACGCAGGGGCGTCGCCAAAAGGGGGGGGGTTTACAGGAGGGGGCTGCAACTCAAGCACATTGTCCGTCTTCATTTCCTGTGATATACATACAAACTGTATAATTTTTGTTCTGCCCTACTAACAAAAACAAAGATTAGCTTTCAAAATAAAACCATTTGGTATTATCAGCGTCTTTTAAATATACCAAATTTCCGGCAATTCGTGAATGATTTTCAGCTCCTCAAGTATTTTAATTCATTCAAGTAATTTAATTCAAGCAAGCTAAACAAAATTTTTTTCTCTTTTTACATTAGTCATTCTAGATAAGTAAAAACACTTAGACAGCCAATTTTGTTACGTCAATTGAAGACAAACATGCCTGTGTGGTTGTGTCAATTATTATTTATACTTTTATACTCGCATTCGCATATACGTTTTTCATCACGAGCTTAATAGAATGTAAGCGTTTTGGGTTCACATATTTGCCTCTAGTACCATTGCTACCATATCTAGTACCATATTTGCCACCTGGTTTAAAACATTAATTTCAGCCATTGAAAGATAAAAATTTCCTTACATGTTGTATGAACTACTAGCTTTGATGATAAAATTAAGCAACAAACCTGAAACCCAGGGCAAGGGGTAGGGTACATCAATACTTCAATAGTATCTAGTTTGCTAGTGTTGATATGAATTAAATCAAAGTTATTATAGATTTTAAGATCTACTAACTTTCACCTTGAAAACAAACTATGAGTATTGTTCTCAATCACGTTCTCCTTTATCAATCCTTTATCGCTCTCCTTTAAAGTATAAACAAAATGATTGCTGTTCGAATAGCTACGATCAAAAATCGAGGACCAACAATTAGTTCTTTTTTAGTATGACAGTTTATTTAAACAAACCAAGCAACTTAAAATATCACTTTCAGTGGCTGGAAGTTTGTCAAAGCCTCGCAGGGAAATCTTGAATTTTTTTATTTTGGTGCCAGGAAGAAAAATATTTTTTCAAGCACTGTTATTAACTGGTGTTTCTGTAGTAGTTGAACATCCGAAGAATGGCATTAAAGTATGAATTTTTAAATAGAAACGCGTGCAAGCAGCATTTACTTAGCTTATGACCACACCCTTGAAGAGTGAAACATGCCCTTTTGTCAACAAAATTTATTTCTGTCGTCCACCGAAAAATTGCGGTGTGTTGCGGTGTGCAACCACGTAATGAGTTTTCCTGGATTGATTTTGAGAAACTCTCCTACAGGATCCGGATCGATATGTTTTATATTCCAGGCCATGTTGTGGTAGATTGATAGATTTATTGTCAAATTTAAGGTGTTATTTTAGTTCTGTTTTGAAAAGGAGCAAACTGTTTAGCTTTGTTGTTGATGCTGGTAAAGCGTTCCACATTTTGATGGCCCTTGCTCTGAAATTTCTGATTTGCCGGTTTTTTTCTGTGAGACATAACTTTTCCCTTTGGTTGATCTTTTATTGTATCCATGCACATCAGTTGAATACTGGAAACTTTCCTTTAGGTACACCGGTACGAGATCGGTAAAACTGACGTTCTTTGCACTCTCTCTTATCAAATCACTGCAATTTAGTCTACGTTCTACATTTCTTGAGCCAAGCCAAAATAGCCGTAATTCGCTAGCAAACTACAGGTCTTTCATTCGGCATATCACAACCAATCTATAACATATCAAGATTATTTTTCATATTTCAGGGTATTCTACAATGTTCTAGTAAATTTTGTGATCCAAATCTAAAAATAGATTTTATGACGTCACCGCTTCACTACTCCTGAAGTGTAGTTTGAGTTTTCGCTATTTTAACTTTACCCTCAATGACGTCATTTATTGCAAACTGTACAATGAAGCTTCTCTTCTGAAGAAATTGATTTTACATAGTATACCGTATTTCCTCTAATAAACGCCGCCCTCCAATAAATGCCGCCCTCTATTAAACGCCGCAACAAGTTGGATTTTGTAATAAATACCGCGACGTTCTTTAGAGGAAACACGATATGAGATTCGATGAACAGCAGGTTCGCTTTCAGCCAAGAAATAAATTCGCCGTCAACAGTATTTATTCTTATTTGTGTATCTATAAAAATCGAATTAAATTCCGAATTTTTCAAACTTTTCTTTGTTTTTCCTCGTTGCAAGTTTTCTCCTCTTTTTTGGCTTTTGTTGTTACATCTATTCAAGTAGTTGCCTACTATTAATTAATGTTAAATTACAACTTATTTAGCATTCATTTTAGCATCTGCCATAAAGTGATTTTCTGAATGTTTTTGTCCGAAATTCTCCAGAACACATACAAAGGTAGGCCTCGAAAAATGGAAGGCATAGGGGGGCACGTGCCCCCAACTTTTGAAAATGATTTTTCTCAAAAGTAACATCTATCAAAAGTGCCCCGTTCTGCGATAATGCCTCGGCCGCCCTTGTATCAGAGCCAAATGTATATTTCTGCTACGGATGGCGTTTTTGGCTGCAGTTTTCAAAGCTATAGGACAATGGTTTGAATGCAGTTGTCGTTAAAAATCACAACTGACTGTAATCATTTCAGTGTGTTAGTTGTTAAGTCCTTCTTTCTTCCATAGGGTCGCCACAGTTTACGACAAAGGATTACACAAATATTTCCCGGAATGAAAAGCTGCGAAAAAGGCATTTCTGTAACAAATGTCAGAAAATAAAAGAAGAATTCCAACCAGAGGACACGTACGGGTATGTGAGGAGCCCTGATGCAAAGAAAGAGGCCCCAAAACCGAAAGCTAGCCATTTATCGTCAACGGAAGACCTATATGAAGTAATACCGGATTTATATAAATCTAAAGGTCCTGAATACATAAATCTACGCCCGCCGATGCCATTGCCGTCAATGCTCTTGCCGCCATCGCCGCCGAATCTTGCGGCGACAAAAGGACAAACGCCAGACCATTGCAGTTCAAGCTCTGACAGCGAATCGCAAGCCAGCGGTGGCTCGATTGATCGTGACGCGTTTTTCCAGCATACACAAAGTATCTACGTGGGAAAAGGTACAAAGGAAAACACTGGAAATTCTACTGTTACTCATTCTTCTAATGAATATGAGGATATGAGATTGTTTTCGAAAAAATTAACAGAACTTTCTTCAAGGAGATCATTACAATGGGAAGCCAAAATCAACCACAGCAAATTTGGGAAAACATTATCGATCCCTAACAATATCAACAACTTATGTGGGCCAACATTTAACGCCAAAGTAAGTGCGAGTTACGAAAATATATATCGCTCCAGCACTTTGAGCTTGGAAAAGTCACCCAATGTCTCAAAACATTCAGCTATGATGTCACAAAATTCACAACAAAGCAGCAATGATATCATTCAAAAACCAACCTTCAACAATAACGGTCTACGTAGATTGGAAGAGAACAGTGAGCCAATTGGCGAGGCTGCGAGTGAATCGGGACCTTGTAACGAGGCCACTAAGAGGCCGATAGAGCATGATAGCATCGACGAAAGCCCTTACGAACGCATGTCCGGTGTAGCGGCAATCGGGGTCACAGGTTCAAGCGAGGGTACTTTGTCGAAGGATACGGCAACAGGGGCAAATGGCCGTTTAAACAAAGATGCTGTGATACCGCAATATATTTTAAAGAAATTCGACAATATAAAATTTGAATTTATAACCGACATTTAGATTAACACTTCAAAGTGTTGTACGACAGGTATCTTGTAGCTAAAAGCTCTTTTTAGGCCGATTTCCACTCTAGTTTTTGTTCGTTTATTCGCAGCGTGCAGTCTCATAGTCTAGTACTTGCCGCTTGTTTGCGCTAAGTCCCTCTAGCGATCCCAAAAAATGATTGCGGAGGCTCGATCGTGTTATGCGCGTGAACAAAAAGACTGGAGTGGAAGTTCACTTACAGTTTCCCTGTTTTATTTTGACGGTTAACCGATCTGATGGCGATCCGATCTGACGGTTATAACGCAGAAACTGAATATCACAAACCAACGCGTTTTGCGCAGCTTGTAAATTGATATGCAAATATCCTAATGTGAAAGATTGGGTCGTCCCTTCAAATTAAACTAGAAATAACATAAAAATTGACCAAATTAAAGACAAGTTAAACAAATCCCGTTTAAGACGCATTCGTAAGCAGCGGGAATAGAGAAGGAAGATCAAGACAAGTGAACCCGTCTATAGCACCGGGTCTGCATGATCGCTAGACGAAAGTCAGAAGTTGGACAGAATTCACTATACAATCAAACTTTTTTCCCTTTTCATCCTCAGCTTTTCCCAGAGAGGGTCTAATGATCTAAAGGCATGATGCCCCTTCTGTCATTCCTTTAGAGTTAACTATCGGCTTTGCAGCGCGCTTACAATTGAGAAAACCCTGAAAATTAGTCTTGCGTTGCCGATTGGATACGTCGTTATATGCAATAGTCCAACCATAGAGTGAGTCCAACCAATGGAAAATTTAAATGGGCATCAAAATGCGTCGGGAGATTGTGCCTTTTGTCCCAGGTATAAGGCTGCATGAGGAATATAGTGTTTCTTTGCGCAGTAAGTAACCCCAAAAAAGACATTTATTGTGATGTATTTGTAGAAAGTTTCTGATTGATCGCGAAGCGGAAAGTTTCTGATTTTTAATAGCCTCTAGGCTGTTCAGCTAACCACAAGGTTTATTAAACTTAGAATTATCAAGTTTGATATTAATTGAAACATTACTCGAAAGGTCTGTGTAAATAAATTTTTTATTCTTGATTTTGGAAATTTGTACGATTTTTAAGTAGTGATTGCCCGTCATTGTTGCTATGTATATGGTGTTCCAGGGCAGTTAGTTTATAGAAGTACAATAGGTTTTTCTACGAGGCATATTTTAAAATTGTTACGATGATAAAATATAATTCTATTTATTCACCTGAAATAACATTCATTCTCGCTAGAGGCATTTTTCTTCAACAATTTTCTTGTCGCTGTTTGATAGGTGCGAGGCAGAGTGTGGTCACATTGAGTGCGAGGTCAGCAGGCGTAGGAATCACGAGGTGTGTGGTCACATTGAGTGGAAGGACTAGGACACTGCTTCATAAGCACAGCTTCTCGGTGTCCTAAAACTACCTTGGTATGCTAACTAGCAAATACAAATAAAAAAAACAATTTTTACCATCTTTCAGGGGGACCTGAAGACACTGGGGCTAGAATTTCAAAGCAAGGTCTTGTATTCGTTGATTGCGACGTTCCACCAACGAAATTAGTCAATAAAAACAAACAGATATCAAAATTCTCTTCATTTATTTACACTTTTTTAAGACAGGCGAACAGGCGGAAATCTTATGGGTGAGCCACCCACTGTTTACAGTCGAATGGAAGAGCATGCGCAGTTATTGAGTTTAATGAACATAGTATTCTTTGACTACAAGGACGGGGGGATGATACATTACAGCACTGATCTTCAGTTGAGGAGTTTGCTTCTATCAGAAGTCAAGTCGAAGCAGGAAATCCTCGGCTCATGCTAAAAAACTTATTAAAGTCAATGCGGAGGAGAAGCTGGGCAAGATGAGGCGACACCTGGTGGCTGCGAACGCTTGAAAGAATCTTGAATAGCAGCAGCGAGTGTTGCTCGAATGCCTGCAGAATAAGCAGAAAATCAAACAAGTTTTCTTTTATTAAATACGTCATTGGTACAGCAAAATTTGAAGATAGCACGTAAACATAGCATACCTTAGTAATCTTAGGTCCCGAACAAGCGGGGGGTCTCAATAAGCGGGGGTGGGGGTGGAAAATTTCTTACAATATTCATTAAGCGGGTGGTCGAAATTTGGTGTAATGTACCCGACCGCTATAGAGTGTGTAATGTACCCGACATCTTAAAGGCAATTTTGACACAGCGCAGTGAAACATTAGTAGCCTGCGTCCCAGACCCCTTACTTTCAAGTTAGTGGTCTTGAGCACAGGCCATTAAGCACACTCCTCAGTAAAGTTTACTATCAAAGATCTGCTAGAATAGGCTACTAATCTAGGAACTGTTGAGAATGAAAGCTGCTCATCTCTTATCTGGGTAAACTAAACCTCAGTCTTTCACCCTTTTTGAAGGGCTCTCCAAAAAAAATTGAAATTTAATAAGCGGGGGGGTCCTAATGATAAGAACCTCTCACAAAAAGAGCGGGGGGGGGGTAGGAAATTTCTTCGAAAAAAAGTAAGGGGAGGGGACGCCTGTTCGGGACTTATGAGTACTTTGCCTCAAACACTCGTGTCGGATATCGACCAGAGAGAGGCAAGAGAAACTAAGAAAAAACTCGATCGCGCAATTTTTTCTCTCACGTTACTTTATAATAAAATCTTCTGCTTATCTTTAGTTGCTTATTATTTGATGTTTATAATCTAAAAAGTGTCGCACAAAAAGTACTTCTGTATGTTATGTTTCCACTTTTCGGTGCTATCGTCAAATTCATGAAGTATATTGACAGACTGCTACTACTGGAAGGAGTTACAACTTAAGCAGATCCTGTTACAACCAAATCATTTTTGTATCTTAAAGCTCCCTCGGAATTTTGAAAGACAGGACAAAGGAATATTGATGATCATGACAACTGTTTGATTCTAATGAAATTTTAAAGAAATTCGGGAGAAAAGTGTTGTAGTATGCAATGGCGGACAAACTTGTTGAGGCAAAATTCAATTTTTGCAGTTTTCTTCTTCAAGTTGCCCCTTTTAACTCGAATCCCCTCCTTCGCAATAATTAATGTTGAATTAGTAGCTCTGTCTTTGTGCTTCAAAAACATTCAACATTGAATCGGGGGAGGGAGAAAGTTATTTTCGAAAGAAAAGAGAAAGCATAAACAAATGAACTATTCGTATTCTTAAAACTGCAGAAGCTATTCCAGTTTTTATGCCTAGTACAAGAAAGACTGGAAAAGGGGATAACACATTTGGTAAAAACAACCAAAACAGAGCACAAGTCGAAAAAATCCATTTATTTCATTAAAAAACCAAACAAAAAACCAATCCTGACCATTCTGAATGCGCTTGGTCAGGAATAAACGAATTAAATCGGATTTTCATAACAGACTTCTTCGACTGTTATCCTCAATTTTTGGAAATGAAAAACAACATCATTAATGAGAAGACTGACAAATAAAATACCTTTCCGAGTTCTTCCGACCGGCTCTGCTCTCGCTCAGTCCACTTGTCCACATTCATAGTAACGACTTCACTAAACATACGGGAAATCTTCAAAACTTCCCCAAGGGTATTGAAGACCTTAAAATTCGAAAAAAGCATATCATGTATTTAAATAAAGTTGAAAAGTACTTGGTTCTTAACAATGTATCGGTGAAAATGTAGAGGAGACTGCTTCAAAGTCTCGGTTTGAAAAGGAGACCATCTACCCAAGATGTCGATGTTATTTGATTTTATGTTTTCTTTAAAAGAGCGGGAAAAAAGGCTGGGAAAATTCAGAGCTGAAAAGCCACACTAAAAAAATCTGGTATATTGGTAAGACTAAACCTTCCAGAGCTACAGAACCAAAGTTTCATCAGCGAAGTGTAAAAATTTGGCTAGAACCATAAGAGCAAATTAAATCTTTATCTTAAAGAAGCTAGCACAAGCATTTGCTGAACCTTTTCATCAGAGATGTGACAGTCTGTAGCAAGACAATGATTGGTCGAAATGTAACCAATCACCTGCATCCTTATGCTAATTAGCATTGTTTTTATTTACAGGGCCAATTGTTAGGCAGTTGCACTGAATTGCTACCTTGTGTAGAAAACGTTAAATTTGATCTGCAGTATTTGACTTGAATTGTGCAAATTGTGATGCCAGCATGAAAATGGGTACACTGGGGTGATTTCACACGCTGATGACGATGCCGAACAGACCCAAGCCGAAAAATGCCCCCAAGTGCTATTTTTAGACTAGGGTACTTGGCCCTAGTCCTCGAATTGGGCCAATCTCCATATGCCATTACTGATTTATGAAAAAAGTGGGAAAGGAAAGATTTAGGTGCATTATCATATATTAAAATATATTTAGAGAAAAGGATATGAAAAATTGCCCCTTTATGCTATTTTTAGAATACGAAATTGGTACCCATGTCTCTATTTAGGCATTCTTCTCTAAATAATTACTCTCTTTTATGTGAATATGAAATGTAGCTTTCTCCATTCTTTCAACAAACTGAAAAGTAATACGAAAAGATGTAATTGACAATCTTACCCCTTGATGCTATTTTTAGAATGGGGTACTGGAACCCAGTTCTCGAAATTGGGTTTTACCTTCATTTAAAACGATTCCGTTTATAATTCCATGCAGTGCACGGGGTGGGCTAAACATACTCCCACTCGACGACAAAGACAAACAGTTACTGCTAAAAGTCTGGAATATTGAATTCACATGGTCAACTTTACAGACCCCGTGCATTATTATTATAATTATTAATTCTCATTAATTATCATCACTAATTCTTTGATTTAAAGCCGGCTAGTTACAATAGCTAAAACAAAAGATAATTTGTTTTTTTGAAACTTGATATTTACTCACAGGTTTCATTGTGATGAAGCACTGGGCCATCAGTTTGGTAAGAAAACGATCATGTGCCGTCTGGATGCTCTCGAAATCTCGTGTTTCTTTTATCGCATGGACAAGTTCTGAGAACTGGGCTTCTAGCACATCAACCTATAAGGTAAATTGCAAAAAGTCAAATTTCCTAGCGTTGTTCCCTGTTAATTCAAGACGCATTGCCCCGCCCAACTCAGAAATAGAATCGACTCTCTTCAAATTGATATAATTCGACCCCCCCTTTCCAGGCACTGCAGAGTATGAGAAATGTGGGGGGTCTAAAAAAGTGGGGGGGGGGGGTTTAAAACCGTATAAAAAGAGGCTTTTCTGGTAGTTTGATACTTAATATTTGGCATTTTTTGCAAAAAGTGGGGGCTAATAAGGGAAAGCAGCCCCCTGCTCCGCAGTGCCTGCTTTCCCTTATTAGGACTTAGTTATAGGCTCGTGAACATTTCCCAAATGTATAAAAACCAGAGCCTTTCTAACATACCAACTTGGGGTCATTGCAACCCTAGTTAGTTTCCACTGTTTCAAACAATAGGCTTTTGTCCTCCTACTTATATCAAAAAGGTTTGCCCCCGCAGCTCCCGCAGCTACTTTATCTTGGAAAAGGCTATGTAAAAAATAACAAAACCTTGCTTAGTATATAACAAAACAATGAATTCTTATGAAGTAAAACTTTACGACAATACTGATTGCTTTGCCGACCGCCACAACCCGTCAGCTGTGATGGCCGAGTGGTTAAGGCGTTGGACTTGAAATCCAATGGGATATTCCCGCGCAGGTTCGAACCCTGCTCGCAGCGTATTTTGTCACTAGCTGGAAAACTTTGTTATCAATGGAGCATGTAATCAAAGGTAAAAGTCACTAGATATATTTTCATAATTTTGGCCAACAACTGTTATTATTGGGGCCATAAAACCTGAAAATTGGCGCTATATTTAGGACTAGGCCTAGAGATGCACTCGCAAGAATCTGCATGCACGATTGGAATACCTCTTGTGAAAATGTGAATAACTGACTGGGCCTAGTTTTCTTCAAAAACCGCGCGAAAATAACTTGCTGACGTCTAATCTTCAGTCGTTGGCTGTTTCTGATTATTTTTTTACAAAGAAATATATTTTCCGACAAGTTTTTCAAGTGCTTACCTTGAACCAGTTCGTAAGTATCCTTAAATTCTTCGTTTTTTAAGGTTACACAAAACTTTGGCATCAATTTCCTCATTTTTTGGTTAAAAGTTAGAAAAGGTAGGTATCTTGTCGCTGTGTGCAAAAAATGCTGGTAAGTGGTAGGCGACTATGTGAGTTATAAATGATTATAAAAAGCCTTGTGGCTTAGTTGATAGAGCAACGGCGTACTAAATGTTGATGACAATGGCGCTTCTCTTATTCATTCATTTTTTTTATAAGAAACAAAGGTCGATGTTGAGTGTACTCCAGTTTCTTAATGTTCTGGAAGTACACTAAATTCTTGAACATTTTATACATTTCCATTTTCGAATAATGCTGTTTTATGCAACGCTAAGATATTTTTTTTCTATTTGATTTATTTAAAAGTTGGTTTTATAATTCAAATAGCTAAAATAACAGCTAATTAAGGCCAACTAGAACTAAATGAAAATACATTATAATTTACAAAGAAAAACAATACCCAGAAATGAAAAAATTAATTAATCTAAAAACTCATTGTTTCTTACGGGTTTCTTAATTATGATGTCATGAATGATGTTATGAAATGTTCGTGACCTTTTTTCACGTCAAGAGATTCGCTTCCGTTCTGATGCTTTATTTAGATGTGGGAAGTATATTTTTATCCCTTGTGTCTTAAGTTCTAGGCCAACAGGGCAGTCGTGTTCTTGGATTTTACAAAATTCTTTGTTCTCAGTTTTATCACGATTTAATAGTTTCTTAATTTTTTTGCTTCGAGTACTGAAGTTTCTTAATTTTTTTCTGACTGTCCAGTACACGTTTCTTATAGCCAGTTTCTTAAAAAAAATGAGTGTAGCCATGACAATAAACGGCGTACTGAATGTAAACGACAATGGCGCTTCGATTAATGATGCTTCTCTTGTAATCCTTCTCTTCTTACGGTACTCACTCATATTCACCATCAGTATCAAGATTCTTTTGTTGTTGCTACCACCAGTCGAATTGATTTTCTCAGGCTCATTTCACTGCACGTTTTATGGGTGCTTTTTAACTGCATCATTACTCAATATAAAATTTTCCTCCATCACCAAAGCAATATAACGCCATTGACTTTGCTTCGTGAAACCTATCGTATACATGTACCCAATAAGGTTTTCTCGCAGTAATTGGGAAATTATTGCTCATTTCCCCTATACTTCTTGGAAATAACGGGCATTCAGACCAAAATACCAATTAAAGCTACCATGCCTGCAAAAACTCTGGGCACAGTACACTAAATTCTTGAACATTTTATACATTTCCTACTTACAATAATATCCACCTTCGAATAATGTTGTTTTATGCAACGTTAAGAGAATTGTTTTTTTATTTGATTTATTTAAAAGTTGGTTTTATAATTCAAATAGCTAAAATAACAGCTAATTAAGGCCAACTAGAACTAAAAGAAAATACATTATAATTTACAAAGAAAAACAATACCCAGAAATGAAAAAATTAATTAATCTAAAAACGGCTTTGAAAAAAGCAAACATTTAGTAAACTAAAGCTTTTCGTCTGACACTCTTCAGAGTTTAAAACGTCAGAACATAGATCGAAAACTCTACGCAAAGAAATATATATACCCAGTTGTGGATCGAAATAGGCCAATCAGAAACGCGAGCACATGACTGTAAAGGTTGACCAATCAGTGCCGCTTGCCTATTAGAATGTTACCAATGGAGGCCTAAGGTGAAAACGAAC